>CM062820.1:1015834207-1016470080 GCA_031772625.1 Pinus tabuliformis | reverse complement strand
GGAATCAAACCCTAATTCCTACATGCATTGATTTCTCAACATGGTATCAAAGCTAAGGTGAAAGAAGGACTATTTGAAGATCACTTTGTTGGCTATCATTTGAAGGAAGGAAAAGCAATCTTGGAAGAAAATATCACTCTCTCAATGGCAAGTTATTTGAAGATGGGACTCAATCTCATGAAAATTATAGGAAGTTTGGTTGGAAGGATCATCTACAATCTATCTAGGAGAGTCAAGAGTGGAGGATTCTTGGTTGCACTTACAGGTACACTTGATGATGACAATGCATGGATTATTGATAGTGGAGCCTCAAGACACATGACAGGAGAAAGTGGACAACTTCATACTCTATCAAAAGGATCATCATCACATGCAATGGATTTTGGAAGACAACAACAACTATGCAATCAAGGGCCTTGGATCTACATCATTAAAGCTCGAAATTGGAGCGAAGCTACACCTCAACAACATCCTCTATGTCCCAGGTTTGAAAAAGAATTTAATTTCCATTTCTTGTTTAGAAGATACAAGAGATAGAATTGCTTTTGTAGGCAGTAAAGTTTTGGAAGGCAAGAGTTATTGGGATTCATGAAGGAAGATTATATAGAGTTATAACTCCATCTCCTCAAGCCCTTGTTCATATGGAAATTAGTCCCATCAAACTTTGGCATAGAAGATATGGACATATTCACTACAAGATAATACCCTCTCTAAGTCAAATGGTGAAGGGCATCCCCAACATCAAGGAGGACCATGAAGGAGTATGCAAGGGATGTGCCTTGGGAAAGAATACTAGGAAACCCTTTACAAGCAGTGACACAAGATCTAAGGAGATATTATACCTCATTCATTATGATGTATGTGGGCCCATGTCTAATAAATCTCTTGGAGGCCACCAATATTATGTGACCTTCATTGATGATCACTTTAGAAAGACATGGCTCTATCTTCTCAAGACAAAGGATGAAGTATTTGAGAAGTTCAAGGAGTTTAGATCCGAAGTTGAGACCCTAACCAAAAAAAAGATAAAAACTATAAGATCCGACAATGGAGGTGAATACACTTCAAAAGAACTTATAACATATTGTAAAGAAGCAAGCATTAAGAGGGAGCTCATTGTTCCCTACAACCTCGAACATAATGGAGTAACAGAAAGGAAGAATAGAACCATTGAAGAATGCATAAGGACTATGATATTTGATCAAGACCTACCAAAATTTCTATGGGGAGAAGCAGCCATGACAATAGTATACATACAAAATAGAAGTCCTCGTAGAATCCTTGATAATATGACACCAAAAGAAGCATTCTCGAGAAGAAGCCATGTGTAGACCATCTCCAAATATTTGGATGTCCCGCATACATTCGTGCTCCAAAAGACAAATGAAAGAAGTTAGACTCTACAAGTATAAAATGTATCTTCATTGATTATAGCCTTTCATCAAAGGCTTCTAGAATATACATCAAAGAAGAAAGAAGAATTGAAGTTAGTAGAGATGTTATATTTGATGAAAATCATGCCTACAAAAGATCCAAGGATATACCTATCGAGTCCGATGAAGAAGATGTACCAGTATTTGAAGAAGAAGAGCAACATGACAAGTCACCTACAAACCTAGAGGAAGAAGGACCAAGTGAACCTATCCAACCTACAATCATTCCTGAAACAAAGAAGAGGCCAAATTGGTTAAAATCTACACTTGAAGATGTCAAAGGACATGGAGTAGCAAAAGGAACTTTCAGAGAAAGAAAAAGACCGAAAAGATACTCAGGGTATGCAACATACATGACGAAGTTAATCGAAGCAGAACCAACTACCTTTGAAGAAGCTACTCATCAAGAAGAATGGAAGAAATCAATGTAGGAAGAATACCAATCTATCATGAAGAATGGGGTTTGGGAAATCGTTCCTAGACCTAGTGACAAATTTGTTGTCACTTCCAAATGGATTTACAAGATCAAACATGTTGTTGATGGAAGCATAGACAAATACAAAGCAAGATTTGTTGCAAGGGGTTTCTCTCAAAAGGAAGGAATAGATTATGAAGAAACCTTTGCTCCTACTGCCAGGTACACTACTATTAGATCCTTGGTTTCGCTAGTTGCAACTATGGAATGGAATATACATCAAATGGATGTTAAAACAACCTTCCTAAATGGAACCATTAATGAAGAAGTATATATTGAACAACCAAAAGGATTTGAGATAAATAACAGGGAAACTCATGTTTGCAGACTAAAGAAAGCTCTATATGGCTTGAAGCAAGCTCCTAGGGCTTGGTATGCAAGAATGGATGCCTATCTTTTAAGGATTGGCTTTGTCAAAAATTCTGTTGATGCAAACCTCTACATCAAGATAGTGAAGAATGAACCAATTATTATACTTTTATATGTGGATGATTTATTTATTACAGGTGTGGAGCGCAAAATTATATAATGTAAGAAGTTGTTGGCAACTGAATTTGAAATGAAAGATCTGGGACTCATGCACTACTATTTGGGCTTGGAAGTTTGGCAAAAACCTGGTGAGATATATCTTGGTCAAGGAAAGTACATAATCAAGATGTTACAAAAGTTTGGTATGATGGATTCCAAGCCTATGGCTACTCCCATGACCACAAATTTAAAGAAGTTGAGAAGCTTTGACTCTAGTCTCATTGATCCCGCAAGTTATCATAAGTTGGTGGGCTCTTTAATGTACTTGGTAAACACAAGACCTAATATATGATTTGTTGTGAACGTTCTTAGTCAATTTCAGTGAGAGCCTCGTCATGACCATTGGATAGTTTCCAGCACATTTTGAGATGCCTACGTGAAACAATTCATCATTGCCTAAAGTATGAAAGAAATGGAGTTAAACTAGTAAGCTTTACCGACTTTGACTAGGGTGGTAATGAGACAGATGGAAGAAGTATTGTCAGTGGTTGTTTTAGTTTGGGATCCACAATGATTTTGTGGATAAGTAGAAAACAAGATCATGTTGCTTTAAGTAGTGTTGAAGCCAAATATGTTGTTGCATGTGAAGTAGGAAAAGAAGCAGTTTGGTTAAGAAAACTCTTGTCAGATTTGTTTGGAGGGTAGTTGGATCCTACAGTGATAAATTGTGATAATCAAAGCAGCATCAAGATGTCTGAAGACCCTGTGTTTCATGCCAGGACGAAGCATATCAATAACAAGTACCACTACATTAGAAGTTTGGTGTAGGATGGGGTCGTGAAGCTACAATATATTCCAACAAATGAACAAGTAGTTGATGTGTTGACAAAGTCTCTTCCAAATAAGAAGTTCGAATATTTCATAAGCATGCTTGGATTGGTTGATATTACAGATTTAGTAGATAGGGAGAGATGAAGCATATTGGGGTAACAAGATGCTTGGGAGGACATCTGGCTGGCCTGTGATGATGTCTAGATCTCGAAGTAGGGAGGGTGGCATTGGTCTTGGAGCTCCGACCTTGGATACACACCTAGATCCCTGGGTTGGTGTTAGAGCTAAAGCTTGATGGTACCTAGAGTGGCTAAAGCTTGGTACACACCTTAGTCCCACCCGATTAGATACCTTGGTCAGGGATCTTATCTGTAGCACTATGTGTGTTGTGACTCTTCATAGATCATATCATTTTGAGATATTCCATGTACTTATGTATATATAATGATGAACATCTCCCTAGTTAAGAGGGAGTTTTGAAGAATGTAACTAGTGTCAGTCTTCGTAATTGTATTTGTCAAAAGAAAAGAAA
The DNA here is from genome assembly GCA_031772625.1 of Pinus tabuliformis. Lineage (NCBI taxonomy): Eukaryota > Viridiplantae > Streptophyta > Pinopsida > Pinales > Pinaceae > Pinus > Pinus tabuliformis. The sequence goes on along the minus strand of CM062820.1, from coordinate 1,016,466,341 downwards.
ATAAATTTTATTGTAAAGGAAAAATATTTTTGAAGCATGGGTTTCATGCTCTTTTATTTATTTTCTAGGTCAAAGCCTCCATTGAAGGCTTCTAGGTTTTGTTAAGAGTCAAGAGAGTCATTATCATATTTATTAGACCCTTCTTGGGCTTTTATATCACGTAAAAGAATTATTTTTGAGTCAAAAATGTCATTTCTCACCTCCACACCAAGTTAGCCTTGTCCTGATGAAGTCGGCCTGAATTAGGGCTATTCAACCCAGCAGAAGCAATATAAATAGAAGTGCGACTCGACCTATTTGGCATCAATTCACTCACAAGTTCAATATGCAACTCTAAGGCAAGAAAAGAAGAGTGAAGGGCAAGGAGAAGGAAGAAAGAAGTTGGGAAAGACAAAATCAAAGTTTTGGGTATTTCTCTCTCACACGTGCGAAGTCTTCTAGGGTTTCTGGATGAGTAGCTAGGGGGCGAAATTCTGAAGTAGTTGCAAGTCCGAAATTCTATAGTTGGGGACCAAAATTCTGGATTGAAACTACATCTAGGGAGCTGACACTTGGATATGTTTGCAAAATACATCTACTTGAAGGAAGGGTAACTTGGTGATTGGAAGAGGTCTTTGTCTAGGTCAAAAGGGTCTTGGATTATCTCATATTGATCTGAATCTACTAGTGGAAGAGTTGGACTAGGTTTTCCCTTAGATAAGGGTTTTTCCGTGGATGAGTACCTATATCTTTTGTTCCCTTTTCTCATGATCTTCATATATTTTATTTTGGTAATTGCTTGATAAAACATAACATAATAAAGAAGTAAAAGAAGCCAACATAAATCACAAGTAATTATCAAGAAAAGAGGAATCAAACCCTAATCCTTGCATGCATTGATTTCTCAACACCTCTACTCTCTGCAACAAACTTAGCATTATTGCATCTTCGGTGTACCATAACAGAGATTTGGTGCTTCTTGAAACAATGAATTGATGCTTCTCGAAGAGAGCGGCCCAGTTCTCGACCCTATAACCCTGTCCAGAGGCCCTGCAGCCTGCAACCTTCGTTAATTGTTCAGATGACCCACAACCCTATCCCTAATAGCTCAAAATGCAATTGAGCTTATAGGAAACCACAAAAGGTGTCTCATGACCTCATAGAACTTGTGGAGGTGTTATTTGAACCAACTAGGGCTTCAGTGCCCTAACTTAGCTTCAGCCTGAAATGTGGGTGCCCATAACAGACCCTTCTGATACAAAATTTTCCCACCAAAATTCACAGAGAGAGATTTGTTGCGTATGGTTCTTGATAATTAGATAGTCCACCTGACCAAATCAAAGATGCTCCAATTCCATTTCTGTGTTGGAACAAGAAAATTAGGTGCCTAGGTAGGGTGGGATCACCTCCACCGAAACTAGACAAAAGGACTAGATAGGGTGGGATCACCTCCACTAAAGAGAAGGGGTCTTAAAACCCTCAAAGCCTCAAGCTCAAGAAAATCAGATATATTCCAATCCAAATTGATCCTCATGAAATGAATCCAACTTTACTTTATTTATAGATTTCCCCATGGGGTTTTTCAAATGTGAGGGGTGGCAATGCAACCCCATATTTGAGCTTTTTTCCCCATTCAGACCAAAATTCACCCAATGTTGCCCCAAACTTTGAAAATTTGGGTCTTCCCCCTTTATCAAGACTATAGCTTACGGAGTTGGATAGGCTAATCCGTCCTCCCTTGGCCAATTAATCAATTTGGGACATTACAGTCCCCCCTTCCCAACATTTTTTGTCCTCAAGCAATGGTCAACCTGGGTGCTGCAAAATATGTACTCCTATCTTCAAGAATGAGGACCTCTCTTGGTTGGACATCCTTGTCTTGTGAGTTGTCTAGAGAGGACCATGACTGGATGGTTCATGCAACCCACCATTTGAACTAACACCATCTTCTGTCATTATACAAGCTGATTCTTTTAGCAAGGAAAATCCAAAGAATTTGGAATGGCATTCTTCTTTCACTTTGTTAATATATTTCCTGAGGGCAAGGTGCTTTTGAAGCAATGTGATGTTGCCTAGAACATAAACACATGGTTTCCCTCGAGGAGATTTTTGAGAAATTCCTTACTTCTCTTGAGGTATCTTCAATATTTTCTGACAAACAAGGGCAAGTTGAGGAAGTCTTCCATTTGGCAATTGTTTCCATTCTTTTGGGGGTAGCACTAGCACTGAGCAGTTTGCGAGGGACTCTGTTCAGAAGGAAAAGGTACTAGTGTCTTCCCTTGGAATGCCTAATATGTGGATGACTAAAAGTCAGTTTCTTTGAAAAAGCAAAGAACTCTTGAGGTATCTTCAGTATTTTCTGACAAACAAGGGCAAGTTGAGGAAGTCTTCCATTTGGCAATTATTCCCATTGTTTTGGGGGTAGCACTAGCACTGAGCAGTTTGCGAGGGACTCTGTTTAGAGGGAAAAGGTACTAGTGTCTTCCCTTGGAATGCCTAATATGTGGGTGACTAAAAGTCAATTTCTTTGAAAAAGCAAAGAACTATGTTATTTTTGTTTATATTTTATCCAAATGCATAGATTTTAGTTTACCTTAATTGACACAACTTAGGCTTGATATTTATAAATACGACAATCTCACTGATATTACTTCCTCAAAGTGTAAGCTAAGGTGTCACTTGTTGTAAATGAATGTACATTCTTGCAGTGATAGTTCCTAGCTTCTTGAAACAATGCCACTAGTATTAGAATGGCTAGTGGCCTTGAGGTTGGAATTTTTTGGTTTAAATGCCCCAATGATCATTGGAGTCAGTGAAACTAGCTTGTTAGACTAGTTTTGGGGGCTTTTGGGCTGAACAAACCCCTCAAATCGAACATGACTAGTTTTGACCAATTTGAACCGTTCAAAACTGACTAATTCAGGCCAAAACTAGTTAGAACCAACTAGGTTTGATTTGTCTCTAGTGTGCTTCCTTCACCCAAAAGTGGGAAAAAAAAACTAAAACCCTAAAGCTACCCTAAAATCTATTTTTGATCTATTTAATGATGCCCCCCTTCTATCATGAATGGACTTATCTTGGATAACTTGTGACCACATCCATAGCCACAAGATAAGGATATTGGTATCAAATCTTCAAGGGCATTGAGTCAAGATGTCAAGCATACCCATGCAAAGAATGTAGAGGAACTAGATGCAAATGATTATGTTGTTTGACTTTATTGTAGACCATAGTATGATTTAGTTTTGGACTTTTGCAAACCATTTAGAGGGTCAATGTGAATATATTTGGGTTCATATATGTATTGTACTCGGTACCAATTTGTTATACACTCTTACAATACTAAATACAAAAGAAAACTTTGCATGTTTGTGCCTATGTCTAATGGTTTGGATTCACATGGATGTATGTACATGAATACACACACACATAGAGAGAGGAACTAGATGCAGATGATTATGTTGTTTAATTTTGTTATATATTCACATGGATATACATCCTTGATCTAGAAAACTATGGAAGAGGGGGAAATCCACGGGAAATTGGCAAGGTACAACATTCTCACTTAGAATGCACAATATGTGAGCAAGTTGTTAAATTATGAACCTAGGGTAAAATTCCAATTTGGACAACTTATTTGATGGAGATGATTGCATTGAATTCCTCTTTTCGAGACGACCAAAATCGACCTAAAAATCATCAAATTTGGACAAGGGAAATTGTACTTATGAAGAAAAACCCACATATGCACATTTGGACAAGGCAACCCTAAAGTAAACTGGACACCCTTGGAAGTCTATAAATACAAGTGACTCAAGCTCATTTGGACATCACCAAGCATCTTCGTCTTCTCTTCTTCATTGATTGGTTCGCACAGGTCTGAGGCTGGGACGACAAAAAAAGTTTGCAAAGGTCTGAAATTACAAGGTCCGAGCTCTCATCTATTTTTAGGGTTTTGGCTTACAATCGTTGGCTTGCATGCTCAAGGGAGCGACGAGAAGCATTCAGTTTCTTGCACAGCTCCTCCTCCATGTGACCGAGAAGTTTAACCGTTGACCGTAGTTGACCGCAAACAAGAAAAGTTATCTTTGATATATTTTGATGCTGGAAATATATTTCTGAATGTTATTGGGTTGTTGGATGATATTGCATTTGGCTCATTGTACTCTATGCTGAACATTTTATGACAATCTAATAGAAGAAGAATTTCAAAGGGTTTCCCCCCTAGTGGGGTTTTTTCCCTGGTCTTTGACCAAACCTAGTGTCTCTTGTCGATGTGTTGATTGTCTCCTTTGTCATTGCATTTATTATTCTATCTTCAATTATTATTGATGATTGTAAAGACTATTTGTAATTGGAAAGATTGCTAATTGAAGTATTGAATTGGGCTAAAGCTAAGTTGCACGAAACGGGGAAACGGAAACGAGTTTCCGAAACGGGAAGCGATACGAAACGCAACCTCCCCAAATTTTGGAAACGGGGAAATGCAAATATATATATATATATATATATATTAAAAATATTTAAAAATTATTATTATATATATGTGCAATCATAAAGCATTAATGATACATTATAATTAAATTTAAACATTAAGATTAAATTTACATCACATTTACTCATAAGTCATGAATGATCACATAATGAAAATAAAAATATAGGAAAATCCAAAAGCAACCTTTATTATATATCCAAGGGCAAAATCTCAAAATCAGCCTTTATTTATATTAGTATATGAGGCTGCAAGTACAATAAAGACTATAAGGCTGCAAGAACTATAGAGACAAGTCACAAAAGACTAATCCTCATCATAACAATCCTCATCAAAAATAGAAGCAGCACAATGCTCAACAGTGGATGGTAGTGCTGAAGAAGATGATGCACCAATTCCACTTCCAGATTCGGCCTCAATAATCAGGGCAGCAAGAGAGAGATCCAAATCAGGATTTTCTGCATCCACATCCCATTCTTTAGAAGGACCACTGTTGTATTCTGGACCCCTACGAGATGCAAGGCGAAGGTTGGAGTGCACATAAACAAGATCCTCTGCTTTCTGTGAGCCCAACCTATTGCACTTCACTGAATGAATAAAACCATAAGTGCTCCAATTCCTTTCTGCTGATGAAGAGCTTGCCACTTGTGAAAGAATACGAATGGCAAAGTTTTGCAAATGTACACCATTTGCTCCATAACAAATCCACCACCTAACTGGATTCATGGTGCTTCTCTCCTCCAAAGTTGATATATCTGCATAATCATCTATTCCTGCAGCAAAACTGGCAAATTCCTCCTTTACCTCCCTATGTAGATGAGAAGGAAACATTCTCATAAGGGCTTTTTTCACCCCAGTAGCCACCTCTCTATCCTTATGGGGTGCCTTCCTCTTCCCATTGCTTTTAGCAATAAGCTCCTCATCATAAAATTTGGGGTTCAAAGCATGTGCTAAAGTGTGCAATGGAGTATTGAAATTGTTCCACCTATCAACAATGATTTTCTTGATCAAACCAGCAAAATGATCATCAACAAACAAAAGTTGTGGAGACTCCTGCGAAATGATTTCCATAGTTTTCTCAACCATGGAATCCATGCCATCATATACCTCTCCCAAGAAAGGTTGGTCAGTGTCAGCACTCCGGAGAAGCTCAAATGCAGGGGTTGTGAACTTTAGCAAGAAATCTACCTTGCTCCACCAATCCTCATCTAGGCACAATCTACGCACCATAGATCCCCGCTCTGAATCTGCTTGTCTCCACTCAATCCAAAGTTGACTCACCACCATAGAAACTAATGCATGCTTAACCTCAACAAGGCGGCGCAACATCACGAAGTTTGAGGCATATCTTGTCTCAGCAACTTTTAACAACTCCAATTTCGAGTACTCTCGAAATATGGCCTGAGACTGGTGGTGGTTGGTGATGAATTTGATAATCTCCCTTGCTTCCCCTATGAGTTCCTTTATCCAGGAAACTTTGTTGTCGATCTCCTCTAAGATCAGATTCAGATTATGGACAATGCATGGTGTCCAAAAGATGTGGTCATACCTCCCCTCAATAATTAAACCTGCATCTTTGCAAACCGGTGCATTATCCGTGATAACTTGCACCACCTTGTTAGGCCCTATTTGTTCAATAGCTTTTATAATAACATCAGCAATGCACTGTGCATCTTTCACCTCTCCTGAGCAGTCTTCTGCCTTGATAAACATTGCTCCTTTGGGGGAAGTAGCAATGATATTTATCAATGGTCTGCGCCTTATATCTGTCCAACCATCTGAGACTATGGTAACCCCAGAGCTACTCCAGGAAGAACGAATTGGAACTAAAATGTCTTCCACAAGGTCCTTCTCATTTTTGAGAAGCTGGGTTCTGACTTTCTCATAGTTGGGCCCCTTGTACCCTTGAGGAGCTTTGTTAACTACCCTTATCATATCTTGCCAGTAAGGAGAGCGAACAACATTGAATGGGATACCACATGCATAAATGCACCTAGCCACTCTGGAATCAGTTTCTTCTCTTGCTTGCACATTCACCAATCTAGCAATTCTGCTATCCTGAACTGAAGGGGATGCCCCTGGGCCTCTGGTATTTTTGGGTGCTGGTTGTTCATGTTGTTGAGTGTGACCAGCTCTCCTCTTTCTTGCTTCAGCTACAATCCTTGGCTCAATGTTAGATGGAGCTTGAGTAAGGTCATCATGCCTTCTCTTAGTACCATCCGCCTCATCTTGCTCTCTTTGATATGCCCTCCTTGCCAACGGATCTGATGTTTTTGTGCAACCTGAAATCCCCTGTCCTCCTCCATGCAATAGATGTGCCTTCACTCTTGAGTAGGAGCCCTTGTACGTATTATTGCAAAGATTGCATCGCCATTCCCATGAGCCACCACCTCCACATCTTTGAAGCTTCATCACATGCCTCCAAAGAGGATAATATTCAGCCCTTGGGTTGGCCCTAGGGCTTGAACTTGCAGCTGCACTTTGGCTGGAAGCCATTGCTGCAAAAATAAATTAAAAAAACAAATCTGTAAATAAAAAAGTTAAATAATAAAAACGTTTTTCATATTTTTGGCTGTATAAACCCTAGAAAAATTGAAGAAATAGTAAGAAAAAACTAAGAAATGAATGTGGCTTACCCAAATTAATTTTCTATGGCTGAAACTACCCTAAAATGCCAGAAAACGGGAGAAATATGGTTGTAGCTGAGCCAAATCTGCTGCAAAAATAAATTTAAAAAACAAATCTATAAATAAAAAACGTTTTTCATATTTTTGGCTGCATAAACCCTAGAAAAATTGAAGAAATAGTAAGAAAAAACTAACAAAATGAATGTGGCTTACCCAAATTAATTTTCTGTGGCTGAAACTACCCCGAAATGCCAGAAAAGAGAAGAGAAATATGGCTGTAGCTGAGCCAAATCTGCTGCTACTGAAATCTCCTGCTGAAATCTCTTTCTCTTGCTGCTGAAATCTCTTTCTCTTGTTGCTGAAATCTACTTTGCTCACTGCTCAAAACACCCTAGCTGAAACAACTGTCAGTCTCCAAGAGAAACGACTTGCTGAATAGTGTGATGAGAGAATGAGACAAACTTCTCTTTTATAAGTTTAGAATAGGCTTCTAGAATTTACTGGAAACCTAAAAAAAAATTAAAAACAAATTTTAAAAAAATTAAAAAAAAACACACACATTACAACTGGGAAACGTGGCTTGTATGGCCGGGAAACGCGTTTCCGGCCGCACTGCCACGTTTCCGTTTCGGGAAATGTGGCAGTACGGTCGGAAACGCGTTTCCTAGCCATACCAAACGCGTTTCCGCGTTTCATACCGGTTTCCAGCCGGAAACGGGCCCCCCCCCCCCCACGTTTCCTGCAACATAGAGCTAAAGAAATTGATACAACATAGAACAATCTGAAAATTTAACACAAGTGAGATGATTATATTTCTCTAAAAATGAATGAAATAAGAAGTAATACTAATACAACTCCTCTTTCTTGTTTTTCCATGTTTTTTCTAGATCAGCCTCAAATTAATGTTGATAACATCGCCGACTTTTTGGCCCGAAAAATTTGTCATGCCATAACCTAAAAATTGCCAAGCCGATGAAATTTGTCAGGCTTTAAGCAATTTTGGGTTTTCTTTTTTTCATTCGTGTTTCTTGGTTGTTGGAGAAGGAAGGAAGGAGGGTTTGTGTTCATCATCGCTAATTGTGGAGATAGCTAAACAGCCATCATAATCACCATCAAGGAGTTTTTCAGTCGAGAAGGATTCAATTTCATTTGCCCACTGGCGTTGAATCTTCCATTCATAGTTATGTATTTAAATCCCACCATGTTAATGCTATCTTTTCATATAGATTTATGCATACTTTCTTGCCTACATTTTGCTTCTTTTTTAATCATTTTGCCATGATTTTCATGCCCATAAAGCAATATTAGGGTTTTTTTAATGGGATAGTAAGCTTGATTTTAATTTTTTATCCACCCTCTTATTGTCATTTTTTATTGCTAATAGTTTAATCTAGAGTTCCAATTTTTGAACCAATAGGTTTTTTTTGTTTTGTTTTTTGTTTTTGTTTTGTTTTTTGTTTTGTTTTTTTGTTTTTTTGTGGTTTTTTTTGTTTTTTTTCTTTTCTAGTGAGGGATTAATGTCATTTTCTTGTGTTTTTGGTGCCTCGTGTTTGAATTTTGAAGTGGTCTATTTCCATAGAAAATATGCCAAAGGATTTGGACTCATTTTGGAAATATGGGGAACCTAAAGATGGTAAAAACTAGCAATGATTGAAATCAAAATTGTGTGGGCAGCATATGACAAGGGGGATTAGCAGGTTGAAATACCATTTAATTAAAATCCCCAAGCATGATGTTGGGATTTGTCTTCAAGTTGGTCCGAAGGTTATGAGAGTTGCAGAAGATTCAATTCACGCAAAGGATAGAAAGAAAGAAGAGGCAGTTGCAAACAAGGTTGACTGTCTGTTGATTTGTGGTAGCATCGGATGTGCTCTAGCCACGAAATTTGGTGGAGAGGTTGGGGCACATGAGATCTCCAATACCCAGAAAGGGTTTGGGCAGATTCTAAATAGTTTAGGAGATATTAAAATAATTAATATTTTTAATGGAGTCCCTAAGTCTAAATTTAGGGAAATTAAAATATTAATGTGGATTAATATAAAACTGTGTTAGAATGGTCCAAAAGACATGGATCAAGCCAGATCTAATCTTAGTTGTCAATTAGGAACTTAATCTTGGTCGTTGATATGTCAACGAGAAAAGTATAAGAGGAAGCTTGAGGGTCACTTGGAGAGCACACCAGATGATTAGTCATTATATTCTCTAGAGCGGGGTTTGCTAAGAGAGATAGAATCAGTGATCGGAGTTGCAGCTAAGGGGCAGTGAGTATAGAGACGCAGAGATAGTGCCGGGAGATCAGCGTAAGAGCCAGAGAGAGTGACGCAGTAGCAACCAGGGCCGCACAGAGGCAGCTAGGAGCTGCGTAGTGCTTCAAAGAGGCCAGCGTCGCTGACGCAAAGGGCCAGAAGGCTGACGCGGGGCCTCCTGAGGCTGACGCAGGACCAGCGCTGGGCAGAGAGACGCTGACGTAGTCCAAAAAGGCAGACGCTGGGGTTTCTGGGGCAGATTGGAGCTGAGGAGCTGCCAGAGAGTTTATCCGGGGTTTTAGCCGGGACATTTGTCTCAGACTGAGAGGTACTACTGCCAAGGGCATTCTCTGTTGGGTAAGTCGGATTTGGCACCCGGATTGTACTTTGAAATTACTTAATAAGAAAACCCTCAGATAACTGCACCGGTTTTCCAGCATTGGGTTTTTCCGGGGACATTGGTCCAAAAATAATGGTGTCATTTTGTGTGCTTGTATCGATTTCCTTCAGTTGATGATCTGTAATATGTTGAGCATGCACTAGTGTTTATTTTCAGTATTTACATTGTAAATGTAATATCCCTTATCAAGAATATACCCCAAACTCAAGCAAACTCCAAACAAAGATGGACTAGGAGGGCATTTACCAGATATGTTGCCTCTAAAAAGAGGACGAGATCCAGAGGCTACTTGGCCCTTTCCAAACTCTGTCTAAGAGTATAAGAGAAACACCCAACTGGTATAATAGCCAAGAATGCTCAAAGAGGTACAAATAACAATGATGCAAAGTATAACAATAAAACCATAAGCAGATACTCAAGAAATGCAGAGAGAATGCTAAGCCATTTTATTATACTGAGTAATAGAATGAGTACAGGAGGTGATCAGGAAGATGGCACCTCAACTTGCACAAGGCAAGTGAAGAAATACACTCAGAATAGCAAAGGAATGGCCCCTCTCTGAACTGCGTTCCAGCTACTGGAGAACTGTTGTGCTGCTGCTACTGCTAGAAATCAAATGAGGATTTGGGGCTGCTCCCCTCCTCAAAAAAGGCTGAAACTCTGGGATCAGACTCTACTCAAGAAACCCATGAAAGCCCAGAAAGCGTTTCTGGAATGGCCGACCCCCAAAAATCACCCCCTTGGGGTTCTGCGCACTCTCAGTGCTCTACGTTGCCACTGAATGAAACCCTCCAAAAATATAATTGAAATCCCTGCCACAAACTCTCCAAATGCAAGGGCTGATCCCCTGCTCTATCTCTCAGCAAAAATTCCTACTGCAAACCCTCAAACCAGAACTGCGTCCCTCTCTCAGTGCTGCGTAGTCCTCCAGAACTGCGTCCCTCTCTCAGTGCTGCGTAGTCCTCCAGAACTGCGTCCCTCTCTTAGTGTTGCGCAGTCCTCAAAAATGCTGATAAAATTGTTGCTGAAATGCTGATGTATCTACTGCTGAAATGCTAATGGAAATACCTTGCCCGAGCAGGCACTCGAAGTCCCCCAGGGCTAAGGGTGAGATCTCCGAACAGAGACACTCAACGCACTAAACAGTGCTGCAGACTAGCTAAACAGCCAGTGTGCTCTAAGTCGAAATGACTAACACAAATGATCATAACTGGATGATCCAAATGAGGGGGTTCCTCTCTCTTTTATAACCCTTGCCTCTCTCAATCCCAAGGCTCACCTCCTCCTACGTGATTCCCCTCTTGCCACGTGTTTTTCCCTTCCTGCGCAGTTCCTCCATGTGTCTGTGTGAGCTCCATTTCTGCGTCCCCCTTTGGCCCCCCCTTTAAGTCACAACGTTGTGCTACTAGGAAGTGACTTTTTATTCTAAAAGTGAGTTATGTCCCCCTTCCTCACTTTTTTATTTACAAATAACTATAGAAGGCAAAAATTGAACAAAACCGAATATTCCAATTAGCCATGGCTAATTAGGAATATTACAGTAAATAACTTGTTAAGTAACAGAACAAGTAGGTAGGAATAAATCAGTAAAGTGCATGGAGGGTTTCTAACTGGTAGACTTAGAAACTTCAGCATGGTATCAGAGTGTGGTTGCAGATCACAGGAGAACTGAGGACATCAGTCGAGTGGAGCAATAGTAGCAGAAAACTGTTGTCCCGAGTGACAGAAGTTGTTCCTAGCAGAGCAGCAACAAGGGAAGGGTGACGAAGTGCCTGCGTCATCAAGGGTCAGTCAGGAAGAGGCAGTGCAGAGGCCAAGGGAGGCTCACGCAGAGGGCCAGAGGGCTGTGACGCAGTTGGCTGAGGAGGCTGAGTTGCTGGTGCCGGGATTGCGCAAAGCCTAGGAGCTCTCACCTTCAGGTTGCTGGGGTTTAGGAGGCTGTGGGAAAGTTGCAGAGTGGAGCTGGTGGGGTACTGTAGTCAGAACAGTACCTGACAGGGCAAGGCCAAGGAGGAAGGAGTTGCTACCGAGGGTTTCTAGCCGAGAAATCTGGATCAATAATGCAGTTGCACAAACGATCAAAGTAGGGGGCATTTCGACATCAGCAGAAGGATTTCCAGGAGGGAAATCGAGACTCAGAGGGAGTCACATCGAGAACTTCCAAGAGGGAAATAGAAGAGCAGCATGGCACTACACAGAGTAAGAGACCAAGACAAACTGGACAGAGCCTCAATCTTCGCAGTCTGGAAGGCCAGAATCTTATCCATACTTAACAGAAATCGTGTCAAGCACTTCGCCTTAAGGACAATAGCTATCCCAGTCGACCCAACTAAGAACGACAAGTACGAGGAGGCAATGGCGAGGGCCAAGAGCATCATTCTTGACGGGGTCAAGGACCATGTAGTATCACACATTGCCAAGAAGGAAACGGAAAATGAGATGTGGAAAGCCTTAAAGAAATTGTACCAGCATACTTCTGTGCAGAAAAGGATGTTACTAGAAAATTAGATGAGGTCATATCAGATGAAGAAGGGAGAACCGGTTGACACCTTCCTTGGAGGACTAAATGAGATTCGAGATCAGTTGACTTCCATAGGAGCCATGCCGGATCAGGAATTGATGGTGAGGACAGCCATTTGTCCAAATTATACTGGGCAGAGGGACACTTCCACCTTGGGATGAGATGTGGGCAGCTCTTTGCCAAGAAGAGATCAAACAACAGACAAAGGCGGGAAGCAGCAATAAGGGGATCAGAGTCAAAAAGGAGGAGGAAGAAGATGTTGCCCTAGCATCTGAGGGAAAGCAAGAAAAGCAAAAGAAGAAGGATCTCTCCAAGATCAACTGCTTCCACTATGGGGAGCTGGGTCATTATGCGACCCAATGTCCAAAGAAGAAGAGTAAGGGAGAGTCTTCTGAGACTAAGGCAGCGCCAGCAAGGGCAGAGAAGGAAGTGGAGACAGAGGATGGTTGTGCCATGAGTGCACACACACCACTTGAGCGAAAGTGGAGAGACATCGAGCTGTAGTCAGGCGGACTACAGGCAATGAGGGGTAGGATCCTCGAGGTACCCAGCCTCTTGGATTAGACCTTGCTACGGGAGCCCCGAAGAGGAGTAGCCGAAGAGGAGTAGCAGGACTAGATGATGTAGGTAGAGATGGATGCGGATGGAGCAACAGAGAGAGCTACAGTGCAGGAGTCCCAAGACAGCGCAAGGCTAGCAGGCTGCAGCAGTGCAAGAGGCACGGGAGTGTTGCACCAATGCAAGATGGCACATAGAGGGGTGCAACGGTGCGAGTTGTAGGGAGTTGTTGCAGCAATGCAGAGGTCAAAGAGGGAGCACTTGTAAGCAGCAAAGGGAGCTCCAGCATCAGCAAGTGTCTCTAGCCCAACAGAGAGGTCAGAGTTGGGAGATCAGTTACGTACTTCTCAGTAACTGAGTTCCAGTGCAGCAGTGGGCAGCACGATGCAGCATGATGAGAGGAGATGCAGTGCAGATGCAGCAGTGGCAGCGGCAGAGCCATAGGCAGCAGCACGGATGTAGAGGGAGTTGTCGTATAAATGCAACAGTGGCAGTGGCAGAACCATGGGCAACAGTACAGGATACAGCGGTGCAGAGGATGGTGGGCAGCAGGCCTAGCATCAGCACAGGGACCGATGCCGGATGATCAGAGTAATACTCAGTGAGGAGTATTGCTAAAGCATAGTCCTTGCTAAGAGAGAGTGTTGATTTGTGGTAGCATCGGATGTGCTCTAGCCACGAAATTTGGTGGAGAGGTTGGGGCACATGAGATCTCCAATACCCAGAAAGGGTTTGGGCAGATTCTAAACAGTTTAGGAGATATTAAAATAATTAATATTTTTAATGGAGTCCCTAAGTCTAAACTTAGGGAAATTAAAATATTAATGTGGATTAATATAAAATTGTGTTAGAATGGTCCAAAAGACATGGATCAAGCCAGACCTAATCTTAGCTGTCGATTAGGAACTTAATCTCTGTCGTTGATATGTGAATGAGAAAAGTATAAGAGGAGGCTTCAGGGTCACTTGGAGAGCACACCAGATGATCAGTCATTCTATTCTCTAGAGCAGGGTTTGCTAAGAGAGATAGAATCAGTGATCGAAGTTGCAGTTGAGGGGCAGTGAGTACAGAGAGACAGAGAGGCAGAGATAGTGCCAGGAGATCAGCGCAGGAGCCAAAAAGAGTGACGCAGTAGCAGCCAAGGCTCACGCAGGGCCACGCAGAGGTAACTAGGAGCTGCACAGTGCTTCAGAGAGGCCAGCATAGCTGACGCAGAGGGCCAGAAGGCTGACGCAGGACCTCCTGAGGCTGACGCAGGGCCAGCGCTGGGCAGAGAGAGGCTGACGCAGTCCAGAAAGGTAGACGCTAGGGTTTCTGGGGCAGATTGGAGCTGAGGAGCTACCAAAGGGTTTATCCGCGGTTTTAGCCGAGACATTTGTCTCAGACTGAGAGGTACTACTGCCAAAAGCATTCTCTGTTGGGTAAGCTGGATTTGGCACCCAAATTGTACTCTGAAATTGCTTAATAAGAAAACCCTCAGATAGCTGCACTGGTTTTCCCGCATTGGGTTTTTCCAGGGACATTGGTCCAAAAATAACGGTGTCATTTTGTGTGCTTGTATCGATTTCCTTCAATTGATGATCTGTAATATGTTGAGCATGCACTAGTGTTTATTTTCAGTATTTATATTGTAAATAACTTGTTAAGTAACGGAACAAGTAGGTAGGAATAAATCAGTAAAGTGCATGGAGGGTTTCTAACTGGTAGACTTAGAAACTTCAACACCGTGTAGTCAAAATTTCAAGCCTATCTACCATTGAGGGTAGTGGGAGGGGCTCCACGAATTCACCTACCTAGAGATCCACGTCATTTTTTATTCTATGAACCAGAATTGGAGAACAACCTTCCATCATGTCAATGTTAAAAAAGGGGGAAAGCGGAAGTAGACAAGGCTATGCGGAAGTGCCTTCTCTGGAGTGACTTACCTCTTAGTATCGCAATGGATGTGTGATGCCATTGTTGTTGTTGGCCTAGGGTGCAAAAGCACTACCTATGAGGAGTAATGAAGGCCAATTCTTCAAGCACAAAAGAAGGACATCAACTCTAGATTGGTGGAGTTAAAGCAATCATGGGAGGTCTCTAGATGCACAATGATGTCTTATGGTTGGACATAGAGGAATGGTAGGACCCTTCTAAATTTCCTTGTACATTTCCCTAGAGGCACCATGTTTATCAAATCAGTGGATGCATCGTTACATGTAAAAGACGCAACATTGATGTGTGGATTGATGGACGGGTTCCTCCAGGAAAATCAATTTGCATAATGCAGTGCAAATCATGACTAATAAAGCAACTAATTATGTGGTTGTTGGTAAGATGCTTATGGAGAGGCATAACTCATTGTTCTAGACTCTATGTGTTGCACATTGTATTGATTTGATGCTTGAGGATATGAGGAAAATTTCCTTCATCGAGGAGGTGATTGATCAAACTAAAAGCATCCCCAAGTTCATATATAATAATGCTTTGATTCTTAGCCTCATGAGGAGATGCACCAAAAACAAGGAGTTGTGGTATCTTGCAATCACACATTTTGCAACCAACTTTAATACTCTTCAGTCTTTGGTTCAATGTCAATTTGAGTTGAGGAAAATGTTTGTTTATGATGAGTGGCATGATTGTACATGTAGCAGGAGAGAGGATGGGAGAGCCATTGCTATGTTGGTGTACCCAACTCCTTCTAGGAAGGAGTGGAAAAAGTGTGCTCAGTTAGTGAACCTTTGGTGAAGATTATGAGATTGGTTGATACTGATAATCTTGCAATGGCCTATTGTATGAAGCCATGGATAGGACCAAAGAAACTATCCAAGCTTATTATGTGGGAAAGGGTACCCCTGGGGTTGGCAGGCATATGATGTTATGGTATTTGATTAATAGAAGGTGGACTAAGATGCTCCATTGACTCATTCATGTAGCAACATTTTTCCTCAACCCTACAAATGCAACTTTGATTTTAATGTCAAGGTGATGGAAGGGCTCCATACTCGTCTTCATAGGATGGTAATTGATGTCGAGATTCACAACACAATTAACCGCAACATAAAGAGGTATTAGGGATGGTACTAGACTATTTGGCTCTAATGATGCTATTCGTGAAAGGACCACTTTGATGTCACGTAAGTCACTATAATTTAGAACTTTATATTCTTAAAATTCAATCATGTGTTCCATTTGAAAGTTTAATTATGTTTCCTTTATTTTCTATTTTCCACTGTAACAAAATGTAATTTAACTCTCTTTCTTTCTTATTCGTTGTAGAATTTTGGTGGTGAAAATATTATGCAAGTACACCAAATTTACAAAAAATTGCCATCATAATCCTTAGTCAAACCTGTTGCGCTTTGGGAAGTGAGTGCAATTGGAGTGTATTTGAAAAAATACACACAAAGAGATACAATAGGCTAGAACTTAGAACTTCAATAGAGCAATTACATTTATTGTAATTTATGACCTTCTAATATACTATGACCCTCAAGACTCATTAATTGTTTTATGACCCTCTTAAAGGTTGGAGTTCTCATGTCTCAATGACTTGGTGTATGTCCATTACAATCTACGACTATGGGTGAGGTAAATAGAAAGAACATTAGATATGGATGCCATTTCCTTAGATAAAATTAATGTATTGTCTAAGTGGATGATGGAGTCTGAGGTGCCTATCATGGAGGAGGCACCTACATGATTAGAGGAGAAACAACAACAGGAAGAGCAAGAGGAGGGCGAGGAGGAAGAGTAAGAGGAGGGTGTGCTAGCATCAACACCACCTTCTACACAGATTGATGAACATAATTCTACACCCATCAGTCACCATTAGATATTTGGTGTAGGGCCAGGGCCTTCTACTATTAAGGACAGGCCTAACAAACAACCCATGACCTTTTCACATAAAAGGGGGAGAGCACATTGATATCAGATAGCTAGTTGCTAGTTTTGTTTCTTTTGTCATTGTAAATCTACCTAGTGATGATGTGATACATTTATATATGTCATTGAATTTTGTATTGGCATCCACTACATCATATTCTCCATATTTATATGTCAACGTGTTTATTAATGTTTTTGTTGCTTTATATGTTTAAAATTTTGAAAAAAATGAATATATTTTGTATTTTTTAATGTTTTGCATGGTTTGCTGATTTTTTCGTTGATGTTTCCAAGAAGATGTTTAATGTAGCCCTGCATTTTTTTGCTGATGCATATTGTTATCAACACTAAGCTCAAAGCGCCACCTAATAAACTCTTAAGGGAAGACAAAAACCAATCAATCACACATTTATATTTATATTGAGAGAATAAGCATCTTTAGGTTGATCCATTTACCAGTATGCAGAACTTTGGTCTAAGCTTCACTTAAACAAGTCAAGTCCAATGCATAAATACTCTACCAACCAAAAGGATAGATTGACTAGTATCTTGTCAAACTAGTTTATCAACCAATCCATGTCCCAGCTGGGTTATACAAGCTCACGAAAATTCATCTCAAAAGGAAACATCATGCAACGACAACAAATTAGTGCCTAGTTCAAGCATATCTCAGAGGCCAACTGAAGAAAGCAAATTGAATAAAAGGGACAAAATCGAAATCAGTATGAGCAACCTTCTGTTGGAAATTGGTATGTTTTATCCCAAAGAAAGAAACTTTATGTTTTTCTACCGAGATGGTACAAGTATGACACGGTCCGAGAAAAATTGATAAGTTGTATTGCACTAGCCAGACTCCTCCACAAGGCATTTGAATCGATAACAAAGAAGTAATACGTGGCAAAATAACATGATTGCATCTAAATAAGGGACAGTGGAAACCCGATTCCATAGTAAAATCTTTCAAACAAACTATTATTCATTTTTGCCATGGAAAAAGAAAAGAAAAGAGAAGCATGACATATCCATTCGGTCGTGTTTCAGCAGTGGAAATGGCATGATGTCAGGCCACTCACCAATGTTCAATGTTGAATTTTCAAGGTTACAAATAGGTGAAAAAATGTGGTTAGTGCAGGTGCAAGTATTATCAATGTTCAATTTCCAGGGGTCCCAAAAATGAAACAAATATAGAGTGGGATAAACAACACATAAACTACCCCGCTTGTTTGACGCCCAAATATGCGAATAGAGCAGGTGCAAGTCGAGGTGAATTTGACGAATCTGTCACTGCCACTGAGCTAAACAATGATAATTGGTTCGCACCTGGAAGGCATTTTCACATTGATAATTGTTTCGCGCCCTGACGGCATCTTCACATTCAGGTAGTATTATCAGTTAGTTCTCCTTGACAACCAGGAAGAAAATTAACCTTCTAACCATACAAAACCCTGACCAGTCATAGAGGAAGGTGTATCTCATTTAGAAAGAAAGAAAGAAATTATTGCGTAACAATGTCAAACTGAGTTCTACAAATTTCTTTTTGTCGAAGAACCCATATAATCAATTAAACAGTTTTCATGAAAAGAGACTTCAGAAATTCTAGTCTACACGATTTTATTACCTTTTCTCAAAGCTTGATATTTCGACGGGGTCCCCACAGTCAATCAGATGCCAGCCAGTTGAGAGCAGAAACATAAGCAAACAAGCTGCAGATCACAGAACAAAACTCGAAAATCGACCATCTAAATAAACCCAACCTAGAAATACATAGTATCAAACTACTGGTTTATCTTACTCACTTGTTCTTATATATACCTCACCAATGTTTCAGAATGTTGTTATTTTTAAAAAAATAATGCTTTTGGGTTTAAGTGTAATAGGCCATAGTTGCAATATATTATTCTCAAATGTTTGTGAACTTTTTATAGGCTATAATATACTATTGAAATGCTAAACAATGTTAAACATTTTTTAATTTTTTTTTAGTTTATTATAATGTATATTTTATTAAACATTTTATATTTTTTAACTTATCATCTAAACCATTTTGAAATTTTTTTAAATCCATATTTTATTAAATATTTTATATTTTTATATTCATCATTTTCTATTAAAATTTTAATTTTAATTTTATTATTTCCGTTATAAAAAAATTAATATCTTTGAATATTATTTTATAATAATAAGATTGTGCAGGGGAGGCTGGAGTGGGAGGGGTTATCATTCGCCCAAATGAAGAAAGCATGATCCAATTCGCTTGGGTGCTAGAAATCTCAACAAATAACCAGTTAGATTTTCTTGCGCTATGGCAGGGTTTAGAATTGGTTTTTTCCAAAGGTATTCGTCAATTATCAGTTTTTGGAGACTTCATGATTGTGATCCAGTAGGTTATTAAACTCCAAGGAAACAATGAGCAACTCCTTCCCTCTATCATGCATCAAATAAAACTATCGTTGGACAAATATGACTCGATTGAATTTTTTCACATTAAGAGAAACCTTAATAATGAAGTTGACTCCTTAGCTAATTAGGGTGTGCAGTTGGAACAATGAGTTTTAAAAATCAATAATGTTGAAACCATTATCAAAGATATCCCTTAATATTTATCAAATGAGCATTAATTTATCTCCTGAGAGAAGTTTGCTTTCGTTCCTGCGCTAATTCCCTTTGGCATCCAACAATATCACACTCTCATTAATTATGTGTTTATGGAGGCATGTTGCATCATGGAGAATAATGTTGCAGAAGACACTTGGGAAATATTCGTCATGGTGAGCTCGGCCCAGGGCAAATGGATAACACTTGATTTAACTCCCTTAGAAGGTCGAATGTGGGAAGTTTCATTCATCACGTCTGGTTCTCAGTTCATTGGAGATCCTTGCTCTGAAGCTTGCTATGATTGCAATCTTTCCTTAATGAAGTCTACACACTCGATGATGTTAGTATGACCCGACATTAATGATGTTGGGATTAGGAAAGTGGAAAAGGAAGAAGAATCGAACATATATAAGGACCGTCGGGGAACATATGAAGGTCATGAAATTGTTTCAAGGGAGGCAACTGTCAAATTCTCTTATCTATCCATCACAATTTCCAATTCATGGAGTGAAATTTAAGAGTTGCAAAAGAGGAGTTAGGGATCTTGATTGCAAGGGTGGTTGTCTCTCTAGAGTTTGTAATCTCCCTGATCTCCTGACATACTGAGATGCTTCTCGCGGAATCTGTAGACTTTTAATGTAGATTTAAACTGCTTATGTGATATGCTAAAACAAAAGACATGAATCTACTCTACTCATCAACACAAACAAAAATTGATCGATGAAAACAATAAGCAGAAAAGGAAGAATTTCAATTGCACATAACACAATATTTTTCTGGGGAAAGAAATTGCTCAAAACCCTAACTATCTATATTGCATTAACCAAAATATCTGAGAAGAAAATACAATGCTTGTTCAACCTGAACAATCTCTACACAAGTACAATCTATCTCACTGCTTCACAAACCAACTCAAGCCAACACTTAGCCAAATCTTCTACCTGCCAAGCCCCTACTTCCTTATGCAATCCCTAAGGGAATTAGCCCATATTTAATTGGGAAAATCCCTCACCACAACTGCGCAATCCATCATAGGCCTTCTACTGATTGCATGCACCATCTGTACAACTTGGAAAATTATACAACTGATAGTACATTGTCCCTGAACTCTAATCTCAACTGGTCTTCCTCTGAACTGACATGCATGAGTTATTTTTGAGTGAATTATCAATTATCTGATTGATCACTGCATGTGAATTAAATTCAATTCATTTCACTTGACTACTCACTAATTCCTGCAACAGTTAGAATTAGTTCAACTGAATTTAACTCAGTTAAACTGAATTTAATAATTACAACTCAATAAGAACTCAACCTAGGCCCCTTAAATTTAGGGATCACTCTACATGACTCTAGATAGACTTCCAACTTGAATTTACTAAGCCAACCAAGTCAACTTAACTTAGTTAATTGCTACAAGTTGCTCTGAGAATATAATTACAGTTTAATTCAAGGACAAAATAAATTAGGATTTCCTTGTTGCTATTTTTAACTCTCCCTCTCAACAAGAAAGGTATTATCTGCTACCCTGATCCTACCTATGTGAAACTCGAATTTGCATCTTGACAATGCCTTTGTCAAAATATATGCATCTTGCTCCTCTGTAGGATTGTACTCCAGCAACATGATTCTCCTCTGCACACAATCTCGAAGATGGTGATATCGGATGTCAATATGCTTGGACCGATCATGAAAAGATGGATTCTCAGAGAGTTTTATACAACTCTGGTTATCACAGTAAATCATTATTGGATACAATTGCTGACCAAACAAACCAACAAGAATCTTCCTCATCTAGATAGCCTCATAAGTTGCTTGACTAGTAATCATGTACTCTGCTTCTAGTGAACTAAGCACAATTGATCATTGCTTCCTTTTGTACCAAGAAACTGTTGCTGACCCAATACTGAAGATTCCTCCTGATGTGATCTTCTTGTTAGATGGAATCCCTACCCAATCTGCATCAGTGAAGCCTTGAAGCTTCACTCCCTATGTTCATCTGTACCAAAGACCAAACTGAGTGGTGACTCCTAGGTATCTTAACACATGTTTACCTACCTTCCAATATAGTTTGGTTGGCTTAACCATAGCTTGACTGAGTTGGTTAACTGCATAACACATGTTTTTTCGTGTGTTCACCAAATACATAAGTGAACCCACAAGTTGTCTATAAATAGTAGCCTCCACTACTTCACCTAAAGTAACATCCTCCTTCCTCTAGTTACCAACTAGAGGAGTCTCCATGGGTTTACTGCTCTCCATGTGGAACTTATATGGTATCTTGTTGGCATACTTTCCCTGAGAGACAAACAGTTCCTCATCTCCTTGCCATACTTCCATACCCAGAAAGTAATGCATGAGCCCCAAGTCCTTCATTTTGAATTCTCTTGCAATATCATCTTTGCAAGACTTGATCAACTTCTCACCACCTATCAGAATCAAATTGTCGACATATAAAATAATAATCAACAATTTACCTTCAACTACAATATGGTAAAGGTTTGCATTTGTTTCACTTTTGGTGAAGCCCAACCCAATGCAATAGTTATCAATCCTGGTGTACCAAGCATGGGGTGCTTGTTTCATTCCATACAACGCTCGCTTGAGTCTGCACATGCAACTCTCTGTTGAAGGTCTCAAATCCTTCACGCTACTCAATATACACCTTTTCCTCAATCATGTTGTTGTGTAATGTTGTCTTTACACCCATCTAATGTATCTACCATCCCATCTGCGCTGACAGTGCTAGAATATATCTGATTGATGAGTACCTTGCTACAGGAACAAAAGTATCATCGTAATCAATTCCCTCCACCTTAGAGCACCTCTGGTCAAAAATCTGGCCTTTTTTTCTCCACACTACCATTTTTTGCTTGCTTTACCTTGTAAATCCATCTGGAACTCACTATGGACTTGTCTGCTGGTCTTGGGATCACTTCCCAAACATTGTTTTTGATAATGGAGTCATACTCCTCAACCATGGCATCAACCATACTGGTTGTTGCACTACTTCCTTGAATGAGGATGGCTCATTCTCTACACTCTCACTCATCAGAGCCATGTAGCTAGTGTACCTCTCTAGTGACCTCCTCTACCTACAATGTGATGTGGGTGCTCCCACATTTTCTCTAGCATCATGCAAGAACTTGTCAGCCTCTCTAGTGCACTTTATCCCATCTCTGGAAGTCTCTGCATGAGTGGGTGTTTCCACTCCCTGCTCCTCTGCATGTGGCTAATTCGCATCATCCTGAGGTTCGTCCTTTGGAGCTAAAATCTCCTCAACTACATGTAGCTAAAGCTCCCTCTCAATGGAACATCTCATGGCCTTCTCTTCATCGAACTTCACATCTTTGTGAACCATTGTCGTCATGTTGGTTGGCAGGTACACTTGATAGTTTTGAGGTGTATCGATGTACCCCACAAATATGCCCAACTCAGCTACTGGCAAAGGAAGAAGAACCGAACATATATAAGGACCATCAGGGAATGTATGAAGGTCAAGAAATTGTTTCAAGGGAGGCAAGCTGTCAAATTCTATTATCTATCCAGCACAATTTCCAATCCATGGAATGGAATTTAGGAGTTTCAAAAGGGGAGTTAGGGATCTTGCTTGCAAGGGTGGTCGTCTCTCCGGAGTTCGTAATCTTCTTGATCTCCCGACATACTGAGATGCTTCTCGCGAAATCTGTATATTTTTACTATAGATTCAAACTGCTTATGTGATATGCTAAAACAAAAGACATGAATCTACTCTACTCATAATCGGAAAGAAAAATTGATCGATGAAAACACTAAGCAGAAAAGGAAGAATTTCAATAAGAAAATACAATGCTTGTTCAAACCGAACAATCTCTACATAAGTACAATCTATCTCACCACTTCACAAACCAACTCAAGCCAACACTTAGCCAAATTTTCTGCCTGCCAAGCCCCTACTTCCTTGCACAATCCCTAAGGGAATTAGTCCATATTTAATTGGGAAAATCCCTCACCACAACTATGCAATCCATCATAGGCCTTCTACTGATTGCATGCACCATATGTACAACTCAGAAAATTATACAATTGATAGTACATTGTCCCTGAACTCTAATCTCAACTGGGCTTCCTCTTAACTGACATGCATGAGTTATTTTTGAGTGAAATATCAATTATTTGGTTGATCACTGCATGTGAATTAAATCCAATTTAATTCACTTGAGCAGTCACTAGTTCCTCCAACAATTAGGACTAGTTTAATTGAATTTAACTCAATTAAACTGAATTAAATAATTACAACTCAATAAGAACTTAACCTGGGCCTCTAAAATTTAGGGATCACTCTACATGACTCTAGATAGACTTACAACTCGAATTTACTGAGCCAACTAAGTCAACTTAACTTAGTTAACTACTATAAGTTGCTATGAGAATAAAATTTCAATTTAATTCAAGGATAAATTAAATTAGGATTTTCTTGTTGCTATTTTTAACAAAATCCAGGGCTCATATTGAAGCGCTTACTTAGTGTCCAAGCTTTTTGGAGCTTAAGATGGACCAGTTACAACTTGCGAACGAGATGCTTGAATTTTGAGTGGGAAACATGACTCAAAATGAAGAAAGTCTTGGGGTTGATGATCACATGCATGGGAATGTAGATCAACAAAAGCATATTGAACAAGAAGATGAAGTGGATGAGGAAGAAAGCGATGGAACTGATGAACAACGATTCACTATAGTTTAGCTCGTTGCAGAAACATAAGAAGTCTAGGTCACTTGTGCCTTATAGGAAATGTAGTTTCATACTCTTTTAGTATTTGCTTATGTTATGTAGATATGTAGTTTTTCTAGGTGTTTTTTGGAGAGTCTACGGGAGGAATCAGTTTCAATCTGTTTTGTGTAGCTTTGGGGTTAATTTTGAAAAAATGAAGTGGAGTTTGGGGATAGATGCAACCAATTTTTGGGAACATTTTGTAAAAGGTTATGGCCTTCAAACCAAGTTTCTTTTAATGCAATGAATAGTCATTCCTTTAAAAAAAAATAAGATTGTGCAATGTTGATAATTGATATACACAATTTTATTAATTCAAGATGATTTATGTTGGATTTTAAATTAAGAATGTCATTTTTCTTCATTTATTTTGAATAATAGAAAAAAAAAGCATAACATGTTTAAACTACTACAAGTGGCATATCATTACATTGGAATTATACCTTGAATGTAAGTAAATAATGAAGACCATCTTAGTTTGTTGTGTATTTTTGTATTTGTAACTAAAAATTTGAGAAACAACAATGGCAAATAATTAGTCAAATTTAATGACTTCTACTTTAGTTTATAGTACGAGATTTACTCATAGCCCATCAGTAAAAGTATTAACCATTTAAGATAGGGGTTCAAGTTAAAATCCCATGAAACCCTTCCTTCATAATAAATGAGAGTACCATGCCAACCCAAAATTGGGGTCCATGGTCCATACTATTAATTTAACCATCCTTTAATTCGATTTTCAAATCTAGGGCTTGGAGAGTCAACACGACCTGTTACATTTTCCCCTACATTGAACACAATCCATCCTCAAAGGTGTGCTTATTTTTCCATTGGGCACTTTACATTTAGAAGCCTAAGTCTTATTTATTCCTATTATATTGTTGCTCCACTTTAATTGGTCAAATGTGATGGAGGATTCAAACTACCTTCTACTACGTCATCTACTCAAGTTGTTGATCTCCATTGGTCTTCAACTATTGCTTTGTGAATTTAATCTATATGAACTAGAGTGAATTGGGAAAATATTCACTCTTAACAATATGGATTTTCCAATCACCCTTTCTGGCATCTTGGAAGGAGTGCAAATCTCATTACCACTGTCCTCCAAACCTCTTTGAGAGATGAGCCATTATCATTGTGATAATTGTGGATATAAATTTAAACAAGGCCCCATAGCTAGCATTCTGTGCCGCTTAGTTTAATTATTGAACTTTGAAATATAAGAACCAACTATCACATTTGAACAAGAGCTACAATGTAGCTACTCTCGCATAGTTTAAATATAGTTAAATTAGAGTAAAAAACAATGGTTTTTACGCACACATTTATCTTCTTACATATCATTAGTATAACATGGTTTTCATGAACACATTTATCTTCTTCTTACATATTATTAGTATAGTCAATTAAAATGCAGGAAAACCATATTTTGAAGTTGTTATAGAATTTAAATAACTAAACATCACAATCTCATAAAAAACATATAATCAAATTCCACAAAAAAACCAGATTTAATATTTAGCATTGTAAATCATGTAATAAAATTTAAAAATAAAATAAGTAAATGCATATTTTAAAATATTTGGTAATGTATTGTGCCCATATCACAAGATATTTGGGAGGCATCTCATCATTCTAAAAGCATGATGAAATGTGACAGTGTATGTTCATGATAATGTGTGTTATAATTTGTTGGAAATATTTGCAAGTATATTTAACTATGATATTTATTTTCCTATAATAATTATTTAGCCAGGTGACTTTTTGGATTTTTTTTGTTAAAATTGGATCTGAAATGGGGTAGTCTACAGAGGCCAATTCTTTCTTGATCATGATTATGCCTACCATTCTTTTGTTGGAATCACACAAATGTCACAACTCTTTGTTTGTATAAACAAAAGATTGTGCCTCGGTTTATACACATGTTTAAGGGATCAAACATGTCGTGAAATTTCAAATTCACCATGGACATTTGTCGAATGCAAGTCTGGATCAGTAGCAATTTCAAACAACGTCATAAGATCAACCTTAACAAATGGAATATACAAAGTTAGTAGATGTTCTGACATCTCTTGTACACGCAAGACAAGACCTAGCCATGTGTGCCCAGTACGGTAAGAGTTAACTGAACTAGTTGGAATTTTATGAACTGACTATGAACTAACGACTACACGTCACTCATCATTACATAATAAGACCAAAACAAAGTGAACCAATCAAACTTTAAATACATAAAATTAAAATACTTAAAAAAATAAATGAATTCCATTTTGTAATGTTAACCTTATACATTGTTATTTAAATGTTTAGTCAAAGGTTGGTTAATTCAAAGTCAACCCATTATCGAATGCTCCTGCGAGTGGCAAAGATAATAATATTATTTCTTGATGCCATGTGTCAACCCCATAATAAGTAGGGAAGTAACGAATTGATGTACTCATAATGAGTGAAGTAATGAATTGATTTTTTTAATTACTAATTTTTAATTTGTTAATATAAATATTATTATTTTTTATATGTGATGTTAAAAGAAAAGCTCTCTCCTATACCAAACTGTAAAGCACTACTCAATTTAACAAATATTTTTACTATATATTAAAAAATATAAATCTGAAAATTAATAATACCATTATTATGAATGTCATAATTTGAAAACAAAAAATAAAAGTATTCTTTTTATTTAAAATTTGTATATTTACTATATATGGATCACAAAATATGTAGTGATTAATTTTGATTTAAGTGAGAAGAAATAAGTTAGATAAAAATATAAAATTTTGATCTTCGAAAATAGGCATTGGTATGTTAAACAATAAATGGTCAATGATTTATTTATGAACTCATGACCGCGGACATGAGTTGTGGCTATGAGAGTAATGGAGATGCCCCGACTCTTGTACAGAAAGAGGTAAGGGGTGAGATGCCAGACAATGTATTTGTTCGCTCTGCTTTAATTTGGATGGAGGATGTGATGTGATTTGTGCCCTGCAGAAGCCATAAATGTCTAGTCGACAAAGTGATGTAACCCATGTACTTTGGTTATGATTACACAATAAGATGAATAAGATGATAGCCAATCAAATCTATGAAAAATATTTTTAAAAATAATAAATTTAATGTGTAATGTTTCATTATAAGAATTGTGCAAATTTATTTAGTCAAAACCCAAACTAATATAGGTTTGACTAAAAACCCAATGCATTATCACCTGCCTTATGGCAAGGATAATTACTAGGGAAGGACGGGGAAGGGCATGCCAAAAAAAATTAAATGAGATTTAATAAGATGATCCACATAGACCTCCCACCCCTTTATACCTTTGACTTCGTCCTTAATATCAATAAGCTTTCGGTCCCCTTTTTAACAATAGCAATAATAAAAATCCAACCCACAAACGTGTTATCATGTTTCTATTAGAGGCCAAATGTTTAATTTAATCTTATATTATCCTAAAGGTACCATCAACAATCCATGTTCCAATTCAAGAGGGTATTAATGTTAATTTTGAAATCCTCTTCTACCTTGAGGATATAAACTCTTACAATGAGATGTTGTTTGGTTCATTCTTATCATATTTTAATTCTATTTTTTATTTATTCCCTTATAATTTTATATGACAATATCAAGATTCACCCCTCTTGGTCCCTTGTCATTTCTCATCCCGCGACCAAGCCCAAGTTGCCTCTAATAGCCCTATTAAATTTTAATTTTACCCAAATTTCTTTACGAGGGATCAAATATATGGAGGACTCATAATGTCTTTCAACATAATAATAGTTATATGTATTTTTTTTCTAAGTTGTGTGAGTCCTGAGATGATTGCATGCTTAACCTTTGGCAGCGAAATTGTGACCCAGGGGCATTTAAGCCGTCAAAATCACCCAAGGATCACACCTAGCCTGGACCACGCCAACACTTAACATGGTTGGATTTTTTCCCACGGAGTTTCGAACCAGTGGCATTCATATCACAGAGTGCCTTAATAGTACAACCCATCACCATCTATTATACACCCCGTGGGTTGATAATAGTTATATGTATTATAATAGTTACTCTTTTTTTTCTTCTTATTTACTTAATTTAATCTATTAGCATGCCATAAAGACACATTAAAAAAAGTTGATTGCAAGTGAGCTATCGCCATCACATCAAAATAAGGGTTTTATGCCTATAGGGGCAGTTTAATTGGCGATCACCATGCTATGAAGTCATATGTAAACCATAATATTCAAGGTTCAAATCCCCTGTGGGTCAAACCAACTAAAAAAAGGGGGTTTTATAAATATTCCAAAATGCACTAAATATATGTATCACTAAAATCTGCAAAAATGACGTTAGGTCACAATTTTAGGACATCCATACATAAGCAAAATGTTTAATAACCAAAAGACAAACTTTATTGACACAAGCATAAATAAATAATAGTTGAACATTCAGAGTTGCTATCACAAAAAAAGTGTGTGAATCATGATCACTCGACTTTAGGGGCCACCTTAAAACGTAGAGTGGCTCAAAATAATTGGAGTGTCCTAACCATTGTTGACATCACCACCAGGATGCGTTCCTTCTGACATTGCCTAGGGATGCAAGAAAATTTATCATACTCGAGCAAGCACTGAATGTCATTGTGGCAACTACATTACCAACTCTAGCATCATTATTGTAAGTAGCACCTCATTAGATTATCTTGATTGAGTGACATATTGGTCAATTTTATTTTAGATACACCCATTGCCAACATTCTAACCACAATCAACATATAAACTTGTAAATTGGGTTTAGTAGTCCGTTGATAACACCTTGTGCTAGTCAATTTTTTATATATGTCAATAGTCCTAAATATTATATGTTATTTAAATTAGTTAATGTCAGACTACAACAAAATTAAACAATAAGCACGCGTTTATTTTTTCATTAAAATTGATAGATATATAAATACATGTTTATGAACTTTGGATTCATCTTCCAAGGTCTCTTCAACTCTCCATGATTGTTCACTTAATACTCTTCATATTCCCTCAAGTGAGTGAGACAAATTATCGTAATCGTGAAGGCTTAGGTTTCCAACATTCCCCCTAATCTGAAAGGGTGTATGTGAGTCCAAGCATATAACTGAAATCTAGAAGTGGATAGTTGTCAATGGTTGAATGTTATCTCTGAATTTGGTGGTTTAAGGAAGACCACAAACCAAATAGCTAGTAGAATCCAATGTTTTCATCTAAGTGGTGGTTTAAGGAAAACAAACTCTAGAACTCGACTCTGAGGCTCAATAGTTCCCAAGACATTTCTTAATTTGGATATAAGTTTACGTGTTTAATGTTTTCAAATTGTGATTTGAAGATGACCACAAAATTTGGATCTTGGCTCTAAGTCTTGATGATTCCTAGAGCATTTCCTAATTTGGCTATAAGTTGATGTATGCCTTCTACTGATCGAAGTCCTCTCAAATGGTGGTTTAAAGATGAAAACAAAATATTGTCCAAAAAAATTTGCGAGTCTTCTACTAAATGGTGGTTTCAAAAGGGCTACAGCCCAAACCACGCTCATGGCTTTGACTCTAGATATGACTATATATAATGTTGACTCAAGGCTATGGTTTAGGCACACTTATTCCTACTTGATTGATATGACTTTGAAACTTGAATCCTAACTGTCAATTACTGATATTATTCCCCCTGTCAGATACAATGGGAGAAAATGAAAGTATTTCCATGACACCCATAAGGATGAAAATAGAAAACACTAATACTCAATGTGGCCAACTCAATGAGGGTGCTAGCTTCCATTGAAATTGCACACATCTACAACGCAATTTCACTAGTAGATTTATCGAACAAAAAAATTATATATGCATTTACCATTATTTTGATGTTGGACTTTAATTGACCTTTAGGATTGAATGTGAGATGCCTCAAATCCTTTGATTACTAACTTGGTGACTTTAAATGGATGCCTCCAAACCTAAAATGGGCTCTATTCTCCAACCTTTTTGATGGATATATAGAACTGTATTAAATATCTAGATAACTTGGTGAAAACATTATGTAGATCTATATTAAACACATCAGGGTCAGAGACATGATATGGAATGAAATAATCATACTCATCAATAGCATCTACTCTAAATGTCAAATATATCTCTTTGTACATATAACATTAATATCCATGCCCCATGGTGGGTTCTAAAAATGTTATGCAAAATCATTACATAGATGTCATGATTTGGACAAGGTAGAGCCACACAGAAATTTTGTTACAGCTTTACAAAATGTAATTAATTGTGGGTCAAAGTTTTAAACATGGAACAAAAAAGAAGTTATAATCGTTATCATACTCTCTTAGATTCTGACCATCTCGGATTCCGAAAAAATAAACTCTCTTGGGATACTAGAGAAGTGTGTAAAGAACATATTGGAGGACTTTAAGAAACTATTGAAAGCAATGAATAATCAGAAGAATCCACTATTGAATAGGGTTCACTGCAAAATGATCATAATTGCTATCCAACCATAGACTCACAAGATTTGTTGGAGGACTAGATGGCCCAACTCGAGCACCCCCCACTATTGAGGGTGATATTATTGTTGAGTTCTTCCTGCTCAACAATTCCTCAAATTCTGAAAAGTTATAAAAATGTGAGGTTTGAATCTATGGAGAGGGCTACATCCATTAATAGAGATAACATACATAATATCGTAACCTCGGAGCTAAGTTTGAGATCTCGCAAGATGATAGTCCATAAGGCTAGAGAGGATTTTTAACTCCATCAAGCTTAAACTTTTGCCTCAATGATTCCTTGAAGTTCTTTAGGGTTTTGGATACTACTGAGTGTAAACACGTGTACATGCCATGGGAATATCAAGCATCATTGCAAGCTGAAGAAGCTCCAAGCAAAAAGGGTTGAAAAGTATGTTTTATTGTTGTCAGATACCATAAAATGATCTTTGCATGGAGTTACAATAGAGAACGATGTAGTTTTAACATGATGGGAGACGCAAAGGAAATGACAACATTGCAAATTTATGGCGTGAGAATAATGGAATAAAAACCCTACTATGATATCGCTATTATACTGCACCAAAATTAGATGATAAGTGTGACACACCCAACCACCTAATGCCATATCATGGTTGTGGGGCATAATTAGACCCAACCTTCAAGGTACATTATGAAGATGGGGTTATTTAAAAATCATCTTTCTTCCATCACCTCGAATCACAATTTCAATACCATTATCATCTTCTGCTCGTCAAGTGCTTTCCAATGATATAAATTTCATCTCAATCCAAGCCACATGCACAAAGTTTGCCCCTTTAAGGTTGCATCATCATCCATGTGTTCCTATGTAGCTAACACATAGTGTCTCTTGGTCACATATCTGCTTCGCACTGGTCCACGTGTCATGTTAGATGTCACCATATCAATGAATTATATGGGAAATACATTTAAGCTTTCCAAAGGATCCAATATCTTATATAGTTGATAGGTTGATATAATGGTAGCACGACCCACCAATATGTCAATATGGAATTAGCCCTCCAATACTTTGTTATGTCAAGATTATTATATCTTGCAATTTGATATGCAAAAACAATTGGTATGGTGTGGACCTCTCAATATGATAGTATGGAATCAACCCTCGGATCAACTTCCTGCCCCTTATATCGAGTCATTTCCATATCAACAATTTCATAGACACACACTTTTTCAAACCTTTCGGTGCTTCAATATATGGATACAATGATATAGTTGATATGACTAGTATGTCGATATGGTTGATACCAAGATATCGACGAAATCCCATAGCATCACTCACAATTTCCTAAAATTTCAATATGTGGTATGTTAGCTCGACATGCCACATCTGACATGTGCCAAGGCTAACATGTATATCAGGATATTGAAGAATTCCAGGATGCATTCCTCTCGAATCTCCTGATATGTCGATATGTCTATATGACCACTAAACATGCCATTTCAATCATGGGAAGCCAAACATCACTTGACACATGGTGGATGCTAATGTTTCTCTTCCACCTAGCACTACTAAGTGGTGTCATGTGTCACTCATATTTGTAGGGTTAACTTATCAAAACGACTAAATCCAGGTGACATGTGTCATCCACATGGTAATTCCATGTCATCATATTTGATATCATCATGATGTCGCTTGCTACCTCAATTACACTATCAAGTGCCATCTGCGTTGTGCCCATGTCAACAAACTAGTTTTTGAGGGGGTCATGTAGTGGTTTTGCAATTTCTTGATGGGAGAGACAAAACCAATCTATTTCTGACATGCACATTGAGCGATTTATAACTTGGTATTCATTTCCCCCCCCCTCCAAATTATTCACTAAGCTAGTAAGTGGGGGAACAAATAGAATCACCTAAAGTCATTGATCTAGTGCACCTTCTATTGATGTGTGTGGTCTTTGACATGCCAGTTAATAGAACTAATTTTTTCAACTAATGGTTGATTGCTCGAGGCCACAACATATCGAAGTTTCTTCATACACTATTCATTGCATTCATCTTGGGGTCGATACACTAGTAATCCCCCTCCATAGCTACCTCCCGATCTTGGCTTCCCTTCGCCCATATGACCAAGGGTAAAGATGGGGGCCTCCCCAAAATCTAAATTTCCATAAAATTGGAGCTTTTGTTGAAATTCATTCCAAAGCTCTTCATGTTCTTTCCAAAGACAACGCCAATTTTTTGCCTATAACCAAGTCGGATGCTCACCTTTGGCGCATAAGGTTACTACACCCATATAGTTTAGTATGGCATATCATTATGGCCACATTCATGAAAACGTTTAGAGAATGTAGCCATCACAACCAGGGATAACTCTCCATTTATAAGCAAACATTATACAATGATCTCATTAGACATAAGATGAAGGTGTCATTTGCATACAACACATAATATTCTCATTCAATATAAATGAAATCCTCCCAATAAAAATGAACATAAACATAGCGAATCCATCATATTACTTAAACAAAAAGCATTGAACAACATTTTCATTTCATATAGAAGAGAGAGAATACACTTATTTATTGTTCTTAAAATTGTTGGAAACTGAAGAAGGGACTGCCACTCTCCACCCAACCATAGGCATAACTACACTGCAAATTTCTTGTAGTTGGCCACCCCGAAACCAGATACAATTTTTGAAGGATGCTTCATAAAGGGTATTGTTAGAGTAGGTTGGTTTGTCAGTCGAAAGGTACCTCGAGTTAATTATTTTCCGTTTAGAAGAAGGTCAAAATCATAAAATTTACTCACTGTTATGTTTTGACCTGTCACTGCTCAAAAGAGTCATTGTTAGTCAGGTTATCAATTTGGTCATCAAGTTGGGTCATTGGGAAGGAGTGTCTAATGTTTGTGAAGGTTTTATTGTTGAGTCTGGGTATTAGGTGATGATAGGTGGGTAACATGGTCGAAGTGTCAGCTATTGAGGAAAGGATCCCGAAAATATCCTAATTATTAATGCTTTGACCTACAACTTTGCTAAACACTATATTAATCCCTCTAACTATCTCCTTTTTCCCTCATTTCATCCCTTCTCCTTATTCCCTAATGTTACATTACTCCTATCGATTTATTTTAGGCCTAAAAACTATTCCCTTTCCTAAACTCATTACCCACCATGATTCACTCAACGTCCTATTCACCCTCGACACACTTTGGTTATCAAATCTATCATAGCTAAATCCTCCACCACCCTACAACATTTGAACAACACTTTTCGAGCACATGAAATTTCATAAGAAATGTGGGTTACACGTTCATATTGCTTACATCAACACCATAATTTCAAATCATTATGGAGGGCGCCAATTTTCTATATGACTGCTCGCAGGTGATATGCAGAGGATGAGATGAGTGGTTTATTTTTAGAGAAAAGGTCACAAGAGAGTTCAGAAGGCGCAGAGAAGTTAAGGGTTGTAGGGAGGTTTACAAGTTTCAAACAATTTGAGCATGGCAAGACAATTCTTCTGCACAAAGACATAATTCATCTTGAGCTAGTCTTCAGCACACAGATCGAATGAAGAAAATGGAGAGGTAGGGAGTCAGTCACCCTTCATATAAATTCTTGTTGCTAATTCTCTTGGTCGCAGTGCTAAAGGCGTGTTTGTCACTGTTAAAAAAAGGTGTGCTACACACACCCTGTTCTGTTTGAAAACACAGTCTTACCTCTAAATGCGTTCTCTTATTAATCTAAGCTTAAATTTTGAATGAGGAATGCTTCCTGAAGCCTTTAAACTTAAATATATTTTAAATGTTTAAAGCCTTTTGCTTGTATTCCATCGCATAAATAGTGCCATCACCATCCTATTGTTACAACTTCCTGAGTGGAGTTTTGTTGTCATTCAAACCTATTTTCATTCCTTTGGGTCTACACACGTAGCCATAACCCAAAATTCAAAATCCATCTACTTGGTGTTGAGATAGGATGGCTCCTGTTGCTAACAAAAAAGGAGGAGACCCCGTTCGAAACCAACCCAGTACTTTGAGTCTGCTTTATTCATCCCCTGCCATTAAAGTGGCTTTTGAGAACATAGGGTGCATTCCTTTCTGCCAGAAGATTGAGAAAGTAAGTCACAATGCCAAATTGGCCAGCTTATTTTCTCTAAATTTTCAAGACAGCAGAGTGAAACTAGGAGACCTGGAGATCATATTGACTAAGAAGTTCATAGATGATGCAACCAATCTCCCAACAATAGGGGAGAAATGGTTCAAGGGGATGAGTTAGACATTTTGGCTTATAAGTAGTTTGTAAAACCATAATATCTTGACAAGTTTTCTTCCACCTTCCCTAGCATTTATCTCCAAGAGCAGTATGTAGACCTTCTGAACGTTATCCAAAGATATTTCACTTGCGAGGGTAGGTTCAGTATAGTATGTTAGTATCATCTCAGATTGCTATGGAATTTCACTGAAAGCAAGCCCCTGGACCTCCCTCATTTCTTGCTTAAGAGTCTAGAAATAATGGCCACCAAAGTATAGATTCAAAAGGATAACCATGCTTCAAGTTTGTTTCATTTCTCTTTGATCAAAATCTTGATTAAACATGTTGTTGAAAGAAAGAAAATGCTTTGGTATGATTTTCTTGCAAGTATACACCTCTTGCCACAAAATGGGTCACCTTCAATCAAGGTAGATAAACAAGAGTCCAAGCAAGAAAATCCAAAGGAGAGCATTGATCTAGTCATGGAAATGAAACCCATAAAGAAGGAAGGTGCCAAGCTAAGCAAGAAATTTGCAGGTAAGTTGAGCAAGAAAACTAAGTTGCAAGGCATAAAGGATGACAAGGCAGAAAAAGGAACAGAGGAACAGGAAACATCAGCTCAACAAGCCACATTTAAAGTCAAAATTGAAGACACAATCCAAGATGAATTTATGATGAGACCAAGAACAAGGTCTAGAGTTAAGAAAACCCAAGAAGAGGCAACCCCTCAAGCAATTGTGGAAATATCTGAAGATAAACAGACAGATGTATAGGTGGATGACAAAGTGGATGAGGTCAAGGGTCCAAAAATGGTACAATAAGATTATGAGGAGGACATAGAACCACTTGAGACAGGTGTTGTGCAATACAAAGAAGAGGATCCTAAGATAGTAAAGATGAAGGAGGCATTGTTTAAAAACCAGATGAGGATAATATTTCTTGAGAAGCGGAACATATACATAAAAGATGCCATTAAACCAGTAGAAGACAAGACAGAGTCACCCTCAACAAGTGCCAAAGGGAAGAAAAAACATGTTACCTTTGCTGAACAAGCTAAGAATGTTGTAGTGGGGTCTAGTGGGCCAACATTCAGGGTGTTTAAATCAAAGTTTAAGTATGTGCAACAAATTAAACAAATAACTAAAGCCCCAGTACACCCCCATTCAGTCAATGGAAAGAGTATCAGAGATGCCTAGAGGAGTTATAAGAAAGCAAAGGCTAGGTCAATCAATTCAGGCAACAAAATCTAGAGTATAAGAATTACATTCAGCATATTCTAGAAAATTGTGACCATGAAGTCAAAGAGGCATCAAAAGCTCTTGACAGGAAGTAAACATTTTGTCAAGTGGTCACAACCAGTTAGGAGACAGTTCATAATTTTTTATGTAAGAAACTTGGTCCTGAATTCACAACTAAGAACTATGAGGCAGGATTTAGAGGAGGCACATAAATTGTTGAAGAGGTATGAGGGAGCTGCTGTAATACCTCCGCTCATGAAAATTCCCAAGTTTGATCCTAAATCCAAAGCCACACCTTCTTTATCGCTACCTATGAAGCAACATGACCTCATTACTCCAAATCCCAAGTCCAAGGCTCCCATCATCAAGGCTTCTAGCAACAAATTATCAGACTTTCCTTTTTATTCTCAAGTTTTGTTTTAATTTTCTGATGTATTAATTTGTTAAATTTGATATGATTGGCATAATAGTGTCATGATGGCGTTCAATAGCATTGAAGAGCATTCAAGGAATAATTGCAACAATTTTTCTATGCAAGTGTTGCGCACACACTGCGCACTCACTACGCAGCGCATGGTTTGACCATTTCACGTACACAGTGCGATAGCCACCTGTCAGGTTTTGAAGGTGCTGGTGTGGAGTACATATGGTGTTCAGCTTACCACCCCAACGGCTTTCCACGTGTCAGTTCTAGAAGCATGAAGATTTGGGCTCTGTGCAAACTTTTAAGCAGTCATAAAAAGCAGCTTTTAGGCTTTTTTCTATTTCAGTTAATTTTATTGGTCCAAAGACCTTTTTAAGATAATTTGTATTTAAATAGGTTGTTTTTACCTTCAAAAAGACAAAAGGATGGTTTATGCTTAATGTTTGGGTGAAAATAATGAAGAAAGACAACAGTTTACTATCTTTTCCTAGTTTTGAATCAATCCTCCGTGGGATCGAAGATGTAGTGAAATTGAAATGATTTTCATCCATGTTTCTACTAAATATTTTCATAAATGAAGACAAAGAAGGTTGTTGTAGGTTTTCCCAATTGATAGAGGAATTATAGCTGTCATGTTTGTGGTTTGGTTTTAATGAACATGCCTAAATGTTGAAGGGATTCCAGTCGATTTATGGAGATTCTTATGGTATGAATGTTTTTGGAATAAGTTTTTTCTCTCGGTTTATGTGCCTTTTCTCTTATTTGTTTTCCTCATACTTGTTTAAAGATGCAGGGGACAATTATATTCGAATTCATATTATATGCTCATGTATGATTGAACCAAGTATATTTCAGTTGCAAATGAAGTATGTATGCCTTTAAAAGTTATGTTTTTTTTCTTGATGGTCATTAATCTGAGCTACAGTGATAAAGGTTGTTATTTCTGCTCTTTGATAAAGGTCCTTATACTCTACCTTTTCTATACTACATTTCGTTAGTCATTCCAAAAACTGTGCTAATTAAGCCTCCATATATGAAGGTGGTTTGAGATACATCAACATGTTACAATAGAAATATCACTCATACTTCATAAAAACCCTCTACCACCTTCTTTATCAAATCCAAATACTCCCAGAACTGGTCTCTGTATGCTATAGAGTCAAACCTTTAGTTTTCATTAGTTGAGGGAGCCCCCTCTGACTAGAAAGGCTAGTTTTCTAGCCTAGAGCAGTTTGTGGTTACCTATGTGGCCCTTTCATCAACCTAAAGGGATTTACAGAGTGATAACAGGTATTACACCAAGGATAAATTTGGGGATAGAGAATGAAGGCTAATCTCCTTCCCTAGCTATAAAGCAGAGATGCAACATCTCAAGCACTGAGTCTAGACTAAATATGCAATAAAATATTGCCTGTGAGGGATTGCATAGCACAAAGGGAGACCCCTTCACCACTCCCTATGGTTTCCTCCGCTATTATCCCTCTTTTCAGTGCTTCACATGTGCAAACACAATCAAAAGGTTTGAGTTCTTTTTGGTTTGTCTGACTCAGGTAGAAGGTTCTCTCACTAGTTTCCTCAACTATTGTAATTCAAGTCCGGACTCTACAATGTAGTGTATTTACACAAGTTCACAAGGTTACAATGGTCCGAATTTTTCACATATTTTGGGTCTCTCCTCCAATCGTTGCAATCCTCCCCCATCTGCTTCCAAAACTAACTCCTCACCCTTTTTCCTTATGCCCACAAGTATTGCTTCACAAAAGAAGGATCCCTTCTTGGGCTTCGGGGTTAACAAGACTCTATCATGAGGTAATGTAACCTATGCTTGAGCAACCCCCGTATCTCCTCTGCCATTATCTCATAATTATTTTGAGTAGGTTAAAACTCAATAAGCACATCAAGGGGGGGGGGGGGTCAGAACATTTAATTCAAGGAAGCTAGGAAAACTTCCCAATCTCCCTCATATGCTTATTAAGCAATCTACCCTTCTAAAATCCAGGATCTGTATTAACTTGTCCTTCTTCTTCAACTTCAACAATTTTATTATTAAATCAAAATATTTACATAAGGCACTCTTGGAAAATATCCATGTTGGCCTTCCAACATTATAGCTCCTAAATTACATTACAAAAATTTGGGATTAGGAAAAAGGGATGTTACATTCCCCTACCCCTTAAGGGAACATCATCCTTAATGTTCACACCCTCTCATATGTTATCTTCAATAACATTACACTCTTTCAAGTGTTGTTTGTTCATTGTAGTAGTCTATGGACTACTATCTTTCAACTGCACCCACATCATTTCTCCTTTGTATTAGCATCATTCACCATGTTCTTTATCATTTCTGCTACTTCAACAATAATATTTGTGTTCATTTTTTGGTCATTTACTGACCTACAAAGTTCCATTTGGTATCTATATCATCAAACCAACATAAAATATGTGTTATGACCATTGTCATATATAGTCATTAAATACTTTCCATAAGGAATCTCAATTCCCACAAAGCAACATCCATTTCAACAATTGAAATTTCAACTTAACAGTTTTTTGTGTGATTGTCCTTTGCTTCATTAGTCTTCGACATGTAACAATTTAGCTCATTAATTGCAATCAGATATAAACATTCACATCCCTGATCCTATGAATGTGTGACAAGTTTCCCCTTCTTGGCAGTTACTCACCATTTCGGTGTCTAGGCAATCCCCTTCCTTGGGCAATCCACTTGATTGGGGTTTTTCGACATAGGAAGGTTAAATCAATTGTTAGAGTCTTGCAACCAAGGAATTTTGTCAACTTACTCCCATTTCGACATCCAAGCAATCCCCTTCCTTGAGCGATTTACCTGACTGAGATCTTGTCTTCTCTTATATTACAAAATTTAGTCTACATGAGATATATCTATAAAAGTTTCAACTATAACCTTTCTTTATTTTCCAAACTTGCTTCATATATAGGCTAGTCTCACAAACATGAGACTTTTCTCATAATTTTTGGCTATTTGCAGGTGGTGATATTTTAGCTTTCATCATGGACTTGCATCTATTAGGAAACTAGCTCACAAAAAGATAGAAAAGATAGATCAACGCCTTAGAATTCAGCCTCTTCGAGGGGGCAACCTCCTTTACATTACACAAATGAACAATTCTTGGATGATACAAATGACTAAACCTCCCTTCTATATAGGAGTCTAAGGGGTCACAATATAATCAAGCCAACATAACAGTAATAACATAAGGGCACAAAAATAACAATAGTGGGTTTCTATGGGGCATACTAATAACAATATGGGGACAATAGGGGCACAATAATAACAATAAGGGATACAATGACAATAGTAATGGGGGAATCACTAGTATTATAGGGGCATAACATGCCCCTCTCCTTCTGAAAAGCATTGTCCTCAACGCTTGAGTAGTTCTGGATGCTTCTTTATAAAATTCTCATCCTCCCATGTGGAACCTTCAGTAGATAAGTTCTTCCACTTGATGAGATACTTCGAAATTGATCGATTTCGTAGCTGTCGAGTTCTTATTTTTGTGACTTCTTCCAGTTCCAATATGATTGTTCCTTCCTCGTCAAGTTCCAACAATATTGTTTGAACTGGGAGCTTGTCACCTGTTAGCGCTTGAATTTGGCCTCAGGCTGAAAAAGACAAAATCCAAGGCAACATCAAACCACTTAGCCTTGTAGCTAGCCCTACGGGGCAGGAGAGGGCTCTCTCCGGGTCTATCTCGACAAAAGATCTTCAAAGGGCGGAGATGACCAATAAGAACATTGATTTTAGGCTAGTAAACTGATTGAGAAGGTTTGATTTCATATTTTAGGGTTTTGGTGGAAAACAGGGGGAGAGCAATTTTGGGTGCGGGGATGGGACACAGTTTTTGCAGAGGTCTTTTTGGGGCAAGGTAGGAGATAGTCTTGATGCCTTTGATTTAAGTGAATGGATAGGAATGACCGATGAGGAGCTAAAGAGAGCAAGAAACCATCGAGAGTTCTCTTTAGACAGAGGAAAACATAGATATTAAGCAAACTTAAAGGCAGAGCATAAAAATTATGAATTCTACCTTAACACTTCATTTACTTAATGTGCAGAAAAGAAAAGTGGGAAAATGATACACATAACACACTTACAAGTACATGAGAGAAGCACACCATCAACACAAATAACCACAGGAATCCCAAAAAGTGCTGCAAAACCCTGGTCTTTCCTTTGCCAAAATTGCAGAGATACAAAGTGTAATACAATAGAAGCTTATCCCTCAAGAGTCCAACCATGAAAATGATTAAGAAAATACATAATATAGGCAAGCTAACACCTTTCCTTGCCTCTAGGGGTCGAGCTCATCCTTCTAGGAGCTGTTTCAACCAATTCTAAACTGAGCACTAAAATCTAGGCAGTCAAAACAACTTGCCTCTATAAGCTAGGAAACCAATTCATTCATTAAATTTTTGACTTTTTATGAATGAATCTTCTAGAAGAGATAAATAAGTGCCATGACATCATAAAATTACATCAATTACATCAATGAGGGTGAAAAATCCCATCACAAGTCAAAACTGGTCAAAGCTGGGCGAATTCCTGAGCTGAAGATGAAAAATTTGGAAAATATCCTGATGCGTAGCGCCCCAATTCTGAACGCGTAGCGCGCCTTTCAGCCCACTTTTGGGGCACTTCCCGGCATCCAAATTGAGCTCAGGTGGGCTTGTTGGAAAGGTCTGGATGTCTACTTTCCAACCCAAGTGGAATTTTTCAATTTGGTGGCCATTTGCCCCTCCAAAATTGCAATCTCCCAAGACTGCTTCCTGTGTGTCCAAAAAGTGGCAGAAGGTCATTTTTTGCATGTTTTTTGACCTTCTGAGGGCTCAAAACCTGATGAAATGTCTTGGTAATTGCTGAGCAAGTGTAATTTGTCATGAAAAATCCAAAAATGCTGAGTTTTTGAGAAATGGACTTGCCCATCTTCAGGGTAGCGCGCGGCGCGCTACGCGTTGAGGGCAAAAACCTGTGTGTGGCACAAAAAATTCACAATTGACAAAATTTTCTCCAAATTTCTTGAAATTTGGGCTGGGAGTCCCCAATCAAGTACCATGCTCAGTCAAAGAGGCTTTGGCCAAAATTTGGAGTGGATCGGGCCTTTTTCTCCGTTTTAGTGCTTTGCTCAACCTCCTTGGATCTGGCGATTGTATTTTTGACATTTCTCTAAAACCATGACACCTGTGTAAAAAGTGAAGGAGTTTTTTATTCTTTGGCATGTTTTGGACAAAAAACTCTCTCAGTTTTCCAAAATTCATCTTTGATTGCTCTGAAACATCTTTTGAGTGAAACTTATCCCGATGTGTGAAACAAGGAATTTTGTCGAAATGAAGCGAAATGAAGGGGATAAGAGGCTTCTAAATTCTTGGGGAAATTTTTGGAAGTAGGGAGGGATGTTAGGAAGTAGGGGAAAGTGGAATCGCGGAGATCGAGTGAGGGGAAGGGGTCCAAAAGGGCAAAACACAGGCCCAACCTAGAAAATTGCCAGGTTGTAGCAAGAAACTAGGGTTTGTGCGAAAATGAGGAATTTGGCGGATCTAAGGGATGGGAAGCATTTAATAAGGTACTTTAAGGATAGGGGAAGGTGTATGAACATCAAGATACAAGTTTTGCCGATGATTTGACCGTCCAAGAGAAATTGCCTTCAAAACCCTAGGAGAGGGAAATGAACCTTGCCTAGGCGCAACTGAAGCATGAACAAGGTGTAAAATGACTCATTAGAACTTGACATGATGATGACAACCCTATGAATGATGATAGACTCAGCAGAATGATGACATGGACCGACATTTGGACAACTTTAGAAGGAGTGAAAGCAAACCCTAGACCTAATGCCTAGTGACCAAATTTTGCTTGAAGACTCACTGAAATGACAAAATTTGACCTTGACACTCTGAGACCACTTTGTAAGAGCATATTTGGTCACTGAAGGAAGGCTGGAAATACTGACACTAACATCACCTATAACCTTCTTTAAACATGAAACATGGAAAACTGGATGCACTCGGGAAGCTGCAAGAAGCTCCAATTTGTATGCCATAGTACCAATCTTTTGCAACACCTTGTACGGACCATAATACTTTGGTGATAATTTATTATCCTTCTTAGCTTGCTTGAGGGACATTTGTTTATATGGTTGTAGCCATAGGAATACCCAATCACCTACATCAAAACTTCTTTCGCTGCGATGTTGATCTTCCTATTGTTTCATTCTATTTTGCGCCAACATGAGGTTGTCCTTTAAGAGTTGGAGAACTTGTTGTTGATGCTCGATGTGATGTTCCATTGCTTGAACCTTAGAATTTTCTCTTAAATATGATGTGATGGATGGTGGATGATATCCATAAAGTGCCATAAATGGGGTCATTTTTGTTGTAGTATGGAAGGAAGTGTTATACCGCCATTCAGCCAGAGGCAACCATTTGACCCATTGTGTTTGTTTATCAGATACAAAGCAACGAAGATATCCTACCAAACTTTTGTTTACTATCTCAGTTTGCCCATCAGATTGAGGATGATAAGATGAGCTATGAGCTAACTAAGTACCGAGAAAGAAAATAATTCTGTCCAAAAATTTCCAGTGAAAATGGGATCTCTGTCACTTACAATAATCTTTGGGTTTCCATGTAGCTTTTGAATTGTTTCCATAAATGTAGTAGAAACTGTATTGTATTTAAATGGATGTGATAATGCACAAAAGTGTGCATACTTGGTAAGTCTCTCAACTACCACCATGATGACACTCTTTCCTTTGGACTTGGGTAAACCTGTGATAAAATCCATTGAAACTTCCTCCCAACGTTGGCTTGGAATGGATAAAAGTTGTAATAGATCTCGGGTCTTAATTATTTCAACTTTATTTTGTTGGCAAACCAAACATTCTGCCACAAAATTTTGAATATATGATTTAAGGTCATCCCAAAAAAATTCCTTCTTAACCCTGTGGTAAGCTTTTAAAAATCCTGAGTGCTCTCCTAAGGGAGAAGTGTGCAATTCCATAAGAATCTTTTGTTTGAGTTAGGAATTCTTACATAGGTATAAGCGATCTTTGTACCATAATGAATCAATTTTCCAGCTAAATGTATCAGATGTACTGGGATCTTGTTGTAACTTTCGAATGAGTGCCAACACTTCTTTGTCATTCTTCCATTCCTCCCTTTTTTTGTTTATCCAATCTAGTTGGATAATAGAAATGGTGCCTTCCACATCCTCATCCTTTCTTGAGAGTGCATCTGCCACAACATTTTGCTTCCCTTTTTTGTAGATGATTTCAAAGTCATAACCCAACATCTTTGTGACCCATTTTTGTTGCTCTTCAGAGGATAATATTTGTTCTAAAAAGTATTTAAGACTATCATGATCTATTTTTACCTTGAAGTGTCTTCCCATTGCGTAGGGTCACCATTTCTTAAGTGCATGTAGTATTGCCAACATTTCCTTCTCATAAATAGCTTTGTGTAAATACTTTCCCTTGATTTGACGACTTTTGAAAGCAATGGGTCTTTCATCTTGCATTAAAACAACACCAATTCCATTTCCTGAAGCATCACATTCCACAATAAAGGTTTTTGTGAAGTTTGGCATAGCTAAGACCGGTGCTTGGCACATTGCCTCTTTAAGATATTCAAAGGCATTTGTTGCTTTTGGAGTCCATGAAAATGCATCTTTCTTTAATAATGTTGTTAGAGGCACTGCTATTCTCCCATAATTCTTAACAAAATTGAGATAATACCTTGTCAACCCAAGAAATCCTCGCAGATGCTTTATGGATGTGGGGATTTTCCATTCCTTAATGGTTTTAATTTTGCTAGGGTCTACCTTAACACCTCCATGAGATACAATATGACCCAGATATTCCACCTCTTGTACTCCAAAGAAACATTTGGAGCTTTTTGCATATAATTGTTTCTCCTCCAATAGTTTGAGCACCCTGTCAACATGTTCAACATGATCCTTCCAAGACTTGTTGCAGATTAGTATATCATCAAAAAATACTAACACAAATTTTCTAAGGAAGGGTTTGAAAATGGAATTCATCAAACCTTGAAATGTAGAAGGTGCATTGTTAAGGCCAAAAGGCATGACCAAAAATTCATAATGACCCTCATGAGTTCTAAATGTTTTTTTTGGAATGTCTTCAGTCTTCACTCTGATTTGATGA
Organism: Pinus tabuliformis; assembly: GCA_031772625.1. Classification (NCBI taxonomy): domain Eukaryota; kingdom Viridiplantae; phylum Streptophyta; class Pinopsida; order Pinales; family Pinaceae; genus Pinus; species Pinus tabuliformis. The sequence continues at coordinate 1,016,421,709 of CM062820.1, read as the reverse complement.
TATCCTGAATGAAGATCCAACTTGGTGAAGTAAATTGATCCATGCAATTCATCCAATAATTCATCAATGACAGGAATGGGAAATTTATCTTTAATAGTGAGCTTGTTGATCTCCCTATAATCTAGACACATGTGCCATGATCCATCCTTCTTGTGCACCAATACTACTGGAGCAGAGAAAGAACTTTGACTAGGTTGAATTATACCAGCCTCTAGAATTTCTACAACCATACGTTCAATTTCACTCTTTTGGGTATAGGGATATCTGTACGGCCTGATGTTTGGAGGAACACTTCCTGGAATCAAATGAATAGCATGATCATGATCACGAATAGGTGGGAGACCTTTGGGAGTCTCAAATACCTTGGAATGATTGTCCAAGACTTTTTGGAGATCTAGAGAAATAGATGATTTCGATGTGAGAACCTATAACGAACATAATTGTGCACTTACACCTCGTTGTTCCTTCTTTAGAAGCTTTATCATACCGTTAGAGCTGATTATCTTTCTCGGTTTCCCTGCATTACCCCTTAATTCAACTTCCTTTCCTTCCGCACAAAATTTCATGAAAAGTTCCTGAAAATTAAAAGATTTTGTACCCAAGGATTGTAGCCATTGGACTCCTAGTACAACATCAACACCACCCATTGGAATGGAAAGCATTGGGCTATTGAATACATATTCTCCCATGGATAGCTTGATATTATGGCACTTTCCAGAGCAATTTATGGTTCCTCCACTTGCAACCATCACTTGACACTCTGGTGCTGGATATAGGAAGAAATTCAATTCCTTTTCTATCTTACAATGAATAAAATTATGGGTACTTCCCGAATCAATCAACATTATTACCTTTTTCTTCTTGATATGTCCTGCTATCTTGATAGTTTGAGGAGTGGTAATTCCAACTAATGCATTATAAGATATGGTCAGATTCATTTATTCTTTATCTAGGGTTTGTTCCTGGAGTATATCCTCTTCTTTTGACATTTCTTATTCCTTTTCTTCCTCCTCTTCATAATCTATGTAGAATAATTTCATCTCAGCACACTTATGACCTTTAGTGTATTTGCTATCACAACTGTAACAAAGCCCTTTTGCTCTTTTTTCTTACAATTGTTGTGGTGTCAACCTTGTAGGTTGTGGAAGGCTAGGGGTAACAACACTTCCATATTTATAGTTGTGAGTGGTAGGCTTCCTAGTTGCCATAATTTTGCTTTCCACTTTTCTTGCTAACCTGAATGCCTTCTCCAATGAATCAAGTTCCCAAAGGTGAACCTCATGTTGGATATTATCCTTTAAAGTACCTATGAACACATCAATCCTATGCTCCTCTGGAATATCTTTTACCCTTATGTTCAATTTTTGGAAGTCCTCAATGTGCTCCATCATTGAACCCTTTTGTTTGAGATTTATCAATTTTATAAAAAATGTGTTGCTTTTTGTATCCTCATAATGTGCTATCATTTCTTCCGTAAAAATTGCCCAAGTGACAAGTTGTTTATGAGAGCAAAGCCATCGATACCATACAAATTGATTTGGTTCCAAATATAAAGTTGCAATACATACCTTTTGTGTGTTTCGCGCATTATGGAGATCAAAAAAGTGCTCCATCTGTAGTATCCATGTTCCGGGATCCTTGCCATAAAAATTTCTCATATCGATTTTTGGAACATGGTGGGTCTTCAATCCAACATTAGAGTCTATGAAATCATGATTAACATTTCTTTTGTTCTCATCATGATTTTCCTTTACTACCCTTTCACCATTAGTGACCATTTCTTGTAGCAACTTATTCAAATTTATCTTCAATTCTTCCATCTTATCGTCCATGCCATTCATCTTAACATCCATGCCATTCATCTTAGCTTCCATGCCATCCATCTTAGCTTCCACGCCATCCATCTTAACTTGCATGCCATTCATATTAGTTTCCACGCCATTCATCTTGGCTTCATTTACCTTTAGTGAGAGTGAAATTTGTTGTACTTGGTCTTGTAATTTTGATATATCATGTTGCATTTCTTCCTCTTCTTCATGAGTCATGCTAGAGCTTTCAGGTTGCTTACTAGGTGTTTCCATTTTCTTTCTTCGTGGCATTAATTAATGCTAATAATTCTTCACTATTCCCTTTGAGTTCCTTCAAACTAATTTTTCAAACCAATCTTATGCAAAATAAAATAAAAAAACTACACACGTTTTTTTCACTTTGTAAGAGATCGATATTGAATTTGTTGTATCTTTGTAACTGCGGACCTCAAATATATAAAATCCCGTCGTGTGGTAGCCCTTTGATTCTTCTTTCTAACCCCGCAAGTCTGATCAAGATTGGATTCTCCAAGGAAGAGTTATGCCAAATCTCACATGGTGACCTGATTATAGACTAGTTCAGTAGAGCGAACTTGTACGACCTGCCACGTGTCACTGTTTTGACCTTATTACCTGAAACTGATACACAGAAAACTACAGACCGTCCTCTTTTTGAAACTTCTTGCGAAATTTCAATATGATGCTCAAAACAAAAGTTATGACGATTTTCCCCAGGTCACCTGTTTGGAATGTAATTTAGGAGTTTGCAAAAACCCTAACTTCCTCAGATCATATCTCCACAAATATAGCGAGACAAGCTCTAAAATTTGGATCAGAAGTTTAGAACGAGTTCGGCTCAAATGGGTTTTTTTTGTAGCTTCTGGAACTTCGCAGAAAAAAAGCTATATTGAAAATGCCACAATGACTTGTTTTGAGCAGCGAAACCCTAGAATCCAAAGCTTTGATACCAAATGTTAGGAAACCAGCTCACAAAAAGATAGAAAAGATAGATCAACGCCTTAGAATTCAGCTTATTCGAGGGGGCAACCTCCTTTACATTACACAAATGAACAATTCTTGGATGATACAAATGACTAAACCTCCTTTCTATATATAGGAGTCTAAGGGGTCACAATATAATCAAGCCGACATGACAATAATAACATAAGGGCACCAAAAGAAAAATAGTGGGTTTCTGTGGGGCATACTAATAACAATATGGGGACAATAGGGGCACAATAGGGGCACAATAATAACAATAAGGGATACATTGACAATAGTAATGGGGGAACCACTAGTATTATAGGTGCCTAACAACATCCCATGCCATATTCAAGACCATTTTACCTACGTTTCTTCATTCACACTCAACCACAATGTATTAGTTATCTCATACTTATAAATCTTGATATAATTTTACGACATGTACTAACATTGAATTCACAGTAATCACACATTTAGCCATTCAATCATTTCAGTTGCATAATGTTTCCATTGAAGGGAAACCATATTTGCATCCCATTTAATCATCATATGACTATTATAATTTCATTTCCACAATTAAAATTAGTTTAAGGCCAAGGGTTTCATATCCACTCTTCTCGACCAAGATATTCATCTCATAATTCATTAGCAATCATTTTCTCCCACTTTACTTCCCATGGGAGTGAGAGATTTACACCACTCACTTCAGTAATCATTAATTATTTGAAACTATCAACCATCATTCTCTCCTTGACACTTAGTCACTTATAAGGCTTGTCCTACACAACCATGCATGCACTAAGTGCATCAAACACACATATATTAAATTTGTAATAAATCTTAATTGTAACTAATGTAAGAAAATTGCTATAATATTCCATTGAATATTTTGTGATAGACATGCATTACCAATCCTAAGTTTTTTTTTAACTTGCCAATGCACTTCTCACTTATTCAACTATTTTTCATCATAACATTGGTTTAAAGTAATTCTTACCTAAATCCTTCAACTTACCATCTGTTGCATCCTAGTTGATTTCTAGGCTTACATGTTTGTCATTACCATTTATTCTCAACTTATACTTTCTCAAGGAGTCCAACCGGCTCCTTCTTTAGCCTTTTGTCCTCTTGTCATTGTCCCCAAGGAAATTTGTATGATTGAGGACACTTCTACTGCCTCAAATCGCTTTAATGTTAATTTCTGAGAGTAACCTGCACCTCTTCCTGCTTTGCATGTATTTCACAAATCAAATGTTAGTTGAATTAATTGAATGCATATGCTCTTAACATTTTTAACTTAGCAATCAATTTCATTTTACTTGTTCCTTCATTTTCCATATTTTTTAGCTATCAATTAAGCACTTCTAAGCTCAGGTGATTTCATGGTTTGGTATATAAACTAGCCAAGTCTACTTTGACTGATCTTTAAAGATATAAAATCTGCCCTCTGTAGTTTTTCAACAAGGGCACTTAACACATCAACATATGCACAACATTTGTTAAAAGTTTTTCTTTGAGGTCTGTGATGATCTCAAAACCCATATGTTTTTGGAATAGGTCTAGGGGAACAAACCCCCCCCACCCCGCACTCATGAGCATATAGACTTATGCTTTATATAAACATCATTAATTATAGTGAAGCTCATAGCTCTACCTTGGGGTTTCCTTCAACTCTTTAATCATCTTAGAAAGCTTATTGGCATTGCTCCCTCATTCCTCTTCAACATTAGTGATGGGTGACTCAACCTTCTCAAATTATCCAAGAGTCCTCTTATAACCAGATACACCTTCTAATTCCTCACATGTTTTCACTATACTACTCTGATTTTCCAATGTTGCTTAAACTTTGGGCATGATCTTGGCTCTTTCATCCATTGCGGTAGTCTCTTGGACTTCATATATTTTCCTACAATTTGTGCTGCTTATTTGAGTAGCAGTGAAGCATGTGCTCCTCTCCAAACCCCCAACATTTTAATGCCTTTTTCTTTCAATCCTTTATCATTATCCTTGCTAGTCCAATGGTTTTCTTCTCCCCTCAAGTGGGAGAAATTTTATAGTGTACACCTTATGTTTGAAATTTGAATTTGGCACTCTTTATCGATAACTCACATCATGGTTTCTTGGACCCTTTTCTCTTTATCCCAACTTTGTCTTTCTTCTTTTAGACCTTGTGGGACTCCACCTTAATCTTGGAATATTGATAGAAATGATTTTCTTTTTAGATGGCATCATCAAATGTCTTGGGTACTTCATGCTCTGCCTGATCTTGGAAGGATTTTGGAAACCCACTGAGAAAACATTGTATCATTATCTCATCATTTTTGTAAATGGTACATACTTCAAGAGCTCTATGAACTTGTTATCATAGTAATTTAGGGTTAGTTGTACCGATTTGAGTTGATGGAACTCCCTGATCTTGCCATCATAATATCTCTCTACATCTCTAGATTTTGGTCCATATTGCAATGACCTTTGCATGTATGACAAGCTTTGTAGCATAATTGCATTTAGTTATGCTTGCTCTCTTACTTTTTAAGAAGTTTCTCATTGTCAACCTATACCTCTAAATTTTTTCCTTTAGACTTCTCATTGTTTTTACCAATTTTTGGGTATATTCTATAACTTTCCTTTCATACGATTCACCATACATGATTTGTGGAATGACCTCCATGTTACACTATACTACTATGCTAGTAGTTTTTCCTTCACTGTGGGGTGCCTACTTATGTGCTGAAAAAACACATCAATGCTAGCTTAGAAAGAGGTGATGTATTTATTTTTATATTGTTGCAGTATATTTAATTGATTTGGTCACATATGCATAGGAATATCATGGTATGAAATTGAAGCTCTGCTGCAACTGCAAATCACAATCAAATTTTGGGTTAGTAGTCTAATTAAAATAAGCTTCCAAAACTCATTAATCTAACTTAATAGTTTATCACAACAATCGTTTTCTCTTTATACACACGCATTCATTTCAAAGTATACTGCCTTGCTATGTAAGGCAAGTATCAACCTATTCACAACCACACACATGTAGTTGTATTCATTACATTTTTCAGCCTTTAATTATACTTTATTGGTTTTAAGGTAAACATCAATCACATGAGTTCACACTCCTTTCAATAGCCTTCCACGAGGAACAAATTCTGAAACATGACTCTTTTTCAGGAGAGTACTTGTTTCATATTATTGATCCATATTAAGCAACAATTTTTTTATTATCCAAAGTTAAATCAAGGCATCACCACTACTATCAAAACATAACTAACTACCTCTATGTCTTGCTCAAATTCACCTTTGGTTGTAGCATAGCTCCAATATTTGAACCATAGCTTGACTTTGGTGGCAGTAGGCTTACCTCCTGTTCCATACTCACATCATTGTTCAAGCCATTACCATGCATTATACGAGATATTCAAGGGTACCTTCAAATATGCTTTGCATACCTTAATATGCCCATACATAAGCACACTAAAGTGTATTACCTTGCACCTGATTCTTTCACTAGGATTTAAACAAATCTAATTTTCATGGGTTTACTTCCCTTCTCACTCATTACATAACCAATATTATGGCTCTTTATACCAATACAAATCTTTCTTGCACACTTTCATCCATTGGCACAATGTGTCGCATAGCCTCCTTCTGAGGCAACCTAGGTAGTATCGTACTTCTCCAAAACATCTCAAGCAACCTTTTGCTTGCTTACCAAGGCTATCTTAGGCTAGTTTTAAACATAAGTTAGACAATTAGCAAGGTTTAAAATTGACAAAGTAATCAAGACAATTATTCAATTTTTAACTCAATTATCCAAGCCTACTCAACCTAAATGTTGAAACTTAAGCTCCATTCTTTTCTAATTTTTCTACCTCTCTTGAGCCCATTCATTTTTACTGTTGAACCTTTGCTCTGATACTACTTTGTAACACCCAACCCCCTAATGCCATAAGAAGGTTGTGGGGAGAAATTAGATCCGACATTCAAGGTACATTATGAACATGAAGTTATCTAAAACTCATATTTCTTACATCACCTCAAATCATAATTTATATAACACCATTGAATTCCACTCATCGAGAGATTTCCAATGATATAAATTTTATCTCGATCTGAGTAACAGGCACAAAGGTATGCCCCTTCAAAAATTTTCTTCTTTTAAGGCCACATCATCATATCTAGATGCCTACATGGTTGACACATGATATATCTTGGCCACGTGTCACCTCTCCATTGGTCCACATCTCCAAGCCCATGTCATATTGGGTGTCTCCATATTAGTGAATTCCATGAGCTTCATGTTTAAGTTATACTAGCGCTTCGATATCATATATGGTCTTTAGGCCGATATATCAGTGACCTAGCTCAATGATATGCGACCCTCTAATACCTTGAGATGCCAAGGTTATTATATCCCACAACCTGATATGCTGAAACAACTAGTATGGCATGGACCTCCTGATATGTCAACAAGGCATTGACCCTTAGATCCATTGATATGTTGATATTACACTAGCCCTGAAATCCATCGTCTGCAAATTATATTAGGTCCTTGCCATATTGATGATTTCATAACCCACATTGTTCGAAACCTTTTCATGCTTTGGTATGTCAATACAACGATATGGATGATATGGTCGATAGGGCCAATATGGATGGTATGTCGATATGGCCGATACTGCGATATCAGTGAATTCCTCTAATGTCACTCCTTGAAATTTTAGGAAACGTCAATATGATGGTATGTCAAGTCAGGATGCCACATCACAACTCTACTACCCAATCACAACCCACTACATGGTGATAGATGTCATGTCTAACACATGAAAAGGATAATGTGGACATCGAGACATTAGTGAATTTCAAGACGTGTTCCTCTTGAATCTCCCAATATTGCCGAAATGATTGCTGATGCAGGAGCATTAAAATTCCAAGTCAAAAAGTATTTTGACTAGACTAGGGGTCATTTCTTTACCAAGGGAGTTGGTTCCCTAATTAAATGTAATTGATTAATTATTGTATTTTCCTATGTTTTTAAAGAATTATAGAAAAATATGTAATTAGGAAGGGAATTGTAATAAAATCTATTCTAAAGGATATATCTCGAGAATATTTGAGTGAGTTGGAGAGATTTCAGGGTAGTTAGATGCTTTGAAGGATTTATGGATCTAAGAATTCTAGATTAGAAGTTTAGGTGAGGAAATTGTGGATTTGAACCAAATTACTTCAGGATCCTTTCGTATTTCATCATGTAAATGAATGAAGAATGTGGTGTGAAAAAGAGAGAATCGAGAGAAAAGGGCCAAATCTATATAAAATCAAGTCAAGGAGGTATTCTTGTAAGTGTGTGAAGTTGTTAAAAATAACATTACTCGGTTGAGTGATTTGATTATTTGAATTGAGTTGAAAATTTTTAATGATGTCCACGAGACCAAAAAAATATAAGGGACCCAGATATCCAACCAAAAAAACATCATACAATCAAGTTTTTCTCCATAACAACCCTCTTGGCGTGAATCATGATAAAAAAGTTTGTTGTCTTGTGAAGATTTCCTTCCACAAATATCTCACACCGACTGTCCACTTTTAGGTCGCTTTCGAACTAGCTACGAATGTCCTTATAGGAAGGACAATCCATGATGAAGTGCCATTTGGTTTTAATCACTCCTTCCTCACAAAAGACACAAGTTCTTGCTTCCCACTCTTCTTTGGGAACTACCCATCTACCTGTTTCGCATCTAAGATGATGGGATCCAGTCCTTAGCTGCGCTATTAAAATATTGGCCCTTCCCTTGATTGTGGCACTCAAATAGGTCTTTTCATTATGCGACTATGCTGGGTTTAAATTATTGTCATATATCATTTTTTTACGGCCAACCTGTTTTTCCCACATGGTGGTCCTAAATTTTTCAAGTACCAATTTTTTATTTCCACTTTAGAATTAGGATAGTCCTGCTAATTGATTCCCCATTTTACCATCCACTTGTTATTCTGCTTCAACCAAGTTTCCTTCCCACCTTTAACTCTTCTACCACGATCAACTTGGGCCACCGGTGTTCATCCATGCCATCCACCTTTTTTAAATACGTTAACAAACAGATGATTGCTAAAGCTTCCATCGGAAATTAACCAACCTTTGCTAGCAAGATCTCATATGGGACAGTTGATTTGAATTTAAGGTTACTAGTGATTAAGTTTTTTTGAATTATTTCTACCTGTATCCATTTGTTGTTTGACATGCTGCTCCCCCAAACTTCACACCCATAGAGGACAACCAGAGTAACCAACAATCCAAAAATACTTTTCTTGGTTTTCTAGTCCCATAATTATACTTTTTTCATCTATTCTGAAGAAGGTAAGATGCTCTCCATCCCCCTTGAATGCTTTTAGTTATGCATGTCTCGCAACTGAGCCTATTGTGAAAAAAAATTCCTAGGTACTTATTCTCTTCCACTAACTCCAAGGATTTTCCCTCAAAAATAAAGCTAACTTCTTGTTCTACTTGTACTCTTCCACTAACTCCAAGGATTTTCCCTAAAAAATAAAGCTAACTTGTTGTTGTTGTTGTTGTTTTTTTTCAAAGAAAAAATCATGACTTTAGTTTTGCTAGTATTTACTTGCATCCCCACCTCTTGACAGAAGAACTCTAATGCCTTTAAATGCTCCCACAAAGCAACTTCACCACACATCCTGCTAGTTGAAGACCCTCTCCACTAGTGTCATTCACCATTTATTCCATCTTGTCAATATATAGACCAAAAAGCATGGGGGAAAGAGGGCACCCCTACTTAACCCCTATGTTACTACAAAAGCATTCAGAAAAGACTTCCTTTGTTCTAATTTTAGCGCTAAATTTCTCGTAAATTTTATGCAAAACTTCTCTATACTCTCTTGGAATTCTGATCTCTTGCATTCTTCTCTAGAGCTTATCTCTAGGGATAGTGTCAAAAGATTTCTTGAAGTGAACGAAGCAACAAAAGGTGTCCTCGCTTTGGACGTCTCCTTTTTTTATGAAGTGCCTAAGAGTGATGCAATGATCAATGGTAGAGTGACTTTGCCTAAAACTAACATGCCCTTTAGCTCTTTTACCCTCTTTTTCTGCCCAGTTGCTGATTCTATGCTCGAACATACTCCCAAACAATTTTCTAAGAAGAATATTGACCATAATAGTGAGATAATTAGCAGGATTATTGATGTATCCACTTTTGTAAAGAGGGATAACCACGTCTGTAGTCCATTCCGCTGAAAAATTTCCTTGCATGACCTTGTTGAATATCCTTTTAATGATTGGAGCTAAGGTCTCAACACCCCACTTTAAAAATTATGCTTGCAAACCATCAATGTCCTAAGCCTTACCACTTGCTAAATTTTTTATACCCCACTTGACCTCCTCCACTAAGAATAACTCGATTGTATAGTTGATTATGGGGGGGTTAATTTTCTCTTGATCTCTCTCATAGAGGAGCTTCACATAATCTAACCATTGCACCAATGATATATTATTGTTTGTTTTCTTTGTCTTTTGTTGTAGCTACCACCAAAAACCTTTGGGGTTGTTCTTTCCCAGAGAAATTATTTCATTCCTTCTTGTAGTCATGTAACTTTACTTTTTAGTTTTAATCATATTTTTATACTTCTTCATGGTTTTAGTATTTTCCTCCTTCTTAAGTGACCTTTTAGCAACCTTGCATTCTTCATCATACAAAGGATTAGTTTGAAAAGTGTCTGAGACCTTCTTAGACTAAGATCTTTTGCACACCTCTAAAGCTTTGTGGATTAGAGGGATCAACATACTACTGCAAAAGCACTCTATTACTATGGTATCTTCTTTGACGTTCGTGTTGTTTTTTGTCACTTGAACGTGATGTTCCAGAGCCGCAACAAAGAGCTCTTGATTTTTTTGGTTCATGAGGATTCTTCCACTTGCATGCACTTTCTTTTGAGATTGTTGGGTTTGCACTTCCTGTAGATCACTTATGTGCATGCCTAGCTTAATAAAGAGAGGTATATGGTCTGAATTCATCTCAATAGGACAAGCCCCAATCCTTAAATCCCACAAATTGCAAATCAAGCTTTGGGATCATATCACATAGTCTACCACACTTTGACATTTGTAAGTTTTACAAGTGATGCCCCTAGATCTTGGCCAAGCTTTGATGCCGTTGCAAATAACCATTTCGTAGAAGCTACATAACCCTAACAACTCAATGCCAAAGTGGGACACACTCCCATTCCCCTCCTGGGAGGTCCTTGTCCGCGCGTGATCCTCAATCTCTTCTAACCAAAGAAGGTTGTTGTCCATATTCTCATCACTTCCTAGTTTAATAGATTGATTGTTTTCCGTCATAGCATTAAAGTCCCCAATCAACACTATATATCCTAACATCCTGAAGGCAAAGATATCTCTTTTCAAAGCACCGAAAGAGTCTTCGTTATCTAAATTTGTCTTCTTGTAAAAATTTGAGTTTTTTGGGGCAAAGTAACATGCAACCAGACTTAATGTTACTTTGTTATTAGTTATACTCAACCATATAAATTGCTTATTTGGATCTTCTTTTTTCACTTTTACTATTTTTCTCCATGATTCTCTTATTAGAACTGTGATCCCTCTATGCCCTTTGCTTGTTCCTATTTCTTCATTCCACAATAAAATCTTATTGAAACCTTCATATTCTGGAACCCTACAACCCTCATGCTCATGGGTTTCTAAAAGGATAATGATGTCTTTCCCTTCTGCTATGGGCCCCAAAACCAGTCCTCTTCTCCATGGAAAACCTATACAATTCCAAATTACCATGCTTAGATACTCCCGGGGGGCGCCGAATCCCTATTTGTGATTTGTTAAATGCTCGCTGATTTGGGCTTTCCCATTTTTCAGCCACACCCACTTTCCTGCTTCTCTTGCTGATTTCACTTTCTCCCATTCCTTTCTTCGATATTCTTGTTGGTCCCATGTCAAGTCATCATCTAGATAAATGCAAGTGCCTCTAAGTAGGCCCCTATTTTTTAGGATATTTATTTTGTCTTTTGTGCTTCGTAAAGTAACCCTCACATGTCTATTCATTCCACTTTCTGATTTCCTACTTATCCTATTTGCTTGTTGGTTATAGTCTTTCCATTTCAATTCGTCTATGAGAAAATCCCTTGTTAAATTATTTGTTCTCTCTTTATCTCCATAATCGTTCAAACCTTTGATGATGAAATTGTGGCCTTGTATTGTCTATATTTTTCTTCTCTTATTTGTCTGTTGATTTGTCTCTCTATGGTTTCTTTTTGCTCAACCAATGGTTCCTTTACTATTTGAGCCAAGGGTTTAGCCTCTTCTATTTGTTGTCTTATTTTGTTTTCTTTCATTTCCATGTTTGCAATTGTTGACTTAAGCTCTTCCATATGAATTTCTTTGTTAATTGTCCTTGTCCCTGTGTGTTTTTCCTCTACCACTTTCACTTCATGTAATTCATGTTTCAATGTGACCAATTCTTCCTGCCCTCTTTCCATACTGCTTTGTAAGACTATTACTTTCTCTTTGAGGATCTTGTTTTCCTTTTCAAGTTTTTGATTGGCCTCCAAAATTTATTTTAACTTAAGATCATCGAATTTCCCTTTTAGCTCAATGAATTAAATTATTTTCTTCATTCTCATGAGTTTGCACACATAGAGGTGAGATGGCCATAACAACTAAGTGGTTATGGGCCTGTATGTGTCCATGTTTTTTTCTTCTCTATTTGCTGGTGTAAATTTGTTTTCACCCTACATTGGACTAGACCCCTCACGTGTCGATAAGATTGCCTTGTTTTTACTATTGACCACCCTCCGCCCTGCCTATTCCTCTACTAATGACTGTAACTTGGTAGTAACACTTGCATTACTTTTAACTGATTTCGGTAGGATCCAAGTGAATTTTTTTCTCTGTGATTGTCTCATATTTTTATTTTTGGCCTATCTGTGCCTTAAAATCCCCTTGTACTACTTCTCATTCACAAAAATCAACTTTTCCTTTGTGTCAAATGCATTAGCTTGATGCACCCCACGCAAAAGGGGCTCCAAGTCCCTCTTACATTCTCAGTAAGAGGGATGGGGTAGGGCTCCCTTGATCTGAAATTAAATAGGAACACAACAACTTACAGATATAATCATAAAAATAGAGATGCAGCAGAAAAACACTTCATTTCATTAATAGAAAAATACTGAACTATGCTTACAAACATAATGGAAATAAGATAGCTTGGGCGAAGGTAGCTTATCTCTGAGAAGAGATGTGGCGGCTACATGCCTCTGAACTGTGTTACAATAAGGCTCAAGGGCCTATTTATTATTGGAAAACATGAGAAAACCCTAAACAACCAAAACCCTAACCCTAGGAGATATAACACCAAGTGTTTGTGTGCCCCATTGGGGTTAGTTGGGCAGTGAACTTCCAGGGGTTGTAACTTGGTCATATTATCTCCGTTTGGCGCATACGATACCTTGTTGGAAAGGTCTCACAGAGTACTATAGGTTTTGTTGCAAGCCCTTGCCAATGGCCATGAGCCTACCATGGACCCCAAAAAAGTGTTGTTTATGGGGTCAAAACTGCTCTAGAAGTTCAGGACCTGAAAACTGCTAAAAATAGAAAATGTTGAAATGAACAAGGAAACACATGAAACTCACTGGGGGGTCTAGGTGGAATATGTGGGTGGCCACCAATATCCACCTAAATCATTCCTCCCCCCTTAGGAAGCAATGGTCCCCATTGCATGCAGAGCCTCCATGAGGTGAGGAAATTTCTGTTGAACCTGGTCCCTGGTGAACCACTTGCCTTGGTGAAGGAGTTAGCCTACTTTCACAACTTGATATAACTGTATCTGTTGGTGAGTGTTCTTGATCTGCGTGTCCATGATCTGATCAGTTGTGGCCTATTACATGCAGTTCAGGTTGAGCTGTGTTGGTGTGAGCTATTCTGCAATGTCAGATGTGTCCAACAATGGTGGAAAGTATGGCCGAAGGCAATCTACATTGAACATTGGGTGCAGACCAAGGAACGATGGGATGCTGAGCTCGAAGGCATTGTCACCGACGACCTTGGTGATGGTGTATGGCCCATATTAGAGCGGGCGAATCTTGCAGTGGGGTCCAGCAAGGCGCTCCTTCTGCAAATGTAGCCAAACTTTGTCGCTCACCTGGAACTTGTGTGGCACTCGATGTTGAACATGGTGTTGCTTGTAGTTAGCATTGGCTTTGTCCAATATATCATGGACATGTTGGTAGATGTGTTGAATGCACTCAATGAAGCTGTTAGCCCTTTTAGCATTGGAGTGAGCGTGAGCCGAATCTATCTCATTGGCTGCAAATGGTATGACCACATCAATGGGGCATAATGGCTGAAATCCCAGCCCTACTTGAAAGGGGTTGTGGCTTGTTGAGCTGTGGAGAGCTTTGTTGTAGTTGTGTTGGACATAGGGGAGACTTTCAACCCACGTGCGTGGATGCTTCAAGTTGTACATGTACAAAATATGTATGATCATCCTGTTGACAACCTTTGTTTGGTCATCAATTTGGGGATGGAAAGCTGTGGACTTAGTAAGTTTTGTATCCAACATCGACCAGAGACTTGACCAAAATGCACTCAGGAATCTATTGTCTCGATCTGAGACAATGGACTATGGGATCCCAAAGTGTACCCACACTCGCTCAAAGAAGAGCTTAGCAGTGGCCTCTGTTGTGATACTCTTCTTGCAAGCCACCATGATGGCCATCTTAGAGAATCTGTCGACGACCACGAAAACACAATCATTGTCATGCTTAGTAGAAGGAAGGCCTGACATGTAATCCATGGAGACAGATTCCCAAATCTGGCTAGGAGTAGGTAGAGGAGTATACATGCCTTTCTTCTTGATGGTTGGTTTGGCAATGCCGTAGGCGTGCAGGATCTAATGTACTTCCCAACATCCTGACGAAGTTTCGGCCAATAAAAATACTTCTGCAATACCACCATTGTTTTCTCTACTCCAAAATGTCCAGTGACTCGACTGTAGTGTGCCTCCCAAATCATCTTGGCACTCTCACTTGAAGGAACATAGATGTGTCCTAGGTGGCATAAAAATGCATCCTGAAGGTGAAAATTTGGAACTTTATTCCCTTCCAGGAGTGTCTGTTATAGAATTTTGGATCTCTCTTGTAAAGATGCGGCCATCCAAATGTCTCGTGCCCACAAGAGTCAAGCACAATGATCATTGCCATGACTGGTGTTCGACTGAGGCAATCAACGATGTTATTGGTGTTGTCCTTCTTATACTTAATGTTCAAATGGAACTATTGCATATAGGTGGACCATTTCTGATGGTGATCATTTTCAAGTTTCCTTGTGTCTGTATGAACTGTAGAGGTCGGTGGTCTATGTGGATGACCGTTTCCTTCCCTAGAATGTAATGCTTCCATTGACGACATACCTACACAATGGAATACATTTATTGTCGTAATTTGGGTACTTTTGGATTGTGTCTGAAAGTGTCTCACTGTGTTAAGACACTGGATGCTCATGCTGAGTAAGAATCGCACCAATAGCATAGTCAGAGGCATCTATCTCAATCTCAAATGGTTGTTTCAGGTCTGGTAATGTGAGCACTTGTGCAAAACAAAGGCGATTATTCAACACAGAGAACACTTTTTGTTGGGTTTCCGACCAAAAAACTTTGCTTTCGCTCTACCCTTGGTGACTTGACTTAAAGGTCAAGTGATATGAGAGAACCCCAACACGAACCTGCGGTAGAAATTGGCAAGACCCAAAAATTTGAGGAGCTCTGTTAGAGTGGTTGGGGCTAGCTAATCCTGAAAGACTTGTATCTTGGATGGGTCCAGATGTACACCCTATTAATCAATGGTGTATCCTAGATATTGAACCCGGGTTAGGCCAAAGACTCATTTCTCCAAGTTAGCACACAACTTGTGTTATCACAGCGTTTGAAGGACCTGTCGAATATGGTGGAGGTGCTCTTCCCAACTCTGTCTGAAGATTAAGATGTCATCTAAATACACCACCACAAATGCATTGGTGAAGGGCCGCAAGATTTCATCCATTAGTGTTATGAAGGTTGCAGGGGCATTCGTCAATCTGAATAACATGATCAACCATTCGAAAAAGCCCTCTTTGGATTTGAAGGTAGTCTTCCACACATCAGAGGGTTCGATAGGCACCTGGTGATAACCTGACTTCAAGTCAATATTGCTGAAATATTTGGCCCCTTTGAGCTGGTCCAAAAGGTCATCAATATGCGAGATTGGGTACCTATTTCGTATAATAATCTTGTTCAGTGCCTGATAGTCAATACAGAGCCTCCAGGTCTGATCCTTCTTCTGTACAAATATAATCGGGCTCGCATAAGGTGATGATGTTGGCCTAGTGTGCCCTTTCTGCAATAGTTCCTAAATCTGCCTCTTGATCTCATCGTTCTCCAAAACAGAGCGTTGATAGATTAGTCCATTAGGAAATGACGCACCCGGGGTTAGATCGATGGAGTACTTGACCTGACAGTGTAGAGGTACCACTATGGGTGAGGCGAAAATATCCCTGTACTCCTCCATGACCTTGTCCATCTGTGGTTACTGTGCAGAGGAGCCCTACCTAAAATTCGTGGCCACAACCTTCTTCTTGCCTTGGGGGCGAATCAGGAGGAAAAAAATTTCTTGGTCCTGGAAATGGTCTTACTACATTTCTTTGCAGTGATTAAAGAAATGGCGGTAGGCAGGGCTACCTCCAGTATCCTGTACAACTTATTAGCCAAAGTAATAATCACGGAGGGAGGTCTAGACTCATATATAACATGTCGCTTCCACAAGTATGGTTGTCCTAACAATACATCACAAACTTCAAGAGGAGAAACATCACACAATACCTCATCCGTGAAGGGCTTGACGCTGTAGGGAAGGTGACACTGCTGGCTGACACGAAGATCTTGTCCTTGGTGAAGCCACCCGATGGTGTATGGTTGTGGATGTGTTGTAGTCTTTAGGCCCAGTCGCTTCATGACCTCTGCTAAAATGAGGTTCTTTTGGCTCCCACTGTCGACAATGAACTGCAGTGGAGAACCCTTCACCCACATCTATGAGTGGAAGAGGCGTTCCCCCTCCTCTAGATCTTTAGGTTCAATATCCTGGATCTTGGTGCTGGCCACATTGGCACTGGGCTTCGTATCAATGATCTGCTTCCCTTTGTCAGTTCCCTTTTCAAGTTATGATTCAGAGTCGGAACCTGCATTTGATTCAGAAGCCTTCAACTCGACCACTAATGACTGCTTGGCCTGACACGCACTTGTATTGTGAATGGAGCTCTTACGGAACTCACACCATTTTCCCACACCCTTCTTCGTCTTCATGGTGTTGTTCTTTACTTGCCGCTTTGGCGGGCTGTCCTGGGTAGCCCTGCCTTGGTTTGCTCCTTTGTTCTGTGATTTGGGGCACTTTTCGTTGCTTTGGATTTGCAGATCCAAAGTCCCGCTTCTTCTGTTTAAACTTCTACTCAATCTTGACAGCGTATCAATACGCCATGCCAAGTGAGGAAATTTCCAAGAACTCCATCTTGTCATGGATGTACTTGTGTAGACAACCGCAATACTTGAGCACCAAATGCCACTTAGTATCCTTGATACCCAACTTCGTTCGAAGGGTATGGAAAATATTTGTGAACTCTGGCACATCTTGGTCCCCTCCCTGTCGTAGCGTGATCCACTTTATGTATTTGTCTTCATAGCTCCCAACAGGGTAATATTGTTCCTTTATGGCTTCTCGGAAAGAATTCCAAGTGGGTGCAGTTGAAAAGAACGAGGGTTCACTCTTGTCCTTTTGTTCATGGTAGGTTTCCCACCAGTCCTTGATGTGTGGGGCGACTTTGAGAAGTGAAAAAGTAATATTTTCCTGATTGGAAAAGTCATGAACTGAAAAATATCCTTCCAACATATTTAACCATTTATCTATGGTGCCTGCATCTATCGGGCTTTCAAATATGGGAATATCGAAGTTAACTTGTACCTTAAAAGGAGTGGCACCTCCAGACTAGTTGCTGGATGAAGATGCATCGCCTATGGGTATTCGTTGAAGGATCTGGGAAAAGTTATCCATCTTCGCATCCCTTTGTCACTCGAGAGCTTCCTCAAGCAATATTTTGAAAGGATCTCCTGCCCCCTAGTCTTTCTTTTCTTCTGCCATGGTAGGTTGTTGGGTTTTGCGAGGCTGATCTTGCAATGGTTCAACTAGATCAAGCCCTAACTCCTTATACCCTGACCTCGTTGGGGACATGTAAAGAAAAATAGAGAAAGAGCAAACCCCTCTGATACCACTCATATGAACTTAAACAAGAACATAACAACTTACAAATATAATCATAAACACATATATGCAGCAGAAAAGCACTTCATTTCATTAATAGAAAAATACTGAACTATGCTTACAAACAAAATGGAAATAAGATAGCTCAGGCGATGGTAGCTTATCTCTGAGAAGCGATGTGGTGGCTACATGCCTCTAAACTATGTTACAAAGAGGCTCAAGGGCCTATTTATTACTAGAAAACATGAGAAAAGCCTAAACAACCAAAACCCTAACCCCAGGAGATGTAACACCAAGAGTTTGTGGGCCCGGTTGGGTTAGTTGGGCAGAAAACTTCCCGGGGTCGTAACTTGTTCATATTATCTCCATTTGGCACGTATGATACCTTGTTGGAAAGGTCTCCCAGAGTACTTCGCCACAATTCGTTTCCAATGTTTAAAAGCTTGTCATGGACCCCCAAAAGATGCCATTTAGGGGGTCAAAATTGCTTTGGAAGTTTAGGACCCGAGAAAATGCTAAAAATAGTAAATGCTGAAGTGAAAAAGGAAATAGGTGAAACTGACGAGGGTTCTACATGGAATAGGTGGGTGGCCACCAATATCCACCTGGATCATCCCTATCTCCTCATGAGATTCAAAAAGTGTGGTTCCAGGGTGTGAACCAACCCTCCTTTGACAACCCCCTTAAAATGAAACCTGTTAATTGCATTTGGAATCCGATTACTTTTTCTAAAATGTTTGATATGACTTTCCCTACCTATGAGATTTCTAGATGTTGGTTTTCCATGAAAACCAATGCATTTTTTGCACTGGACCCCCCTATCTCCATACCAAAATGCTTGTGTCTTTAATCTTTTATCGTTAACAAAGGTTTAATGGGCCCAATTTTATAGAGCTCTAGTTTGATGTTTTGAAATGAAGACAAAAAACACATAGAACATAATATGAAAATGAGGGAAATGTAGGTTTCACCTGTCCCTTCAGTTGAGAATGAAACTGCGAATATGACCTGTTCACAGTTCTCACCTCACATCTCCCTTGCAGCTCTCACACAACTCCCTCAAAACTCTCACTACATCTCTCCCTCGCAGTTCACTGTACCTCTCACCATCACTTTCCCTCACATCTCACCACATCTCCCTCCCATAACCTTCCACCATGCTCCCTCACATCTCATAATAACTCTCCCTCACAACTCTCACCTCACAGCTCACTGCAAATCTCCCTCATAGCTCTCCACAACTCTCGCCTCACAGCTCACCATAGCTCCTCTCTCCACAAATCTCCTCTCACACAGCCACTCACTCTCCCACCTCACAACCACTCTCACACCAACATTATCTCATCTCACAACTTCTCTCACACAACTGCTCTCCATAAATCTCCTCTGAAACAATTGCTCTCACATCGCCGCTATCCCATCTCACAACCGCTCTGTGTAAGCATTCTTCTGATTCATGGATAATTTTGTTTTATTCTGGTTATAATTATACCTCTGTGTGAATTATAAAGTGGGATTACATTTCTGCACAAGATGTAAAAGTGATGTCAAATCTTAGCTAATGTAAACTCAGACAACTGAGCAAGGAAGTTTGTTTGGAATGAGAATGAACCTTCCTTTTTACTGTGAAAACTAGCATCATTGGCGATAATTTAATTCTAAGGATGACCAATTATTTAGAAGGAATTATAGAGGAATGCCACATTGTTGTGTAATGTTGACAATGGAAGAACTCACTCTGTTTAATAACACTGAACAAATACATGGTAGAAGTATGAAGGTCCAATAATTTAGAAATTAGAGCTACAAAGAAACTCTAGAGTAATCACATCTCCAACATTGTAGTATTGGTAGAGGGTTGAAGATTAGAATAGGATCGTTGTTGCACATCCTAAGAAAGCTATTACTGATGGTCTAAAAAGTGTTGAGATCAGGTAATGGCTTCTACAAAATTCGGTGGGAGAAACACCTTTGCATAGGAGGGATGGAAAACAACGATATATAAGTGAAAAATTTATAGTATTTTGAATGAGTAAGAAGTCCTTGATAGAAACCTCGCAGCATCGGACAATAAGCAAAATCAAATTGTGATGAATCTTTTTCGAAATTGAGATTATTGTTGCCTCACAAGGGCTTGAGAGAAACTATGCAATGATAAGCTGTTCAACGTAGAGATTCCTTGGAAATTTTGACTGAGGCCTTACATTGCATAGATAATGGGAATCAAAGAAAGTGCATAAGAGCCTGAATTTCCATCACAATAAGGGATACTCCACTTAAGACGAAATCTTGACAAAGGATCGAACAAGGGTATAACCACCATGGATTAAATGTCTGAGTGCTCACAAAAAGGAATATTTTCACACTTACAACAAGCAAATAAAATGGAAGGGTGAATGAATCACAATCACACAACTACAATCCAACAAAAGGTCAGGCAGTTGAGTAAAGAAGTAAATGTATATTATGATGGAATGCGTAGAGTCAATCAAGTTTCACATCGTGATCACACCAAGGAAATAACAGTGAAGACAATCGCAGAATGAACCACTGGTAAAAAGTAGGGGAGGCATAATTGGAGCCTGAAGTGACCTACCCACCTCGTCACCTAATAAGATCGTGCAACAAGGGAAATCACCCACAATGTGATAGAGGACAAATGCGACGATCACCTGGAAGTCAAAGGTAGATTTTCTGCTCCTATCATATCTGGAGGAAAGAGAGAAATAAAACATCTAGTTGTGCATCAATTTTCCAACATGGCACATTAATCATGGGTATCTAATCACCACTTGACACATGGAAAAGGCCAACATGTCCCATACCACATGGCACTACTAGTGGTGAAACATGTCCCTCAAATTGCAAGGTTTTCCAAGAAAAAAGGCCAAATCTAGGTGACACATGTCATACTGTGTTATCATCTCTGATGTCATCATGACTTCACTTGCTTTATTAGCCGCACCATCAACTACCACCTGTCCTATGCCCATGTCAAAAAAGTAGTTTCTTGGGGGGTTTTCCCCTAGCATTTTTACAAATTTTTGTTGGGGGACATAGACCAATCCACCGTCGACAGTTTGTGAGTGGTTTACCACCCGATATTCATTTTGGACCCCCCCCCCCCCTTGTTCTTTGTCGAGCTTATAGGGGGTGGGTGGTGGGTGGGTGGGGGGGGGAGGAGGAATTACCTATTTCATCGATCTAACACACCTTCTATTGTTGTGCATGCTCTTTAATGTGTTAGTTGACAAAACTAATGTCATCAACTAATGATCCATTTCTTGAGGTCACGACACTTCAAAGTTTCTCCACACACTATTCATTACATTAATTCAGGGGTTGATATGCCAATAATCCCCCACCACAATTACGTCCTAATCCTGGCTCTGGTCAACCCATATGACCAAGGGCTAATGTTGGGGCCTCCCCGAACTCAGAGCTATTTCCCAAATTCGTTCACGATCATTTCATGTTATTTCCAAGGCCAACACCATTTTTTGTATGTAACCATTCTATCTACTCACCTTTGGAATACAAGGTTACCAAACCCATACACTCTGTGCAACATAGCATTATGGTTGCATTCATGATATGTTTAGCCCATCAAAAACACGGCTAGCTCTCGATTTATAAGCAAACAAGTTACAATGATCTCAATAGATATAGGAGAAAGGAACCAATTTCTTGCAGCACATAATATTATCATTCAATATAGATGAAAGGCTCCTTGTTAACACAATGTTCATATTCACAAAGAAATGTAGTTCAATAATCATGCAAGCCATGCTAACTATTTAACACACTAATCATGCATAATCATTATACAAACACCACAATGCTCATCCTACCAAGGCGCATAAACATAATGAATCCAACATAATACTTGAACAAGAAGAATTCAATAACATTTGCATTTCATATAAAATAGAGAAAACACACTTATATTTTCTTCTTAAAAATTGTCAAAAATTGAAGAAGGGACTGCCACTCTCCACCAAATCGTAGGCATAGCTACTTTTCAAATTTCTTACAGAATAACCCCCATAAGCTAGATATAATGTTTGAAGGATGCTTCACTCAAGGTATTACACCAAGGGTCAATTCATGGATTGAGAATGAAGGCCAATCTCTTTCACTATCTAGGATACATGGATTCCACCTCTCAAGCATTGAATATAGGCTAAATATTTAGCAAAATATGGCCATTGAGGGCCTACACAACATAGCTGGAGAATTCTTCAGCTCTCTTTCTGATTCCCTCGACAATCATCCCTCTCTCCATTTCTTCACATGCACAAACACAATTAAAGGGGTCGATTTATTCTTGGTCTACTCAACTTAGGTAGAAAGTACTCTCACTAGTCTCCTTAGTTATCACAATTCAAGTTTGGACTCTATAGTCTAGTGTCCATACATAAATTTACAGGGTCACAAGGTTATAATGGTTTAGGTTTTTCACACAAAATTTGGGTCTCTCCTCCAATCATGCAATCCTCCTCATTTTGCTTCCAAAACTAACTCCAGACTCTTTTTCTTTCTCCCATGAGCATTTCTTCATGCAAGAAGGGTCCCTTCTCGGGCTATAGGGTCAATAGGACTCCATTGTGAGATAGCATAACCAATGCTTAAGCAACCCCTATATCTCCTCCCCCATTCTCAAATAGCCACTTTGAGCAATTGGTAACTGAATGAGCACATCAAGGTGGGGTTTAGAACATTAAATTCAAGGAACCTTGCAAAACTTCCCAATTGCCCTCAAAGTCTTCCTAAGAAAGCTACCTTCCAAACATCGAGATATGTATTGCCTTATCCTTCTTCTCCAACTTCAAAAATTTATTTTTAAATCAAAATATTTACATCAGATAGCCTTGGAAAATATCCATGTTTCCCCTCCAACAATATCACCCTCTAATTACATTACAGAACTTGGGGATTAGGAAATAGGGATGTTACAATAAGAACACATTGCATCTTCATTAAAGTGGTAGATATATAAATACAAGTTTATGAATTTTGAATTCATCTTCTGAGGTCTCTTGGACTCCTGATGACTAGTCACTTGAGACTCTTCATATTCCCTCGAGTGAATAATATAATTACCATAATCCCCATGGATTAGGTTTCCAACATTCCCCCCCTGCCCCCTTCCCCCTTAATTCTATAAGGTGTATGTGAGTCCAAACAAAGAGTTGAAGTTTAGTAGTGATTAACTATCAATGGTTGAATGCTCCATTTTAATATGGTGTTTAAGGAAGACCACAAACGAAATGCCCAATAAAATTTGATGTCTTCCACTAAATGATGGTTTAAGAAAAACCAAAAGTTCTGGAACTCAGTCTAAGGCTTAAAACTTTCTAGAATATTTCCTAATCTGGTTAGAAGTTTACATGTTCAGTTTTCACAAATAGCGATTTAAAGATGACCACAGAATATGGAACTTGGCTCTAAGACTCAATGGTTCCGATATCATTTTTCTAAATATCCTAGTATTTGATGAATGTCTCCTACTAATTGAAAGTGCTTTCAAATGATTACTTGAAGATAAACACGAACTATTGTTTAGTATAAGTTACAAGTCTTCTACTAAATGGTGGTTTCAGGAGAACAAAAAATAGATTCACACTTATGGCTTTGACTCTGGCTATGGATAGCACTTTGAATCTAGCTTGAGATTTAGTTCTACTCGTGGTTTAGGCTGACTTGTTCTTGCTCAATTGATAGGATTTTGAAAATTTAAGTCTAACTATCAGTCACTAAAGTGATGTCGAATCCTAGCTAATGTAAACTCAGATAACTGATCAAGGAAGTTTGTTTGGACTAACGGTGGAGAATGAACCTTCCTTTTTACTGTGAAAACTAGCATCATTGGCGATAATTTAATTCTAAGGATGACCAATTATTTAGAAGGAATTACAGACGAATGCCACATTGTTGTGTATTGCTGACAATGGCAGAATTCACTCTGTTTAATCAAACTGAACAAATACATGGTAGAAGTATGAAGGTCCACTAATTTAGAAAATAAAGCTACAAAGAAACTCTGGAGGAATCACATCTCCAACATTGTAGTGTTGGTAGAGGGTTGTAAATTAGAATAAGATCGTTGTTGCACATCCTGCGAAAGCTATTATTGATGGTCTAAAAAGTGTTGAGATCAGGTAATGGCTTCTGCAAAATTCAGTGGGAGAACCACCTTCACATAGGAGGGATGGAAAACAATGATATATAAGTGAAAGATTTATAGTATTTTGAATGAGTAAGAAGTCCCTGACAGAAACCTCGTAGCATCGCAAAATGAGCAAAATCAAATTGTGATGAATCTTTTTCGAAATTGAGATTGTTGTTTCCTCACAAGGGCTTGAGAGAAATTATGCAATGATATGTTGTTCAACGTAGATATTCCTTGGAAATTTTGACTGAGGCCTTACACTGCATAGATAATGGGAATCAAAGAAAGTGCATAAGAGCCTGAATTTCCATCACAATAAGGGAGAATCCACTTGAGACGAAACCTTGACAAAGGATCGAACAAGGGTATAACCACCATGGATTAAATGTCTGAGTGCTCACAAAAAGGAATATTTTCACACTTACGACAAGCAAATTGCGATGGAAGGGTGAATGAATCACAATCACACAACTATAATCCAACAAAAGGTCAGGCAATTGAGTAAAGAAGTAAATGTATATTATGATGGAATGAGTAGATTCAATCAAGTTTCACATCGCGATCACACCAAGGAAATAACAGTGAAGACAATCGAGGAATGAGCCACTGGTAAAAAGTAGGGGAGGCATAATTGGAGCCTGAAGCAACCTACCCACCTCATCACCTAATAAGATCGTGCAACAAGGGAAATCACCCACAGTGTGATAGAGGACAAATGCGACGATTGCATGGAAGTCAAAGGTAGTTTTTCTGCTCCTATCATATCTGGAGGAAAGAGAGAAATAAAATACCTAGTTGTGCATCAATTTTCCAACATGGCACATTAATCATGGGTATCTAATCACCACTTGACACATGGAAAATGCCAACATGTCCCATACCACATGGCACTACTAGTGGTGAAACATGTCCCTCAAATTGCAAGGTTTTCCAGTAAAAAAGGCCAAATCCAGGTGACACATGTCATACCATGTTCTCATCTCTGATGTCATCATGACTTCGCTTGCTTTATTAGTTGCACCATCAACTACCACTTGTCCTATGCCCATGTCAAAAAAGTAGTTTCTTGGGGGGTTTTCTCCTAGCAATTTTACAAATTTTTGTTGGGGGACATAGACCCAATCAACCGCCGATAGTTTGTGAGTGGTTTACCACCCGATATTCATTTTGGACCCCCCCCCCTTGTTCTTTGTCGAGCTAGTAGTGGGGTGGGTGGCAGGGCGAAGGAATTAAATATTTCATCAATCTAACACACCTTCTATTGTTGTGCATGCTCTTTAATGTGTTAGTTGACAAAACTAATGTCATCAACTAATGATCCATTTCTTGAGGTCACGACACATCCAAGTTTCTCCATACACTATTCATTGCATTAATTCAGGGTTTGATATGCCAATAATCCCCCTCCACAATTACCTCCTAGTCCTGGCTCTGATCAACCCATATGGCCAGGGGCTAATGTTGGGGCCTCCCCGAACTTTAAATTTCTGGAAACTCAAAGCTTTTTCCCAAATTCGTTCACGATAATTTCATGTTATTTCCAAGGCCAATACCATTTTTTGTATGTAACCATGCTAGCTACTCACCTTTGGAATACAAGGTTACAAAACCCATACACTCTGTGCAACATATCATTATGGTTGCATTCATGATATGTTTATCCCATCAGAACCAGGATCAACTCTCAATTTATAAGCAAACAAGTTACAATGATCTCAATAGACATAAGAGAAAGGAACCATTTTCTTACAACACATAATATTATCATTCAATATAGATGAAAGGTTCCTTGTTAACACAATGTTCATATTCACAAAGAAAATGTAGTTCAACAATCACGAAAGCCATGCTAACTATTTAACACACTAATCATGCATAATCATTATACAAACACCACAATGCTCATCCTACCAAGGCACATAAGCATAATGAATCCAACATAATACTTGAACAAGAATAATTCAATAACATTCGCTTTTCATATAAAATAGAGAAAACACACTTATATTTTATTCTTAAAAATTTTCAAAAATTGAAGAAGGGATTGCCACTCTCCACCAAACCGTAGGCATAGCTACATTGCAAATTTCTTACAGAATACCACCCATAAGCTAGATAT
This sequence comes from Pinus tabuliformis, assembly GCA_031772625.1. Taxonomy (NCBI): domain Eukaryota; kingdom Viridiplantae; phylum Streptophyta; class Pinopsida; order Pinales; family Pinaceae; genus Pinus; species Pinus tabuliformis. Next base: position 1,016,395,323 of record CM062820.1, on the reverse strand, counting down.
AATGTCTGAAGGATGCTTCACTCAAGGTATTACACCAAGGGTCAATTCAGGGATTGAGAATGAAGGCCAATCTCTTTCACTACCTAGGAAACATGGATTCCACCTCTCAAGCATTGAATATAGGCTAAATATTTAGAAAAATATGGCCATTGAGAGCCTACGCAACATAGCTAGAGAATTCCTCATCGCTCTTTCTGATTCCCTCGACAATCCTCCCTCTCTCCATTGCTTCACATGCACAAACACAATTAAAGGGGTCGATTTATTCTTGGTCTACTCAACTCAGGTAGAAGGCACTCTCACTAGTCTCCTTAGTTATCACAATTCAAGCTTGGACTCTATATTCTAGCATCCATACATAAATTTACAGGGTCACAAGGTTATAATAGTTTAGGTTTTTCACACAAAATTTTGGTCTCTCCTCCAATCATGTAATCCTCCTCATTTTTCTTCCAAAACTAACTCCAGACTATTTTTCTTTCTCCCATTAGCATTGCTTCATGCAAGAAGGGTCCCTTCTCAGGCTACATGGTCAATAGGACTCCATTGTGAGATAACATAACCAATGCTTAGGAAACCCCTATATCTCCCCCCCCATTCTCAAATAGTCACTTTGAGAAATTGGTAGCTCAATGAGCACATCAAGGTGGGGTTTATAACATTAAATTCAAGGAACCTTGCAAAACTTCCCAATTGCCCTCAAAGTCTTCCTAAGAAAGCTACCTTCCAAACATCGAGATCTGTATTGCCTTATCCTTCTTCTCCAACTTCAACAATTTCTTATTAAATCAAAATATTTACATCAGATAGCCTTGGAAAATATCCATGTTTCCCCTCCAACAATATCACCCTCTAATTACATTACAGAACTTGGGGATTAGGAAATAGGGATGTTACAATAAGAACACATTGCATCTTCATTAAAATGGCAGATATATAAATACATGTTCATGAATTTTGAATTAATCTTTTGAGGTCTCTTGGACTCATGATGACTAGTCACTTGAGACTCTTCATATTCCCTCGAGTGAATAATATAATTACCATAATCCCCATGGATTAGGTTTCCAACACCCCACCCCCCCCCCCCCCCCCCCAAATTCTATAAGGTGTATGTGAGTCCAAACAAAGAGTTGAAGTTTAGAAGTGGTTAGCTATCAATGGTTGAATGCTCTATTTTAATATGGTGTTTAAGGAAGAACACAAACCAAATGCCCAATAAAATTTGATGTCTTCCACTAAATGATGGTTCAAGGAAAACCAAAACCTCTGGAACTCAGTCTAAGGCTCAAAACTTTCTAGAAGATTTCCTAATCTGGCTAGAAGTTTACATGTTCAATTTTTCACAAATAGAAATTTGAGGATGACCACAAAATATGAAACTTGGCTCTAAGACCTAATGGTTCTGATATCATTTTTCTAAATTTTCTAGTCTCTGATGAATGTCTCCTGCTAATTGAAAGTGCTTTCAAATGATTATTTGAAGATAAACACAAACTATTGTTTAGGTCTTCTACTAAATGGTGGTTTCGGGAGAACAACAAATAGATTCACACTTATGGCTTTGACTCTGGATATGGATAGCACTTTGAATCTAGCTTGAGGATTTGGTTCTAGTCGTGGTTTAGGCTGACTTGTTCTTGCTCAATTGATAGGATTTTGAAACTTTAAGTCTAACTACTAGTCACTAATATTACCCCCACCCCCAAATCTAATACAAGGTGAAATGAAAAGAATATTTCCATAATTATCATAAGGACGAAGATAAAAAAACATTGATAAGACATGTGGCCAACTAAATTAGGATGTCATCTTCTACTAAAAAAGTGATGCAATTTAGCTAATAAAGTTACCAAAAAAATTATTTGCAAGCTAGCATTATTCAGTTGTTGGAGATTAATTGTTCTTTAAGATTGAAAGTTAGATGCCTTTAATATTTTGATAAGTAGCTTTATGACTTTAAATGGATAATCTAAAATTCGCCATGTTGTTCCAACCTTCGTTGATGGATATATAGAATAACATTAAATATTTATGGAACTAGGTGAATATATTGTGGAAAGCCATTTTAAACACAGTAGGGTTGGAGACATGATCTAGAATGTAATAATCATGCTCGTGAACAATATCCACCGAAAATGCCAAATATTTAGCTGTGTACATATAACATCAAAGTCCATACTCAACAATGGATTCCAAAATGTTGTGCAAAATCATTACATATATGTTATGGTTTGGATGAGGAAGAGCTACAAAGACATAGATATAATGTTATATATTTACAAAATGTAGTTAATTATAGGTCAAAAGCTTATATATGGATAAAAAAGAAGTAATAATTATTATATTACTGTCTCAGGGTTTGACCATATCAACTCCTTGCACAAAAAATCTCTCGAGATACTATAGAACCATGTGAAGAGCACAATAGAGGACTTTGAGAAACTCTTGAAAGTAATGACTAGTAAGAAGAATCCCCTACTGAACAAGGTTTGCTACAAAAGGATCATAATCACAATCCAACCACAGAATCACAAGATTCATTGGAGGATCAGATGGCCCAATTTTAGCACCTCCAACTATTGATAATGTTACCATTGTCAGGTTCTTCCTACTAAATAGTTCCTCTTTATCAGAAATTCTACCAAGCTACAAAAACACGAGTTTTGAATCTCTATAGAGGCTTGCATCCATTAATAGAGCTAGCATATGGAATATCTTAATGTCAGAGCCAAGTATAAGAACCCATGAGATGACAGTCCATGAGATGAGAGAGGATTCTTGACTTTGTCAAGCTTGAACCTCCACCTCAATGATTCCTTAAATTTCCTAAGGGTTTTTGGATACCATTGAGTGTAAACACAAATGGGTAAATGACACAGTAATCTAAGGCATTGTTGTGAGCTAAAGAAGAACTCAACAAAAAGGGTTGAAAAATATGTTTTAGGGTTGTTAGATAGTAGAGAATTATCTCTGCATGGAGTTACAATAGAGAACAACATAGTTTTGGCGTGGAAAGAGATGCAAAGCAAAGGGAAGCATTGGATAGTTCTGACATAGAAATCATGGGATTAAAACCCTACTTTGATACCATTGTTGGAATCCACCAGAATTAGATGATAAGAACGAGTTGCATTTTCTTTAAAACGCTAGATATATAAATACATGTTTATGAACTTTGGATTCATCTTCCAATATCTCTTGGACTCTCAATGAATGTTCAATTGAGACTCTTTATTTTGTATGAAGTGAATAATACAAAATACCATAATCCCGAGGGAGCAGAGAGCTAAAATATGGAACTAGATAATTGTCAATGGATGAATATTCTCTTTGAATTTGGTGGTTTAAGGAATACCATAAACCAAATTTCTAGCAAAGGTTAATGTCTTCTCTTGAGTGGTGGTTTAAGGAAATCCACAAACTATGGAACTCGACTCCAAGGGTCTTCAATTCTTGGAACATTTCCTAATTTGGAATAGAAGTTGGTGTATTTTATTTATTGGAAGTGTTCGCAAATGGTAATTTGATTATTACCAAAATTTTTGGAACTTAGCTCTAAGGCTCAATGGTTCCTAGAACATTTTTGATTTGGATAAAATTTGATGTCTATCTTCTGTTAATTGGAAGTGCTCTCAAATGTTGGTTTAAATATGACCAAAACTATTGTCTAGTAGAAGCAGTGAATATTGTACTAAATGGTGGTTTCAAGAAGACCACAAACTAAGTCACACTCATGAATTTCATTCTAGCTATGGCTATAGCTTTGAATTTTGCTTGAGGCTTTAATTATGGCTATGGTTTAGGCATGCTTGTTGATGCTTGATTGGTAGGAATTTTGCTATTAATTACTTATATTATTCCCCCTGTCAAATACAAAGGGAGAAGACAAAAATCTTTCCATAATGTTCACAAGGACGAATATAAAAAACATTGATCCCCATGTGGCCAACATGACGAACTTGTTGGATTATACTAAAAATGCAGCCTTTTCTAATGCAATTTAATGAATAAAATTACCAAAAAAAACTATTTGCAAGTTACCATTATTTTGATGCTACAATTTAATTGATATTTATGATTAAATATGAGATGCCTTGAATCCTTTATTTAATAACTTAATGACTTTAAATGGATGCCTCCATATCTAAAATGAGCTAAGTTCTCAATCCTTCGTTGATGGATCCATAGAATTACAATAAATATTTAAACAACTTAGTGAGTACCAAAACAACTTGGTGAATATGTTATGCAAAGTCATATGAAACACATCAAGGTTGGAGAGGCAGTCCAAAATAGAATAATTATACTTATGAATAGTAACCACATGAATATCAAATTCCTATCTCTATACATATAAGATCAAAATCCATGATTTGGGGTGCCAAAATATTGTGTAAAAGCGTTACATATAAGTTATGATTTGGATGAGACAAATCCACATAGACATATATGTTGTGTTACAAGTTTACAAATGTAGTTAATTTGGTGTTAGCATCTTAAACATGGACCAAAAAGAAGTAATACCTATTAATTTACTCTCTTAGAGTCTGATCATCTTGGCTTACGACATAAAAACTCTCTCCAAATACCAAAGAGGAGCATGAAGAACATATTGGAGGACTTTGAGAAGCTCTTGAAAGTAGAAAGATTAGAATTGCAATCCAACCACATATTTTCAGGATTAATTAGAAGACTAGTTGGCCCAACTCAAGTGCATCCAATTGTTGAGGATGTTACCATTGTTGAATTTTTCCTACTCAACAAATCCTATTTATTAGAAATTATACCATGCTGAAAAGGCATGAGGTTTGAATCTATGTACATGGTAATATTCACTAACAGAGCCAATATACAAAAGATCTAAACCTCGAAGCTGACTTTGAGAGTCCATGAGATAATAGTCCACATGGTAAGAAAGGATTTTTGACTTCATCAAGCTCAAACCTCCACCTTAATGATTCCTTGAATTTCTTGGCTTTTTTGGATATCGTTAAGTGTAAACACAGAAGGACACATGCCACGAGAATCTCAGACTTCATTGCAAGTTTCAGAAGAGTCAACCAAAGAGGGAAAACATATGTTATTTAGGGTTGTTAGATACTAGAGAATGATCTCTACATGGAGTTAAAATAGAGAAAGATAAATTTTTGACATGACATGAGATGTAGAACAAAGGGAAGCACTGCAAAGTTATGACATGGGAATCATGGAATTAAAACCTTGTTTTAATACCACTCTTAGAGTACACTAGAATAAGAAGATAAGCCTAATTTGTATTTTCATTAAAACGATAGATATATAAATACATGTTTATGACCTTTGGATTCATCTTCCAAACTTTATTGGACTCTCAATGATTGTTAACTTGAGGGTATTCATATTCCCTCGAGTGAAAAATACAAATTAACATAATCCCCAAGGATTATGTTTTCAACAATAAACCAACTAATTCTACCTACAATTAACACATATTAGTTATTTAGTTGTTTTTTTATACTACATGTAACAAAATTACATTTCATGGATGTGTTACTACATTTTATAAAAAAAGAAACTTTTTCAAAGAGAGAAAAATGGATATCTCTATATATATTCTACTCCGTGACAATTATTAAAAAGGATTCCATAGTGAATCATTTCCAAAATAATATTATACATAAGAAAGTTTTCTAATACAAAAATTTATCTAAAAAAAGGTATAACATCAAGAATATAATAATCTTTTGAGCTTTACATATAGTTAATTACAAATTATAGCCCCATGCTTAATTGAAAGGAGTATGATGATATTTAGTGGAATGTCCTTCCACCTTTTTTTGGAAAACCCAAACTCCTTTCTCTAAGTGTAATATAACTTTTGCAATACCATCAACATCCACATTCTTTTCAAGCCTACAAACATGGTGAAAATATAATGGTTTAAAACTTGCTAGTACAAGTTGTGCAATGTTCTGTGACCTTTAAACTTAAACACAACCAAGTATACAAATAACATAATTGCAGGAAACCCGATATAAGAGACATTAAGAGGAAATATGCAAAAAGTACCCTTATATTATTATAATCATCAGAAGGAAAACAATGCTCTCTTGCTTCTTTCATTAAGCAAAGCTCTAAATGCAACAACACAAGACAAACATTACATAGCCTTCTATCTCTTCAAATAAATTCTCAATAGAAAAGGTCCAAACTACTTGTGATCCCATCACTAATGGGTACGAATTCCCTAGTGGGCCTCATAAATTGAACCTTTTTACATTGAATAACTATCCACTATTATCTAATGGACCTTATTCAAAGAGGATGCCCATAATTGACTAACTTCTAGGTAGCCTAAAGTAGGGAGGTTGGGGTAGGACCCTAACATGCCCTTTCACCTCAAAAGAAGCATTGTTCTCAAGGTCGAGGATGAGGAAGTTGTTGCAAAATTGTGGTTGGTTCCCTTGTGGAATATTTGTGCTACACATAACTTCCCATTGGATTAGTACTTCATAGACCACACAATACAAAATTGATGCTCTGTAGTATATACTAATATTTCCAACTACAACCAAGTGGAGGCTTCTTCATCGAGTTTTGGTAAGCTGGTTTGTACCTTGCACTTTGATCCCACAATATTATTTAGACAAGATACATGAAACAATATAAATATTCTTTAGACAAGATACATGAAACACTAGATGAACGTTGCAATTGGTTAGGAGAGCCAACTTATAGGCCATTTGTCCAATGCATTGGATGGCCTCATAGGGTCCATATAGCTTTGGTGCTAGTTGCTACAATGTTTTATTTTTAAGTGATGTTTGTTTATAGAAATGAAGTTGAAGAAACAATTGATTCCTTGTTGCAAAAGAATATTCCAACCAATATTGTTCTACTTGTTGCTTCATCTTTTTTGAGCCATAACCAAATTATCCTTTAGTGTGTGGAAAATGGCTTCTCTAGTGTCGAGTGTATTATCCAATACTTGAACCTTGGAGCTGCATGTACATAGGAAGGATTGACAATGGTTTTGGACATAGAAAAATTCATATGGGGTGATTTTGGTAGCTCCATGATAAAAGGTATTATACCACCATTATGCAAGAGGGAGTCATTGTGCCAATTGGTGTTTTTTTTAGAAGCGAAGCATCATAAATAGTTTTTTAAGAACTTGTTGACCACCTCTGTTTTACCATTTATTTGGGGGTGGGTAGTGCTCATGTTCAACTAGATACTTGAAGTTTAAACAAGTCGTGCCAAAAATTGTCTGTGAAGGTAGAGTTACAATATGAGAAAATGAAAGTGAGCATGCCATGTAACTTAAAATTCTAATCCAGGAAGAATTGGGCAACTAAGGAGAGGGTAAATGGATGTGGTAAGGCATAAAAATGAGCATATCTAAAAAGATGATTGACTACCACCATGATCATTAATTTGTTATAGGCCTTCAAAAGTCCTACTATAAAATTAAGTGTGATGTCAATCCATATATGTGTTGGGATTAGTGATGGTTATAATGCCCCTCACATCTTTATTATCTCACCCTTGTTTCTTTGGAAAGTGTCACACATTGCCAAAAATTATTGGATGTCTATTTTTGTGCTCTCCCAAAAGAATAAGCACTTAGTTTCACCATGTGTCTTATGAAATTCACATGACCATGCTATTGGTGGTAAATTTGGCTCATCAACAAATTTTTCACTAGAAGGAGGGCCCCTATTGCATGGCTGCTACAAATCCCAGTTCTTTCCCTGATCCTTCTCAACAAGCGAGTAACCAACCTCATTCTCATTCACTTACCCCTCTTACTTGGGAAACACCCGCAATTGAATCCCCTCCTCATAGTCCCAAACTAGCATACGAAGTCACCTATGACTAGTTGAGAACCCCATGCCCTATTACACGTAAATTTTCCAAGAGCTTTAGACTTATTCCTACTACATCTGTCCTACCCCATAAACGTGTGAACCAAACACATACAACTAGCCAAGGATTCTTAGTTATTTTAGTTGAAGAAAAAACAATGTTACCTTGGATGATTTTGTAGATGTTGTAGAAAGATACTTGATAGAAGGCCTCGAAAGTCCAATTGGTTCTAAGCACACTGAAGAGGAGAATCTCGGGAAAAAAATTTGGAAGGTGGAAATCGAGGACCCCTAGAGAACATTGAACACATTGAAAGACCATAGGGTGGAGGAAATCTAAGGAACAAGGTGAATTTATAGGACGAGAACAAAAGCTTAGGCTCTCATTCAGAAAGTGACGAAGACGATAAGAAAAACTATAATATGGTTGGAAATAAACCACAAAATATAGCCTAGATGATGCAGTATGCTTTAGATATTCAAGGTATGCTTCATGACTTGCCTCACCATCCCGAAAACCACCTTATGAAGTATGACACAGAGAAAGGGATTTCCGTGGAACACCATATTAATAATTTTTCTATATCACTAGGGATGATGAGTGTGCAACGTGACAACGTCGTGTGCAGATTGTTCCCATACACCTTAGAGAATAAATCTATTGCATGGTATCATACTCTTCCTATAACATCTATTCAAACTTGGGATGAGTTTCGAAAGGCCTTCCTTGAAAAGTTTGTTGAAGATAAGACACTTGCAATGATGCATACAAAGCTAAGCTCACTAAAGAAAAGGTCAAAGAATTCAATCAAATTTTTACTACTATCTTGAACAAATTCCTGATGATGTTCCTCCCTATGATTCTATCACAATTGATTCTTATTCTAGGACCTTACCATATAACATTTTTTTGTTTGTGAAGAGAGCAACAAAGACTACTTTAGTTGATAATTTTGTTGAAGTCATTGCCATTGAAAATGACATGGTTGCTTTAGGAGCACATGAGGCCCAAGAGGAATGTAAGAACACTGGTAAGAAATCCCATGCTTTATCTAGTAAATATGGTGATAAATATGCATTTGATTTTGAAGCTTTAACAAAATCTCTTAAGTAATTAAGAAATGGGGTGTCTAAATTGAAATGTAAGACAAGTGAAATTTCTTTTGGTAGTAAATATTTCAAGACATTTTTCAAGAAGAGTGGCAATCAGCCAGCTAAGTCCACCCAAATCTCGTACTTGAATCATCCTGAAAGTGCAACAATTTCACACTAAGCCATGTGACTGCAACTTACGACCTCTCTATAAATTTGCCATGCAATAAACATAAGGTGATAATTTTGACTTGCGACCCCTACTCACATGTGCTGTCACCTTATATAATGAAATCACTTTCTCATTTCATTTCATCCTACCTTATATGTTGAACGAGCGGGCCTCCCTCCAAATAGACTGTACGACTATGACCTGCTAAGTAATGTATGAACCTATAATCATTACTTTGATCTCTACATGCCAAGTGTTATAATGTTTTATTTCCCTTACCAATGCCTTATTGTACTCTTCCAACATGATTATCTTCCTATTATCTCTATGATTGGACTTTTAACTTTCATCATCGACTTGTGTGACTGAGTTATGCCTTAAATAAACCATCATATTCAAATTTGGTGTTTTTGGTCCTACACGCCCATACCATAGCCAATAAATGTGCTAATATGGATTCTATCCTAAGTCTGTGATTAGTCTCTTTCAACTTTCCTCCTAAATCAAGCCTATCGAATCGAACCCATGACTTGATTCCATTCATTTCCATTTGAATGTGCGTAAAGGAAACTGCAATAATGTTGAGGTGTAAACATTGTTATTTGGTGCCATTGTAGGGTTTATTCCTTTGCGAATTCATATTAAGAGTGGCATTTTTTTATGGCTTAAATCATACGATGTATAACCCTTGTAGGAACCTTCACACTGTGTTTACAAACTAGGAGACCCTTGTTGTTTGGATTTGAAAGCTTTAGGGTTCGAAGACCCTACCAAAAATAAAATCATATGACACATTTATGAAATACATGTTTCCAACTCATTATTGGGACCGATGCTCTTTCTCTTAACCCTTATATCACTTGTCGCATATCTACCTCTCACCTGAAGTTGCAACCTTCACTAGAGTTGTGAATTGCAACTAGTATAAGGTCGCAGTTTGCACACCTAGTATCCATTGTTAGTGTTTTAGCTGTGCGACTTGTGATGGGATTATAAGGTGCGACCTACCTTGAAGACTAGGCTTGCGACTTGGACATACTTGTACAACTTGAGGTCACAAATCACATTTCCAGTTCATAACACTGCAACTGGAAAGTGTGACCTTTCCTTGCTAATGAAATATGTGACTTGCTCTATAAATTGAAGATGTGACGTACAAAAAAACCTTCTCCCTTCCATGCTTGATCAACCTAAACCCTAGCATCCTGAAACTTGACCTGGAATTCATATTTTTCCGGTGAGATTAGTGATTATCGTTATTTTGAGCTAACATTTATGTCGTTGATGAACATCTTCGAAATGTTAGATACCATTAACATAGACTGTCTCAACATTTAATCTTCCTTTAGAGATATGGTTCTGCTTGTAATTAAAGGATTTGGCAGGATTGAAAGCATTATAGATGGGGTTGTAGATATCCCTTCAAATTTTATGGTTTATGGTGATACTCTCAGTTTTATTGATAAGGAAACTAAATTTTCATCGGGAGAAATCTACTCGAAGTTTGCAAAAAAAGAGATCCCATAGGACGAGGAGGATTTTCAAGTATACATTAATGTGAAGGAATCTTGGCTACACAAGGTTGCATCACACCCAACAATTTTTCCCGTGTGCAGAGACCATAGAATGGGTCCTTTAATGCATGGATGTAGATAAGTGAACATTCAAGGGTTATGATGAAGAAATTGTGGCATCCTTCATTGCAGCTGAAATTGTAAGCTATTACAAAGATTTGATGGGTCATATAAAGATGTGCTGAAATCATGGTGGCAAGAGCCTAGAAAATTTAGACACGAGGTGGATGGAGTCTATAAGACAAAATATGTCAAGAAAGTATACCAAATGATGGCCACTATGATGAATATGATCTATGGAAAACCATATGCGACAACCTTCCAAGAAACTTGGGTCCCATTGACGCATTCAATTGACACAAAAGGAACATTTTTCAACTGGATGAGCATACTTGCATCATCTCTCAAATCAAATTCTCATGCAACAAAAAATCTGGCAAAAGGAGAGAAATCATAGTTTTATAAGGCTTCTTACTTCTTAGATGTAGTGTGTGTGAAATGTGACTTTGAATGACTAGGATTAAAATGGACCCCTAAAGAAGAATCCCCTGTGAATATCTATTACAAGAGCTTATGGAGTACATGTTACATGGGCATGTATGAGACATTTCTAGAGTAAATTATTTCCCCTCTACATAGTGTACTCTTAAACGATGAGCCTCCATGCATGTCAGAAAGAGCCCATAATTATCTTCATGATTTCATGGATTGGTTTCCAATTGGAGAGGCTACTTATATAGGGTCTTCATTTCCTACAAGCCTCATGATGCTCTTCCCATGTTGGTTATAGATAAAGTGGTATTACAAGAGGTTGCTTACCAACTTACCACTAGATTGTCTAAGACTTTGGTGAAAGGTAAGAAGGGACCATGGCCTGTCTTCCCATTGGACATCAAAGTGTACACTATCAAAGGATTTAAGGACGTAGAAGTGGAACATGAGGACCTAAATCTCTTTCATTTCATTGAGTTGAGTTTCCACAAATATGACCTAAGGGGCATTGTCTTGGCACACTGCAAAGAAATTAGGTTGGCTGGGCTTCTGCTACATTTACTGATGAAGAGGAGGAAAATATAAAAATAGTTATAATGCTTCTAGGGAATTGGAAATAGTCATACAAGTTGAAGAAAGTATGAGCTTAGAATTTAGAGCAATCTTTCTCAAGAGGATAAGAGAGTAGGAAGCCGAAAGAGAAAACCGAAAGAAGCAAAAAGTAGATAAATAAGAAGCCTAAAGGAAACAACAAGATGAATAAATTTAGCAGAGGCAACAAGAAGAAGAGGCTTGAAGAAAACAAGAGGAGGAAGCACAATAGAAACAAGTAGAGGAAGAGCTGAGGAAGAAGCAAGAAGAAGAAGAAAGCGTGAGAAAGTAGGAAGAGGAGAATAAAAGAAACGAATCCCAGAAGAGAAAGAATGCGAAAGTGGCCAAGAAGAAAAAAGAGGAAGTAGTGAGGAAACATAAAGAAGAGGAGGAGCTCAAATGAAAAACAAAAGAAGAACAAAGAAATAAAGCAGAAGAGGAAAGGAAAAGGAAGGAGGAAGAGGAATCCAAGCATCAACAAGAGGCTTTAGCTAAGCAACTTGAGAAATATCTACTTGCCAAAGAACAAAAATATAAATCAATAGAAGATAATCAATCCAAGGGCTCAAAATGCAGTTGGAGTTGTCCACTTTGAACATTCCACCATCTACTCCTATGATCGATGGGCATTTCTTGTTGCAGGAATAAGGGATTACAGAGGAGGAAGAGGAAGAGTTACCAGATATCTCTATACTCACATTTGACCAAGTTCAATGCAATATCGTGCAATAAAGGCGTAGATGCTTGGCTAGGAACCCAACAAAGCCTATTTCAGTTGTCACGGAAAGAGAAATCGTCATGAATACCACGATGAACCATGGGATGATAACTTTTGCTGGAAGTACTTTTGTAACTGCTACAAAATTGAATATAAATTGATTTACCAAGGAGAATGAAGATTTGAAGGCAAAGCTAGCTGCCTCTGAGTAGAGGATTTTACAATTACATAATGAAAAACAAGCCTTTGCTTGCCTCCCACTCCCAAAGTAAGGACTTGCAGACATCCATCCTGAAAGAAGTTAAGATACTAGAAGAAGCAATGGATTTGGTTTACAATGAGATGATTATATTGCATCAAGTTATGGCTCCATTCCTAAGCATGCACAATAAATCAAAAGATAGGGGAGTGATGATCATATTAGCCACCTCATCAGTTGAACACATATATAAATGTACTAACTAGTATTCTAATGCACCACAAGAGCTCCTAATGAAAAATTGGATAACAACAAAGAATGATAAGATCGATGTCTGTATCAAAGTGCAGTCACATGATAAATTGAGCAAGGACTTGGATAGTGTAATAGCCTCATATAAGACCTTACATGGTAGACTAAAACTATTGTTAGGATGCAGAAGATAAACTCCATTGGTGCATTAGGCGAAACAATATCTAAAGAGGAAGTCAAGTAAGATATTCAATCATTCATGAATGCCATTAAACAAGTTGTTGCAAGAGATGATTTGGATGCTATAAAAGAGGTGATTGCGGAAAATGTAGTTGAGCCTGTCAGGCTATACTCAAAGCTCGTGACACTGTCAAACCAAGTACAAGTAAAAAATCCAAATTTGATATAGGATGTAGCAGAGCACCTTATGAGGAATGGAGATGAGTTACAGCATAAGATCCTAATACTCGCAGGTGAATACAAGGTGTGGCAATCATACCTAGTTCAAGACCTACTGATAGATGCTCTAGATTTGTCCATCACCATATTAGTTGATTGAAAATATTTTGTTTCTTTAATTTAATTTGTATTTTGTTAATAATGGATTAAATTTAGAGTAGAGAGAGTCACATGGAATGTGCTAGGTCATAGGGAGGTTGAAGAGTCATGAGTGTAGATGAAAGGTAATGGTAGGCGAAGGGTCACCCTACCTTCTATAAATAAACCCTCATGGCTAGATGTAAAGGACCTTTAGTTTTGGACTCAATTTGTGCATATTGTTTGAGAGCTAATAGACCTTTTGAGGATTCAAGTAGTGGCTTTGTATTTCCAGTAGTGGACTTCATGGTCATTTCATGTGATGATGTTATGAATATTTCAGCTTAATGTTTGAAGCTCTTTGAGCCTGAATATGCGATTCCTCCCATGTGTTGTCAAGCATTGTGAGATTCTTCTTGCGATGATATGATGGTATATGCTTTGCTTTCATTATGTTTAGATTAAATAAATTGTTTTACTGATTTAAGTAGATATCATTTGTTGGGCATGGAATCCCCCCACAACATGTTTTGGGGCTCAAAGCCCAAGTTTTGAGTACTATTGTTGTAAAGACTTCACAAATTGCGGGCGCAGAGCGCAAATTGTATGATAGAGTCATAGGGTTATCCGCCCTAAGTTTTGAATGTAGTGTCGACCTACCCATGGACCGCAGACCATGGGATTGTATAAATAGAGCGAGGCTCTAAGTTGTAAAGTAGTTAGGAAGAAGTAAATTGAAAAATAGATGGAGTTAAGAAGATAGCGAGGATAGAGCAATAGTCTAGTATCTTGGGTCGTAGTAGTAGGAAGAGGCTTTGCAGCTGAGTGTGCAGAGGCCTAGTAGAGTTCGCAGCTGAGTGCGCAGACCCTTGCAACTGAATGCGTAGGGTAGAGTCGGGTCTGTAACCAGGGAAGGATATAATAAAGAGAAGTTTTATTCCCAATCTTGGGTATCTGTTTTGAGTTATTATATGGTTAATATCTTTTGCAATTGTACTGTTTTATTTATTGCACGCACTTGTATGAATGATGAACACTGTTAAGTATAAATAAACACATACAGATAAGCTAAGTGATCAACAAATATCGGGTTAATAGTAAGGGATTTGGTAATAACACGGATCGAGCCCTGAGTAAGGCTGCGCAAAGGCAACATCACAGGCTACGAGGTATTGATAGGTGCACATAGCGACGTGCGCGCAGGGTCAAACCGCGGACCACCAAAAATCATCAGACATCTCTAGGGTACAGAAACCTGGTTCTATCACCCTCCCATAATACTTCAGGCGAGACCTCAGTGTGCACTTCGTGGACTGTTGCCAAAAGGGCCAATAGTACTAGGATTTGTTTGGCTAAATCACCTCTGAACCTGGGTCAAGCCCCTACAAGCCAACAAATGGTTCCGTTGCTGGGACCGGGATCTGCATAAGGGATGTCTGATGTCGTGTCACTGGAATCCAACAAAGAAAGAAATTGAAGGGTGGTTGGACAAGAAGATTCACGAGTTCACGGCGCAAGAAAATAGGAATTTGCGAGTATTTAAGGAACAGTGGTTGGAGCGCTACTTATATACGGAAATCCACGAAATTTTCTTTGCATCCTTTCCTTCTGAGTTGTATGAGTGGATTGCGAAGCTAGCAGACAGTCAGGGAAGGTGTAGGCTCGACAAACCAATCGTGTGGACTCCGGAATTAGTGCGCAAACTAGAAGCGTCAGGAGATAAGATCGCGCGAGTTGTGGACCATTGGCTCGATCGAATTATAGGAGGATTTATCACTGAGTTCGCGGTAGATATGACCGTCAGCTACAGTGAGGCGGAATGACGCTTCCTCAAAGGACCACAAGGTAAGTATATTAAATCTTTGAACACTTGGATTAAGATGCTATTGTGTGAAAAGCGGGTTATGCGAATAAATTAATGTTTGGGACTACGCGAAGTGGGAAGATCTACAGAAATGGAAGTAGTGAAGAATTAGAAACTAGTCCCTTAATTTCACCCTTGCAGGAAAGCGAGGAAGAGGTCGCAAAAGTTTCTTTGAGAAGCGCGGTCAGTCTGATAAGGCAACAAATTCTGCGCTTACCACCTCCACCTACATCGCAACCCATATCACCCTCTTCACCTCCATCTCCACCCACCCCACCTCCGCCACCACCACAGTTCAGTATGGCGAGTGCGATCAAACTGCCGATATTCAAAGGAGTAGGGAATGAAGATCCGAACCAATTCTGATTCGTGGTAAGAGCGATGTTGTAGCTTATATTGTGCTTGAGGTTTGTTTATCAGTTATATTACTCTCGAGAGTTCAAACTCAATAAAACTCCTTTATGTTCTTTACCCTTCCCGAAAAGTCTAAAAGAAATGAAATATTGTGTTTATTATATATTGGAATTACTAAAGGAAGAAATGTAAAAGAATCGGATATAAAAGGTTATATGGAGCTAAACCGATATGTATATATATAAGTGCATTTCGAAATGAGAAGCAAATAAGGAAATATAGCGGATTTACAAAGGAAACAAGTGTTAAGGTGTTAACACCGGACCCGAAACATATATATATATATATATATATATATAGATGCGGCTATGCCGATTGCGATATGGGTGGGCCGGACCTGAAATAATATATACATCGTGTTTTAAAGTTCGGCGGGTCCGCTGTATCGAAAGCCCTTTATACACATGCATATGGGTTCTGCCGATCGTGATTTGCGATGAGGACCCGAAACGATATATATTATGTTTTATAATTGCGGCGGGTCCATCGTATCGCGCAACATATATATATATATATATATATATATATATATATGTGGAAAGCGCCGATTGCGATGAGCGATTGGGTTCTGGACCCAATAGTTTATATGCTATATTTTATATAACTCAGCGCGTCCGTCTTATCGTGGGTTGTAAAGGTTTTATTAATATATCAAAAGCCACGCAATTTTATGTGTATTTCTATTATAAACATTATAATAGAAAGGCCGGACCTAAAGCATATATATATTATAATTAAAAGTCCCGGTGGGTCCGCAAAGCGTATTAAAAGGCAGATTTCAAGTTATAAGGTAGGTTTTCGGGTGGAACAAAAACGGTAAATGATTTTTATTGAAACTCACCTGATCCCACTCAGCATTCAACACGTAGCAGTCAGGTGGAGAGAGGAAACCGCCTATTTTAGGCGGGTATCCTCCGAGAATATGTCCCACTTGAAACCTTTACAGACCGTCTGATTTGAAAAGTGCAGATCTACGGTGGGGATATATTGGCAGAAGGGTATGCCTTGATAGTTGTGCAAAGCCCGTGTAGAAGCTGAAAAAGCATGCTTTATGGTATATTTTCATTATTAATAGAAAAGCACAAATATGAAAGAATTATGTGTAAGTCCAACATTACAATGGAAAGCGCCGAATGCATATGTGATTAGTGGTGAGCTCCAGTATTGTAGCAATAATGCTACAACTCCTGGGGCTTCCTGTCTCTTAATTTTATCAACCCGATAGTTCGTACAAACTTGGAAGCGACGGTGCTGTATGCACAAGTACTAGCTCTTGTCGCAACTGTCACTTGGTCAGCTGGCACAAGTCCGCTAGGGCTCAAGCCAACTTCTATAGGCTCTCAGAAGAAGCTTGCTAAATGATGGACGAAAGCTATCTCAAAGAAAACTAATCTACTTGGCAAAAACGAACTGAAAGCAAATCAAAGCATAGAAACCCTAGGAAACCCCAATTTGACTAGTCTAACCTCTATGATGCAAAGAATGTGAATGAAACTTCTACCAATGCTGCCATTACTTCTATTAAGTGAAATTGCATGAATCTAAGCTACTTGCATCTGAAAAGACATGTTTTTGTATTTCTTTCTTAAGTGAATGAAGTGATTGTGATTTTGTTCTTATTAGGGTTTGGTTGTGCAGAGGAGGTGCAAGGAGGAAGGAAAGCTTGGGAAAGGTTGGGGAGGCTAGGAGAGGTCCCCAAGGATCCTCAACATCCGTCCATAGAGGTTCCTCACGTTCAGAGGCTCAGCAACCGAGTGAGTGGCCTCCTACAGGATGTCTGCAGGGGATTCTACAGGAAACTCAGGGATTTCTACAGGATGTGCTGTAAGTGGAAGTTTTGGGTGATGGTGAAGGGATGGAATGGTTTGGGTGGATAGGTAAGGTGGAGATGAGACTTGTGATGACTCAGGGGCAGAGAAATAGGACAGAGAATGAGTGCACGAAGTGGTTGGTGGATAGAAGGATGGGATCAACAAAAGGACAAAAGGATGAAGCTACGTGGTAACGAAAGAGTTGGAAGGTGAACCAATGAACAGCAGTATAAAGCGTGTAGAGGAATGTGCATGAAGCTGTGATGAAGGTGTATGGTGCAAGAGTGAAGTGCATGGAAAGATCTATCATAAACGAGACTATGTTGCAGCATGTATAAAGTGAAGAACTACGTATTTTTGTGGTTGGTATAGGCTGCACTCCAATCTCCAAACAGAGATGGCAGTGGAGACTTCCTCAATCTTTTTCCTTGGAGCTCCAATGTATTATCAACCTGCTAATCTAACTAAACAACCGAAAGCAATTCAACCATAAGCTAAACTCATTCAATCTCATAAAAACTAACTCAACAAACCTGTAATTTTGAATTGCATGGTAAAGCAATGAACTAAAGTGCTGAAACAAAAAGAAATTAACATTACAAAACAGAGGAGGTCTATTGCTCTCTTAAAAACTCGTAATTGGATCAAAAGCTGCCTGTTTTTATTGAATAATCATGAATCTAATGACATGCCAAAACTGGCTTACAAGGAGCAAAAACCGAGCTACAACATGACTAACCAAATTGACTAACTAGCTATCCCCAAATTGACTAACTAGCTACACAAAATGACTACCCACTAGCTAACCAAAATGAGGCCCCAAGCCTTCTTATTTATACAATTTGAGGACCCAACAGTCCTCCTAAAAGTTAGGGACTTGGCTGCCCAAGACTTGGAGTTAACAACAGTCCAACTTGACTTGCTTGGCTGCCCTTGAGCTGATTGATTCGGTGGCCTTTGAACTCCGAGCTGATGGTGGAGAATTCGAGGTAAGGGCCCATAAATGAGGGGGACACCTTCCTACAAATCCTCTAGCTTGTTCTCCCACGAATTTGGCTGCCAAGTGCTCATTAAGACCTTCAATTTTGTCTCCAAGTTGACCAAAAAGGCTACACAAAGCACCCATTAGACTTGTTGGCATAATGACTAACCAAATTCACTCTATTAACATAAAAATAATAAAAAACATGCAATAAACAAATGAGAATGGTGGATTAAGTCAAATTAGGAGGTTGGATGAGCCCAAATATTTATCCATTTTTGGGGCTCATCATCACCCCCTACTGAAAGTGTTGCTCATCCTCTGAGCAACCAATATCTCTCCTCATCTTTTATGGCCCTGGTGGCTTCCTTGGCTAATCATCTCGGCCGATTTCTCCTTTGGCTTCCTTCTTTCAAACTTCCTGTAGAACCAGTTTGCTGGCTTCCTGTAGAAACAGTCTCTGTCTTCCTGTAGAAACAGTCCTCTGTCTTCCTGTAGAAACAGTCTTCAATGTTTTTGCCTGCTTGACTGAAGATGCCTTCTCATTGACCTGTGCTGTGGTTGCCTTGGGTGTGTCCCTACTTGTTTGGCCTTTTTCAGTCTTCTCTGCTCGTGCTTGCAACCGCTTCTCCCTTGGCATTTGTGTTTTTACTTAACCCACAGCTTTGGCTTCAGCAGCTTGTCCTCTTTCTTGCTTTTCCTTCTTGCTTTTTCTGTGGTTTTTCCTGTGATGTTTTTCACTCTATCGAGTCTTGCCATAGAAAAGATAATGGGCTTTTTACGATCATTAAAAATACCCATGTGTTCAGCTGCCTGTTCCGGATTGAACAAGAGTTCCTCCATTGAACCATGTAAAGCAGTAAGATGGTGCTGCTTCTCTATATAAGGGAAATAAATCTGCATGTCTGCTCCAGGAGAACAAATGTTGAATCTGGGATCAAAAACATCAATTCCATGAACCACACGATAAAGACTAGGAAGGGTGAAAGCAGTGTGGCTCTCATACTGTCCCACAGTATCCTTGCTTCCAGCAATGTGCTAGTGATAATAAAATCTGCATGATTCATTGCAATTAGCTCTGCAGTAATTGGCAAGAGAAATGGTATTTTCCTTCATATTGTTTCACTATATGTCTGAATATGGGTATTTGGTCTTCTCCAAAGCATGGGCTGTGTTGCACTGAGTGATTTCTTGTCTATGTGAAATCAGAGATGCAACCAAATTTCCATCATTGTAATTGCCACTGATCAGATCAGGTTGACCTTTTAGCTCTGCCGTTACTTCATTTAATACACCCTCTGAAAATCTTTCCGAGTAAGGCCACACACCAAATCGAGAAACCCATTTCTGCAGAGCTCATTTTGCTGTTGTAAAGGGTACCCGGAGTATCCTTGAAGGTTGTGTTCCACGAATTCTTTCAATTCGTTGATTGCATGTTGTACCATAGGCCTCAGGAATCAACCGAGTCACCACAATAATTTCAGGTTTGATCTCCAATCCTTGATGTTTTATCTTTAGCAACATTTCATTCTTCAATGCATGGGAAAACAAGTCCACCACCTCAGCTATTTTCACCTTTCTTCAAGCCCCAAACGTGATGAAGAGAAACTCAGGCTTCTCTGCTCTGCCGCACTTTCCTGTAGAAGACCCCACCCGTTTCCTGTAGAAAACGCCTGTAGAGTGCGACAGGCGGGCATTTTTTAAGGAACTGAAGAGATCTCGAGAATAAAAGGCAGAAATCGGTAGAGCACCATTGTTTAACTGATCTGGATGGTGGACATGCGCTTCAGTTGACCGCAGTTGAACAAGGAGTGGTGAGAGTTTCAGCCGAGCGTCCCTTGAATTACTGCGTGACTTGTGGTGAGGTGGCAAAAACATGCGCGGTGGCTTTTTCAAACTGAAGTGATGTTATGAACTGCTGTTGTTAACTATTTGTTCTCTGCTTGTATTCAATTCCATTAGTTGCACTAGAGTTTAGAATATCCCCAACTGACTGTGTTTTGTTTTTGAACTTCACGTGAATGGCTGATCCATGCATGCGTGATTTTTGCCTTGCTGAGTGCAATTGGACGTGGCTCCCTTCTTGGCTGAATCCACTCACCTCATTCATTCATGCATTGCTTTAGATTAGATCTACGCAAACAGAGGAACAAGGTTAAGTCATGTACCTCGAAGTTGAATGGCTGCCAAAAAGATGGTGAGCTCCAGTATTGTAGCAATAATGCTACAACTCCTGGGGCTTCCTGTCTCTTAATTTTATCAACCCGGTAGTTCGTACAAACTTGGAAGCGACGGTGCTGTATGCACAAGTACTAGCTCTTGTCGCAGCTGTCACTTGGTCAGCTGGCACAAGTCCGCTAGGGCTCAAGCAAACTTCTATAGGCTCTCAGAAGAAGCTTGTTAAATGATGGACGAAAGCTAGCTCAAAGAAGACTAATCTACTTGGCAAAAATGAACTGAAAGCAAATCAAAACATGGAAACCCTAGGAAACCCTAATTTAACTAGTCTAACCTCTATGATGCAAAGAATGTGAAGGAAACTTCTACCAATGATGCCATTACTTCTAATAAGTGAAAATGCATGAATCTAATCTACTTGCATCTTAAAAGACATGTTTTTGTCTTTTTTCTTTAAGTGGATGGAGTGATTGTGATTTTGTGCTTATTAGGGTTTGGTTGTGCAGATGTGATGCGGAAGGAAGGAAAGCTTGGGAAAGGTTGGGGAGGCTAGGAGAGGTCCCCAGAGATCCTTAGCATCAGTCCACAGAGGTTCCTCACGTTCAGAGGCTCAGCAACCGAGTGAGTGGCCTCCTACAAGATGTCTGCAGGGGATTCTACAGGAAACACAAGGGTTTCTACAGGAAGGTCTGCAATTCTTCTACAGGATGTTCTGAAATGGAATGTTTGAGGATGGATGGTTGATGGAAGATGCATGGATGGTTATGGAGGTAGGATGGGGGTCTGAAGTGACCCAGGAACTGATGGATGGAGTGGTGAGGTGATGTGGAAAGCTGACTTGGCTTGAAGGTGGTTGAGACAACAATGGGGAAGAAGGTAAGGTTACTTGGCAAAAGAGAAGATGGGAGATGAGGGAACAGACTTGGTGATGGAGGAGCTGATCTGAACGAGGCTCAAATGAATGAGGAGGTGATGAAGATGCCCTGCATAGTGGTTATTTGATCAAACCAACTACATCTTGCATGCAATCGAAATATCATGTGATCTATCTAACAAGTTAATGAAATTGGTGGACAGCAACCTTATTCAGGAAAAGAATCACGTACAACCTGTGAACAAAACATTATCAAAGAGATATAAACGCATGAATAACTCCTACCAATCTATCTTAAACATAAGAAACTACTTTAACCATCAAAAGCAACCTAAGTAACAAAGCATGAATTAAATCTAAAGAGCAGATTTTTTTCTCAAGAACGCAGCAAACACACATAAAGAGAAACAAGGGAGGTACTGGGCGCTTGAGATGGGCCCAACCCCAAGAGCTACAGCCTCCCATGAAAGATTTAGAACTGGTGCAAAGCTGGATCCATCTTTATTAATCAAGAAATGAAAAGTACATCAAAACTGTCCACAAGGAGAACTTGAACATGAGCTGAAAGCAAAGCTAATCTAAAAAAATCGAACTACAAATTAGCTAACTAATGGCTAAAACAAAATGACTAACTAGCTACAAAATGACTAACCACTAGCTAACCAAAATGAGGCCCCAAGCCTTCTTATTTATACAATTTGCGGACCCAACAGTCCTCCTAAAAGTTAGGGACTTGGCTGCCCAAGACTTGTAGTTAACAGCAGTCCAACTTGACTTGCTTGGCTGCCCTTGAGCTGATTGATTCGGTGGCCCTTGAACTCCGAGCTGATGGTGGAGAATTCGAGGTAAGGGCCCATAAATGAGGGGGACACCTTCCTACAAATCCTCTAGCTTGTTCTCCCACGAATTTGGCTGCCAAGTGCTCATTAAGACCTTCAAATTTGTCTCCAAGTTGACCAAAAAGGCTACACAAAGCACCCATTAGACTTGTTGGCATAATGACTAACCAAATTCACTCTATTAACATAAAAATAATAAAAAACATGCAATAAACAAATGAGAATGGTGGATCAAGTCAAATTAGGAGGTTGGATGAGCCCAAATATTTGTCCATTTTTGGGGCTCATCAATTAGTTCATTTGCCGATTGTGATATGTAGTGGGGAGCCAACACTGTTGAAAGGGCGGATTCGATTGATTTATTAAACAGAGTTAATTCCTTTAAGTTCCGCTTTGTGTGTTTTGTGTTGTTTTTGCTATGTAAGCGGAAAAATCAGTGTTAAAGCAGAATTTGAAGAAAAGGCAATTAGTCGGGTTTCTTGGTGTTTTGGCCGATTAAAATGCATATGATATATGCGTAAGCCCAAGATTACACAAGTCAACACAGTTCATTTACTGCTAAAGTAAGTTAAACATCATTTAGGGCATTTACAGAGGAACTCGGCAGTGGATTAACAAAGCAAGCCAACGGTTATTATCTTCTTCTAAATTCAGTTGTTTTCTGTTATTTCATGTTCTTTGAGGTGTCTTTAAACCTCTGTAAAATTCTGTAATAGTTTTCATTTCAGATAGTTAGGGAAACAATTTTTTAGTTTAACAGTTTCACAAATGTATAAATGGAGGAAAATTTACAGAGAAAGGGTTGATGGTTCGAACTTTGGAGAACTCGGAGATTAGGCCACTGTATTCTTGATATCATCGTTGATTAATGAAAGAATAAGAAGTTTCCATGAGTTGTTGCATATAATTTTGTAAGCTTCTTTGTCATGTGTCATGCTATGTTTTCTTCTTTTCAAGTATAGTAATGAAGCTGCAAGTCTTTATTTTCTTATGTAGATAAAGTTAAAATTCCTTAAAAGAGTGCTCCTATACTTGAAGTCTTCACTTCCCTTCTAAGTTATAGATAATAGTTTCTGTGAAATACAAGCATATTGTCTATGATTTAGTTCTCATTATCATAGTTCCTCTACGTTACAGATAGTAGTTTCTGTGAAAGATCAACATATTATCTTTAACTTCTTCAAACTTTCTTCATTCATCATTTATATCTAGCAACAAATGGCATTATGAGATGTTCTGGTCATACATGTATTAAGAGTTAAAGACCAAGTTTTCCAGGTCCTTCATTTGAGAACACAACAAGTAATAAGTGACAGTAAATAATATTTATTAATGTCTTAAGCACAATTTTCCCATAGCCAGGAAATTGGTTTCTTAAGGAACAACATTAATTGGCGCCATTGTTGGGGAGAGAAGACAAGAAGACTTTTCCCTAGGTTTCAATATTTTCCTCTAGTTGTTTAGTGACGAGGAAATACTTGGCTGTTTCAAATAAAAGCAATAAAAGGTGACTCCATTGTAACAAAGACCACAGACTGCAAAGCAATAAAATAAGAACACTTTGTCTTGAATTCATTAAGTTTGAAGATGATTCTTGAGAATGACAGGTTTCAGCAGTTGGTTGTTCATTCACCTGTGATTTTCACTTACCATATTGATTGTCAACTCCAATGTACTTTGAAGTTTTCTTTTCTGGGCTTTAATGGCTCTCCCTAAATTCCTAGTCCATAAATTTGATCCATTTGATTTTACTGAGATCACTGGTTATCGTCATAATATGCCTGCATTCTCTGTGTGGAATGAGTATCTTCCAAAATTTAGTAGAAAAGAATATGAAGATCTAGCTCAACATCTCCAAGAGTTTCATGAATGCATGGAGCAGCAGGGCATCATTCATGAAGATGTTAAGATGAAGCTGTTTATGTTTTCTTTGGATCAAGAAGCTAGGGCTTGGTTTAGGTCTCTGCCTCTTTCAAGCATTTCATCTTTGAAATATTTCCATTCAGTGTTCAATTCTTCTTGTAAAACTTATTACCCACACAAGTTTCTTTTTGAAGGTTGTTGTGAATATTATGATGCTAAAGAAACTTTAAAAGCTCAAGATAATCTTGTTGATGAAACTAATGGTTTTGTTGAGAATATATCAAGCATTCAGAGTTATGAGCAAGTCTCTGAAAGCGAGGAACTATCATGTCCTCAAAATGATGCAGAGAGGGTTATAAAACAATTTTCTTCAATAATCTCCCAAGTAGAGAATGGGTTAACTCTGTTCCAAGCAGATCAAGAGAGTATTCAGATAGAGGAAAGTTCAAGCATGCATCAAGAATTTCTGCTCAGCAGTCGAGAGGAGGAAGAAATAATTAAGTTGCAAATAAATCCCCAGAGTTCTTATTTGGTTAAATTTGATGATCCTCCTATCTATAATGAAAGTGGTTTAAATGGGGAGCAGGATGAAGCTCTTCAAGTTTATCAGTTGGGTGTTGAACCTATAGGAAGAAACCAACAAGTGGAATGTGTTGGACAACAATATATTGAGCCCTCTATCATAGAAAAAGAGGCTATCTCATGTAAAAAGGAAGCTGATAAAGAGATTGTATATCAGTGCATTGAAGAACACAATGATGCCTATGGATCAGAGGTAAATAATCTATTTGAAGTTGATCATATGTCGTATAATAATGTGAAAAAATTCCTTTTCCTTCCTGAAGTTACAATTACAAGTTATTTTCAATCAAAGCTTAGAGATGAAAAGTGGAGACATGAAAGTGACATAGATCATTTTCTTAAAGATGTTACTGATTGTTCTGTTAAGCATATCATCCCAACAGAAGGTCTATTTGGGCAAGAACCTTCATACATAGAGAATTTCTTTTTTGGAGCTGATCAGGACCATATTTCCTCTTATATTCTTGAAGATCCTATGGCAGATTACATGGAGGAGTTTATCAGCAGTCTACACATATCATTTTGTGGATATACTTCTAATTTTTGTTGTGAGCTGCCTTTATGCATAGTTTATTTTTCATTTAGGATGAATTGTATTTTAAAAATTCACTAGCAGAATGGTTCAAGATTATGCACTCAAATGCTAATCTGGTATCATTGGAAGATTGACTTCACCTGATGGAGATCAATCATGTACATATGTAGGAACTTGTACATAAATAAGCTCAGGTGTTGAGCATTTGGTTTCCAGTTGCAGTTCTTCAGTTTAATCATTAGTTGATGAATAAGGGTGACTTTCCCAGTTGGAAATAGGTTTGCAGAGGTGTCAGACTTCAAGACTGTCAGGTTTTAGTTGTCAGATTTCAGGGTTTTCATAGTTTTGGACTCCATGCCCAACTAAGGCTACTGATCTACAATTTTCAATATTTTGTTATCAAAGTGCAAGCATCTTATCATTGCAGATATTGGCGTGGGATCATAGTACAAAATTTTCACACAGTTAAGTTTGGAGAAGCAATATATGACTCCATGCCCAAGGGATAAGGCACTGATCTGTGGTTCTTAGTGCTTCTGTGGCAAAAGCATTATCCCTAGTTGGAGCCAGATGTTGTAGCTTATATTGTGCTTGAGGTTTGTTTATCAGTTATATTACTCTCGAGAGTTCAAACTCAATAAAACTCCTTTATGTTCTTTACCCTTCCCGAAAAGTCTAAAAGAAATGAAATATTGTGTTTATTATATATCGGCATCGCTAAAGGAAGAAATGTAAAAGAATCGGATATAAAAGGTTATATGGAGCTAAACCAATATGTATATATATAAGTGCATTTCGAAATGAGAAGAAAATAAGGAAATATAGCAGATTTACAAAGGAAACAAGTGTTAAGGTGTTAACACCGGACCTGAAACATATATATGTTATGTTTTATAAGCCTCAACGGGTCCACGATATCGCATAACTCTTAATATATATATATATATATATAAATATATATATATATATATATATATATATATGCGGCTATGTCGATTGCAATATGGGTGGCCTGGACTCGAAATAATATATACATCATGTTTAAAGTTTGGCGGTTCCGCTGTATCAAAAGCCCTTTATACACATGCATATGGGTTCCACTGATCGCAATTTGCGATGACAGACCCAAAACGATATTTATTATGTTTTATAATTGCGGCGGGTCCATTGTATTGTGCAACATATGATATATATATATGGAAAGCGCCAATTGCGATGAGTGATTGGGTTCCGGACCCGATATTTTATACGCTATATTTTATAACTCAGTGCGTCTGTCTTATCGTGGGTTGTAAAGGTTTTATTAGTATAACAAAAGCCACGCAATTTTATGTGTATTTCTATTATAAACATTATAATAGAAAGGCTAGACCTAAAGCATATATATATTATAATTAAATGTCTCGACGGGTCCGCAAAGCGTATTAGAAGGCATATTTCAATTTATAAGGCAGGTTTTCGGGTGGAAAAAAAACGGTAAATGGTTTTTATTGAAACTCACCTGATCCCACTTAGCAGTCAACATGTAGCAGTCAGGTGGAGAGAGGAAACCGCCCATTTCGGGCGGGTATCCTCCGGGCTTATGTCCCACTTGAAACCTTTACAGACCGTCTGATCTGAAAAGCGCAGATCTACGGTGGGGATATATTGGTGGAAGGGTATGCCTTGATAGTTGTGCAAAGCCCGCATAGAAGCGGAAAAAACATGCTTTATGGTATATTTTCATTATTAATAGAAAAGTACAGATATGAAAGAATTATGCATAAGTCCAACATTACAATGGAAAGCGCCGAATGCATATGTGATTAGTTCATTCGCCGATTGCAATATGCGATGGGGAGTCAACATTGTTGAAAGGGCGCATCCGATTGATTTATTAAACAGATTTAATTCCTTTTAGTTCCACTTGGCGTGTTTTGTGTTGTTTTCGCTATGTAAGTGGAAAAATCAGTGTTAAAGCAGAATTTGAAGAAAAGGCAATTGGTCGAGTTTCTTGGTGTTTTGGCCAATTAAAATGCATCTGATATATGCGTAAGCCCAAGATTACACAAGCCAACACAGTTCATTATGGCTAAAGCAAGTTAAACATCATTTAGGGCATTTACAGAGGAACTCGGCAGTGGATTAACAGAGCAAGCCAACGGTTATTGTCTTCTTCTAAGTTTAGTTGTTTTCTGTTATTTCATGTTCTTTGAGGTGTCTTTAAAGCTCTATAAAATTATGTAATAGTTTTTAATTCAGATAGTTAGGGAAACAATTTAGTAGTTTGATAGTTTCACAATTGTTTCACAAATGTATAAAAGGAGGAAAATTTATAGAGAAAGGGTGGGTGGTTCGAACTTTGGAGAACCCAGAGACTAGGCCACTGTATTCCTGATATCATTGTTGATTAATGAAAGAATCAGAATTTTCCATGAGTTGTTGCATATAATTTTGTAAGCTTCTCTGTTATGTGTCATGCTATGTTTTCTTCTTTTCAAGTATAGTAATTAAGCTGCAGGTCTTTATTTGCTTATGTAGATAAAGTTAAAATTCCTTAAAAGAGTGCTCCTATACTTGAAGTCTTCACTTCCCTTCTAAGTTATAGATAATAGTTTCTGTGAAATACCAACATATTGTTTATGATTCAGTTCTCATTATCATAGTTCCTCTAAGTTACAGATAGTAGTTTCTATGAAAGATCAACATATTATCTTTAACTTCTCCTTCAAACTTTCCTCATTCATCATTTATATCTAGCAACAAATGGCATTTTGAGATGTTCTGGTCATACATGTATTAAGAGTTAAAGACCAAGTTTTCCAGGTTCTTCATTTGAGAACACAACAAGCAATAAGTGACAGTAAATAATATTTATTAATGTCTTAAGCAAAATTTCCCCACAGCTAGGAAATTGGTTTCTTAAGGAACAATAGGTGGTATGGGAAGCACAAGGAGTCATGGATGACAATATAAAGAAGGCTACGCTGGTAAGCGCATCGCAAGATCACGCATTAACATGGTACATTAAGCATTCTAATGACCATCCAAACACAGGAATCATAGAAATCCAGGCCGCGCTGAATAGGGAATTTAGCAAGCCAAAGTCAGAGACACAATCAATTATCGGGTTTAAGGAGATCGCGATGCTCTCGGGTGAGACCCCCTGGGATCTGGACCAGAGACTGAAGAGTATGATTCGCGAAGCCAACATGACTTTGACAGATGGGCAGCACTGCGCATGGTTTGTAGCATCACTAACATCGCATTTAAGGATGATGCTGTCATAAAAAAAGCTTTCCACCCAAGCCGAAGCTTTAGAGATGGCAATGAGATTGAATGAGACCCCTATACAAGACCCTGGTCTGGGAGTCCAATGAATCCACGCGCAACTACAAAATTTGTGTATGGAAATGCAGAGTTTGAAACAAGACAAAACACCTCGGCCAGAAGCATGCGAGGAGGTATGGTGCATAAAATGCAAAGGCCAGGGGCATGACAAGGACCAATGTCCAGTTTTCGCGAATTACTTGGCGGGAGGAGGGCCGATGCCATTAAGACCTGAGGCACAAGCAGGACCGAGCGCGGCACCTGCACTGTGGTGCACAATTTGTTAGATAGGAGGAAAACACACTATGGATAATTGTCATCTATTGCAGAAGTATGCGCAGATGTCCCAACCATTGTTTTGTAATTTCTGCGAGTCAATAGGCCATGATGAACACACCTGTAGAAGCTACGAACTAATGATGGATCAGACTCCTGCCTATAGGGTACAGACCGAAACACGAGCCCTCAACCCAAATGCAGGAATGGCGCACGCTGGATTTCAGGGGCGCGAACGAGGTCGAGGTGGAATGGGATTAGGAAGGGGTCATGGACAACTAATTTGTTACAATTGTGGAGGGCCAGGGAACTATGCCTGCGATTGTATGAATCTGACGAGAACATCATGTTTGTACTGTACTCAGTTTGATCATGAGGCAGAAGACTGCCCTACATTGATAGCGAGGCTGTGCGAAAAAGGGGTACTCCAGCCTCCCCCGACTCAGAATTTGCAAATGATGAGGTCTGAGCTGCGCGAAGAAGACCCGAATGTAAACATAGTGCTCATAAGTGGTATCATGACAGGAGATGACAAAGGTAAGTAGCCTGAAGAAAGTGTGTGGGTTTGCAAGGCTCCTACAAAGGAACCTGAATTTGATTTAGAACACGCGAAGGAGACATTTAGGGAAGCTAAGAAGAGCTTCATGGAGGCCTCCACTTCAGGTAGTAAGGATCAAGTAGAGTTGGAGATGGATCCTTCAATGAGCACTACCTATCTGGAGACATATATGAAACTGCTGCGCTACAGAAAGGCTGTGAAAGGGTTGCAAGAACTTATCACTCGGTGCGTTGGGTCAGGAGAATCGTGCGTAGTCCAGAAGCTTGGAAAGCACACATCGCGAACAGGAAGGGAAATGAGTTTGATTGTGCAAATCAGGGAGTATGAAATGGATGAAGTAATTCTAGATCTAGGATTGGGTGCGAATGTACTGTCAAAACAACATGGGAACGCATGGGAAAACCCGCGCTACAATGGTCTCCTATTCAATTGTGAATGGTGAACCAACAGAAGATTTTACCCATGGGAAGATTGCAAGGAGTAACAGTGGATATTGAAGGTGTGAGCGCGCTGGTGGATTTTGAAGTGATAGAGATTGTCGATGATAACAATCCCTATCTCGCGCTACTAGGAATAGACTGGGCCACTGATATGAACGGGTAATAAATCTAAAGAAGCACAAAATGATTTTTGAGAAAAAGTCACTACACGTAATGGTGCCTTTATACCCTGTGGAAGGAGCGTGCTACATAACGCCAGTGTGCGACGACGGGCTAGACTGTATCTACAAGATAATTACTCGGGAACAGGATTGGGTGAATCCTACAGCGGATGGCCGAAATTCGTGGGAGCGCGAAAGCTCCTACACATCAGATTCGAATGAGGAAACATAACGATGACGGAACCGGTTACACAAGGTAACCACGCTTAATTGCAACATGATGGTTAGATCACTGCACTGCGTGACAATAGAGGTAAGGGATTTGCCTAGGTATGACGGGTTGACAGCGGTGGATGAATTCCTGAACAAATTTGAAAACATAGTGCCACAACAGCAACGGTTCGATGCTCTGAAATGGACACTACGTGCGACGCCCGCAAGGTGGTGGTGTACACATCAGAGAAGTTTTGAGGATTGGTGCAGATGTAGAAGGATGATGCACCTACGATTTGGGAAACCGCAGATGCGTCTAGTTCAAAAGTATGACAGGTGGGATGATCCATGTACACACCTCGTGAAATGGACCAAGGTTTATGTGGAAGAGCTGATGAGCCCCAATTTTTGGTACAATTTGGTCTCATTTGGCCTACTTACCTTGCTCAACCATTCATCTTTTATCACTTATGCATTCATTTCTTAGTATATTCGTGTTATTTGTAGGAAGAAGGGCAGGCATTATATCTATGTGGCTAATACATGATGATTTCAGGTTTTTGGCATTAAAGAGAGCAAAAGACCACGCAAATGGAGGCAAGGAGACAACAAAGGTGACATTGCGGGTTCATAGGGAGGTTGTCCACAGTCTTGATGACCTTCCTCATGATTTTCACCTTAACTCCGAGCTCCAACAGCTCTCCCCACCGAGCTTAAAGGCAGCCAAGGGATCCTACAGGATTAGCAGTTTGACTTTCAGTTGGACAACCAAGCTCCACGAATGAAGGAAGCCAGCTTGATCTTCATTGTGTATAAATATGAAGGCTGTAGCCTTTGATAGGAGCTTTTTGAACTTTTGAACTCATATTGTAATTTCTGAGCACGAGCTACAGCTCGGTGTTTGTTTTTGTAAGCCAGTTTTGGCATGACATTAGACTCTTGATTATGAATAAAGGCAAGCAGATTTGGATCTAATTCTGAGCTTTTAAGGGAGCTATAGCTCTCAGGTTAGGGCCCAACCTGAGAGCAATAGACCTCCTCTTCTTTGTAGTGTTATTTTCCTTTCTTTTCAGCACTTGGTTTCTTTGTTTTGACATGCATTTCAAGAACACAGTCTGCTGATTTGATTTCTTTAATGAGATTGAGTAGGACTAGCTTATGGTTAAATCGCTTTCAGTTGCTTAGATTAGAATAGGAGGATTGTAATTCATTGGAGCTCCAAGAAAAGGTTGATAGTGCCTTCACTACCATCTCTGTTTAGAGATTGGGGTGCAGTCTGTACCAACCACCAAAAAAAACGCAGTCTTTTCTACTTTTATGCAAGCTGCAACACAGTCATTTTAATCATAGAACCATCCATGCACTCTGATCTTGAGCCATACTTCTTCATTACAATTCCATGCACGACTTCTCTTCACGATTTACATTGCTGTTCATTGGTTTAATAGCACAGGTAGCACGGGTTAATGGATTCTCGTTTTTGGTGCAAGACATAAGCAATTTGTTTTATTTACATTGCTCAGTATCATTCCATTTCCTTCTTCTTCTTCTTAACCACGCCTAAAGCCACCTACTCGACCTCTGTTCAGCTCGTTTACCTTCCAACTCTCCCATTGCCCACGTAGCTCCATTTTCTTGACCTTTCGTTGCTTCCATCCTTCTATCCACCAACCAACTTCGTGCACTCTTTCTCCATCTTATTTCTCTGCCCCTGAGCCATCACAAGCTCCATCTCCATCTTACCTATCCACCCATACCGCTCCATCACTTCACCATCACCCAAAACTCCCACGGTAGAACATCCTGTAGAAGTTAGCAGACTTCCTGTAGAATTCCTGAGTTTCCTGTAGGATCCCCTGCAGACATCCTGTAGAAGCCTGCAAACTCGGTTGCTGAGCACCTAAACGTTGTGGACTTCTGTGGACTGGTGCTGGGGATCCCCTGGGACCTCTCCTATCCCTCCTGACCTTTCCCAAGCTTTCTCTCCCTTCGCACCACCTCTGCACAGCCAAACCCTAATAAGAAACAAAACCGTAATCACTCCAACCACTTAAGCAAAAATACAAAAACAATGTTCTTTTCAATGGAAGTAGTTTAAGTTCATGCATTTCATATCACTAGCAGTAATGGCATCATTCTTAGACATTTGCACTCCCACCATTGCATCATAGAGATTAAGCTAGTCAGATTAGGGTTTACTAGGGTTTCCATGTTTTGGTTGGCTTTCAGTTCATTTTTGCAAAGTAGATTAATTTCCTTTGAGATAGCCTTCGTCCATCATTTAGAAAGCTTCTTCTGAGAGCATATAGAAGTTGGCTTGAGCCCTAGCGGACTTGTGCCAGCTGACCAAGTGACAGCTGCGACAAGAGCTAGTACTTGTGCATACAGCACCGTCGCTTCCAAGTTTGTACGAACTACCGGGTTGATAAAATTAGAGATAGGAAGCCCCAGGAGTTGTAGCATTATTGCTACAATACTGGAGCCCACCATCTTTTTGGCGCCGTTGCCGGGGAAGCGTCAGAGTATTAGTAATTGTTGCTTTTCTTCTATTTTCTTACTCTTGCCTTCTGCTAAGTAGTTTATTTCATTTCTATTCTGCAAAAGTAGCATAGACATTTCCTGCTTTCATAGATTAGCATTTCCTGCTTTCATAGACTAGCATTTCATTTCTGCAAGCGTAGATTAGTGTTTCAATTCTGCAAGCGTAGACTAGCATTTCCATTCCAGCAATTTCATTTGAGCAAAGTAGATTAGTTCTTTCCTGCTTTCAGTTTAATTCTGCATCTTTATAGTTAGTTGTAGATCAATCTGTTTCAGTTTTGCAGGTACCACAGAAAAACAAAAGCAATCAAAAAAAGTCTTTCCATTTCATGCCTCGTAGGAATCGAGATAAAACAGGCAAATTCTTACCCAACACCCCCACCACATCACTGAGTCACCCTTCTCTCTTCTTCGGTGACAGTGATCCAGAAGAACCTATAGGTGAACCTCCTGAGATATACGAAGATCCTATAGTAGAAGAAGAATTAGAAACCATCCCATCTGAAGCTATGGCTGACAATAGAAGAGAAGATGAGAGAATAGAAGGTGCCTTCCCCATCCGAGAGACCAATGGAGAGATGAAAATGAAGAACATTAGCCCCTCTGCCTTACCTCACTTCCATGGACTGACTACTGAAGATCCTGATACCTTCCTGTTTGAGTTTGCTGTCCTTTGTAGAACCTATGACTATACTGAAGATGAGCAAAAGCTGAAACTCTTCCCTTCAACTCTTAAGGATGCAGCATTACGCTGGTTCATGGGCTTACCTGGGAATAGTATCACCACTTGGGCTCAGATGCAGCAAGCTTTCAATACCAAGTACAGGGATTACTGTAGGTCCAAGGAAACCAAGGGAGAAATCTTTCGGATGACCATGGGAAATGATGAGTCCTTAGAGGATTATGAGGAGAGGTTCCAACTTAGCTATAAGCGGGCCAGGTGCACACTTGACCCTGAATCCCTCAAGTTGGTCCTGCTCCGAGGAGTCCCCGAAGACCTCTTAGATACCCTTCACATGTTAGCTGGGGGGGACATTTACCAGCTGCCTTATGAGGACATCAAGACTGTGTTTAGAAACCACTCCAGGGCAGCACGGAAACGAGGTAGAGGAAACCTCCTCTCAACTAGTGTCCCTTTCTCCAAACATGAGCTTGCAAATCAATTAGAAGATCTTAAGAGTGAGGTGAGACAGACCATTGCCATGCAGCTAGACACATTCAGGATCCAACAGAAGAAAGAAGAAGCTGAGAGAGCCTTGGCTGTCTTCTGCCCTAGGTGCACAAGGAGACACCCTTAGAACGAATGCCCATTGCATTCGGTTGAAGTATGTTTCGTTTGTGAGGAGGACCATCCCACAAATCAGTGTCCAACCTTACCTGGGTTTAAAGCCATGTACCAAGGGACAGAAGCTCCCACTGAACCTCTCTATTACCTCAACCAAAGGAGGCCACAAGGACCTAGAACTTACCAGCAGGGGATGCAATGGGCACCTCAAGGTTATTACAGCCCCAACCAATCGACTCCTATGCCTTCCTGGGGTCCCCCTGCTCATCCTTCCTGGTCCATGCCTCCTCCATGGTCTTATCCACCTCAGTACCCTACTCAACCTACTTCTCATTCATATCATTCACATACCCAGCCACAGCCTCAGTGGAATGCACCTCAGTCGGGGTGGAGGCCCCAGTACAATACTCCTCCCGCCATTTTGCCTCCACCACCAGTTCAACCTCAGCCATTACCTCCTTCTCCTCCAAGGCAACCTCAAATGCCTGCTCAACCGAACCCAAACCCCAACAATAGACAGGCCCAGCAGGTATACACTGGGGAAACCTCATGCCATACCTATGCTGTGGAGATCCAGGAGATCAATCTTCGATCTAGAAAGACTCTACCAGATCGCCAACCTCCTCCCCCAAAGGATGAGGAAGATAAACAGGAAAGTGAACCAAAGGCTATTCCACCCTTTCCTGAGAGACTAACAGCCACCACACAACCCAACCCAGAGGAGGATGAGCTTCTGGGTGAGCTCAAGCAGTTGTGTGTAAAAATACCACTTCTCCAAGCCATCAAGGATGTGCCAATATACAACAAACTGGTTAAGGAAAAGTGTTTCAAACACCCAGGCAGGCAGAAGAAAGATGCTTCAACCATCAATGTCATAGGACAACTGTCTGACCTTATGTTAGGACAAGTCATCTGCCCAAAGTACCTAGATCCTGGAAGTCCTGTAGTAGATGTCCACATCAATGGCACCATCATACCACACACCTTGATTGATCTGGGGGCTGCCATTAATGTGATGACCAGGGATACCATGCTCAAACTCAATCTTCAGGGTTCCTTGAGGAAGACCTCAACAGTACTGCAATTAGCAGATCGCTCCACTGTGACTCCCGAAGGGATTGTGGAGGATGTCTTGGTCTCTATCGACTCTTGGGAATACCCTACAGATTTCTTGGTTCTACAACCCAAGGCAAAGCTTACTAGATATCCTCTCATTTTGGGAAGGCCTTGGTTAGCCACTGCAGATGCTTACATAAGTTGCCGTGCAGGAAATATGACCATAAAAAATGGTCCTATGTCCAAGCAGCTAGTCCTATACCCTCCTGCCCAACCCTCCTTAGAGCATGACTTACCACTCTGGTTGGAGGAAGGAGAGGAAGACGAGGTGTACTCAGCACCTCTGTGCACCCTAGATACCACTAGAAGAGACCCCCCAACCAAGGATGACTTGATCGAGACCTTGATCCAGAATCCACCTTCCAGTGCACTATCCTTAGAGAAATTGGTGGAGGATGCCCAAGCTAGCACCTTAGTTGATCTTTGTACAACCAACCCTGTCACTCCCAGAGTCAAGACTGTGGAGTTTGGCCCTGAGAGAACGTTAAAGATTAGCTCCTCCCTATCTCCTTCCCAGGAAAAGGAGCTGTGTAGCCTGTTGGCCAGTCACCTAGATGCTTTTGCTTGGAGCTATAAGGAGATGAAAGGAGTCCATCCTTCGGTCTGTACCCATCACATATACATCAAAGAGGATTGTAAGCCGGTTAGGCAACCCCAGAGGAGAATGAATCCAGCCCTTAAGGACATTGTCAAGGAAGAATTGCAAAAACTGTTGGATGCCGGATTCATCTACCCCATCTCAGATAGTGAATGGGTGTCCCCTCTGGTGTTGGTTCCCAAGAAAAATGGGAAATGGAGAATCTGTGTGGACTACCGAGAACTGAACAAAGCTACCAAGAAAGACCATTTCCCTCTACCTTTCATAGATCAAGTGTTGGATGGACTGGCAGGAAAGAAGTTCTTCTCTTTCCTGGATGGGTTTAGCGGGTACAACCAAATCCAAATCAGCCCGGAAGACCAAGATAAGACCACCTTCACTTGTCCTTGGGGTACCTTTGCCTACCGAGTCCTTCCCTTTGGGCTATGCAATGCTCCTGCTACCTTCCAGAGAGCTGTCTTAAGCATCTTCTCGGAGCTGGTCCATGATGCAGTGGAAATCTATATGGATGAATTTACTCCTTATGGGGCCAACTTCCAGGAAGCATTGTCCAATCTGGGAAAAGTCCTAACCAAATGCATTGAGATGAACTTGTCCCTTAGTCCTGAAAAATGTGAATTCCTAATGACTGAAGGGACCGTGCTAGGCCATACCATTTCTTGCCAAGGGTTACAGGTGGATCCTAACAAAATTGCTCTCATCAAGAAGGTTCCACCTCCTCAAAAGGTAAGGGATGTTCGGAGTTTCTTGGGATTAGCAGGATATTACCGGAGATTCATTAAAGACTTCAACAAGCTAGCCTCGCCATTGTTTGGCCTGTTGGCAAAAGATGTGGAGTTTAAATGGACTGACGATTGTCAGAGGGCTTTGAAGGAATTGAAGGACAAGTTGGTGTCAACCCCAATCCTGAGAGGTCCAAACTGGGCCCTACCTTTCCACATCCACACTGATGCCTCGAACAAAGCCATAGGTGCAGCTTTAGGACAAGTTGAGCAAAAACTTCCATATGCCATTTACTTTGTTAGCAAAAACTTGTCCAAAGCTGAGTTGAATTACACTGTAACCGAGAAAAAATTCTTGGCTGTGGTCCATGCACTGAACAAGTTCCGACATTATATTACTGGCTATCAAACCTTTGTACATACAGACCATGCTGCAATTAGATATTTAATGAATAAACCAGATGTGAATGCTCGTATTATTAGATGGTTACTTTTATTGCAGCAGTTTGATTTGACCATTGTTGACAAACCAGGTAGAGAAAATGTTGTTGCTGACTTTTTATCTAGATTGGATTTGTCTGCAGATGAGGATGGAACAGTGGATGACCAGATGCCCGATGAACATTTGTTTGCTATTTCAGTACTCTCTCCATGGTTTGCTGATATAGCAAACTACCTTGTTTCAGCACAGTTCCCTCCGCACCTATCTTCAAGAGAGAAGAGAAGAATCATCAGAAAAAGTGCCTCATTTACTTGGATCGGGGGCAATCTGTTCAAGCTTGGCCCCGATCAGATCTTAAGGCGTTGTGTAAGGGAGGAGGAAGTCTTTGATATCCTCCTCACCTGCCATGATGGGCCTTGTGGAGGACATTTTGCAGCAAAGAGAACTGCCTTCAAAATCCTGCAAGCAGGCTACTATTGGCCCACACTTCATCAAGATGTCAGAAGATATGTCAGCCAGTGTGACCAATGCCAAAGAATGGGGAAATCGACCCAAAGGGATGAGATGCCTCTCCAACCTCAGGTGACTCTTGAGCCATTTGAGAAGTGGGGTATGGACTTTGTGGGCCCAATCAACCCTCCTTCGAGGCAAAGGTCTTACATCATTGTGTGCACTGACTACCTGACAAAGTGGGCAGAGACCAAAGCAATCAAAGCAGCAACAGAAGAAAAGGTGGCCGAGTTCCTAAGAGAAAATATCTTCTATAAGTTTGGCTATCCAAGAGAGCTGGTCACCGATCAAGGGAACCAGTTCACCTCCAACCTGGTTGAAGATCTACTAGCTCATCACAGGATCAAGCATAGGACTTCCACCCCCTATCACCCTCAAGCAAATGGGCAGGTGGAAGTCACCAATAGAGCATTAGATGGGATCTTGACTAAGGTGGTGAGCAGCAGCAGAAAGGACTGGGCAGATCGCCTGGTTGAAGCCACATGGGCTTACAACACCACTTGGAAGACCACCACCGGCTTCACACCTTATGAGCTGGTCTATGGGAAGAAAGCTTTGCTGTCCATTGAATTTGAATACAACACGTTGTGGATGGCAGCTCAACTGGACCTAGATCTCATCCATGCACAACAAGAAAGGTTATTGCAGCTGAATGGACTGGATGAGCACCGAATGTAGGCCCTCCTTCACTCAGAAGTGGTTCAACTTCAGAGAAAGGTGTGGCATGACCAACATCTCCATGACAAGCAATTTCAGCCGGGAGATTGGGCTTTGTTGTATGACTCCAGATACAAAGATTTCAAGGGGAAGCTGAGAACCAGATGGCTAGGGCCATATTCAGTGGAAAAATGTCATGACAATGGATCTGTTCTTATTCGGACCATTGATGAGGAAGCCATCCCCATGCTTGTCAATGGGCATCGATTGAAGATCTACAGGAAGCCTCTCTCAAGACAAGAGTTCATCAAAACTATGGAGAAGGCAGTATTGGTCATAGAGAAGGGTTCTGCCTCTGCTTTGGGCATACCCTAAAGAATCTAAAAAAAAAATAATAATAAAAAAATAAAAAAATAATAAAGATCCTTGGGTGAAAACCTTTCTGAGGCGCCCAAGGCAGATGGTAGGGGTGAAAATCTCATTGAGGCGCCCCTATTGTCTTTCAAAAAAAAAAAAAAAAGAGATTGGAAAAAGATCCTTGAGTGAAAACCTCTTTGAGGCACTTAAGGCAAATGGCAAGGGTGAAAACCTCAATGAGGCGCCCCTGTTATCTTTCAAAAAAAAAGAGAAAAAAAAAGAAAAAAAGAAAAAAAAAACAAAAGAAAAAAACAAGGTCAGCAGATTCATTATGTAAAATTGCATGCAGGTTGCAGGTGTTCTATGGAGGAGAGGAAGCCTCTCAACTCAGAGCTCAGGATCCTTATCATGCTGTCAGGAGACCTCACCAGCACCTCCTCCAAGAATACTCATTTTCTCCAAGGTATGTGCAATTTTATTACAGCTTGAGTCTTCTACAGGAAGACGCAGATTTTCTACAGGAAGACGCAGATTTTCTACAGGAAGATGCAGATTTTCTACAGGAAGGTGCAGACTCTCTACAGGAAACGCAACCTTTCTACAGGAAGCTCTGTATTTTTACAGGAAACTTCCTATAGAAGCCCAGGACGGTCCAGAATCCATGTTATGAGAAGATCTAACGACTGAGTATCGGTTTGGACGCATGCAAGCTATTGTTATCTCCCGTGCACATTGTTGTCACCTCGTCCTGCCATCCTTGTCGACATGCAACGAAGTTACCTGCACCAGCAAAGCAGATCGATGAGTTCTCAAGAAAAAGAAAATTTTAAATTGGAGATCTCACACCATATTCATCCCAGTCATCTAGAAGCTCCGGGAGCGTGATCGTGAGGCCAGATCCTTCGTCGGGCAGCATGCACCCAAGGAGGAAGAACTGTTACAAGACATCCCGCGGGAGTCCTGTAACAGTTAAGCCCGCTAGAGTGGATACCATTCACAGCGCCGGCCATATGCAATGTAACGCGGGCGCATGCAGCCAAAGCATCCAATCCATCGTCGGCAGCCTGTAAACATGAACCTCCGGGCCTGTGTAAGTTCGCCAGCAGCAGGTAAATCCACTCATCAGCGTCCAAAAAACCGAAACATCGTGTGCAGCCGCGCAGGTAAGTGTCTCGACCCTTCCTTCCATCAGATTGCATGAATTTTACTTTGAATTGATTGCAAAGTGTAAAGGTGAATGGGTTGAGCGGCCGTATGGCCATTTGGCCGGCCACGTCGGCCAGTTAAGGGTCTAGTTGGATGTTTGGGTGGCGGCCATGACAAAAAGAATGGGCAGCACGCACGTGAGAGCAATCCCGTCGGGAAAAAAACGAGTTTAACAGAAGAGGCGGCGGCAGATCTGCGGGAATTGATGCGGCAGCAAGTGAACGCGCAGTTGAATGATGGGATGACGTCGCCCAACGGTCCGGCGGGGACAGCTCACCCCCGCGCCACGGATTCCGCCGATTCAAAATCTAATCGGCTAGATTGCCCTCATGCATTTATCAACCACCATTTTGAACTCGAGTGGCTATCCTGATCTTTCTGCAGTTCGATACGCCGAGCCTTTGGCTATCAGAACGCTTGTGAAGCACACCCAGAGCGCAGACCAACTGCAGTCTTTCCCGAAAATCGCGCGCTGCTTCTACAGGAACGCTGTTTCTACAGGAACGCAGTTTCTACAGGAAGGCGGGTGCCTCACGTAAAAAGGTGGCAGATTAAAAAGGTAACCCTGAACTCTTCATGCAACTGGTTTTTAAAGGTGGCAGAATCGTCGTCCACAGTCTGGTCATAGAAAAGTGGTGAAATTGTTGTCTGCTGTGCCTATACTGTCATTTTACAGGATGTCAGGGTAATTAAACTGGGTTAAGTTCCTCAGGGATAAGTTTTGTGGATTATGTGCATGACAGAAGCGTAATCCTACGCTCTGTCTCAGTAGACCAAATTTCTTCCACAATCACCACCTCTGGTTAAGGAAACTGTTTTATCATGCCGGGTGGGTTTATTAGACAAGAACCCACTGATTCAACCAAGTTAAGGGAAAACCAGGAGGTGGTGGAGCTCTTCACACGGGTTCAATGGATATCTTTTTGTGACAAATTGCAGGGTTACGACGATGAAGTGGCAGAAGAATTTTTGCAGGCTCTGAGGCCGAAATCCAAGACACTGGCCACAGTGAACTTCAGAGGCCTAAGCCTCAAGCTCACCCCGCAATATATCAGTCGAATTACTGAACTTCCAATGGGTTTGCCATGGGATAAGGAAGAAAGGAAGTTGAGCCAGCAGGCCAAGAAAGAATTCTTTCCACCTGAGGAGGAATTCTCGGAGAACAAATATGGGGTGCGAAGAACCAGCTTGCTGCCACCATGGAATGAAGTTAGCCTGCAAATCATGAAGTATATAACCTGTGAAGGCCGTTTTAGCATCGTGTACGCGTATCACTTTCGGTTGCTCACTGAATTGAGGCACCGGATTGATCTTCCTGTAGAAGAGAAACTGAGCATTCCTTATTTCCTGCTACAGTCTCTAATTGAGTGTGCCACAAAGTTAAAAGAAGGCATACCAGATCAGGTAGCCCACCATGGGTTGATCAAACTTCTTGTGGAGGATGCGCTTCATTCATATAAGGTTCCCCTCTCATGGGAATCATTCAGAAATTTGACAAGAGATGGAGACATAAGGATGTTGACTGAAGAAACGGGTTCCTCCAGCAGTAAGGAAAAAGAATCAGTGGCCGAGGGAAAGAAGGAAACAGGCTAGAAGACCCCGACCACAGTGCAGTAGAAAGAACAAAAGAAGAAGCATGAGAAAAAGGATGACAAAGAAAAGGGTGACACACCCATCTTGTCAGCAAGAGAAAAGAGGTTGCAGAGCAGAACGGACAAAGCTGAGATGGTCCACATCAGCCCAAGTACCTCATCAGCACCCGCAACCAAACCAAAAAGCAAAACCCATGTAGCAAAGCAAGCAAAGGTGGTGACACCTGTGTCTACAGAAAAGCAGAAACAAGCTTCTACAGGAAGCCCGAAAACAGAGAAAGGGTCTTCTACAGGAAGCCCGAAAATTACCAAAACAGGGGCTTCTACAGGAAGCCCGAAATTGGCTAAAACAGGGTCTTCTACAGGAAGCCCTGAAAAGGTGAAACCCAAGGAGAAGAAGGCGGACATTCTAGCAAGGGAGGCAGCAGCTGTGCTAGCTAGCCTCAGCACGCCACCTAAGCCAAAAGAAAAGAGAAAGAGGGAGACCCCTCTATACTTTAAAGCTCGAAGAAGTGTTAGGATAAAGACGGGCAAGCCACAGCCTCCGTCCAGCAGCCCGATTGTCATCGAAGATACCCCTGCTTCTCCCAAGGAAAAGTCCCCCTCAAGGATAATAGTCACCTATGAGAAGGGGAGTCCAAAGAAAAATACGTGGCAAGAAAGGTTAGACCTGTTGACTGAAAAAGCTCGGCTACAGGAGGCTGAAAATGTTCTACAGGACACTCTGGCCCGGCTACAGGAAACGGAGAAGAGGGAAGGTGAAGGACCCTCATCACCACCAAGGTAGGGTGAGGTAGAGCCACCTAAAGAGGCATAAGGAGTACATATACCAGAGCCCAGCCCTCAGCCTAGTCTGAGTTCATACTACACCTTTCTAGAGGCGGGCAAAATCATACCGCAGAAATTTACTGTGCCCCTATTTTTTGCATTGGAGGAAGAAAGAGTCCGTACCCACACATGGATGCAGATCGCCAAGTCAAAGGGTGTGGCGGACATAGGTCCCTTACAAGAGCAACTCAAGGAGGTCAGGAGTGAATTCACCATGGCTAAACATGTGGCTAATTGCCAACGTGTGCTTCTACAGGAAGAAAACCAGAAGCTGAGATTGCAGCTACAGGAGCTAAGGGCAGGGGCAGGTACATCCTCCAAAGACACCACAGAAGAACAACAAGGCAAAAAGGAGCTGACCACCAGTCTTGAGGAGCCAATGACACTTCTACAGGAAACAGAACAGCAAGCACAAATTGAAGTGCAAGCTCTAAAAGAACAGCTGCAGCAAAAGGAAGCACAATTGGCCTGCATGGCCAGCTGGGCCATGGAGGCAATACAGT
Organism: Pinus tabuliformis; assembly: GCA_031772625.1. NCBI lineage: Eukaryota > Viridiplantae > Streptophyta > Pinopsida > Pinales > Pinaceae > Pinus > Pinus tabuliformis. Next base: position 1,016,352,589 of record CM062820.1, on the reverse strand, counting down.
GCAGACAACCTGCAAAATCCTATGGTTTGTACTTAAAAGATCAATGGCTGCAGTTCCAAATAAATACCTTGGCACAAAGAGGTATTTCTCAGATCCAAAACCCACAACAATTTTCTGAATTGTGCAGTACTAGTTCGTCAGAAGACAAAGCCAAATTAGCAGAGTTCTACCTCCACAATTTGGCTTTGCCTAATGAAGTCTCCTGGGATCCCAATATTGCCTTGGGTGATATGCAATTGATGGCGTTCACGTCATGGTTGAACCATGAGGATCAAAGAGCAGCTGAAGCAAAATCGGTCATGAACCGAGAATTGAGCGAGCCACTGTTCATTTGAGCAGAACCAGAGGATCCGGTTGCACTCATCTCAGCACACCAATAGTTGTCTACTGATCCCACGGCTTCCTTGAGATTTATGGACCAACAGGCCCAAGCCATAGCTCATTTTGAAGACATGGAAAGACTGTTAGGAGAAAGTGCTGCCCAAGCATGCACACGCAGATGGAATACCTTGGCACACAGTTTGAAAATCCGAGAGTACCATACCCCAACTCGGATGAGGGAAGCTTTGGTAAGGGTATACCTTTATAAGAAATCCATGCAAAGCCTCCAAGCTAGCTGGATTGGCCTTAAACTCAGCCCACCACTACTGCTAGGGTTGACTGAAGGCAATACAGAGGAGGATGACAGTGAACAATGGGAAGAGGTGAACAGGAAAGCTGGGTTTCATATCAGCAAGGAGGACACTACCACAGAGGCTTGGGATGTAAGGGAAGCAGTAAAAGCAATGAAGGATGAAGATTTGGACTAAGTTGCTCAAGGATGAGCAAATATTTTAGCTGGGGGGTGATGATGAGCCCCAATTTTTGGTACAATTTGGGCTCATTTGGCCTACTTACCTTGCTCAACCATTCATCTTTTATCACTTATGCATTCATTTCTTAGTATATTCGTGTTATTTGTAGGACGAAGGGCAGGCATTATATCTATGTGGCTAATACATGATGATTTCAGGTTTTTGGCATTAAAGAGAGCAAAAGACCACGCAAATGGAGGCAAGGAGACAACAAAGGTGACATTGCGGGTTCATAGGGAGGTTGTCCACAGTCTTGATGACCTTCCCTGTGATTTTCACCTTAACTCCGAGCTCCAACAGCTCTCCCCACCGAGCTTAAAGGCAGCCAACGGATCCTACAGGATCAGCAGTTTGACTTTCAGTTGGACAGCCAAGCTCCACGAATGAAGGAAGCCAGCTTGATCTTCATTGTGTATAAATATGAAGGCCGTAGCCTTTGATAGGAGCTTTTTGAACTTTTGAACTCATATTGTAATTTCTGAGCACGAGCTACAGCTCGGTGTTTGTTTTTGTAAGCCAGTTTTGGCATGACATTAGACTCTTGATTATGAATAAAGGCAAGCAGATTTGGATCTAATTCTGAGCTTTTAAGGGAGCTATAGCTCTCAGGTTAGGGCCCAACCTGAGAGCAATAGACCTCCTCTTCTTTGTAGTGTTATTTGCCTTTCTTTTCAGCACTTGGTTTCTTTGTTTTGACATGCATTTCAAGAACACAGTCTGCTGATTTGATTTCTTTAATGAGATTGAGTAGGACTAGCTTGTGGTTAAATCGCTTTTAGTTGCTTAGATTAGAATAGGAGGATTGTAATTCATTGGAGCTCCAAGAAAAGGTTGATAGTGCCTTCACTGCCATCTCTGTTTAGAGATTGGGGTGCAGTCTGTACCAACCACCAAAAAAAACGCAGTCTTTTCTACTTTTATGCAAGCTGCAACACAGTCATTTTAATCATAGAACCATCCATGCACTCTGATCTTGAGCCATACTTCTTCATTACAATTCCATGCACGACTTCTCTTCACGATTTACATTGCTGTTCATTGGTTTAATAGCACAGGTAGCACAGGTTAATGGATTCTCGTTTTTGGTGCAAGACATAAGCAATTTGTTTTATTTACACTGCTCAGTATCATTCCATTTCCTTCTTCTTCTTCTTAACCACGCCTGAAGCCACCTACTCGACCTCTGTTCAGCTCGTTTACCTTCCAACTCTCCCATTGCCCACGTAGCTCCATTTTCTTGACCTTTCGTTGCTTCCATCCTTCTATCCACCAACCAACTTCATGCACTTTTTCTCCATCTTATTTCTCTGCCCCTGAGCCATCACAAGCTCCATCTCCATCTTACCTATCCACCCATACCGCTCCATCACTTCACCATCACCCAAAACTCCCACGGTAGAACATCCTGTAGAAGTTAGCAGACTTCCTGTAGAATTCCTGAGTTTCCTGTAGGATCCCCTGCAGACATCCTGTAGAAGCCTGCAAACTCGGTTACTGAGCACCTGAACGTTGTGGACTTCTGTGGACTGATGCTAGGGATTCCCTGGGACCTCTCCTAGCCCTCCTGACCTTTCCCAAGCTTTCTCTCCCTTCGCACCACCTCTGCACAGCCAAACCCTAATAAGAAACAAAACCGTAATCACTCCAACCACTTAAGCAAAAATACAAAAACAATGTTCTTTTCAATGGAAGTAGTTTAATTTCATGCATTTCATATCACTAACAGTAATGGCATCATTCTTAGACATTTGCACTCCCACCATTGCATCATAGAGATTAAGCTAGTCAGATTAGGGTTTACTAGGGTTTCCATGTTTTGGTTGGCTTTCAGTTCATTTTTGCAAAGTAGATTAATTTCCTTTGAGATAGCCTTCGTCCATCATTTAGAAAGCTTCTTCTGAGAGCATATAGAAGTTGGCTTGAGCCCTAGCGGACTTGTGCCAGCTGACCAAGTGACAGCTGCGACAAGAGCTAGTACTTGTGCATACAGCACCGTCGCTTCCAAGTTTGTACGAACTACCGGGTTGATAAAATTAGAGATAGGAAGCCCCAGGAGTTGTAGCATTATTGCTACAATACTGGAGCCCACCAAGAGCCACAGCCTGAATGGGTACATTTATTCTATCATACCCTGGATGTCATACCCATGAATTGGTATACTGAGATGGAGCTCCGCCATGGTACGAGCGAATGGGATATATTGCGTGAGGGATTTCTGTTAACGTTCACGTTTGAAGATTGTTGGTGGGATACTGTTGACGATGCGCTACAGGCAGTAAAAGCAGCTATCTTCAAAATACCCCAGGAACCAATGGAATTACTTCAGCTAGAATGGGCGACACAACTGAGCTGTGCAATAGAGTGTTACAATGTAAATGTTGAGGAGGATGATGAGGACCCACGAAATATTAACATTCTAGAAACGGAAGGCTATCGTGAGGTTCGAGGACCATCGATTGAGGATCCTGACATCACCGCACCGCTAAAAACAAAGCAGGTAAACATTGGAACGAAGGCAGAGCCGAAGTACGCAATGCTTGGGGACTATTGGGATGATGCCACGGTGGATAAGGTCACTGAGTTACTCCGCGAATACCAAGAATTTTTCCCGACCAAAATTACAGACTTAAAAGGGATCGTTGGCGATTTAGGGATGATGAAGATCACCCTGAAACCCGATGTGAAGCCGGTTAAGTAGCGACCTTACCGCTTGAATCCGAAATATAAGGAAAAGGTCCGCGAAGAATTAGACAAAATGCTCACAGCCAGATTTATTAAGCCAGTGGAAGAATCTGACTAGGTGAGTCCTATGGTAGTACAGGAGAAAAAGCAGAAGGGCGAAATAAGAATATGTGTGGACCTCAGGAAGCTGAACGATGCATGTGTACATGATCCATTCCTGACACTGTTCATAGATGAAGTATTGGAGAATGTTGGTGGTCAGGAAGCATACTCATTCACGGATGGGTTTTTAGGGTACCATCAGATCAAGATCATATCGGAAGACAGGAGCAAAACGACCTTCGCAATAGAATGGGGCTGCTTTCAATACACCGTGATGCCATTTGGACTGAAGAATGTGCCAGCCATCTTTTCGCGCATCGTTGTGGCTGCATTCAAAGAATACATCCACAAGTTCTTGGAGGTCTATCTGGATGATTAGACTGTCTTTGGATTAGTTAAGCACCATGTAGCAAGCTTACGCTTGATGCTGGATACTTGCTGCTGACACCAGATTGCGTTGAACCTTAAGAAGTGCACATTCCTCATTCCCTTTGGAAACTTGCTGGATATGTGGTCTACAAACAAGGACTGATGGTGGACCCTGCGAAGATTGCCATTATTTTAAATTTGGAAGCACCGCGAAGTGTTAAACAACTGCGCACTACCTTGGGACACACCGAATACTATAGGAAGTTCATCAAAAGTTATGCCCAAATAACAACGCCGATGGAAAAGCTATTGAAAAAGGATGTTACATATTGCTGGAATGATGATTGCATGAAGAGTTTGGATGTCCTAAAGGGGAAACTGGCCTCCGCTCCAATCTTGGTCTTCCCAAAATGGGATGTGGAGTTTCATGTACATGTTGATGCGTCGTGTATTGCGTTGGGAGCAGTACTCACACAGGAGGGCGTGGATCACCCGATCGTGTTTGCAAGTCAGAGATTGTCCAAAGCAGAAAATAACTATTCCACCACCAAGCGTGAGGGGTTAGCGATGGTGTACGCGCTCCAAAAGTACCGACATTATTTACTCGGAGGACATTTCAAGATGTATACCAACCAGTACGTGTTGAAATACATGGTCAATAAGCCTGTGTTGGGGGGGTGCATATGCAGATGGCTCTTACTGTTCCAAGAATATTATTTTGAGGTCATAGTCAAGCCGGGATGCCTAAACATAGGACCAGATCACTTGTTACGAATTGAGACGGGCTAGGAACTCACTAATTTGGAGGAGGGACTACTTGATGCATAACTTTTTGCAGTGCGCATCGCGGACGAACACTTTGAAGATATAATCCATTTTCTGACAACAGGGACGGTGCTAAAGGAATATTCCATCCAATAGAAGAAGGAATTGGTGGTATGCGTGGCAGATTTTTCTGTTATCGCGGGTCACCTATACAAAATGGGCAGTGATGAGATACTGTGAAGATACGTACTTGAATTCGAACGAAGCCAGATCCTTTCGGAAGCACATGGGGGGCTGCAGGAGGACACTATGCAGGATGCATGACCGCACAAAAGATTCTTCGCACATGGTTATGGTGGCAAACCCTGCACCAGGATTCGCAAGCGCATTGTAAGGCCTGCGATATATGTCAAAGGATGGGAAAACCATCGCGGAGGGACATGATGCCGTTACATCCACAAATGACACTGAAACCATTTGAGAAATGGGCAATCAACTTTGTGGGATCGACCAAACCTCAGGGAAAGATGGGCGCATGCTACATCATCACCGCGATAGAGTACCTAACACGATGGGCGGAAGCACAGCCTGTCAAAGACTGCACAGCCGCCATGGCTGCGAAGTTTTTGTTTGAAAATGTGTTAACCCAATTTGGTTGTCCGAAAATCTTAATGAGTGATCACATAACACATTTCCTAAATGAAACCATCAACGCGCTCACAGAAGAGTTCCGATGTATCATCAGAAAAGTACACCGTACCACCCACAAGCTAATGGGACAGTAGAGGCATTCAAAAAAATACTGGAGATTGTGCTGACCACAGTGTGCAATGCGCATCGAAACAATTGGGACCTGTGCATACTTGTTGTGCTATGGGCTTATAGGACAACATGTAAGTAATTGACGGGACAAACACCTTTCCGATTAGTTTATGGTGTGGAAGCTGTCATGCCAATGGAATATATCGTACCTAGTCTACGAATAGCAGTGCTCACAGGGATGACGAACTGCAAAGCTCTGGAGGAAAAGCTCGCGCAATTAGAAGAACTCGAGGAAGAATGAATTTTGGCTAGATTTCATTAGTAGGTACAAAAGCAGTGTGAAAAATCCTGGCATGATTGCCGTATCAAGTTGTGCACCTTCAAGGTAACCAACTTAGTGCTATTGTATGACAGTAAGTTTGAAAAATTTCAGGGAAAATTTAGAATGCACTGGCTGGGACCATATGTGGTTAAGGAGGTCATAGATGGAGGCGCAGTCCAACTAGTCAAACTAAATGGAGAACCATTCCTAGGCAAAGTAAACGACAGCCATTTGAAGCCCTACACGGGTGGGCCAACTACCTGACTAACCGGCCAAAGCACAGTCTTTGCGACCCAAGGAGCTGGACAAGGGCACGGGACTATAAACATACACATCGAATGCCGATACAGATGTAAGGAAACAATTCAGACACAGAGGAATGAATGTAGCAGGTACAACAAGTAGCAGCTTAGTGCGCGACAGACATCAACACCGTATGGGAACAGTTGGAGGGACTCCGCACCAAGATCTCTGTGCCGACAAAGTGACTTGAGGACGAGTCACGATGTTTGTGTTGGGGGCCTGTTGGGCATAGAATCCCCCCACAACATGTTTTGGGGCTCAAAGACCAAGTTTTGAGTACTATTGTTGTAAAGACTCCGCAAATTGCGGGCGCGGAGCGCAAATTGTATGACAGAGTCATAGGGTTGTCTGCCCTAAGTTTTGAATGTAGTGTTGACCTACCCATGAACTGTGGACCATGGGATTGTATAAATAGAGAGAGGCTCTAAGCTGTAAAGTAGTTAAGAAGAAGTAAGTTGAAAAACGGATGGAGTCAAGAAGATAGTGAGGATAGAGCAAGAGTCTAGTATCTTGGGTTGTAGTAGTAAGAGGCTCTGTAGTTGAGTGTGCAAAGGCCTAGTAGAGTCCGCAGCTGAGTGCGCGGACCCCTGCAGCTGAGTGCTTAGGGTAGAGTCAAGTCTGTAACCAGGGAAGGAGATAATAAAGAGAAGTTTGATTCCCAATCTTGTGTATCTGTTTTGAGTTATTATATGGTTGATATCTTTTGCAATTGTACTGTTTTATTTATCGTGCGCACTTGTATGAATGATGAACATTGTTAAGTATAACTAAACACATACAGATAAGCTAAGTGATCAACAAATATCAGGTTAATAGTAAGGGATTGGGTAATAACGTGGATCGAGCCCCGAGTAGGGTTGCGCGAAGGCAACATCGCAGGCTGCGAGGTACTGATAGGTGCGCGCAGGGTCAAACCGCGGACCACCGAAAATCATAAGAGATCTCTAGGGTGTGGAAACCTGGTTCTAGCACCCTCCCATACTACTTCGGGTGAGACCTCAGTCCACGCTCCGCGAACTGTTGCTGAAAGGGCCAGTAGTACCGGGATTTGTTTGGCTAAATCACCTCTGAATGTGGGTCAGGCCGCTACAAGCCAACATCATTCATGGGATTGTATGCTTTTATTTTCTTTCATGTTTGTTATGGATTATGACCTAATTTGCAGTTAGTAAACAAATATTTATCTTATGCATGAGTTTTAGTTGAATTCTTGCTAGCATTTCTTCCTTTGAGATTCATGCCACTTTATTTAGCCGTTGTTATGTTCATAGAATGTTACATGTTAGATTTCCATAAAGTTGCTTAAATTTTGTTTATTGAAAGTTTTATTTGTTCTCTAACATTTATTAATCACCTTCCAAAGCAAATATTTAAACAGCATGGTGGCAGTCGGGTGTGTGTACCGCATGGGACTCCCATACCAAAAGATGTAGAGTCTAGTTGGGATTCTACACTGAGCAGATCCCCTTGTTGTTGGAGGTAAAATTTGGCCCGTCAATAGGTTCCAATATGAGAAAATGGATTTGAGAATGCCATGTAACTTTAAATTCTAATCCACGAAGAATTGGGCAACTAAGGATAGTGTAAATTGATGTGGTAAGGCATAAAAATGAGAATATCTAAAAAGATGATTGACTACCACCATGATCATTGATTTGTTACTAGCTTCAAAAGTCCCACTATAAAATTGATTGTGATGTCAATCCATATATGTGTTGGGATTAGTGATGGTTACAATTCCCATCACATCTTTATTTTCTCACCCTTATTTCTTTGGCAAGTGTCACAAGTTGCCACAAAATCTTCGGTGTTTATTTTCATGCTCTCCCAAAAGAACAAGTGCTGAGTTTGACCATGGTCTTATGAAATCCAAAGTGACTTGATATAAGTGATGAATGCAATTCTTATAAGATCCTTAGTTTTAAGGAAGAATTGTTTACTATAACAATTCACCCTTTATACCTCATTGTATCTCATTTCCATGTATACCATTTAGGAGTTGGGATCTTCTCGAATCCTTTCCATGAGTTGAACAATAATGTCATTTACCAACTATTCTTGAAAGGTTTCAAACTAGAATGGTAAATATAAGACAAAGTGGTATCCATATTCCTCATACTTTTGGGATAAATCATAAATGACCACATTTTATTATAGTTAATCTCATAATCATACCCTAGAATCTTAGTGACCCACTTATGTTGCTTCAGTGATAATAACTTTTGTTTGAGAAAGTAATTCAAACTATGATGGTGAGCGTTGATATGGAAACATCAACATATAATATATGGATGCTATATTTCCAATACATGAAGGATGGCCATCGCCTCTTTCTCGTATGCGGATTTACCCAAATTTTGGTCACACAATTGCTTACTAGTGAATGCTAAGGGGTGCCCTTATTGCGTCAAAACACACCAAGACCTCTACCCAAGGCATCAAATTTGAGGACAATAATCTTAATAAAATATTGCATTGTTAATATTAGACTAGTCCACATGTCATTGCTTAAATATTATAAGGCTTACTTGGCTGCTTTGCTCCACAAAAAGGAATTCTTTTTTAGCAAGAATGTCAGGAGACCAACAATTTTTCCATTATTTTTTACCAACTTCATATAGAAGCCAATAAGTCCTAATAATCCATGGAGTTTGTTTAATATCTTGGGCCAAGGCCACTCTTACATAGTCACAACTTTATTTTGATTGACTCATATGACATCCTTATTGACAATGTGCCTCAAGTATTCAACCTTTGAAGCCCCAAAATATTGGAGTATTTTAGGAATAGTTGGCAGTCCCTTGATGGTTGCAAGGTTGTACCAACATTCTTTATGTGAGAATCTTAATTTTTGTTGTAGATTAAGATATCATAAATAAAATTTAGCACAAAAATGTATAAAAAGGGCCCAAAAAATTTGTTCATGAGGCTCTAGAAGGTTGATGGAGCATTACAAAGGCTAAAGGGTCGTACTTAAAATTCATACCAGACCTCACGAGTGAAAAAGGTTATCTTAAGGATGTCTACCCCTTTCATTGTATTTGGTGGTAGGTTGAAAATAGGTCAAGTTTGGAGAAAAACTTGGCTCCATGAAGTTCATCCAAGAGATCATCAATAACTAGGATGGTAAATTTATCTTTAATGTATATATAGTGATGGCCCAAAAATTGGAACACATCCACCAATTACCTTTCTTCTTTAATACCAAAACCACTAATAATGAGTAGGGATTGGTACTGTGACATGTGAGTCCATCCTCCAACAGTTCCTGAATTATCTTTTCAATTTCATTTTCATGTGCAAATAGGTTCCTATGAAGATACACTTTTGGTAGTCTACCTTAATTTAGTGTAATACCATGGTCATGCTCCCTTTGTGAAGGTGGTAACTCATGTGGAATTTAAAACACCTATTGATATTTGGTGAGGACTAATTGCAAATTAGGGTGGATCTCATATGGGGTGTTTCCATTACTTGTATGTTATTGAACTATGCAATAATGCATGAGCGACCTTTCTTCAATAAATTCGCCATGCAACGAGAGGTGATAATTTAAGGGGAACTAGATGTAACCCTTTTGAGGGTGTGTTTATTCCTTTCCTGATATAATATTGGTTATAAATACTTGAAATCCATGGTGTAGATCCTAAAGTGTGGAGTCATACCCTAAGAACTACATAGAAATCACCTATGCCAATAAAAAACACGTGGGGTTTGAGATGAAATTCACTCATTTGGAGTTTCACATTTTCACATTGGCCACCACATTTCATAATGCTCATATTAGAAATCATAATTTTAAAATTACATATAGGATGGGCATAACAATGGGTTTTTGTAACCACTCTCCTATGAACAAATATGGATGTTTCCAATATAAGTTAATTCAATCTCTTTGCAATGCTTGATATAACCAATCAAATTCAATGTTTGAGTTGTCTAGAGATTAGATAAGGCATGGAGAGAAATTTTTGGTTCCTCACAAGTACTTTGCAAAGTGTTTTCCTCATCCTTTGGATGGGCGACATCATCCAAATCAAGTTTAGGAGTGTCTTCAACATATGTTTCTTCCGAGCGTTTTTATGGGGATAAACTTGTTTAAAATGATTTATGTTCTTTACATTTGTGTCCTTTGAAATATTTCTCATCATAATCGTAGTAAAGTTAAAGGTCTTGGAATTCTACCATCTACTTTTATATAACTTGTGGAGTCCTACTAATTATGAGTTAAAGGAGCCAAGGGTAGTTGGCACATAGGGGATAGGTTGAATAGTGAATAAAGGTCTCTTAGTTTGTGCATTAATCACCATCTCAACTTCTTTATCTCTATCACAAGCTTCCAACTATGTTTTTTGGTGTTGCATCATGTAATGTGCTTTAATTTCTTACTTGAGACCATAGCGGAAACATTATTTGAAAATGAATTAGATAGGAATTTTGTACAGATTACCAATTGCTTAGAGGAAATAATATAATCAATAAGTGTACCAGTTTGGAGTAATTTGTTGGGTATCCCAAATAGTGAGTGTCACATTCAAAATGAGCATAAAGGAGTTGCAGAAATTGTGTCCAGGTAATGTAGCTTCTATAATCTTTCTTATACCATTGCCACCACTATTAATGTTTTGCATCTAAATTTAATACTCTCACTTTAAGTTTTGGTATTCATCAGTAATGCCATGGGGAGAGAAATAATGTTCCATTTGGGTAACACACCCATAGGGATTAAAACCATCAAATTTGTGCACATCGACCTTTATAAAATGGTGCCATGAATTATGATCTTGAAACTGTAGGTAAGGGCTATCTTGAAAAAGCATGTATGTGGCTTGCACTTTATGGGTTGGGGAATTCCTTCTTGGTTGGATCAATGTTTGGATCTAATAAATCGATGTTTAATTGGGCACTTGACAACCTTAGCACCTAGCCTTGTGATTTCATTATTTTGTTCATATCTTTGAGTGTAGATTCAATGCTATAAACCTTAGCTTCTAGAGGTTGGTTTTGAGTAAGTGGGTTTTGGTTTTGGTTATGGGTTTGAACCATGGGATCACCAAACATTTTATGGATGTGTTATTTTCCATGTATCTCACTATGATTATTGGCTTGAAATGAGTCTATTCAAATCCACCATGAATCATTATATTGTTAGGACCACACAAAAAGGGTTATTTCAGAGGTAGATCCAAGTGATCAACATGATGCAAGGAATGTTTTGAGATAGGTCTCCCACAATTTTGTTGGAAGAATGATATTAGGAGTATTACTCCCCATTGAATATTATTGTGCTAAATTGTTTTCTAAATTCCTTTTGGATACAAAGATGTAGAAATTTCATTGGCTAACAACAAAGTTTAAGGTTTGTAGGGTTCTAAGGATATAGGAGTGCCAAGTGTTATAACTCTTTAATAGACCAAAGAGTTTCCAACAATAGAGCTCATCTAAATCTTTCATGTAACCAACTAAGGAGGATGGACCATACCTTGTAGTATACCTAGGGGGATAATATGGGATACAAAGGGAGGTACCCAAGGAAATAATGTGATGTAATAATGTAGGGATGATAAATAAATGAGACATAGTTAATAAATAAAGTGGTTAACCCACATTATTCAAGCGACCACAAGTAGTAAGATAATAATGTGATAAGCCCATTGTATTGGATGTATGGTATTGAGAGACCCATGGTATTGTATGTATGAAGCCTATATAGAGGCTAGAGACTCTCCACTGAGACATGTCGAGTATTGTTTGTATTGACAAACATTAGCTTGTGGAGTGATCTCCTTCCTTAAGGAGTAGTTGTATGGTGTTACCCTACCTTAAAGGTTTGATATTAATAAAGATATGAAGCCTCTATATTTTTTTCTTGTATTTCTCTTGGGATCATTTGCAATTATTGGGCATATTTGCAATTTTAATATATTTTTAGGTCAGGTATATTACAATTGGCATCAAATCTCTTTCTTGGGCAAAGCAGGGAGATTTTTTTTCCTTTTTGTAGAATTATTTTGGGAAAAATCGGGGCTGTGAGTTTGCAAATCAGATCTGGAATTTTTGGTGCAATTTTTTCAAAAAATATTGCATATCTGAGTTCTTTGCAAAAAATACCCCAATTCAAAACAAAATCGTCCAAATTGGAGCTAAGACAGAAGAGATATTGTTGATTTAAAATCAGTTATTTTTCAAAAAAATTTATGACGGAAATTCTTGGATGGCGGCTCTCCAGTCATTCTTTTGTGAAAAAATTCACAAAACTAATTGCATATCTGAGCTCCTCTTTAAAAATCACCCAATTTAAAAGGAAAAACTAGTCGAATTAGAGTCAAGATGAGGGAGATATCACTGCTTTAAAATCAACTCTTTTTTCATAATTTTTTTTGTGATGGCTGGAGAGTTGCAACGTGAATCTGAGTTTCTTGAGTGCCCAGATCGTGATTTCAATCGCATGGGAAGATGTAGAATGGTCATTCCATTTTCGAAAATAGGCTTATAATAAGTATTATGAGCCATATTGACCAAGTTGTGGCCATTTTAAATTTACCGCACATAGTAGGTAAATTTTTTCAAAACCCTCATACTACTTCATGGGTTATACTGTGCTATTTTTTACAGGAGAAGATGATGATCCTACTATTGAAGAATTTCTAAAAATGAAAATGTCAATATATATGACATTATGGAAACCTTTATTATCACTTCATTTTAGAGATGAGGCTAGCATATGGTGGAACTCACTTGACACAAGGAAGTTGGTAAGCCTTCCTGATGACGAATTTGAAAATTCCTTTTGGAAAAATGGTCTAATGCTAGAAGACAGGATAATGAGACATATAAGGGGTTATTTTCTGCTGGTATCTCCTTATTACAGGTTCATGGATGTATTTAGAAAGAGAAGGTCATTGTGTCTATCAATCCTAGTTGCAAGCATAATTTTATCAATGGTAATTTGGCAAAAAAATTGCAAGTCTTAGTAAAACGTATTGAACACACACAGGTTGATGATGATGATGTTCAAATTTATAAAGATTTGAAGACTTCTATGGATAAGTATGTGTTTCATTTGATTTTGACACTTTAGATATGGATAATGTGGATGTTGTTTTGGGATACCCTTGGATGTAATTCGTTGGTAATGTCAATATTAATGTGCAGAAGAAATTCCTGAAGCGCTGGTATAAAAAGAAAAAAATTACATTGCAGGATATTTCCATATGTAAATAGGTGGAGTCCAAGGAGACTCAAGCGAAAAACTCCACAGGTACTGACACATCAGATGAGGAGTCAGAAGTAGATATAATAATGGAAGACAAGAAACAAAATAAGGTACTACAAAAGGAACCCCATACCACTCAGGCTCCATCAGGTGCAGAATTGAAGAAAGATACACCATCAATTAAAACTTCAGTGTATCACCACTCGAACCACCCAACAAGACAACAACCAATAAGGTGGCAAAGAATTAGCAACAAGGACGAAAACCATTGGAAGAAACACAGAGAGGTACGATGATCCACCCACAACACATCTACATAGAGGAACTACAAGAACCAACTTCCATCTCAAGCGAGCGAGGCACTTGCTAGATCAAGTGTTCACCTTTCTCTTGGATGGCTAGATGCACATGCATGGTACCAGTGGACTACTCTTTTGAGTAGATCTTATTATTTGTGTTCTTCCCCGAAACATGCTTAAGGGGGGTGGAATGTAGTATACCTAGGGCGGATAATATGGGGTACAAAGGGAGGTACCCAAGGAAATAATGTGATGTAATAATGTAAAAATGATAAATAAATTGACCACAATTAATAAATAAAGTGGTTAACCCACATTATGTAAGGGACCACAAGTAGTTAGGGAATAATGTGATAAGCTCATTGTATTGGATGTATGGTATTGAGAGACCCATGGTATTGTATGTATGAAGCCTATATAGAGGCTAGAGACTCTCCATTGAGACATGCTGAGTATTGTTTGTATTGACAAACATTAGCTTGTGGAGTGATCTTGTTCCTTAAGGAGTAGTTGTATGGTGTTGCCCTACCTCAAGGGTTTGATATTAATAAATATCTAAAGCTTATATATTTTGTTCTTGTATTTCTCTTGGGATTATTTGCAGTTATTGGGCATATTTGCAAGTTTATTATAATTGCAGGTTAGAACTATTATAAGTTGTATCATAGCTCTTTCTTTGGCAAAGCATGGAGATTTTTTTTTTTTGACAACCCATTGCTCTTCCCAATTACATCATTAGCATTCAGAAAATGTCAATGTACCAAAATTCAGGATGCATGCTTAATTACTCGTTTAGTGAAGCTCAAAATTGATAGTCCAATTATATTTTAAAAGTACAGATCCACATTAACATAATTAGAAATATAGAATAAGACAATATTCTTCCCATGAAAAAGTACATTGGTAGACAACAGTTATGGATTTACCATAACTTGAGCTTTGGTTATCCTGATTTGAATAAGAGGACTACTATCTAATCAAGATAAAAGTATATGAAGTTCTTTGTATCATGTGTAACATATGAATTGAAATTCTGGCCAACGATGCAATGCCACGTGGGAGTAAACTTCTTGTCGAATTCTTTTTGATGTAAGCTACAACTTCCTTCTCTACAATATGTTGCTCCAAGGCCTGTAGAGCACAGCCATTGGCTACCTTCTACATCTCATCACCCATATTGACGCTCTTGATGATGGCCTTATTTTCCTTTTGTCCACACCCTTCTCTGTCATTCTCAACTTCTAAAAATGTTCAATTCCTCTGCCAAAATCCTGAAACCACAGTGGATTCTATGACGAAATCAGAATAATTCACTTCCCAGTATATAGAAGAATCGAATTTTCATGTATTCCTAAAGGGATTCTAACATACCTAAGGATAAATGGAAGACAATTATATATATATAGAAATTTTCTAATGTTGATCTGTAAATCATCATGGATATTCCACTGAAACAGTTCATCATAATAAATATGATAAAATAACTAAAACATATACTATGAAGGTTAATTTTACTTTAGATATTAGATTATTTAATACATTATTTTTCGCTTGAATGAATGAAATAGTTGAAATTCAAGAAATAAAGAATACAAAATTTGCACACACACACACATGTCACACACATACGTGAGCATACGTGCCATCCATAATAAACACAAGTTTTGATCTAAGAAACCCTTATGGGAGAAAACCCAAATAGAAGGTGAAGATGCTCTGGTCTCTTTTCTCTAGGATGGAAATATGCAAATATAAAGAAAGAGGTATTCTCTATGGATTGAGCTGAGACTTGTGGCTTTAAGGATACTATAGAACCTTAAATCCCTATATTTTTCTCTCTAACTTCTCACTCCTAGTTACTTTTCTCAACTATGGAATAAAATACAATAACATAGAATGGAATCCCTACTCCTCTTAGTGCCCCAATATTTAACATAGTTTGAAATCCAACTAGTGGTAAGGTTTGATTCCCTAAACCCTCAACTAGAGTTATATTTTTGGACCTTCTAGAGTCTTCTTGAAAGTTCACATGTGGCTAGCCCCATTTGCATGAGTGATGGGGGTTGACATGGTGTCCTCTTATACCATGGTGGTCAACTTATGGGAGGCATAAACTTTGTGTACAAACTCTAATTTACATGATTCTTACATCATTGAAAATGTCTCTTAGTGTAGATCATTGTCTTTGGGTTTAGAGCTAAAGTGGGAAATTTTTTAACCCATCAAATGGAATTTAATACCTCAAATGGCCATGGAAGGCTTCAAACCCCAATTCTCCAATCTGGGACCTGTAGAAATTTTGAATAATATAACACTTATTCACAAAGATTATCCTGATTATACACTATTTTTGAAATGCATGCATAATACATAACCTCCTCTACCTTGATCATCAATTTTGCAGAATTAAAAACAATCGCATGCGCACATTGAAACATCAATCACACATATCAACACAATATGTAATGGGGAAATCATACAGTTGAAAACCTCGAACTATCCATATATTATAATGATAGAGAACATGTAACAATACATAGTACAATACTCCTCACAAGTACTTAGTACTATCTTCACCTGCTACACACAAACTAGCTCAGATCTGAACAAGTCACGGGTTCAAATCTCCTCCACTGTTTGCCTGCCTCTACTGCGCAATCCAAGTTGAGAATAGATCAGATCCAAGTTCGAATTCCCTTGGATTGTACTACGCAATCCTCATTGGCAATCTCAATCAATGATTGTGCAAATCTCATGCACAACTATAGTCACAACTGATAGTAGTCTCACCCTTTCACCCACCTGTAACACTTGTCTCCACTGAACTGTCCATGCACTGAGTTAACTGATGTATTCTTTAGTTGAGTTATGAGTTAATTATTAGTGAATTAATTCACATCACTCATCACTAGTGTATTTGGCAGTTAGACTAAATACAACTAGTTCAACTAAGTCAAACTGAACACAACTCCATCAACTCCTCAATCAACTCCACCAAACTCAATCACTTGAGTTCTAACTGAAGTCCATCATGCAATAGCTCAACTAACCCATAGGAAAAGCGTATTTCCTTCTGGCAGTTTCATGTGTCACATCTGTAGCTCGAACTAAAGTGCTGCAAGAGGATAAGATAATGTTTATAGTCCAAATATTATTAAGAGCTAATAATATTCGACTGTTGTATTTTTAGACTGACAGTCTAAAAATAGACTCCGCCCATATGTCTAAAAATAGAAGTCCATCTATTTTTACCAACATGACCAATCATCCATAAATAACATCCTACAACTCATAGACCATGATCCATATGTCTAAAAATATACATAGTCTAAAAATAGACTTTGTGCCAAAAATAGCCTGCGGGCCCACTTAGTGAAGGCGACTTCTTTTCACTAAGCTCCTTCATCTTGTTGCATTTTCAACACTCCCTCTCAACAAGATATGGATTATCTGTAGCCCCTATCCTGCCTCTGTGGTATTCGAATTTGCTCCTGGTGAGCGCCTTCGTCAAGATATCAACATCCTGATCCTCCGTGGGAATGTATGAAAGTAACATGATTCTCCGCTGCACACAATCTTTGATATGATGGTACCTGATATCGATGTGCTTGGATCTATCATGAAATACTGGATTAGCCGAGATTTTAATGCAACTCTGGTTATCACAATAAATCACAGTAGGTTCCAAGTGTGACCCGAACAACCCGACCAGGATCTTCCTCATCCATATAACCTCACATGCAACCAAACTTGCTGCCATATACTCAGCCTCTGCTGAACTGAGTGCCACAGATATCTGCTTCCTACTGTACCAAGAAACTGCTGTCGACCTGATACTGAAGATCCCTCCAAATGTGCTCTTTATGTCCGTTGGGCTCCCTGCCCAATCTGCATCTGTGAAGCCACATAGCTTCACCTCATCCTCCTGTCTGTACCACAATCCATATCCCGATGTGCCTCTGAGATAACGCAATACATGCTTGCAACCATGCATGTTGAACTTCTCCAGTATCTCCCAGGCATACTTACCATGAGAAACAAATAGTCCATCACTGCACTGCCAAATTTCCAATCCCAGGAAATAATGAAGGAGGCCCAAGTCCTTCAACTCAAACTCTCTAGCAAGATCCTCCTTGCGTGAAAGTATCAACAACTCATCTCCCATCAAAATCAAATCATCTACATAAAGTACAATGATCAGCAACTTACCCTCCACCACAATCTGGTATAGGTTAGGATCCGCCTCACTCTTGGAGAATCCAATTCCGGTGAAATAACTGTCTATCTGTGTGTACCAAGCACGAGGTGCTTGTTTCAACCCATACAATGCTCTCTTGAGCCTGCACACATGCAACTCACTGCTGAAGATCTTGAAACCTTCGGGTTGCTCTATGTACACCTCCTCCTCAATGAATCTATTGAGGAACGTAGTCTTCACATCCATATGATGGATGTGCCACCCCATCTGCGCTGAGAGAGAAAGAATCGTCCGTATGGAAGAATACCTTGCGACAGGTGCAAAGGTCTCCTCATAATCAATCCCCTCTATCTGTGAGAAGCCCCGGGCAACAAATCTTGCC
The DNA here is from genome assembly GCA_031772625.1 of Pinus tabuliformis. Taxonomy (NCBI): domain Eukaryota; kingdom Viridiplantae; phylum Streptophyta; class Pinopsida; order Pinales; family Pinaceae; genus Pinus; species Pinus tabuliformis. The sequence continues at coordinate 1,016,334,335 of CM062820.1, read as the reverse complement.
TTGTACTTCTCCACACTCCCGTCAGCTGCCTGCTTCACTTTGTAGATCCATCTCGAACCCAACACTGATTTCCCCTCCAGTCTTGGGACAATCTCCCATACACTGTTTCTGACAATCGAATCATACTCTTCCACCATGGCATCTACCCATGCGGGATCCTCCACAGCTTCCTTGAAAGAGGATGTCTCAGTCACGACACATTTGCTCACAAGAGCCATGTATTCAATGTACCGATCAGGTGACTGTCTCTGTCTGCACTGTGCTGTAGGTGGTCCTACAACCTTCTCTGCATCTTGAGCCAGTCGCTCAGCTTCTGTAGTGCGCTTTCACCCTCTGATGGTTGGCACTGCATGAGTGGTCTCTTCCACTCCATGAACTTCATCTTGTGGCTGATCCATGCCTTGAAGCTCATCCTTAGGAACTAATAGCTCCTCATCTGCATGCAAGTATGGCTCCCTCTCAAGCGAACACTTCATGGCTTTCTCCTCCTGAAATTTGATATCCCGTCGCACAACAGTCTTGCGACTGTCTAGCAAATACACACGATAGTTGTGGGGTGTATCAGTGTACCCCACAAATATCCCAACCTCTGCGGTCGGCTCCAGCTTCTTCCTAGCATCCTTCGTCACATGCATGTAAACAAGAGAACCAAAAATCCTCAAATGGGAAATATCAGGCCTCTTACCAGAATAAGCCTCCTCGGGTGTACTCATGCCAAGTATCTTGTGAGGACAACGGTTCTGCACATATACTGCAGTATTGCATGCCTCCGCCCACAAGTGAAGAGGTAGGCCCTGATCATGCAACATCGCCCATGCAACACCCACGATCGTTCTGTTCTTCCGCTCAACAACCCCTTTCTGCTGTGGGTTATGGGGAGCTATGAGCTCTCTTCGTATCCCTTCTGTGCTGCAGAAGTCCTCAAACTCGCCAAAGATGAATTCACCACCATTGTCGCTCCTAAGAGCTATCACCTTCTTCCCCGATTCCTTCTCGACCAGTGCTTTGAACTCACAGAACTTTGAGTATGTCTCGCTCTTCTTCTGCATGAAGAAGATCCAACACTTTCGAGAGAAATCATCAAACAAAGATCACATAGTACTTGTGCTTTGCTGTCGAAGCTACTGAGAAAGGTCCACACACGTCTGTGTGAATTCTCTCAAGGATCCTCGTGGCGCGACTATCCTTCTCGTGAAAGGTGGATTTCACAAATTCTCCCAAAGTACACCCCTTGCACTGATTTGACTGCGCAAGAGTGCCTTTAGGAAGCCTAGTAGAAATCTGCTGCAGTATCTTCAAGGCTCCATGGTGAAGGTGGCCTAATCTCCGGTGCCGCAGCTCGCCATCATCCTGGCACACCAATCCTTCTGCCTTGCATGCCATTGTTGCGCATCCATCTACATGCAATTGATAAAGGTTCTTGACTCGAACCCTATCTTCCGGGTTTCTCTAGTTGTCTTACTATGCAGGAAAGCCTTTCCCTCGCTGAAGACAACATCATATCCCTTTTCTTCTAACATCGCCATAGAGATAAGGTTCTTCTTCAATCCTGGAACATGCATCACTTCCTTCAATACGAAGGGTTTACCAGAATCCCTCTCAAAGGAAATGGTACCGATACCAGTCGCATTGTATCTACCATCATCGCCCATCTTAATGTGCACTCCAAGATATTTCTCATCCAGATCATAAAACAAATCTCGATCTCCTGTCATGTGAAAAGACGCACCACTGTCCAAGAACCATACCGATCCCATCACACTTGATACAAAGCATGCGATCAACGAAAAATCCAGCTCAAACTATGAGGCTAAGGCCTCTCCCGCTGCAGATCCAGCAGCTTGCTTATTTTTCTTCTTCTGTAGACAATTTGTGGCATAATGTCCGTGCTGGTGACAGTGAAAACACTTCACCTTGGACATGTCCTACTTCTTGCCTTTCACACTGGAATGAGAAGCTTTCTTGTTCTTCCCCTTCTTTGCTTTGGTAGCCAAAGCGCAATTTTCTTCATCAGATGCCTTTGATGAAGATTCGTCCCTGGTATTTCGCCTGATCTCCTCTTGCACAAGATCTGACCAAAGTCTCTCCCATCCTGGCAATTTCTCTCGACCATTAACAGAGTCCTGATAGGAATGCCAACTCTTCTGAAGACCAAGGAGAGCCAAGCTCACCAAGTCCTCATCATCGACAGTCACCCCCACACTTCCTAGCTCATCCCGACATTGGGTGAACTTCGTTAGATACTTGGGCATACTGTCTCCTTTCTCACACTTCTGAGTTTATCCTTGAGCGCCAACTTCCTCTGGTCACTCTTGCTTTGGAATAAATCTGTCAACACTTTCCACATCAAGTATGGAGAAGCCTTTCCATGCAGGCTGAATACAATGTGATCCTTCACGCCCTCCAACAGAATCCTTCGACACTTTGCTGTCTTCTTTTGCCAAGCCTCAACGTGAGCAGCATCAGTACGCTTTGGGACCTCAGCCTCTATGAACTCCTTCAACCAATTTTCATCTAACACTGCCTCCATCCTGTCTTTCCATGCAATATAATTCGAGCTTCCTTCAAGGGCATACTCCAATCACAATCCGTTGAAAGACATTTCAACTTCGACATCAAGAAAACACTGCTGCAAATTCGAACTCCACCAACTGAAAAATCAACTGCTTCTGAATAATATAACACTTATTCACAGAGATTATCCTGATTATACACTATTTGCAGAATGCATGCATAATACATAACCTCCTCTACGTTGATCATCAATTTTGAAGAATTAAAAACAATCGCATGCGCACATTGAAACATCAATCACACATATCAACACAGTATGTAATGGGGAAAGCATACAGCTGAAAACCCCGAACTATCTGTATATTATAATGATAGAGAACATGTAACAATACATAGTACAATACTCCTCACAAGTACTCAGTACTATCTTCACCTGCTACACACAAACTAGCTCAGATCTGAACAAGTCACAGGTTCAAATCTCCTCCACTGTTTGCCTGCCTCTACCGCACAATCCAAGTTGAGAATAGATCAGATCCAAGTTCGAATTCCCTTGGCTTGTACTGTGCAATCCTCATTGGCAATCTCGATCAATGATTGTGCAAATCTCATGCACAGCTATAGTCACAAATGATAGTAGTCTCACCCTTTCACCCACCTGTAACACTTGTCTCCACTAAACTGTCCATGCACTGAGTTAACTGATGTATTATTTAGTTGATTTATGAGTTAATAATTAGTGAATTAATTAATAATTAATTCACATCACTCATCACTAGTGTATTTGGTAGCTAGACTAAATACAACTAGTTCAACTAAGTCAAACTGAAGACAACTCCATCAACTCCTCAATCAACTCCACCAAACTCAATCACCTGAGTTCTAACTGAAGTCCATCATGCAGTAGCTCAACTAACTGATAGGAAAATCGTATTTCCTTCTGGTAGTTGCATGTGCCACATTGGTAGCTCGAACTGAAGTGCTGCAAGAGGGTAAGATAATGTTTATAGTCCAAATATTTTTAAGAGCTAATAATATTCGACTGTTCTATTTTTAGACTAGCAGTCTAAAAATAGACTCCACCCATATGTCTAAAAATAGAAGTCCATCTATTTTTACCGACATGACCAATCATCCATAAATAGCATCTTGCAACTCATAGACCATGATCCATATGTCTAAAAATAGACTTTGCGCCAAAAATACCTTGCGGGCCCACTTAGTGAAGGCGACTTCTTTTCACTAAGCTCCATCATCTTGTTGCATTTTCAACAGGACCCATAGTTAAAATTACCTTCCAAGTTGGTTCCTCAATTTTTTCCCACTTTGAATGCGTCAAGATAGATAATAATTACAAATACCTAATACAGATAAGATGCAATACTTCTCGAATAGGTACTAATAAAGGTTATAAGGTGCCAAACTAAGTGATACAACTTGTATTTTTTCCATGTCATCTTAGTTTTACTCACCAAATTATAGATCCATATGTTACTTAAGATGTCAAAAAATGTATCGATACTAAAAATATTTATAAAAATTGAAGTTATGTTGGCTCAAGGAAGAACTTTGAAACCATTTTCAGTGCTCCTTAACCCTTAAAATTGAAATAAAACCAAGTATACATATAATATAATTGTAGGAAACCATATGCAAGAGACAATAAGATGAAATATGCAAAAGACACCCTTGCATTATGATAACTAATGAAAGGAAATAATGTTCAATTACCTCTTAAGGTGGGACAACCTTTTATTGAGCAAAGATACAAATACAAAAACATAGAATAAACATCCCATAGCCTCTTATCTATTTAAATATGATATTAATAGAAAAAACCCTAACTAATTGTGGTCCCATAACAAATGGTTACCATAGTCCTTATAAAGTGGACCTTTTTACATTAAATAACGATCCACTACTATTTAATGGGCCTTATTCAAAGGGATGGTTGAATACAACAATTGACTAACTCCTAGGTAGCCTAAATAAGGAAGTCCGAATATGAGCCTAGCAACTTATGTCTACTCAAATATAGTTTGTAGATTATTGTTCTACAAATTAAATTCCCCATTCATCCAATTCAATACAACAAGATAGTTTCCAAAGGTTTCTAATTTTGGGGTTGTTATTGGGAAAACTAGTGTCTATTCAGAGCTGCTAGTCCCACTAAGACGGGTAGCTATCTTAGAAACAAACAGATTAAAGTTACTTGTGTTTTCATTTATGAGAGATAGATGAGAGAGAAGTAGAGAGTACCAACCTCAATCTTTCGCTTGGCTCCTTGCTTGTTTCCTCCCTCCTTTGACAGAGATTCACCATTCCTTCTTTACTTGTCCCGCTTCAAAGAACACCTGCAAAGTCAAGGCAGCAAAATACCATCAAAGCATAGAGATATATAACCATAAATAATGTAGGATCAGATGTACATTCACCATATAAATGCATACACAAACAAGATTCAGAGATATACAAGCATATGGAGGAAACCTCAAATAACATTATTGATAGAAGTAGTAGAAGAGAGGATTACAACTAGGTTGTCTGATATAGCATCATCCTCCCAGCACGAAAGCCCTCTTCACCTCATACAAAGCAAGATCACCCAACAATGTCTTCAAAGAGAAACCAACAACACTTCCTTGCAAATTACAAAATTCGAGGCTTTGGATCTCTTGGATGAGGGATCGATATATAGATGTTTACAGGAGAGTGAGTCAGCTTGTGGGATTTTGATTAGTGTCATTTCACTGATAGTTCTTGGTTCCACTTGGATATTTCATATCTCTTACTCATCCCTTGGCGAATTCAGAGAGGCAAGTGTCATATGAGCAGTTTCTAGAAGATTCTATGGGTTTCCACCTAGCAAACTACTTCTGCCATTTGTCTGCTCTCGCTCATCGCACCCTAGAGAAGGGATTTCCAGTATGCATCACACCCCCCGTGTGTAATAAGTGAGATGCATCACACCCTATGCATGGAGCAGTCTGTATGGTCCTGTTTTGACCAGTTTTGAGTAGTTTTTCATGGAGAACTTCTGGGAGATGATGCAATCAGCTGACCTTATTCCTTTAGGGTATGAAACAACACTTTTAGGGGTTTAGAATCCCTTGGTTTATGGACATATGTGATTGGGGTTGCAGTGCCCAAATATGCCTATAACAGTTGCCCCTAAAGCATGAGGTCGTAAATCCTTTTGATGTGAGGTGAAATGCTTTATAATGAGGATCCGAGGTTTTTCGCACTGGAAGGTGACCTGTAATAAGATGCAATACAATACATTATGTTCACAATATTTTCATGATCTAGCTGAGGTGAGTATTCCCATGCTCAGCTTTATAAATTCATATTCATGTACATAAGACAGACAATCGTCTGTGTGGCAGACTGATGATTCTGGTAGAGCCATCATCCTTTAGTTTGGATGATTATATGTGCAGCTGTGATGTACATTTGATGTCTTTATTTTCCTGAATATATCGTAGCCTGGATGGATGAAAATAGATCCAGGGTCTTCAAACTCGTTCAATCTTCGCCTGAAGTACAACTTGATCCATGTGAAAAGATGTTCTAATTTCAAAAACGGAAAGACATTTCCTGATTACTAGCCAATGATGTAAGCTGTTAACAAGCATGAGAGGAATCACTGATAATGATGATGACCCTCAAGGTACTACAGTACAATTCACTGGTGTGAATACATGAACTGATGTCGAACACCACGTAAAATCTTTCAGTTGAAGGCCATTGATGTAAACTTGTAGCCGGAAGTGAGAAACTTGCCATTGAGGCATGCAAGCTTCAAAGTACTGAAAGGGTTGTCCCTAAGTCAACTTCTTGGATAATGAGCTGATGTCAATAAGAAGTGACCCGTCGTAGGAGGGCCTTAATGAATCCCACATCTACGACACAGAACAAAGCAAATGATTTTGCGGAGGTGAAAACGATCTGATGATACAGGGTTCAGGGTGGGAGTCATGAAAAATGGAGAGTGAAGGTATTGCAACGGATGAGACGTTGGCTAGGTTGGTGAATTCTCTGAGCAACTTCTCTTGAACATACCAGCGACACTGAAATGGATTAGTAGCGTCAACCCCAAGGTGGATGGTACGGTGGAACAATGACAATGTGACCGGTGAACAGAATAACCCAACCCAACTCAATCATGGTGACAGAGTGAAAGTGTCATGTTCAAGAGCGACCTGTTACCAATGAAGCTATTCAAGTTTTCTTCCCTTTTCCCCCAGTCATTGCTGACCAGTACCTCTTTTTTTTTGTCAAGCTTGAGGAGGATAACATATGCTTGTTCTATAATTTTCGCTTCGGGAAAACCCGTCGCTATGTTTTAACGAGCCTAGCGACAATGAAACTCAATCTTGTCTACATGGACAAGTTTGTCGCTATTGTTTTAACGAGTTTAACAACAAAGATAACTTGGTCCTTTTCAATTTTAGAGAGTCTAAAAAGGGACGTAAAGGAAACTTCAGTGGTCCTTTTTCGTAATGTAATCCCTTAGGTCCAAAAAAGTGTAAAATAATACGAAAGGGATGATTTTTCGATAGTTTTAATGAGCCGAACAAGACAAGTGCTCGATCTTTTTGTGTAATAATCCCTCAGGTCTAAAAAGATTAAAATCTAGAGGAGGGATAACACTTCTGGTCGCTTTAACGAGCTGGAGAGGCCAATTGCTCAGCAATCTTTTCATATTTTACGAGTCAGATGAAAAGAGCTTAAAGGAGACTCGTTTTTTGAGGAACGAGTGATGTTTTTGGATAGCAACTGGTTCCAGGAAAGGCTTGGAACTTTTCAATCACGACAGTGGAAAGAGGGTGGCTAATAAAATCACTCATCGCAGCTGTTCCTCAAAAGGGTAAACAATCAAATGGAGGCGTATGATCAGCTAAAAAAGAGTGGAGGTGATGGTAAGAACACGACCAAGGTTCAAAAGCTGATAGTCATGCGAATGGTTATTTACCGGAGGTGGGGTTCATTTTTTAATGAGCTTGAACTCTATGGAAACATTTGCTCATTGCTAGGTTTATTTTTTGATGAGCTTGAACTTTGCGTAAAACTGCTCATGGCGAGGTTTATTTTTTAACGAGCTTGAACTTTGCGTAAAACTGCTCGTGGCGAGGTTTATTTTTTAACGAGCTTGAACTTTGCGTAAAACTGCTCGTGTTTCCTTTTTATGTAAGCTAGGAATGACCAAACTATAAAGCTAAAAAGCTAAAAATGCTAAATTGGTCGTTTTTGCTTGCATAAGAAGGTTTGCATGTCCCCAGCAGGAAAAAGTCCTTAGTAACCATATGGAAACTTACTGTGGTTAAGCAAGATGATTTTCTATCAATACTTAGACAGAACACTTCCTGTACTTTGTCCGCCAACTAGACAAAGGTGAAAGGTCACCCAGAATGATGACATAACTTACAGGGAAACTTACCTCTACAGCTAGGTTTGTGCGCAAAATAGACAAGGGTGCATGCCCCCTAAGTTTCGTTACATTCACCAGACTACTCACGGTAATTAGGTGGATGGAATGAAGGTTCCTTTACAAGATCAAGTGAAAGACTTGACTTGGAACTTTGCTCAACCTTGTTTCATTTTTTAACGAGCTTGACATAAGACAAGGAATTCTGCTCAGATCTTTGGTTTCATTTTTTAACGAGGTTGACACCAATCAACGAACTATCCTCTAGCAACCTTTGATCGCAACTCATAAGGGGTCATGGAGGAAAGATCTGGTTCCAATGCCCCCAGTACATAATGTACAACATCACCGAATTGATCGTCAGATGATGTAGGTATGGTAGGGCTTGGGGGTAATACCTAGCGATGATCCACATTGTCAAAATGGTTAGAGTTCTTCTTAATCTTTGATGATGTAGAAGATATCATATGATAGGTTTCCACCATGGCCACTTCCGCCAGATTACTTGGAGGCGGAAGGGAAAAAGTAGCCATTAAGGAAGGGTCTTTTAGGAGACCTACTTCGATATTTTGAAGCGATATAGAGCTTCCATGGATCAATGGAATGCTTCCGGTAACTTGCGAACTATTGAGGAGGAAGGTTAGTTGGTCAATGGTTGTAATTCCGCCTTGGAAGGTGAATGTAATATTTCTAAAATATGTTGACACAACAGTAGCCATAGCATAAATCCAGGACCTTCCTAGCAAGATATTGTAGTCAAGGTTTCCATCAATGACCTCGACTTCAATTTCTACTGTCTTGCCCCCCAATTCAACTTGTAAGTTACTTAAAATCCCATACGGGGTGTATGTTCATCCATCGAATGATTTTAATGTCGTTGATGATCTTGACAAGGGTGGTGATCCTAAAGTTTTCCAGCAACTCATTGACATAATGTAGGTAGATGCCCCCTCGTCAATAATTTTTTGATGAACAGTTTTGTTGAGGGTTTTCACTTGGATGAGGAAAGCAAGTTGAGCTAGTAACTGAGGTTCAAATCCTTTATGATTAAAGGCCACAAGATTGGAATCCGCTGGGTCAATCCCACCTATTGCTACTAATAGAGCCTGCTTTTGGGAGGAGCAATTTTGCAGTACTTCAAGTGTCGACATAGCGGACGACGATTGGGCTAGATCCTCTACTATATTATAATTCTGTGTTGCTCGGGCATGGGGATTAAATGTCGATTTATGTACTACTCCCTTAGGCAGTTTTATTGTTAATTCAGGAATGATTGGTGGAACAACTTCCGACGAGTTTGTTGTTGAACTGCTTGGTTGATCTGTAGCGTTGCCGTTCGATGATTGTGGATTTCCATAATCTTTATTCCTTGTTGATATCAAAGCATCATTTTTCTATTTTGATATGGATATCATAAGCACTTGGGATGGGGAAGCACGATCACTAGCAACCAAGTTTGTTTCTGGGCTCGGAAATGGATTGGTCAACACCACTGGGGTATTTGAAGTTTTAAAAAATTTCATAACCTTAGCTTTATGTGGACAACATTTTGTGAAATGCTCATCGTCGCATATGTAACATGGATAACGAGGTTTCTTTTGCCCAGTAGGGTTTTCAGAAGATTTTTTAGGAGATGAATTTTCCTGTTTCTTCTTATTATTTTTCCCTTTCTTCTTGCCCCCTGGTTGCTTTGGATTTTTGCCCTTGTCAGATGACACGACATTAACCTCTGAGGCAAGAGGTTGTTCATTTGCTTTTTGACTAGAAACTGCAAGGGATTTTTTAGATGTAGCCTTTGCGGTTTTCATGCTTGTTGTACCGATCACGCCATCGCCGGCATGAGAGTCCTGGTTTGATTTAGGAGGGGGAGGAACGAAAAATTCTGGTCTAGGAGTGTCAGGAATTTTGTCGTAGAGCATGCTAGACTGAGTATAGATCAAGTCTAAATATTGTGCATGGGCAATGACCTGCTCTTCAGTGACAACTCCTCCCTTAGCCACATCCTCTGTAATAGAGGGTAATAATGACTTTATAAACCATTCAGTTAAAAGCTAATAGGTAACATACGTCTTCACCATTCTTCGACAACGTCGCCATTCATGAATATGATCAGATATGTGAGTGGTTGTAGTCTGTTTAAACTTGGTAAGGAGTTCTGTTCCTGTTTCGTACCTTATGGGTAACTGAAAATGGGTTAAAAAGGTAGTGGAAAGGGTGCTGAAGTTATCAAATGAAGCTCTAGGCAATTCTATATACCATTTAGCTGCTAGACCAGTTAACGTTCGCTGAAAAAGGCGAAGCCTAATTGAATCATCATTCAAGGTGTTGGACGAACACCACAAATGGAATGTCATTACATGATTCGATGGATCTGCACCTGGATTTCCATTGAATTTAGGAATATTTGACGGAAGTTTATGAGGAATCGCTGGCCACCAAGGGGCATAAGCAATTAGATCATTTGTTAGCCGATTCAGATCTAGTAATTCCAACGTTGCGAAGAAAGGCAACTGTTGATTCAGGTTTGGCGAAGTGTACCCAGGATAAGATGGAATCACCTGAGCAGTGGGTCTTTGCATACCAGCACAATGTATTTGATACTGATAACTTTGATAAGGTTGATGGGCATAACCATTATGATATGATTGATGGTGACCGTTTTGAATATATGGTTGCCCATGACCCGCAAAGCTTTGTGCTCAAGTCCTCGGTAAGCTTGCTGGAATTGTGGTTGTTGATATTGAACCAGCCATGGTTGTTGGACCATTTGCTGTTGTCCGATACTGGATGATTGGCCAAGATGTGGAGTCATAGTACCTGTTTGAGCCCGATTCGCTCCAGATGAGGAGGCACTAACCTGACGTTGTGATTGAATCACTGAGACAAGAGGATGTTGTATTGCAACCTGATAAACTTGAGGTTGACATATAACAGGTAGCGCTTGTACTTGTGATACAGTCATAATAGCAGGTGTAGTGGGAATATTCGACACAGGATGGACTGGTTGCATTGAATATACAACCCTTGGTTGTTGAGGCAGTATTGGTACCCAACCGCTTGATGTAATTCTAGTTTGACCTGAACTTTGTTGTAAACTCCCATATGGTTGTTCTCCAGGAGGGAACAATGAAAAGGCATACTGCCCCCCATATGGTGGTAATCCAGTACTTAAAGGGTAGATTGGCCTTTGAAGACACATTGGATTAACTTGTTGAGTTTCAACATAAGAAATACCAGATGAGAGTCCAGATGAAGAAATGGGAACTAACCATGTCGTTGAAACAGTCCCTGATTGGACTCTGGCTTGTTGTTGATAACTTGCCGGGACAGATGGTATACCAGCAATCATTGTAGGAATGGCAGCAGGAAGCTCCACCATAGCTATTTCAGTTGGCACAGTCCTAGATGTTGATGGTTGTTCAGACATGTTTAGTCTATCCAAAAGATTTCCTAGCAATTCGACAGGAACTTGCGATGAAAAAGAACTAACTTCTGTAGTAGAAGGATGTAAGTGGATACCAGTTCCAAAATGCACTAGAGTACTGGGTGGAGAATCGTCCACTATCTCTTCTATAGCAATCAATCCAGGTGGAAGAGGTAGACCGTCAGGTCTGTAAAATATTTCTAGTGCCGAAGAAGGTATAGACTCTGCAGCGACAGATGTTGGAGGGGTGACACCTTCTGAATCAGCCCTAGGTGGAGCTGTTTCAGGAATAGAGGTGTTTGCCGTTACACTAGGATCAATTCTAATGTCCTCTTATAACTGCGGAACTTCTTATATAAAGGTAGATGTGCTAGAAATAATTGGAGTAACTGTAGTCTCTAACAATGTTGAAACACAAGTTTCAAATAAATCAGGTGAATTCGACTCAGTTAAATGAGAATGCCTTGCCTGGGATGGTTTCGTTTCCAGGGTCAAAGATGGTTGACTCGCTAGTCTCTGCGAACGACGGGGTTTTGATTGACTTTCTTCCATGATTGCGGATTACTTGATCAACTCAAAAGAAAAAGTGGAAAATTTTATTCCGAATTAAATGAATTTTATGACGCTTTGACACAACTTGCTTTTTCAATTTTTAAGAGTTGAGAAAAAGCTAAAGATGACTCTAGTCGCCTTCGATTTTTAATGATCCTAAAGTGACAAGTGCTCAGATGGACCTTTTCTTTTAAGGAGTCTGAGAAGGAACGAAAGTGACTACTCTGGAAATCTATACAGAGGTATTATCAAACCAATCGCAAAAATGCAAAATATTTTTTACAGTACGACAATCAATCTTCCCGAATGTTGTGTTCAGTGCATTACGATCGATAGGGCGGTAGACACGGCTTCCTGAGGATAAAGGATGTAGCCTATTGTGGTCTCCCAATATATACTCGACGGTACGTGGGAGCACAAGTCTGTACTGGCACTTGTTGTCTCAAAGAGGAGGAATCACCCAACCTACGAAGAAAGCGATAGTTACTAGGCTTTACGACGCTAGAATACGTCTCTAGCCTAGACTTCTAGATGTTGTGCATTAGGTTCCAAAGCGTTTTTATGTTCATTGAAGTTTATTTTACAATTGATCTTTCTTAAGAAGTTTGCCTTTAAGGTTCATCGTGTAATGTAGATATACAATTCCTAAATATGCAATCGAAGATGATAAACAGTTGTTTATTTTCTTTTTGCAATGAAAATCCTAGCTACTAAGGAAAGAGAAATGACATTCTTTCAACATAGAGCAGAGAGCACACACTAGATGCACTTTTCCTAAATCAACTTTAGCATGCAGTCTGAATGCAAATGCACATGCATGTATTCTTTTTCCGATTTCTTAATGTATGAATGACAAAAAGAATGCTAAGTACAGATCTGAACTATTTTTCTTTCAAAGTGACAGTACTAAAAATTTTCTTTTTGAAAAAATGAAAGTAAAGCCAAGACGACACTTTGCGATTTCGAATTCAAAATTGCTTTCGGCACTTGAGATACTAATGTTTCAAATCAAATACAATGGAAAAAGTGTAATCGACTGTTTAAAAGAGGAATGCTTTGTAATACTCTTTTTCTTGATTGAAAATGACACTAATGACACTTTCAAATCAAAAGACGAAAGTTTGATTAAGCTACTATTTGCAAACGAGAACTGTAAATGATGAAAAAATACATAAAAAACATTCACAATTCCTTCTGATGGAGGCTGAATAATGCAAAGGAAGATGGTTTTAACAAATATATACTGATCACAGATAATAAAACTATTGAATAAAGATAAAGACAATGAAGAAAAAAACCAAAATCTGGAGGCAGAAACAGTCTCATCTGATCATCACACCTGTAACACAGGGAAACAAGGATGCATCTCACCTACAACACATGGGAGGTGCGATGCATCCAGACTGCCAAGAAGAGATAGTGCGATGGTCTAGGGATGAGACTGAGCTTGGTTTTTGATCACAGTTTGCAGCTAAGTTCAGGGATTTAGGCTGAGCTAATGATTGTCAGTAAACACAAAGTATAGGGGCTGATATAATGAGGTTATTTGAGCTACCACCAGGGCACTTAGGATGTTTGCAAGTCAGTTGTTCAGTTCATAAACAAACCCGGAGATTGACTGAAGCAGTGTTGATCTACTTTGCACTTGCATAGCAAATGCAATTCAAAGGCTAGCTGGTTTAACTTCAGGCTCCATCTGTAGTTTATGAAGCAAACAAATAGAGACAAGAAATCAAACCATTCGTTCCCCAGTGGAGTCTCCATTTTGTTATCAGGAAAACTAGTGTCTATTCAGAGCTGCTAGTCCCACTAAGACGGGTAGCTATCTTAGAAACAAATAGATTAAAGTTACTTGTGTTTTCCTTTACGAGAGATAGATGAGAGAGAAGCAGAGAGTACCAATCTCAGTCTTTCGCTTGGCTCCTTGCTTGTTTCCTCCCTCCTTTGACAGAGATTCACCACTCCTTCTTTACTTGTCCCACTTCAAAGAACACTTGAAGAGTCAAGGCAACAAAATACCATCAACGCATAGAGATCTATAACCATAAATAATGTAGGATTAGATGTACATTAACCATATAAATGCATACACAAACAAGATTCAGAGATATACAAGCATATGGAGGAAAACTCAAATAGCTTTATTGATAGAAGTAGTAGAAGAGAGGATTAAAACCAGGTTGTCTGATCCAGCATCATCCTCCCAGCATGAAAGCCCTCTTCACCTCATACAAAGCAAGATCACCCAACAATGTCTTCAAAGAGAAACCAACAACACTTCCTCTCGAATTACAAAATTCCAGGCTTTGGATCTCTTGGATGAGGGATCGATATATAGATGTTTACATGAGAGTGAGTCAGCTTGTGGGATTTTGATTAGTTTCATTTCACTGATAGTTCTTGGTTCCACTTGGAGATTTCAGATCTCTTACTCATCCCTGGGCGAATTCAGAGAGGCAAGTGTCATATGAGCAGTTTCTAGAAGATTCTCTGGGTTTCCACCTAGCAAACTGCTTCTGCCATTTGTCTGCTCTTTCTCATCGCACCCTACATAAGGGCTTTCCAGTATGCATCGCACCCCCCATGTGTAATAGGTGAGATGCATCGCACCCTATGCATGGAGCAGTCTGTATGGTCTTGTTTTGACCAGTTCTGAGTAGTTTTTCATGGAGAACTTCTGGGAGATGATGTAATCAGCTGACCTTGTTCCTTTAGGGTATGAAACAAAACTTTTAGGGGTTTAGAAGACCTTGGTTTATGGACATATGTGATTGGGGTTTCAGTGCCCAAATATTCCTATAACAGGGGCACTTTTTTCCACTAAAATGATCAACAAAAGTTTTAATCCATCATCTCAACCAAAGTCCCCGCATATAAATTAGCTTTAAAATAAATAAGGTGGTGATCGTTTCAATGAACAAATCCAATAGCACCACAAATAGGGGATCCCCTTAACAAGCCCCATGAAAATATTCTCTAGCACCACTCTTGTTAATATGTTCTTCGATTACCTATGTTTGTGGTCGGACCTTTGAAACCTTTAAAAATTCATCTATAATGGACATACTCTAAACAACACACTAGATAGGAAGAAGCATTATACCTTAAAAAATTTATGAGTTTCACACTAACTAGACCCCCCAAGCAAATATCAAAGGTAAAGTTTGGCATTTTTAGTAGTATAATTATGTCACCACTTGTATCTCCATTAAGCTAGTCAATCTCTCTAATTCATTCCAAATGTACTATAAATATTAACAAAACATTAGCAAACAATCAATGATCTCACTACATTTCTAACAAATTACGTACCAACTTGGTCCATGCATGCCTTCTTTTTGTAACTTTTCCTAAGAGCTTTATTGTTTGGGGGTCATTAAAGGGATTTTGGATTTCAATATTACTTTCCACTATCAAACCTAATCCTTCCTACCTTCATTTGCACAAATGATAAGATAACCTATTTTGGTTTCCTCCTAGATGAGCTCATCTTCATCATCCCTAATTCCAGCATGTTGAGATCTAGGAATGTGATTGCATCTTTCCCATTCTTCAACATCTATACCTTCCAATCCTAGAATGCCAAATTGTTTCCATTATTTCCTCCCAATTGTGGTTAATTCTATATATGGTACTTGATGTAGATAGAGTAGACCATTTATATGAAGCACCTTTATTAAACCTTCAAACAATTTAAAACCTTTGATGCATCCAATCTAGTGATCTATGAAAATCCCTAGTCTCATCCTATTCCATCCTCCAAAATAACCATTGACTAATTATCTAGAATGCTAGATTCATAGCCTTCCAAATCATTGAAGGATCATGTCATTCAAAGACTTAATCCACTCTTCCATGGAGTTTGGGGATATATAGTTTCAGTATAACTTGACACCACAATTACTTGCTTCAATCTAAATGCTAGACACAATTAGCAACCAAAACTTTACTAAAAGAGTGTACATTCTCTAGTCCCCATCCTCCCATATATTTGGAAAAGAAGCATACTATGATTTTTCCAACAATTCCTTTCTTCTCCCTAGATCTAGGCCATATAAATCAATAACTTAATTACCTTATCTTTCCTAGAATCACTTGAGGAAGAAACACTAATAACATTCAGTAGATAGGTACAACCTCTAAGATATATTTTACTAATATGAGTATACCTCTTCAACAAAGCCATTGATTATACAAAACAAACTATCTATATCCAACCTTCGCTATAAGCTAATGCTAATCCCTATTAACATAATCATTTTGCCTCAATTGAAAACCCAAGAATTTCACCCCCTCCTAAAATCCAACATGTTGATGTGCATCATGATCCTATAAACTAGTGAGGATACTATGATTTCTAGATATTTACCAACATACCTATGACAAAACAATACAGAGTTTAAATTTATTTGAGCTTCATTACATCCCTCCTTAAGCCATCATTGGATAAGAGAATGTCATATAAAAAATGAGGTTTGATAAAAAAATTACATAACTTTCAAGGCCTTATTTCTTTTTGCATCATTAGTTCCTCCACTCTTTCATTTTTTTTGGTTGACTAGTGGAATCAACAACTGAGGCAATCTCATACTCACATGAGACAGGGTCAATTCCATATACTGCCATTATAACCACTAGGTTTACTACAATTTCCCTTAATACATAAATGGGTTAATCGGGGGGTGGGGGTTATTTAATCGAGGACCTAACAATATTTTATATAACACATTTACATGCTTTCCCAAGTGAACTATCTCCTGGGAATGCTCCACTCTTTCCTTAAACAACAATAAGAAACAACAATGGTGAGAGTGGACAACCATGTTTGATCCCTCTCTCTATTCTAACGAACTTTAAGTTTGACCCCTTTATTGAATTTTCAAAATAAAAAGAGGCCACACAATATATAACTTGATTTATAAACCGGGGTTCCAACTTGATCACCATAGTAGGTATTTTGTTAGTGTTTATTGAGTGGAGTCTCTTATGGGCCATTGCCACTACTTCATGTATCTACCTACCAAATAAAAATTGAAATTGTTGATTAGATATGGATTTTGATATCAACCTCTTGAATCTCAATGCAATTACCTTTTCAATAATTTTATAAATATAGTTACATAAAGAATAGGCATCATTACAAGTCAAGAGAATCTAGATTATCAAACTCAAAGATTAACAATATGAAAGTGGTGTTGAATGTAGCTAAAACCTTCCTAGATGTTTTGGATGCATTTATCACCCTCATTAAACCCTCTTCAACTGATTCATTAAACCCAACGAAGAACATATGGGCCAACAATCTAGTTTAAGGCTCTTGACCTTTTGAAAACTATGCATGACCACCTAAAGTTCATCCTTTGACATCTCTTCAAGAAAAATATAATCGGCTTCTTTAGTTACAAAACTTGGGAAAAACTGTCATTTTTACCACGTTGGGAGTAGTCAGATAACTCTCATCTTTATAATTTTTTTGGAAATATTTGATACATAGTTAAGTAATTTCTTCAAATTGGGATGCAATGGACCCATCCATAATTGGCTTTTGCACATAGAATTGGTATTCTTTGTTCATTTACCTATTTATGAAAAAATGGTATTCTCATATCCATTTATTAACTATAATGATATGCTCTTGAGCCCCCATGTTACTTGGTTGTCAAAAGACCACATCTCTTATGCTCCAAATTTTTTACCTCATTCTTATACCCCTTATTTATAAAAATTGTCCATGCCTTTGATGCAACTCCTCTAACATAGCTTCAAAACTTTATAAAGCCTAGTCATCCTTTAACATTTTTTGGTGAGGCCATCTAATAGATAATTGCTTGATCTTTTAAAATCCTCTCAAATCATAATACAACTAATTCTAATGAAGACTCATCATAGGTATCGATGCCTCTTTCACCATTGTAACATATTGTTCCTCCATAATGCAATTTGGGTTAAATTTAAAAGGTTTGTTTGGCTTCTTCCCTAGGCTTCCAATATCTAGAAATATAGGTGAGTGATTAGATTCACTACCCAACCCAATCCATTCCCAGATTCTAATGAAATCTTTCATAAAATAATCACTTACCAATAAATTTATGAGTCTGTTTATGTTTCTCCCTTCACCAATCCTCATATTTCACCACGTGGGGATCAACTATATGTATTAAGAACTTACATCCTCCAACTAAAGTAGAATTAGTGACTATAGTAATGCCTTACATTTCAACCTTACTTAGTGAAAATTCAAAACTTCCCCCAATATTATATGTTTTTCTTGAGGATGTTAGCATGGTAATGTTTTATCCCAGTAGTCTACACTATCTGCACATGACTCGTCAATATTCAATATGGTGATCTATTCTCCAAATTCTAAAGCATATGAAATTGTACCTAACCCCCAAGAAAAGGAGAAAAAAAATATCATACTTGAAGTTTCTCTTCCTCCATGCCAAAACAAAACCACCAAAAAAACTCATGGAATACATTTAATAGAAATTCGAATCATCCAATAACTTTTCCAACTCACCAACACATTTTTTACCATTAATCATAGTTTTATATGATTACAATATATTTAGGTTTTATGGTTCCATAAGCCTACAAAGGGCTTACTTTGTCGAGGGTCAACACAACCCTCTCATATTTAGTGTCATAATAATCATGGCACACATGCTCCATTGATATGGGTTGCTCTAAGGGCCCCCTCAATAGGCTGTCATATCCTTACCAAAATTTTGTTCTTGGTTGTTTCTTGCACCACCAAAATTGTTTAATTTTTACGTCTCTTTAATATGAAGGGAGAAATAAGATCAATCATACCAAGGCTTCCTTATACCCTTAATCTAAAACCCTATTCCTAGAAGCTCTAGGTATAAATGAATATTTAGATGAGCCTCTAAAATTCCACTTCTATTTATAGGGGAGCGAGACTTGATGAGACACCACATCTATTATAGAATCAAAATTTCCCAATTTATCATATTATCTTCATGTAACACTTGATTCTAAGAAATCTGAAATACTTGTCTTAATCTAGCCAACATTTCCATAGCTCATATGGTGTCTTGCCATTATTAACTCAGAGTTGTGCTATTTTCATGGTGTAGACTATTGTAACAATTGCTTTTGTCCAAAAATTATCTAGTAATTTGGCCTTTAAAAACATTGTCATTTTTGTTTCTTGTGTAGAAACTTTTTCTACAAATCATCTAGCTCCGATACCATGTAGAAAATTTTTCTACAATTATCTAGCTCTGATACCATGTAGAAATTTTGAATAATATGACACATATTCAACAGAGATTATCCTGATCATACAATTTAAGCGGAACATGTATAATACATAATCTCCTCTACGTTGATCATCAAATTACAGAAGCAGAAACATCCACAGGCACACATAGAAGCATCAATCAAACTCATAAACACAGTATGTATCCCGGGGAAAGCATCTCGCTAAAAACCCCACACTATCTGTATATTATATTGATTGAATCATGTAACAATACAAAGCATAATACTTCTCACAAGTATCTCCACCTGTTACACACAATACAGCTCAGATTTGATCTCCAAATCTCTCCCGCTGCTTGCCTGCCTCCACTGCTCAAACCTGCTCGAGAACTGATGAGAATAGCTTCCCAAACTCGATTTTACACTGCAAAATAGTCACCCACACTATGTTGGACGTGAGCAACAGCTATAATATCATGAAGATACGTGAGCAAACTCATTGGCATACTCAATCCTTTGATTGTGCAAATCATCATGCACAGCTATAGTCACAACTGATAGCAATCTGATCCTCTAACACCTGTCCCTGCTGAACTGAACATGCACTGACATGCAACTGAGTTAACTGATGTATTCTATAGTTGCATTATGAGTTAATAACTTGTGAATTAATTAATAACTAATTCACCCAACTCATCTTTAGTCTATTGATCAGTTAGACTAAATACAACCAGTTTAACAAAGCTAAACTGAACACAACTCCATCAACTGTACCTCCAGTCCACTAAACTCAACTCACTTGAGTTCTAACTGAAGTCATGCATGCAACAACTCAACTGACTCATAAGAAAAACGAATTTCCTTCTGACAGCTGCATGTGCCACTTCCGTAGCTCAAACTGAAGTGCTCCAAGAGAATAAGATTAAGTTTATAGTCCAAATATTATTGTGAGATAATAATATTTGGCTTTTCTATTTTTGACTTTGATCACTCACACTGTGATCACTCACACTGTAATCACTCACACTGTGATCACTCACACTTTCATCAAAAATAGAAGTCCATCTATTTTTCCCAACTTGATCAATCATCCATAGACATGATCCATATGTCTAAAAATAGACATAGTCTAAAAATAGACTTGCGCCAAAAATAGCCTGCGGGCCCACTTAGTGAAGGCGACTCTTTTCACTAAGCTCCATCATCTTGTTGTATTCTCAACAAGCATTTCTTGTTGCACACTTTTCAACACTCCCTCTCAACAAGAAAGGCTTCCTCTCAAACCCGATCCTGTAACTCTGGAATGTTCTCCATGCAACACATCTGGCCGGTCCACTTGCTCTGTCATCAAAGTCTCTGACTGCTATTGCCTCTGTCGACTGAAACTCTGCATCTCTGTGCTCTTCAGTATCTGACTGCTCTAGCCTCTGTCACTTTGATCTCTGACTGCATCCGTGCTGCTGCTGGTTCTATCTCCCAGCATTGCATCTGCACTGCACCTCCCAACTGACCTCCCTGTTGGGATAGAAACACCCTCTGATGCTGAAGCTCTACCTGCTGCTGACAAGTGCTCCCTCTCTGACATCTACGCTACTGCAACATCTCCATGCATCTCGCACCATTGCACACCTCTCTGTGCCACCTAGCATTGTGCAAAACACTTGTGCCTCTCGCATTGCTACAGCCTGCTAGCTATGCGCTGTCCTGGGATTCCCTGCACTGTCGCTCTCTCTGCCGCTCCATCCGCATCTGTCTCTACCCAATCAGTCAGTTCCTGCTACTACACATCAGGGCTCCCGTAGCAAGGTCTCATCCAAGAGGTTGGGTACCTCAAGGATCTTGCCCCTCCTCCTTGGGACAATCAATCCACATCACCCCACCTCCTACCTGGAGGTATGGATGCATGCGATCCCTCAGCCCACCTGGCTTGAAGTTTCCCCCTACTGGAGGTCTCTGGATGAGTAGATGTCTCTACTCGATCTCCTCTCAGCTTCCCTTGTTGTGGCTGCTCCACAACCTCCTGAAGCTGCTGCACCAATCGTGGCTCCTCCACAATCGTCTGAGACTTCTTCTGGCTCTGCATGTTGAGAGGTAATATACACTCCCTCTCAACCACCAAGTCTCCATCAGTTGCCTCGCTGCTCAAGGCTTTGCATGCATCTTGAACCTCAAGAGCATACAGGTTCCTAACCCGTGAACCAATCTCATGACAACGAAAGCATCTCACCTTCGACTTGTCAACCTTCTTCCCATCATTGGAAGAACAAGATTCGGAAAGAGAACCCTTCTCCTTCCCCTTCTTCACCTTACTCGCTAAGGCACAGTTCTCCTCATCATGCATAGATGAAGAACTGTCTCTGGTGCACCGTCTAATCTCCTCCTGCACAAGATCCGACCAAAGTCTCTCCCATCCTGGCAGTTTCTCCCTTCCATTCACCGAGTCCTGGTAGCTATACCAACTCTTAGGAAGGTCAAGGAGTCCTAGACTCACCATCCTCATCATCAACAGTAACCCCCACACTTCCCAGCTCATCTCGACACTGAGTGAACCTCGTGAGATACTGGGGCATACTATCTCCATTCTCGAACTGAATGTTTCTAAGTTTTATCTCTTGCTTTGGAATTAAATTCGAATTCCACCAGCACAAAACTCAACTGCTTCCGATCTAGAATTCGTGAGAACAAATTATTTCTTGTACAGAGATTGACTGTATGGGCATTCACCGGATATCTCACCTTCCAAAAGAAGGATGAATCCAGAGGCTACCTGGCCTGATTACAGACTCTGCCTGAAGAAATAGAATGTAAACACTTCCTGAATAGTAGATCTGATGATCAATCCTCGCTTGATATCCTGTAAAAATCTCTTCTACAAATCAAGCAGCTCCGATACCATGTAGAAACTTTTTCTACAAATCATCTAGCTCCGATACCATGTAGAAACTTTTTCTACAATTATCTAGCTCTGATACCATGTAGAAATTTTGAATAATATGACACATATTCAACAGAGATTATCCTGATCATACAATTTAAGCGGAACATGTATAATACATAATCTCCTCTACGTTGATCATCAAATTACAGAAGCAGAAACATCCACAGGCACACATAGAAGCATCAATCAAACTCATAAACACAGTATGTATCCCGGGGAAAGCATCTCGCTAAAAACCCCACACTATCTGTATATTATATTGATTGAATCATGTAACAATACAAAGCATAATACTTCTCACAAGTATCTCCACCTGTTACACACAATACAGCTCAGATTTGATCTCCAAATCTCTCCCGCTGCTTGCCTGCCTCCACTGCTCAAACCTGCTCGAGAACTGATGAGAATAGCTTCCCAAACTCGATTTTACACTGCAAAATAGTCACCCACACTATGTTGGACGTGAGCAACAGCTATAATATCATGAAGATACGTGAGCAAACTCATTGGCATACTCAATCCTTTGATTGTGCAAATCATCATGCACAGCTATAGTCACAACTGATAGCAATTTGATCCTCTAACACCTGTCCCTGCTGAACTGAACATGCACTGACATGCAACTGAGTTAACTGATGTATTCTATAGTTGCATTATGAGTTAATAACTTGTGAATTAATTAATAACTAATTCACCCATCTCATCTTTAGTCTATTGATCAGTTAGACTAAATACAACCAGTTTAACAAAGCTAAACTGAACACAACTCCATCAACTGTACCTCCAGTCCACTAAACTCAACTCACTTGAGTTCTAACTGAAGTCATGCATGCAACAACTCAACTGACTCATAAGAAAAACGAATTTCCTTCTGACAGCTGCATGTGCCACTTCCGTAGCTCAAACTGAAGTGCTCCAAGAGAATAAGATTAAGTTTATAGTCCAAATATTATTGTGAGATAATAATATTTGGCTTTTCTATTTTTGACTTTGATCACTCACACTGTGATCACTCACACTGTAATCACTCACACTGTGATCACTCACACTTTCATCAAAAATAGAAGTCCATCTATTTTTCCCAACTTGATCAATCATCCATAGACATGATCCATATGTCTAAAAATAGACATAGTCTAAAAATAGACTTGCGCCAAAAATAGCCTGCGGGCCCACTTAGTGAAGGCGACTCTTTTCACTAAGCTCCATCATCTTGTTGTATTCTCAACAAGCATTTCTTGTTGCACACTTTTCAACATCTTGTACTAATCTTTTCTTTCTTTCTATGAATCCATTCTATTTTGGAATTATTACAACTGAAAGTTGTCTCTTGATTCCACATTTCTCATAGAATTCATTAAAAATGTTTTTGATAAATTCACCTCCCCTATTTGATGTTAGACATTTGATTCTTATATTGATTTCATTTTCAAATAAGGTTTTGAACGATTTAAAATTATTTAGTGCTTCTAATTTTGCTTTAAAAAATGTAACCCAAACCATTCTAGTATAATAATGAATAAACAACATAAAGTACCTTTCACCTTTCAAGGTTGGAATTCTTTTTGGTCTGCATAGATCTGTGTGAAAGATTTCTAGTGATATTGATGTCGAGCACTCCTTTGACTTGGAGCTCACCCTTTTTTGTTTTCCATGTTGGAAATATTATTAGATGGCACTTGTTGATTTCAAGATTTTGGGCATATCTCTCATTGCTTGTGTTTTGTTGATTTTTCCCAAATTGTCAAAGCTCAAGTGTCATAGCCTTTTATGACATATCCAAATATCATCTATATATCCAATGTAGCATCTTTCTCCTTGAATTTCATCAAGAATATATAAATTTCTTGGAGTCCTTATTACTCTTCCCACTAATCTTCCTGAATTAGTCTTCCTTATTTCACAATCTTTAGCATGAAAGCGAAATCATAACCCTGATGACACATCTAGATAACACTTAAAAGAATATGTTTGAGTCCTTCAACATTCAAAATATTTTGTGCTTTATCCCTACCTTTGTCAATAATTATGATACCTCTTCCAACAATTTTTGTAGATCCATTTTCTCCAAAACTCACATTTCCTCCTTTTTCTTCTTTTAGAGTAATAAATTTCTTTTGATCTTCAATCATGTGTCTAGAGCACCCGCTATCAATATACAATTGAATTTGATTGTTTCAAGCATACATAACTAGTCCACATTTTTCTATTAGTGGTTCTTCCTATTTTTTCTTCCAAAACCCTTTTCTTGATTTTGTAGGACAATCTCGTGCTATATGTCCAAAATTGTTGTATCTATAACACTCTATATTATACTTGGATAATGGAGAAAATGAATACTGATTTTTGTTATTGAAACCATTATTATCTCTGATTTTGTTGTCTACAAGCTTATTCTTATAGGTTTGATGAGAACCTCTTTCATAAATATTATAAGCTTTACACTCTCTTGCTTGATGTCCAAAATTTTTGCACAAAAAGAAATGACCAAGTTTGATACTTGGCTGTGTATGATTGCCTTGATGGAACAATTCTTTTGGAGTTGATATTCTTTGGAGAATATTGCTAGTCCTTTTCCCTTATCATATTACTAACTAAATTTTGAATTGACTTGTTAAGAGCATCAACATAGCTTTCTGGTGTAGTAGTGTTTCCAGAATCCTCCAGATTTTTTTCCTTGCTCTTGTTGAGACCAGATCTTTTAGGATTTTCTTCAACTTCCTTTCCTGGTGACTTAGGATTTGCATCTTCTTTGTATGAAGTCTCATCCATATAACTAAGATATATTGTCATATGGTGTTATTTAATATATGATAATAACATCTAGGGTTTGAGAGCTTTTTATGTTTTTGCTGAGCTTATCTAGCTCTTTCCTTAATGAGATAATTTCTTCTTCAAGCATCTCATAATTTTCTTCCTTTTATTTTAGTTGAATGTTCAAAATTATTCCACTCTTTTTGCTTCCTCTTTTTTAGTCTTGATGAAGATGATTTCCTTGGATAGTATTTTGTTCTTCTTCTTGAGGTTATCAATCTCTTCTAATGCATTAATGAGTTATGCTTCAAGATCCACTATGCCTTCAACACCTTCTTTTGGTTTTTTATTTTTTCTCTTCTGATTTGTATATGTTGTATTCTTCATGTGTTGCTAAAAATAGGATCTCTCTTCTCTCATTATCATAATCATATTCTCCTTCTTCAGAGAAATCACTGGCCTCTTTGGAGTAGAGATTTTTCTTTTTCAAATAATTTCCTTTGAAGACCCTTTTTCTGGGTTCTTCCTCATCATAACTATCTTCCCTGAAAGGAAACTTAGAAGAAAAA
Source organism: Pinus tabuliformis (assembly GCA_031772625.1). Classification (NCBI taxonomy): domain Eukaryota; kingdom Viridiplantae; phylum Streptophyta; class Pinopsida; order Pinales; family Pinaceae; genus Pinus; species Pinus tabuliformis. The sequence goes on along the minus strand of CM062820.1, from coordinate 1,016,308,929 downwards.
TGTCATATCTTATCACAATTAAAGAATATGAGAGGTAACTTACCTTTGGATATGGATATTTTCTTTATTTTTCTAACTAGATATGTAATTTCTATATCATATTCATCACTCAAGCAATCACCAAACTTGCATATTCTTTACTTCTTAGATGCTTTGAATGTTTCTTCCTTATGTGATGAGTTTCCCATTCTCATTTCATATGCAGTGATAATTCTATGAAGCTCACCCATTTTTAGATTCTCCAAATCCTTTAATTATTCTATGGCAGAGGCTTTGGCATCAAAACGTAGAGGAAGAGGCCTCAATTTTTTTTGAATAACTATTGTTTCTTCAACTTTTTTACGAAATCCTTTGATATAATTAACCAATTCATCTATTTCAAGGAAATAAGAAGCAACATCTTCTTCATCATTCATTTTCAAGTTTTCAAATTGTCTGCAAAAAGTCTGAAGTTTTTTCTCCTTTACTTTTTCATCTCTTTCGTAGTTGTTTACAAGCTTGTCCAACATCTCTATAGTTGATTCAAACTGCATAACTTTATCAAATTATGAATTTGAAAAGTCACTTAAAATGGAGTTCATATATTTTACATTAAATATACAAGCATTTCTCCCATCTTGATTAGATGGAGGAGAATATGGAACCTTATATCCATCTGTAACATACTGCTAAATTTTAGCACCAAGAGACATCAAGTGGGTTTTCATTCTTATCTTCCAAAAGGAAAAAAATGTTCCATCAAAGAAAGGAATTTTGATTGATGCTTCTCAATTGTCCATGGACCTTGTAAAATATTCTTCTAGCTTTCAGACTATTCTTGAAGAATCCTGCTCTGTTACCAATTATTGAAAATACACAGTGATACAAAGTGGAGGTGAATCAGTATCACTCAATTTAATACCTTTTTCACTTTATTAATGTTAAAAATAAAATATCATCACATAATCAATCATCAACACAATGCTTGAATACAAGAATTAAAGTGAGAATCCAAACTTGAAGAAGAAATGCTTTTCAAATAGTCTTCAATTTATTACAACTAGTTGTGAGGACTCAATCCTATATAAGCACCAAGTTAAAAAAATAGCACGACCCAACGTGTAAAGAAGCTGAGAATACCAATCCTCAATAAGCACCAACTTACAGTTGTTTTATTGTTCAAGAGGCAATATTTAGGCTTAGAACTTGTTCAAAATAAGGTTTTCCCTAATGGCAACTTGTACGCAACTTAGACTAGAATTTGACCTCCACAACAACTTGATCTCCAACAAATATTGGCCTCCAATTAGAATAGGTCTATGATTTTTCCTTTGATAAAGATTACAACTTGACCTCTACCCATGACTACAACTCGACCTCAAACTAGGACAAAAATTCAGCCTCAAACTAGAACGAGTCCAACAGAACTTGGTCCAACAACCCCTGAAATTGGACTCCTTAACAATAGAAATCAACCTCCTCAATGGACCATGAACTTGAAATCCTTAACAACATAACTCAACCTCAATAATCCTCAAATAGAATAGAATCGCTTCCCAAGAATTATGTCGAAAACCCTTAGACAAAAATCTTCTCCAACTTGGCTTCACTTCACTTCTTGCTAGTTCATGACATATGAACCTTAGGGTTGTTCCTTTTATCTCAAAGAAATAAATCCAAATTTTTGAATAATGGCTATAAATTCTCATTCTCATGCCTATTTATAGTACATCTAGGGTTTAAGGTAGGGCTGACTTGTCCACTAGCTGGGCCTACTAGAAAAATGTATAATGAATATTCAAAAAAACATTTCTCCTCAACATTGAGGAGTTAGAAGGCATGCCATATATCATTGGAAAGGTATCACAATAGAATTTCCAACTATATATGCTATGCTCCCATTTGAACTAGGTCACTTGTGTATAATTCCTTTAAATACAGTGTAACACACCCTCCCACCCCCTTGGGTATTTCTCAGGCTGTGGAATGTGTTATATCAAAATTAACCTAATCTTCAAGGTCTATCATGAATATGGGGTCACAAAAATCCTCTTCTTCCACACTCATTGAAACTAAAAACAAATGCCACCATTGCTTCTAAGTCATTGAAAACTTTCTAGTGATATAGTTTTTATCTCAATATGATTCCCGAATTGAAAGTTGCACCCTTACAAAACTTTCTATTTAAATCCTACCACATAAACAAGATACTACCACGTTGCACCCACATGTAACCTACATGGATCTGCCATATCATTCACAATGCTTACCTAGCATCCATGTGGCATAGCTAAATATCTATGGCACTTGCCACCTCATCTCAGATTTGAGGTCCCATAGTGCCACAACACCATCTCGCCATCCCTTATGAAATGATCCACATAAAACTTCTATGGAATGAAAGGGAATTTATTTCAGTTACCAAAAGGAACTCCCACGCAATGCCCTCTATCAAGCCAAACCACTACTCAACTTAATTTCTTCTGTGACGCGATTGGGAATTCTACATCAAGAGGGATTCTCGACCAACAGCTTCTGTCGACCACGCCATTGCCATATTGTGTCGAGGAACCAAAATCCACAATGATGTGGCCCCTTGACACATCGAATCCATTTCAACTCTACATGGCACTCCCTCTTCCATGTAGCACCACATATCACTGCCATGTGTCATAAAATATCAGCCGAATCAACATTCAATAATACTTATTATAATTGCCACGCAGGAAACACATCATCATCTTATCCATGCCATATATCCACATGGTATGGATGCCATCTCATTATGCCCATCGTGTCCTCAAGTTAATGTTTCATTTCTCTTTTCATTAGCATGATTGATGGGAGGCATGAGAAACAACTCTTAATATGAATATTACTGTCTCACCCATCGGATTTTTTCAATCTCAATGCATACCATGTCTAAGATTGGGTGTAGTGATGGGAGATGTGAATGAAAACACTTAACGATAATTTTCCCACCCAATGGATTTTGTCAATCTCTAACTCATGTGAGGTTAGTCTTCCATGCCAGGTTAAAATTATAACTAATGCACTATCCTCCATACACCCCATGTTTTACTTTACATAACCTATGGTAAGCAAAATAAAATATAAACATTCTCATTACCTTATTACACTACGAATGTGGGATAAATAAAACTGGTTATAAATTAAGGGCTTAGATGCATCCACAAACCTGATCAATTATTGTAGGTCATTCATCTCTACAAGCTATATCTTGAGCTTCAGGGCACCATATCAGGCCCAAGAGACCTCGTTGTAGAGATGAGACCGTGGATAAGAAATTGAAAACCTCTATCAAGTAAAATATATGAGATAAATTCCCAAACAATTAAACATAAAAGGAGGGTCACATACTCGTAATGAATTCAACATTGACGAAGATTCTACTCATTATATTTAGTCACAATACAATCCATAGATTCATTAACCAACCCACTATCGGAATCAAAACAACTAAGCTCTTCCATATCAAACACATTAGCATCATATTATACCATGGAATAAATCCCAATATACACTTTCAAAGCCACTGAACTATCATACATTGCACCATTCTCGTTCCTATACTAGGAAAGACAAATAATAGTCTTAAATTATTAGAGATCCATAATGTCCACACCATTTCACGAGGAAACTCTCTCATATCATGCTTAATCTAGGAATGCACAAGTCAATGCAACATTATATATATGTTTACATCCATAAAATTATCTAAACAATAAACTCTACAAAATCCTGAATAACATGCAACACATGGATAACCTTCATAACTTATTGAATAAATTATAGTATAAAACAAGGAAAAGAATCATCAGATTCATAAACATATTATATGAATAAAATCACATGCTATATCATATCAACTAAGCAACTTCAAGCCTCCATGCACTATATTACTTCCTCCTCTCAAGAGGGATTCTGTAAGCTCCAACAAGGCAATGAACCATGATACATACAACGTGTTAAATTATAAAGATCACACACCAAAATAGGTTAGCTGAAGCATGTTAAGTAATCATGCATATGCATGTAATTAATTATGTAAACCATAAGAATATCGACAACTACATGGATTCATAAGTTAAATAATGATCATGATGGCATATAAAGAAAAAATTTCACTATGATCACGTAGAGATATTAGAAACTTCCTGAGATAAGGTTATTCCATGCATTCACCACATAAATTGCACTCCCAATGAAGTATCCCACCACTATGTTTATTACAGCGAGTTTCCCAAGCTTATAAACATATAAAGATGATAGAAACTCTTGAAATCACGATCAGTCTAGAGTGATATCAGATCTCCAATCAAGATCATATCATACAACGTGCAAAAGAAGAGAAATACTGCATCAATATACTTCAAGTCAATAAGGCATCCTTATATAAATGGAGCATGAATGATCATTAATAATAACTCTAACAAGGCATATATTAATCTAACATGTATAACCCAAGAATACTTATTTGAGTGGCTTGACAGTTATGGAAATTGAAGAACAAATTTCCACTCTCCTCCCAACCTTAGGTCAGCTACACTGCAACCTTTCTTGCAATTGACCACCCGCGAGCCGAATCTAGGGTATGAGAAATTGTTTGCACTATGGAAGTTTACACCAGTGGTTTTTTCATTAATTATGCTTCATACAACCCACCATACTTAGACAAACATGGTTTGGATTGATGCCCATATTCACAGAGCACATGCTCAAGGTCATAGAGCACCAACTCTAGGTTACAGTATTTATAATCAACTCTAGCTTTGCCCCAATCAGCCATACCATGCCTTATCACTATGCTTGGTGAAGAAAATCAATATTGAACACATTGTGATAAGAGAATAAAACCAGTGTGATCCATCAATCTAAGACTCAGAGTAAGTTTGAAAAATTTCCTACTGGACCTCCTTTTTCCTCATACAAAAAACGAGCATTGTCTATCTGAGGCTACATCCTTTTTCCTTTTCTTTTGGGTCCTTTTGCATCCTCCTGTGAATGTGTACCTTCCTTTTCCTTTATGTCCCCACATGAAACAACCATGTCCAATCCCCTCTTTTCCATGTGTCAGGTGGTGGCTTGCCACTTCTTCCCGCTTCAGGTCAGTGTGGGCCTACTCATAACATGCATTAGGTACCCAAAACGTATGAAATAGGTGTAATACACTAGCACACCACTAGAACTGTATCTTTTAATTTAGCTGGTAGGGGATGTGGCTTCAAGAAAGGCAAGCAGGTAAAAAGCTTCCCTCAGACCAAGGATTTGTAAGGATATCTAACCTTTAGTTGTGTTAATTAAAATAATAATAATTATTATCATATGTTTAATTAGAGGTTCAACTAGTCATGGTACTTTAACACTGACATTACAATCACAATCATTATTACAATAAGTAGGGGTAGAACATGAGGATGTTATAAACCCCACCCCCTTAAAGGAACACCATCTTCGATGTTCTAAAAAACATAGAACATCTACAAATGCAGAGCACTATATTTTCATCCCTTTATCTCAAAAACATTTTCCATGCTCCACTTTGTGCTGGACAGTGTAGTAGTTCATCTGCATCATAAGCACATGATTCTTATGAGATTAAACATAAATTTTTTAATTCAAATTAAACCATACTTTCATCAACAAACCATAAAATTTTAAATCAATTAAAACACAATTTTAACAAATAAATTATTCAAACTTGTATTTGATACTTATCTCTATGCATTCTTCAATCAATTACTTTTTAAAATCTAGTTCACTGGGTGGTTTATCAGTCGAAGCAAGAAATTAGTGGTGGATATACTTCTCCACGTTGTCTTTTGCACAACTCCATCCTTAAGTACAACTCACTGAATAGTTTCACCAATAGGGGAAGAACTTAATGGCGAATATATTGCTCCATGCAATCTTTTTGTAGAGGTATCAATAAGCCCTCCCTCTCACTCACCTCCCAATGAGTGTGGGAATTACCATCAAGGTAGTCTTCTGTCAACAGGAATATTATTTACCACCACACCTCCATTATCATCACACCTATAATATCATCACACTTCCATTATCATCACACCTCCAATAAGGTAGATGCTATTGTTTGACAAATATATAAGTGACTATCTAGCACTTTGGTGGTGGTGATAGCTGAACGATATGCACTGAGTGGTTTCTCAACCCCAAGCTAGCACTAAGTGGTGTATGTGCCTTGTGATTTGACCAAGGAATCTAGTTAGCTATTAGTATACTCATTGATACAATATTCAACATTTCCTTGTCATAAACATAATATAAACATGGGAACATAAATGTCATAAGCACATGAGCATAATGATAGTTAACAACAAGAGTTCCTTCTTGTACATTTTCTTTATGGATCCCTTACATGATATGGGATCTTATTGGATAACCTCATCATGTTATCCCAAACATGCCATTCACATAATCATCATATTTTTAAGAACATTAATCAATCATCCTTCCATTGAGATGATTCTCGAAAATGACTTGTCAAATTAAATGAAATCGTATACATTCATTTCATCGTTCGCATATTCATGAAATGTAGAATATGAATATACCAAACAATATTAATATTAGAAAACTTCCTTCTTATGCCATTTCTATAACTATCATGTCACTATCTATTTCATTCATGTGACCCTAGCCAAGTCCACCTAGTGAATCTGTTAACTTCTGCCTTCTACTATCATACTTCTAATGTACAAGTTTTAATCAGGGTCTTTCACTTTTAGTTGGGTTTTATATATCTCTTCTCCATGAAATCATTTCCTTTCCTTTCTCACACTCTGTTGGGTCCCTATAATACTAGTGATTACCCCATTACTATTGTAGTTATACCCCTTATTTATATTGTTGTGCCCCTATTACCCACATATTGTTATTTCTGTGCCCCATAGAATCCCTCTATTATTATTTTTGTGGCTTTGTATTATTATTGTTAGGTCGGCTGGATTATATTGTGACTCCTTAGACTCCTATATATAGAAAGGAGGTTTTGTCATTTGTATCATCCAAGAATTGTTCATTTATGTAATGTAAAGGAGGTTGCCCCCTCGAAGAGGCTGAATTCTAAGGCGTTGATCTATCTTTTCTTGAGCTGGTTTCATAACATTTGGTATCAGAGCTTTGGATTCTAGGGTTTCGCTGCTCCAAACAGGTCATCGTGGCATTTTCGCTATAACTTTTTTTCTGTGACGTTTCAGAAGTCGCAAAAAAAACCCATTTGAGAAGAAATCACGCTGAACCTTGGGTCCGAATTCCAGAGTTTTTCGCGCGATATTTTCGGAGATATGATCTGAGGAAGTTGGTCTTTTTGCAGACTCCTGAATTACACTCAAAACAGGTGACCTGGGGAAAATCGTCATAACTTTCTTTCTGAGCATCGGATTGAAATTTCGTAAGAAGGTACAGAAAGAGGACGGAATGTAGTTTTCTTTTATATATTTTTCAGAGTCAAAGGTTGAAACAGTGACACGTGGCACGTCATACAAGTTCGCTCTACTGAACTAGTCTATAATCAAGTCACTGTGGGAGATTTCGCATAACTCTTCCTTGGAGAATCCAATTTGGGTCAGACTTGTGGCATTGGAAAGAGGACACAGAGGGCTACTACAGGTCACAAATTTAGAACTAGATGATCAGAAATTACAGAGATACATCAGAGGCAATATCAAGCTCCTACAAAGTGAAAAAAGGTGTGTAGATTTTCTTAAATTTTTGCTTAAGCTTGGTTTGAAAATTTATTTTGAAGGAATTCAAAGGGCATAGTAGAGCATTATTATCGGTAACTGATGCCCCGAGGAAAGAAAATGCAAACACCTAGTAAGGAACCTGAAAGCTCTAGCATGACTCATGAAGAAGAGAAGAAATGCTACATGATATATCAAAATTACAAGAACAAGTGCAACAAATGTCACTTGCACAAAAAGTAACAGAATCTAAAATGGATGGTTTAAGGAAAGATGTAGAAGCTAAGATGGACGGTTTAAAGAAAGGTGTAGAAGCTAAGATGGATGGCATGGAAGCTAAGGTGAATGGCATGGACGCTAAAATTGATGGCATGGATGATAAGATGGATAAGTTGTTACAAGAAATGGTCACTAAGGGTGACAAAGTACTAAAGGAAACTCATGATGAGAACAAAAGAAATGTTAATCATGATTCCATAGACTCTAATGTTGGATCGAAGACTCACCATGTTCCAAAAATCGATATGAGGAAGTTTGATGGCAAGGATCCCGCCACATGGATATTACAGATGGAGCAATTCTTCGATCTCAATAATGTGCAAAACACACAAAAGGTACGTATGGCAACTTTATATTTGGAACCAAATCAGTTTGTATGGTATCAATGGCTTTGTTCTCGTAAACAATTTATCACTTGGGCAATTTTTACGGAAGAATTGATAGCACATTATGAGGATACAAAAAGCAACACTTTTTTTAGCCAATTGATAAGTCTCAAACAAAAGGGTTCAATAATGGAGCACATTGAGGAGTTCCAAAAATTGAACATAAGGGTAAAAGATATTCCAGAGGAGCATAGGATTGATGTGTTCATAGGGAAAGGATAATATCCAACATGATGTGCGCCTTTGGGAACCTGATTCATTAGAGAAGGCATTCAGGTTAGCAACAAAAATGGAAAGCAAAATTATGGCAACTAGGAAGCATACCATTCACAACTATAAAGACGGAAGTGTTGTTGCCCATAGTCTTCCACAACCTACAAGGTTGACACCACAACAATTGGAAGAAAAAAGAGCAAAAGGGCTTTGTTACAATTGTGATAGCAAATACACAAAAGGTCATAAGTGTGCTGAGAAGAAATTATTCTACATATATTGTGAAGAGGAAGAAGAAAAGGAGCAAGAAAGGTCAAAAGAAGAGGATATATTCCAGGAACAAAGCCTAGATGAAGAACAAATAAATCCGACCATATCTTGTAATGCATTGGCGGGAATTACCACTCCTCAAACCATCAAGATAGAAGGACAAATCAAGAAGAAAAAGGTAATAGTGTTGATTGATTCAGGAAGCACCCACAATTTTATTCATTGTAGGGTAGCAAAAGAATTGAATTGCTTCCTATATCCAGCACCAGAGTGTCAAGTGATGATTGCAAATGGAGGAACAATAAATTGTTCTGGAAAGTGCCATAATATCAAGCTATCCATGGGAGAATATGTATTGACTAGCCCAATGCTTTCCATTCCAATGGGAGGTGCTGATGTTGTACTAGGAGTCCAATGGCTACAATCCTTGGGTACAATAGCTTTTAATTTTCAAGAACTTTTCATGAAATTTTCTGTGGAAGGAAAGGAAGTTGAATTAAGGGGTATTGCAGGGAAACCAGGAAAGATAATCAGCTCTAATGGCATGACAAAGCTTCTAAAAAAGGAGCAAAGAGGTGTAATTGCACAATTATGTTCGCTAGATGTTTCCACATTGGAATCATCTATTTCTCCAGATCTCCAAAAAGTCCTGGACAATCATTCCAAGGTATTTGAGACTCCCAAAGGTCTCCCACCTATGCGTGATCATGATCATGCTATTCATCTGATTCCAGGAAGTGTTCCTCCAAACATCAGGCCGTACAGATATCCATATGTCCAAAAAAGTGAAATTGAACGTATGGTTGCAGAAATGCTAGAGGCTGGTATAATTCAACCGAGTCAAAGTTCTTTCTCAGCTCCAGTAGTATTGGTGCACAAGAAGGATGGATCATGGCGCATGTGTCCAGATTATAGGGAGCTCAACAAGCTCACTATTAAAGATAAGTTCCCCATTCCTGTCATTGATGAATTACTGGATGAATTGCATGGATCAATTTACTTCACCAAGTTGGATCTTCGTTCGGGATATCATCAAATCAGAATGAAGATTGAAGACATTCCGAAAACAACATTTAGAACTCATGAGGGTCATTATGAATTTTTGGTCATGCCTTTTGGCCTTACCAATGCACCTTCAACATTTCAAGGTTTGATGAATTCAATTTTCAAACCATTCCTTAGAAAATTTGTGTTAGTATTTTTTGATGATATACTAATCTACAGCAAGTCTTGGAAGGATCATGTTGAACATGTTGACAAGGTGCTACAACTATTGGAGGAGAAACAATTATATGCAAAAAGATCCAAATGTTTCTTTGGAGTCCAGGAGGTGGAATATTTGGGTCATATTGTATCTCATGAAGGAGTTAAGGTAGACCCTAGCAAAATTAAAGCCATTAAGGAATGGAAAATCCCCACATCCATAAAGCATCTGCGAGGATTTCTTGGGTTGACAGGGTATTATCGCAAGTTTGTTAAGAATTATGGGAGAATAGCAGCACCTCTAACAACATTATTGAAGAAAGATTCATTTTCATGGACTCCGGAAGCAACAAAGGCCTTTGAACATCTTAAAGAGGCAATGTGCCAAGCACCGGTCTTAGCTACACCGGACTTCACAAAAACCTTTATTGTGGAATGTGATGCTTCAGGAAATGGAATTGGTGCTGTTCTAATGCAAGATGAAAGACCCATTGCTTTTGAAAGTCGTCCAATCAAGGGAAAGTTTTTAAGCAAAGCTATTTATGAGAAGGAAATGTTGGCAATACTCCATGCACTTAAGAAATGGCGACCCTACCTAATGGGAAGACACTTCAAGGTAAAAACGGATCATGATAGCCTTAAATACTTTTTAGAACAAAGATTATCCTCTGAAGAGCAACAAAAGTGGGTCACAAAGATGTTGGGTTATGACTTTGAAATCATCTACAAAAAAGGGAAGCAAAATGTGGTGGCAGATGCACTCTCAAGAAAGGATGAGGATGTGGAAGCATTGTTGTGTGCCATTTCTATTATCCAACCAGATTGGATAAACGAAGCAAAGGAGGAATGGAAGAATGACGAAGAAGTGTGGGCACTTATTCGAAAGCTACAACAAGATTCCAGTACTTCTGATACATTTAGCTGGCAAAATGATTCGTTATGGTACAAAGATCGCTTATACCTCTGTAAGAATTCCCAGCTAAAACAAAAGATTCTTATGGAATTGCACACTTCTCCCTTAGGAGGGCACTCAGGATTTTTAAAAACTTACCACAGGGTTAAGAAGGAATTTTTTTGGGATGGCCTTAAATCAGATATTCAAAAGTTTGTGGCGGAATGTTTGGTTTGCCAACAAAATAAAGTTGAAACAATTAAGACACCGGGTCTATTACAACCTTTATCCATTCCAAGCCAACGTTGGGAGGAGGTTTCAATGGATTTTATCACAGGTTTACCCAAGTCTGAGGGAAAGAGTGTCATCATGGTGGTAGTTGACAGACTTACCAAGTATGCACACTTTTGTGCATTATCACATCCATTTAAAGCCAGTACAGTTTCTACTGCATTTATGGAAACAGTTCAAAAGCTACATGGAAACCCAAAGATTATTGTAAGTGACAGAGATCCCATTTTCACTGGAAATTTTTGGACAGAATTATTTTCTTGTCTTGGTACTCAGTTAGCTCATAGCTCATCTTATCATCCTCAATCTGATGGGCAAACTGAGATAGTAAACAAATGTTTGGAAGGATATCTTCGTTGCTTTGTATCTGATAAACAGACACAATGGGTCAAATGGTTGCCTCTGGCTGAATGGTGGTATAACACTTCCTTCCATACAGCAACAAAAATGACCCCATTTATGGCACTTTATGGGTATCAACCACCATCAATCACATCATATTTAAGAGAAAATTCTAAGGTTCAGGCAGTGGAACATCACATCGAACATCAACAACAAGTCCTCCAACTCTTAAAGGATAACCTCGTGTTGGCACAAAATAGAATGAAACAACAGGCAGATCAACATCGCAGTGAAAGAAGTTTTGATGTAGGTGATTGGGTATTCCTACGGCTACAACCATATAAGCAAATGTCCCTAAAGCAAGCTAAGAAGGATAATAAATTATCACCAAAGTATTATGGTCCGTACAAGGTGTTGGAAAAGATTGGTACTATGGCATACAAATTGGAGCTTCCTACAGCTTCTCGATTGCACCCAGTTTTCCATGTTTCATGTTTAAAGAAGGTTATAGGCGACAAGCTCCCAGTTCAAACAATATTGCCAGAACTTGACGAGGAAGGAAAAATTATATTGGAACCGGAAGCAGTCACAGAAACAAGAACTCGACAGCTACGAAATCGATCAATTTCAGAGTATCTTATCAAGTGGAAGAACTTATCCGCTGAAGATTCCACATGGGAGGATGAGAATTTTATGCAGAAGTATCCAGAACTGCTCAAGCGTTGAGGACAACACTTTTTTGAAGGAGAGGGGCATGTTGGGTCCCTATAATACTAGTGATTACCCCATTACTATTGTAGTTATACCCCTTATTTATATTGTTGTGCCCCTATTACCCCCATATTGTTATTTATGTGCCCCATAGAATCCCTCTATTGTTATTTTTGTGGCTTTATATTATTATTGTTAGGTCGGCTGGATTATATTGTGACTCCTTAGACTCCTATATATAGAAAGGAGGTTTTGTCATTTGTATCATCCAAGAATTGTTCATTTATGTAATGTAAAGGAGGTTGCCCCCTCGAAGAGGCTGAATTCTAAGGCGTTGATCTATCTTTTCTATCTTTTCTTGAGCTGGTTTCATAACACACTCAATAACCAACCAAGACAAAACCACACAAAAAAGGCAATAATAAATAATGAAAAATAGAGAAACACCACAATAGAAATACATGAAACAACACAACTAGAATGACCATGCTCAAATTCAACAAAAAAAAGCAACAACAAAAATATGAAGCCGACAATAACAACATAGCCATGCAAAACATTCCCTCTATACCTCATCCATTAGTTCCCATCAAGCTCAATCCCATGAGTTCTCATCTCTTTTTGCATTACAGGTTGTTGGTTCAGTTGTCTGGAGTTTGCATGTGATTTTCTTCCTCTCCAGATGTATGTGGTTTCCTTCCAGCCTAGTCAGCATGACATTCTTCTATATCTTCAAGCATTGGAAACTCCCATTCTGGCTAGTCTACCTGTCATAAGGTTTTCCTACATGGGGTAGTCATTAGAGTTTTACGACCAAGCACCCTTTGAGCATGCTCTAATGACATGTGCATGGAGTCTCATGGCCAAGTACTCATCTTCCATGTTCCATTGTATAATTCATGGAGTCTTATGGTCAAGGTATTGGTTATGACTTACTCCCATGAGATAAAAAAGTACCACATGCCGCAATTCCCTTGCAACAATCTTCTTCCTGAGCTCCCAACTCCATCATTTCACCTGTGTCACAACATTTAGTTTTCCATGAGATATACTCAAAAATTTCAAATCATAAATTTAAATTTCCCAAATTTGCTTCATTTAGAATCCTGATCTCATAGATGTGAGATCTTGTTTTGGTCATGATGTTTGGCTCCTTTGTAGGCGGTGTTAATCTGTCATGGTGGATTTGATCTCCATCCCTTTCCACACTCCGCCTACAATCTGATATTTCAATCAACCAACACTTATCAATGCTTATATGTACAATATTTTCATTACAAAACAAGTCTAAAACACCTTGAAGTGACCTCAGAATTATTATACTCATAACAATTCTATCACTCCAACTAAATTCAAATAAATTGAAATGACACTGCCACTATACTATACATATGCATCATGTCTATTCAAAGCATTTCCTTATGCAATTAAACATTTATTCCAACAAAAAAATGAGTCTAAAACGAGCAATGTATATATCTAAGTTCATGAGTAGTTTAACATTCATTACTACAATCTTTTATACCAAATGCTTCTTGCCTTAACCATGGCCTTTCCTAGGCATCCTTGCAAGGCATTCATTACCTTGAAATAATAGATATCAATTTAAGTTGAAAGGAAATCTTACCCCATTCCTTTCATTTACCTTTTTATCGTGGCCTTCTACCACCTTTACTTGCCTATTTGTCATTACCAGAACTTCCAGTTGAAGCCTTTTTAAGGGGTCCAACTACCTAGTAACATTCCTACTGTTTCAATATTCAACAGTTCCTTTGCATATTCATTTTGAGAAGTATGTGTTTCACATGCACACATCTCATGCTATGTACACACTATCAATTTCTAGCGTTTATTGTTTTCATTCATGCACACAACAAAGGTTAGAAGCATAAGCACATTAATAATGGTATTTTATAGCAAAAAAATTGCTCTTGCACACTTTCTCGACAGTTCCTCCACATGACGTGGAATCCATTAAATAACTTCATTGTGTTACTTAAAACATAACGTGTAAAATTTCTATTTACATACCATTATTGTATGCACTTAGCATATCATTGTTTAATATTGGACATGTATCTCTGATTTATTTCATCTCTTGCATTTTTATCATGCCTCTACTATCATTCATCAACTTATGGAAACTTATCAAAAAATTAAGGAAAAATATTAAACTAGTAAGAGCTAATTTAACAGATTCCCCCTCATAGTTATGGCTACATCACTTCGCCCCAAACTTTTGCAATTATGTTGGGCTACTCCAGGGAATCTAGTCAACAACTTGCATGTTTGTTTTGTTGCATCAAACTCAAATCAATATTTACATTACATTAGTATATCCATATATACAACAAAATAATCTTACACAAGTACACCTGCATGCATAGATATTAGCTTTAAAACTTAAATTCTTTCCTATACTCAAGCCCATCGAGGTTTAGTGTTGAACCATTCTCTAATACGACTTTGCAACACAACCTCCCACCCCGTTGGGTATTTCTCGTGTTGTAGAAGGTGTTACATCAAAACTAACCCAATATTCAAGGTCTATTATGAAGATGGGGTCACAAAAACCCTATTTTTTCCAAGCTCATTGAAATTAAAAATAAATCCCACTATCAAATTTGGCTCATCAAGAGCTTTTTGGGATACAATTTTTATCTTAATTCGATTCACATTGAAAGTTATGCCCTTTCAAAGCTTTCCAATTAACTCTTTCCATGTCAGTGAGATGCTACCACTTGGCATCCACTTGTAACCCATGTGGCTTTGTCATGTCACCCTCAATGCTTACGTGGCATCTGTGCAACATAACCAAATATTCGTGGCACTTACCACCTCATCTTAGATTTTGGGTCCCATAGTGCCACAACACCATCTATCCATACCTTATGAAATGATCCACATAAAACTTTCATAGTGTGATAGGGAATTTTATGTCAACTACCGAAAGGAAATCTTGTGCATCACCCTCTTTCAAGCCAAGCCACTGCTTAAATTAATTTATTTTGTGGTGCAACGAGGGATTTGATGCCAGTTGACAGGAAGGATTCTTGTCCAACACCTTTTGTCGATTGCGCCATCATGTGAAGGAATCAAAATCGGTGATGATGTGCCCCCCTGGAACATATAATCCATGTCGAATCCTCGTGGAACTTCCTCTACCATGTGGCACCACAGATCACTGCCACATGTTTATAGTTTTGGCCGAATCATCATTCAATAACACTTATTACAACTGCCATGTGTCACTACCATGTAGGCAACATGTTATCATCTTATCCACACCATTTGTCCACATGGCAACAATGCCAACTCATCATGCCCATCGGGTCCTTGCCAAGTTCACATTTCATTTCTTGGTACACTGGCGCAGATGATAGTGGGCATGAGCGACAACTCTTAATGGGAATATTATCATCTCACCCATTGGATTTTGCCGAACTTGGTGTATACCAGGTTCAAGATTAGGCATAGTGATGGGAGGTGCAAATGACAACACTTAAAAATAATTTTCCCATCCTTCCCATTAGATTTTGTCAAGCTCTAACTCACACGAGGTTAGTGTTCCACACCAGGTTAAAATTATAACTCATGCACCTCCTTCATACATTCCATGTTTTGATTTACATAATCCATGGTAACCAAAATACAATATAAACGCTCTCATTACCCTTTTTCCACCATCAATGTGGGGTAAATAACATTGGTTCTAAATCAATGGCCTAGATGCATCTATGAACTTGTCAACGGTTGTAGGGTCTTTGTCTCTAGACACTACATCCTGAGCTTCAGGGCACCAAATTAGACTTGAGAGACCTCGTTGTAGAGTTGATGCCATGGAGAAGAATTTGAAAATATATATCAACTCAAATCTTTGAGATAGATGCCCCAATGATTAAACATAAAAGGAGGGTCATGTACTCGTAACGTATTCAAAATTACTAAACATTCTACTCATTCTATTTAGTCATAATACAATCCATAGATTCATTAACAAACCCACTATCAGATTCAAAACAACTAAGTCAGATTTAATATGACTCTACCATCTCAAACACATCAACATCATATTATACCATGGAATGAATCCCAATCAACACTTTCAGATCCACTGAAATATCATACATTGTACCATTCTCATTCCTTTACTAGGAAAGACAAACAATAGACTTAAACAATTAGAGATTGATAACATCCACACCATTTCATAGGAAACTCTCTCATATCATGCTTCCTCTAGGAATGTTCAAGACAATGCATTGTTATACATATGTTTACAACCAAAAAATGCTCTAAACATTTAGCTCTACAAAATCCTAAATGACATACAACACATAAATAACCTTCATAACCTGTTGAATAACATACAGTATAAAACAAGGAAAATAACCATCATATTCATAAACATACCAGATGAATAGAAACACATGCTATATAATATCAACTAAGGAACTTCAAGCATCCACAGATAAAACTACTTCCTCCTCTCAAGAGGGATTCTGCAGCCTCCAACAAGGCAAAGAACCATGATACTTGCAACATGTTAGATTATAGAGATCACATACCAAAACAAGTTAGCTGAAGCATATTAAGTAATCATGAATATGCATGTAAGTAATTCTAGAAATCATAAGAATATCAACAACCACATAGATTCATAAGTTAAATCATGACCATGATGGCATATAAAGCAAAACATCACTATGATCATGTAGAGATCTTAGAAACTTTCCGAGATAGAGTTATTCCATGCACTCAACACATAAATTTCACTCCTAATGAGGTAGGCTGCCATTATGGTTATGGCAATGAATTACCCAAACTTATAAACATATAAAGATGACAAAAAATCATGAAATCATAGATGATTCCTAAGTGATATTAGATCACTAATTAGGATCATATTAGACAACCTACAAAAGAATAGAAATATTGCATCCACATACTTAAAGTGAATCAGACATCCTTTTATAAATTCCATAGGATTGATCATTGATCATAACTCCAATATGCATAAGCTAATGATACTTATTTGAATGACTTGAAAAGATTGAAAACTGAAGGAGGGATTTCCACTCTCCTCCCAACCTTAGGCCAACTACACTACAACTAACTACCTCCGAGCCGAATCTAGGGTCTGAGGAATTGCTTGCACTAGGGAAGTTTACACCAGCGGTTTGTTCATTTACTAAGCTTCATACAACCCACATAGGCTTAGACAATTAGGGTCTCTAAAATAGTTAGAGGGATCAATGCCCATATTCATAGAGCACATGATCAAGGTCACAAAGCACCAATTGTAGGTTACAATTTCAATAATTAGCTTCAACTTTTCCATCTATAGCATGCCCTACCACTATTCTTATCGAACAAAATTAGTCAACACATTCTACTAGAGAATTTAACCAGTGTGATCCAATGAGCTAAGACTCAGAGTGAGTCCCAAAAATCTCCCACTAAACCTCCTTTGTCCTCATGTTAAAAATGACCACTCTTTGTCGCAGGCTACCTCCCTTTTGATTTTCCTTTGGGTCCTTTTATATCCTCCTACGAATGCATCCCTTCCTTTTCCTTTAAGTCCCAACATGAAATGCCCATGTTCAATCACATCTTTTCCATGTGTCAGGTGGTGGCTTTCTACTTCGTCACTCTATGGGTGAGTGTGGGATTATTCATAGCATGCAATAGGTGTAATTCATTGACACATCACTAGTAAATCCATCTTTTAATTTAGATGGTAGGGGATGTGGCTTCAAGAAAAACATGTGGCTAACAAGCTTCCCTCATACCAAGGATCCATAAGGCTATCCAAATTTTAGTTGCATTAATTAAAAAAATTATAATAATTATCATATGTTTAGTTAAATGTATAACCAGTCATGGTCCTTCGACGTTGGGGTTACAATCATAATCATTATTACAATAAGCAGGGGTAGAACTGTTGGCTTGAAGGGGCTTGACCCAGTTCGAAGCTATTTAGCCAAACAAATCCCTACACTACTGGCCCTTTCAGCATCAAGCCACAGAACGCGGACTGAAGTCTCACCCGAAGCAGTATGGGGCGATGCTGGAACCAAGTTTCCAACCCCTTGAGATGTTTGAGGTGTCGATTTAGTACAACTATGCTTATCTTCATGCAGGTTACTTCGCGCACTATTCTAACATGCAATACCCTCGCGGTCTGTTATAATCACCTTTCGTGCAACCCTAACTAAGGGCTTAGATGCTTTCGTGTTGCTATAGCAATGAACTACACTATTTCCTCAAGCTACACCACGAATCTTACTTATCTTCTTAAAGATCTTAGTTAACTTCGCGTAAACAGATATTCTACCTTGCATTCACTTAATCAACACATTCATACATATTCACGCATCGTATAGGCATTAAAAGTGAAATGTATATTCAATGTAACAGATGCATAAAACAGGAAATAAATACGCAGAATGGATATGAAACTTCTCTTTATTAATGCTCCAACTGTTACAGACTTGACTCGCCCTGTGCACTCAGCTGCGGACTACTAGACCTTTGTGCATTCAGCTGCAAAGCTTTCTCCTACTCTACGACCCAAAACTAGACTTTACACTTCATATTTGATTCAATCCTTCATCCTTATCATTATTCTTCCATCATCCATCGATCTATTTAACTACTTAGAGCCTCGCTCTATTTATACAATCCCATGGTCTGTGGATCTCTATAGTCGACATTACATTACAAAATTGAGGGCAGAAAACCCTGTGACTCTTTTACAAACTACGTGCTCAGCACCCACAAAATGCAGAGTCTTTACATCGAGGTTACAATTTTTGACCAAAATCTAGGCTCTAAGCCCCAAAACTTCCCTTGGGGGATCCCACGCCCAACAGGACCCCAACACAAACATCGTGACTTTCCCTCAAGTCACTCTGTCGGTGCGGAGATCTTTGCACGAAGACCTCCCAAGTCTTCTTGGATCATTGCAAGATCGACAACGCACTGAGCGGTTGCCTGCTACACTTCCTGGATGCTTTGTTCAAAGACCGTTGTAGTTGAACTGCTTCCCTGAACCTGTTCTTGTGTTCCTTGCTTCTACGTGAGCTTTTCAATAGAGGTTGTAATGACATACTCCTCATCAATCCACGGCTGTAAGCGCACCTTCAAAACTGTTTCCTTTTGTCGAGCAGCATCCACCTGCTCCTTGAGCGCTTTCTTCTGTCGCATCTACGCAAGCCTCTGTGTAAGGGAAACCATCTGCGTGGTCCCTTTTAATTCATCGTACTTTTGCTATAGCTCATGTGCCTATGTTTCTAGGCCCTGTATGTTCGGGTCCTCCTGCAGAGTGGTGAGAACCTCGAACAACTCCTTGAACAACTTTGTGCGCTCTTTCATTGCACTGTTGACCTCCGCTATTGCTGCTGTAATTGAGCTGACACGATGTTCCTTAACCTCTGGTGGAGTTGAAGGTTGTGCCTTCAATTGCAGTTCAGCTATCTGAAGGTTCAGTTCGAGCTGAACCCTAGCCATCTCTTCCTTTGCCTCACGCACCCCTGCTGCTAGTTTTCGGACGCACGCCTCCACTGGTTCTTCTGCTTGGATGGCCAGCTATAGGACCATTTGGCAGGCTTCCTCGACCACCTGTACAAGCTATCTATTCTGCACCACTATCTTGTCACATTGTAGGCTTAACTGTTCAATGTTGATGCGCTGCTCACTCATGACCTGGAGTGCGCGGCCCTCCCTCGCTCGTAGTTCTGCAGTAACTCCATCTTGCAAAGCATAGAGCGTTTCTAAAGGGTGTGCAACCATATTTAACCCGATTCCTTTCAACTCGCTGACCATAGGCCTGTCGGCCTCATTTTCTGTCATGAGTGCTCAATCTGGTAGCACTATAGTGTTGGTCACCCGGGTGCGCAACATCTCCTCGTCCGTGGCCGTGCCTAGTGCGAGGCTGGTTGATAGAATGCCAACCTGTGGAGTGGACACCTGCAACTCCTGTATTTGCGCTCGAAGATCCCCCAACACCATATGGTGTTCCTACACAAACTACTGGAGG
Source organism: Pinus tabuliformis (assembly GCA_031772625.1). NCBI lineage: Eukaryota > Viridiplantae > Streptophyta > Pinopsida > Pinales > Pinaceae > Pinus > Pinus tabuliformis. The sequence goes on along the minus strand of CM062820.1, from coordinate 1,016,288,595 downwards.
GTCTCTGCGGTGACGTCCCTCATCGTCTCCCCAATGTTGTGCAGATCCCCTTCAATGAGGGTGATCAGGTCGAAAGAAGTCTTCGAAGCCTTTGAATTCTTCCACAACCTTACCTGCTCTCTTGGGCGCTGTTATTTCAATTGTGTGGACACTATTTGCGGGTCCATGCCACCTTGCTCTGTATTTGTTTCCTGTTCGGGTGAAGGCAACTTCTGTCCTTCGCGCTCTTCCTCTGTTACTCTTTCGCCACCTTCGCAGCATCCCACGCCACCTAAGCCTTAGTTGTTTTCGCTTCGTTCCTACGCTTCTTTGCCAATTACGCCATCTGCAGTTTCACCTCATCCTTTTTCCTCTCTACAACAAACTTCTCCGTTTCAATTGTAGAGCTGGTTGGAGCGCGCCACTCTAGTGGCCACGACTCAAGGACCACGAATATGACATCGTCTGTCACCAGATAAGGTAGCTCACGCCTTGTCTTCACGGGGTCCTTCCACACCGTGATGTAAACATGATGGAAATCTGACTTGAACTCTGTGAAGCTTTGCAGATTGTTGTAGTCTGTGGGTGATAAACACGGCTTGCAATTAATCCCCATTATGATGTTCATCTCCATGAACACCTAGAATATCTTACTATTTCGTATCCTATGCACATCTCTAGTTTCCCACAACGAAGCGTACTTTGCTGCCTATAGAAGGTCCTGCGCAATCGTCGGGAACTGGCTGTCTTCAAGAAATTCCCATGCCACCAGCACTATAGACAACAACAACCACACATAATGAAAAGTCTTCCCCTGCTCCTATGCCTCACGACAGTTCTTAAGGAACTCGCCGCATAAGTAGTTTGCCCAGTTAAACTAGACCCCTTCTACGCATTGCGTCGCAGGTGCAACCATCGACGCGGGCACCTTATCAGCACGACACTTCTACATAACCTTTCCGGCCAATATCTGTGTCATGACTTTGACCGCAGGATTGTTGATGCTGGAAATCGCGTACCCTCTCTTCTTCTTCTCCAGCTTGAACTTCTTCTTCATGGCCTTCGCAATGGCCAAATCATCACTCTTACCCTCCGAGATGTTCGCTGGGTCCTCCCCTTTGCAAGGGAGCCGGGTAATTCTGTGAATTAAGTGGTCCGTGATGGGGATGGGCTCCTCCAACCACAAGCACCCATCATGCACCAGGCAGAGCAGCTACATGATGACAAAAATAGTCACTGGGGCATGATGGTAATGCGGCACCCAGAGCAGGTTTAACAGTCCTACCTTTTCTACACCTCTCAGCCACTTACACGGCTCCAACTCTATAACTCCCATCGGTGCGTCTTTCTTTTGGTGCATCAGCTGTGCGGTTGCCAAATGTGGGAACTTCTCATGGTCCATGAGATCTCAGGCTTCAAATTTAATACAAGCACTCGCCCCAAGTGCACTCCATAAAAAAATAATGTTTTCAGGGAGCAACGAAGTCTGCAAAGAGATTTTTCTCTCATCTATGTCTTTGGGCACCTTTGCTTTACCCTTCTGTGGAGGAACATATGCGAGTAGCCTGGTAAGGGGGTCCACACCCTGGGTGTCAACCTCCATTTCTACATCCTCCTCCTCCTCTACCAGGATTTCTTCAAATTATTCCTCCTCATCGGCCTCCAAATTGATCTCCTTCCCCTTTTCTTCCATGGTAAGCTTAGTCCTTAACAAATTTCTCAGGGATACGCACACTGGTACCAGAGCCTGCTTGTCTTTCTTGGGTCTCAGTGTGCATGGAGATTTAGGGATTTCTGTGACTATCCCGACACCTTTTGGGGCTTCTGCTTCTGTTATGGCCTGCGCGGCTTCCTCAGCAGTCATTGCTCCAATATCCATGGATTCCTTAGGCGCTGCCATAGTGCTATTCCACAATTCTCTCAACGGCTTGGGTAAGTTCTCAAACAACGACTTCACCTTCAAAAGATCGAACAATTCTGGGTTCATGAGTGTCTGGGCATGCAACAACTCAATTCTCAAATTTCCAAGTGTTGTTTGCTAGACACCCCTTTGTAATTTATAGCGCCTTTTGAATTTGAATTCGACCGTTCCCCCCACATTTGGTCCATTAATGCTCACTTGGTGGCAGATTTTCAAGAATCTAGCCCATAAAGTTCACCTTAAATGCCTGCCGCCCACTCCATTTGGTCTCAAACCAAGCATCACATCATGAATAGTGACTATAACGGTCACTTTCCAGCTGACCCGCGCGGCAGTGCAGCTATCCTCGCGCTGTTGTAAACCCTGTGACACTTCGCTACTGCGTGCAGCTCCCGGGCAGAGTAGTTTACAGTCGTGCACCTCCTTTCAGCTGCCTGGAGCACTAAGACTATGCTTCTGTCAATTGGTCAGATGGTCAAGGCCCCTGTGTACACCTTCAAATGACTGCCATTAACTTTTCCTGCGAAGAGTTCTCCATTTAACTTTACCAACTGTACGACGCCACCATCTATGATGTCCTTAATAACATACAGTCCTAGCCAATGCATTCTGAGCTTCCCTAGGAATTTATCAAACTTACTATCATATAATAACACCAAATAATTCACCTTAAAGGTGCACAACTTAATATGGTGATCGTGCCAAGCATTTTCGCACTGCTTTTGGACCTGCTAGTGGAATCCAGCCAAAAATTGTTCTTCTTCGAGCTCCTCCAACTGCGCGAGCCTCTCCTCCAAGGCTCTGCGATCCATCATACTTGTGAGCATTTCTATGCGTAGACTAGGCATGATGTATTTCGTAGGCATTACAACTTCCACTCCATAGACAAGTCGAAAAGGTGTCTGTCCCGTCAGTTTCTTGCATGTCGTCCTATAAGCCCATAATACTGCAGGTACACGCAAGTCCCAGTCACTTGGCTGCCCATTGCATACCTTGGTTAGTGCAGTCTCTAGTACTTTGTTAAACAATTCTACTGTCCCGTTAGCCTGTGGGTGATACAGTGTGCTTTCTGATGATACACCTGAAATTCTTCCGTTAGCACGCTGATCATCTCATTCAGGAAATGTGTACCACGATTGCTCATCAATATCTTCAGACATCCAAATCGCGTCAGTACATGTTCAAACAGAAACTTCGCGGCCATCACGACTGTGCAATCTTTTACCGGCTTCACTTCTGCCCAATGAGTTAGGTACTCCGCCGTAGTGATAATATATCTCGTGTCTGTCTTTCCTTGAGGTTTGAGAGGTCCTAAAAATTTGATTGCCCACTTTTCAAATGGTTGCAATGTCATTTGTGGATTCAAAGGCATCTCGTCCCTTCACGATGGTTTACCTTTTCTTCGATATACATCACAGGCCTTACAATGTGCTTTTGAATCCTGATGAAGGGTCGGCCACCACAACCGTGCGCGAAGAATCTTTTGTGTGGTTTCTCTCACTACATAATGTCCTCTCGCAGCGCCCCCATGAGCGTTTGCAAGGATATTGCTTCGTTCAAACTCAGGTACATACCTTTGCAATATCTCATCATTCCCCATCTTATATATATGCCTCGCAATGACAGAGAAATCTGCCGCGCGCACCACTAGTTATTTCTTCTGTTGGATAGAGTACCCTGCCAGCACAGTTCCGGTTGTTAAAAAGTGAATTATATCTTCAAAATGTCCATCCGCTATGCACACAGCAAAAGGCTACGTGTTGGGTAGTCCTTCCTCCAAACTAGTAGGTTCCTCCCTTGTCTCAATGCGTGACAAGTGATCTGGTCCCATGTTCAATCGTCCAGGCTTCACAACAACTTCAAAATCATATTCTTGGAATAGTAAAAGCCACCTGCATATGCACCCCCCCAACACAGGCTTATTGACCAAGTACTTCAGCGCAGAATGATCTGTATACATCTTAAAATGACCTCCTAGCAAGTAGTGTCGATACTTCTGGAGCGCATATACCATAGCTAGTCCCTTGCGTTTAGTGGTGGAATAGTTCTTTTCTGCTTTAGATAATCTATGACTCGTGAACGCGATAGGGTGATCCAAGCCTTCTCCACCATCTTGTGTTAGTACTACCCCCAAAACTATACTCAACGCGTCAACATGGACATGAAACTCTTTCTTCCAGTTCAGGAAGACGAGAATCAGCGTAGTAATCATCTTTTCGTTCAATACATCTAGGATTTTCTTAAAGTCATCGTTCTAGCAGAACATGACATCCTTTTTTAACAGCTTTTCCATCGGCACAGTGATTTGGGCATAGCCTTTGATGAACTTCTTGTAGTACCTCGTATGCCCCAGAGTAGCATGCAACTGTTTTGCACTCTGTGGTGCTTCCAAATTCAAAATTATCGCAATTTTTGCGGGGTCTACAATTAGCCCTTGTCTACAAACCACATGCCCCAACAGGCTCCCAAAAAGAACGAGGAACATACACTTCTTGAGGTTGAGTGTGATTTGGTATCTTCGGCATGTATCCAACATCAAGCGTAAGCTCACTACATGGCACCTAACGAGCCCAAATATAGTCCAGCCGTCAAAATAAACCTCCAAGAACTTATGAATATATTCCTTGAATGCCGCAACAACCACACACGAAAATATAGCAGGGGCATTCTTCAATCCAAATGGCATGATAATATATTGAAATCAACCCCACTCAGTTGCGAAGGTTGTCTTACTCCTATCCTTTGGCGCGATTTTGATCTAGTGGTACCCTAAGAACCCATCATTGAAAGAATATGCTTCCTGACCGCCTACATTTTCCAAAACCTCATCTGTGAACGAAGTTGGGAATGGATCATGTACACACACGTCATTCAAATTTATGAGATCCACGCATATTCTTATTTTGTCCTTCTACTTCTTCTCTTGTACCACCATTGGGCTTACCCAATCGGATTCCTCCATAGGCTCAATGATGCATGCCGCGAGCATCTTGTCTAGTTCTACGCGGACCTTTTCCTTGTATTTCACATTTAAGCGATATGACCTCTGCTTAAATGGATTCGCGTTGGGTTTTAACGTGATCTTCATTAACTCTAAATATTTGATTATTCCCTTCAAATCCGTAAACTTGGTCGGGAATAAGTCCTGATATTCGCAGAGTAATTCAATGACCTTATCCACCATCGCGCCATCCCAATAGTCTCCAATCTTTGCAATTTTAGGTTCCACCTCCGTACCAATATTCACCTGCTTAGTCTTCACCGATGCGGTTATGTCAGGGTTCTCAATCTGTGGTCCCTGAACCTCGCGGTGGCCTTCCATCTCTGGAATGTTAATTTTCCATGGATCTTCATCTTCTTCTTTAGCAGTTACATTATAACATTCCAGCACGCAACTCAGCTGAGTAGCCCATTCAGGCTGAATCGATTCTACTGGCTCCTGTGGTATCCTAAAGATGGTTGCTTTTACCTCTTGTAGCGCTTCATCAATACTATCCCACTCATCCTCAAAACTGAAGGTCATCACGAACCCTTCGCGCAGAACATCCCATTCACCTGTCCCGTGGTGGAGCTCTGTTTCTATATACCAGTTCATTGGTATAACATCCAAGGTATGACAGAACAAGTGCACCCACTCAGGCTATGGCTTTTCCCCATAGGCCTCCGTCCATTTGGCTAGATGTGTGCGCGTATCATCCTGCGCATTGTACTTATCTGTCTGTCACATCCTAGGCTTCCCAAATCGTATGTACATCATTCCCCTACACTCATGCCAGTCGTCAAAGATCCCTTTGTGCATACCCCACCACCTCATGGGCGTAGCGCGCAACACCCAATCTAAGGCCTGGAAGCGTTGCTTTTCCGACACCTCCCTTTCAAATTTATTCAAGAAGGTATCTACCTCACTTAGACCATCATAAGTAGGCAGGTCTCTTACTTCTGTTGATATGCAGCGAAATGACCTTGTCGTCATATTAAAATTTAGTGTAGTTACCTCATGTAACCAATTCTACCATCACTCTGTCTCCTCATCTGAACCTGAAGTATAGGAGCTTTCGCGCTCCCATGCAATCCACCCATCCGCGGTGGGATTCACCCAGTCCTGGTTTCGCACTGTTATGTTATAGATGTAGTCCAAATCATCATCACTTTCATAGTCACGCAATAGATCTGTAGAGCACGATCCTTCAGCAGGGGCCAGGGGTATAATTACGCGTGGTGACTTCTTCTCAAAAATCATCTTGCGCTTCTTCAGATTAATCACCCCGTTCATGTTAGTGGCCCAATCAATTCCTAAGAGCGCGGGGTAGGGATTGTTGTCATCAACAATCTCTATCACTTCAAAGTTTGCCAGCGTGCTCGCTCCCTCAATATCCATGGTTATTCCCTGCAATCGCCCCATGGGTATTATTTTCTGCTGGTTCGCCATTTGCAGCTGAATAGGAGACCACTGCAGCGTAGGTCTCCCCATTCGCTCCCATGTTTGTTTCGGTAGGACAATCGCATCCGATCCTAAATCTAGGATAACTTGATCCATCTCATATTCTCCGACAATTAGCCTCATTTCTCTTCCCATCCTTGTCTTATGCTTTCCAATCTTCCAGATTATGCGCGGTTCTCCTGGCGTAGTCCCAATGCATATGTTAATGAGTTCCTGTAATCCTTTTACAGCTTTACTGTCGCACAGTGACTTCATACATGTCTCCAGGAACATTGTGAGCATAGATGGGTCCATATCTAGCTCTAGTTTATCTTTGCTTCCGAAAGTAGAGGCATCCGCGAAGCTCTTCTTAGCTTCCATGAAAGTTTCCCAGGTGTGCTCCAAATCAAACTCTGCTTCTTTTGCCGGAGCTTTGCGAACCCAAGTACTATCTTCCGATTGTTTGCCTTTGTCATCTCTCATTGCAATTCCACTTCGAAGCAAAATGTTTACATTCACATCTTCCTCACGTGGCTTAGACCTCATCATCTACAGGTTCTGAGTCGGAGGAGGTGGTAGCGCTCCTTTGTCGTGTGTCCTAGCTATCAGTGTAGGACAATATTCTGTCTCATGATCAAACAAGTTGCAATAAAAACACAACGGGCGCGTTGGATTTGTGCAATTGCGGGCATAATGTCCTGGCTCTCCACAATTGTAGCATATCAACTGTCCGCGACCTCTTCTAGGTCCCCCTCCACCTCAGCCTCGTCCATGCCCCTGAAATCCTGTTCACGCCATTCCTACATTTTGGTCAAGGGGCCAAATTTCAGCCTAAACTCTATAGGTGGGTGTTCTATCCATCATTAAATCATAGCTTCTACAAGTGCGCTCATCGTGTCCCACTGACCTACAAAAGTTGCAGAACAACTGTTGCGAATTTTGCGTATACTTCTGTAACAAGTGACAATTGTCCATGGCATGTTTTCCTTCTATTTGATAGATTGCGCACCACAAAGCAGGTGCTATGCTAGGTCCTACTTGCGCTTTCAGTCTTAAAGGCATCGATCCTCCTCCTGCGAGATAATTTGCAAAAACCAGGCAGTGGTCCTTGTCATGACCCCGACCCTTACATTTTAGACACCATACCTCTTCGTGCACTTTTGGTCGAGCCGTCCTGTCCTATTTCAGACTCTGCATCTCAAGGCATAAATTCTTCAGCTGCGCATGGATCTGCTAAACTCCTAAGTTGGGATCCTGCATTAGGGTCTCATGCAGCCTCATCACGATCTCTAAGGCCTCTGCCTGAGTCATTAGCTTCTATTGCGATAGCACACTCCTTAGATGTGGCGTTAGTGAAGCTGCAAACCACTCGTGATGTTGTCCAGCTTCACGAATCATACATTTTAGCCTCTAATCCATCTCCCAAGGAGTCTCTCTTGCTAGGATTGTGATCTCTTTGAATCCAATGATCGACTGTGCTTCAGACTTCAGCCTGCTAAATTGTGTATTTAGCACTACTTGGATATCTGTGATTCTCGCATTTGGATTATCATTGGAGTGATTAATATACCAGGTTAGCGCATGGTCCTATAGGGCGTTAACCAGTGTCACTTTATTAATATTTTCATCTATAACTCCTCGCGCTTCCCATACAACCCTAACCACGAACCAGAATTGGTCTAGATCCTCATGTCACAAACCCTTAAACACAAACAACTTCATTGTGCTTGCCATATTGAATCACGGTGGTGGTGGAGGTGGTACGGGTGAAGATGGAGGTGATGGTGGTAAAGCTGGTGGCAGTGTGGGTGGAGGTCGTATTCGCAGAATTCTCTGCCTTATCAGATGGATCGCACTTCATGGTGAGACCTTCGCAAGCTCTTCCTCGTCCTATCGCAGAGATGAAATGAAGGGGCTAGTTTCTTGTCCCTTATTTCCTTCGTTCCTGTAAGATTTTCCACTTCGCGTAGCCCCGAACATCAAGGTAATTGCATAACCCTCTTTTTGCACAATAGTATTTTAATCTAAGTATTCAAAGACTTTACGTACTTACCTCTTGGTCCTTTAAGAAAGCATTGCTCTGCCTCGCTGTAGCTAACTGAGGTGTCAACCGCGAACTCAGTAATGAATCATCCTATGATACGATTGAGCCAATGATAAACAACACGCACGATCTTATCCTTCGATGCTCCCAACCTTCGCACTAACTCTGGGGTCTACACAATAGGATCGTCAAGTTTCCACCTTCCTTGGCTATCTGCTAGCTTTGCCATCCAATCGTATAGCTCAGTAGGGAAGGACGCGAAGAATATTTTGTGGATCTCCATGTACAGTTAGCAGTCTAACCACTTTTATTTTGACAGTCGCTGGTTCCTATTCTCTTGCTCTGCGAACTTGTGAATTCTTTTGTCCAACTAGCCTTCAATTCCCTTCTTAGTTGGATTCCAAAGATATGACATCAGACATCTCTATGTAGATTCTGGTCCCAACAACAGAACCATTTGTTGGATTGAAGGGGCCTGACCCAGGTTCAGAGTTATTTAGCCAAACAAATCCTTACACTAATGGCCCTTTCGACATCAGCCCGTGGAGCATGGACTGAAGTCTCACCTGAAGCAGTATGGGGGGATGTTGGAACCAAGTTTCCGCACCCTTGAGATGTCTAAGGTGTCGATTTAGTCCAACTGTGCTTATCTTCATGCAGGTTACTTTGTGCACTATTCTAACCTTCAATACCCTTGCGATCTGTTATAATCACCTTTTGCGTAGCCCTAACCAGGGGTTGAGATGCTTTCGCGCTGCTATAGAAGTGAACTGCACTATTTCCTCAAGATACATCATGAATCTTACTTATGTTCTTAAATATCTTAGTTAACTTCGTGTAAATAGATATTCTACCTTGCATTCACTTAATCAACACATTCATACATATTCGCGCATCATATAAGCATTAAAAGTGCAATGTATATTCAATGTAACAGATGCATAAAACAGGAAATAAAATACGAAAATGGATATGGAACTTCTCTTTATTAATGATCCAACTATTACAGACTTGACTCACCCTGCGCACTCAGCTGCAGGGGTCCACGCACTCAGCTGTGGACTACTAGGCCTCTGCGCACTCAACTGTAGAGCCTTCTCCAACTCTACGACCCAAAACTAGACTTTACACTTCAGATCTGACTCAATCCTTCATCCTTATCCTTATTCTTCCATGATCCATCGATCTCTTTAACTACTTAGAGCCTCGCTCTATTTATACAATCCCATGGTCCACGGACCATGGGTAGGTCTCTACAGCCGACATTACATTACAAAATTGAGGGCGGACAACCCTATGACTCTTTTACAAACTATGCGCTCCACGCCCACAAAATGCAGAGTCTTTACATCGGGGTTACAACTTTTGACCAAAATCTGGGCTCTAAGCCCCAAAACTTCCCTTGGGGGATCCCGCACCCAACAAGAACACATGGATGTTACAGATAAGGTACTAAATGGGGCTTGCTTGGACAACCTTTGACATCAAAAACAACAATTTTCAACAATTTGTAGAAAAGAGTCAAAAGTGATAATTTGAATAGTCCTTAAAGTAGGCTAGAACAATTGATTTTTGTGTAGCATTGGGAAGTATTCATGCATGCCAAAAGGCCTCTTAAGTTGACCTAAGAAAATTATAAAAATAAAATATTCTAATCCTAATTTTTGGGCTTCATGTAGGATCTAAAATGTTAATTCAAACCCACCATGAAATTGTGGCTCTTTATCAAATTCACCCTATTTGACTAGTACGTATAAACAATGAGGGTTACTCATTTCGACCACTCACATCAACACAACATATCTTCTCAAGTAGCCACAAAAAGGAGCAGAAAGGAGGACGAATTGACCAAATTTGAACATTGACTGAGGCTGATCACAATACGATTTTGACTATAGTCCCGAGCTTGACCATAGGTCCAAATTCTAACTATTGACCATTTTTTACTTTTATACTTTAGATGGTTTGACTAGCGTTGAGTGGTTGGTAATTGACGAGGTTTGACTAGTATCTTGGACATGGATTTTGGCATAAATTTCTAGACAAATTTTGTAATTATGAACCTTGTTGAAGAACAACTTTGTAGGGACCCTCCCTATGACACTATATATTTTTTATATTTATTGAAAAACTAAATAAATAAAAAAAATGTAGTTAAGCCTAGATTAGAACCTTAAGAAAATAAGTAATTTCAATTTAACTAATCATTAGCTAGCAACATCCATACCAAGATCATGAAACACAATAACACCCACCAACATTGGAAACGTAGAGCTAATAAGGCATTTACAACAAACGTCCATGAATTACAATACATTCCACATATCATTTTTTTACATTCTATTAACCTTAGATACAACAAATCATGTATTAGAACATCATAATTTTAACAAGAATTGTTCACTCGGAGAGGAGGGTCGATCCTGTTCTTGACGCTACTTGCCTTCCCTTGTTGTTTTCTGCATCCAAGTGAGAATGTTGATGTGCTCCAACCAAATATTAGTGACCCACCAGTTGACCTTCCAACCTACTCCTCGGGTACTCTTCTTCCCCGCATACCTCTGAGCTGCAATGGGGCTGTGTAATAGAGGAAGTGTGCTAGCAACTGATATAGGTGAGCACTCCTTGGCTCAAGAGTCCCCTCTCTAAATATCTCCACCTCACCAAACTCACTATAGCTCGTAGCCACTCACAATGACATAATCTCATCCATCCAACAATAGGGTAAGCAAAAATTCCCTTTTCCCATGGCTTGCCCCTTCTTTTATAGGAGGCTTCATAGGTGACACTTGGCCTTCATGCATAATTATTATTATTATTTTTTAATTAATTCAAAAGTTTAATTATTCACCCACCCATGTGTCACCCTTTCACCAAGGTTATCCAAATAATTTACTTAATTTCAATTAAAAAATAAATTTTTTCCTCACCCTGACCAGACTCCCTATTTCTTCTCGTAGTTGTCTCTTGATCCCACTTTTCTACTCCATAATTTGTTTTCATTACTGAAGTCAATTAATAATTCTCAAATTTGGTCCCTTAACTACCTCCTGATTTAACTCAATTTTCCTCTTAGGTGGATATTCTTATGTTGGCTCTTGACACATGGAGGTTCTCTAATTTCTCTAATTTAATTCATTAATATTTATATTTTTATTCACCATAATATTTTCTTAAAGAAGTTTAACTATTTTAGGATTAATCTTTCTGATTAACTTTGTGTCCCTCTCCTCCCCTTATACTTATTAAAATGCTTATGTATATTATCTACCTAATATTTTCCAACATGGGAAGGGTAAAGTTCTCAAGGTACAATATTTTTATTTCTTCCTACTCTCATTTTACCCCAAGTTTTATTCTTGATTTAATTTCCTTGGTTTTAACCTCATTTACCACCTAATGTGAATTAATATGATTTCCATATCTTGATTATATTTAGTAGTTTCTTTTTGATGCCAAGAGTGCTAAGTCAGTCGTTCCCTTCAAGAACTTCCTTTTGAAGTTCCAAGTGTGCCACGCATAACCATTTCTTCTTGATTCCAAGGGTGCCAAGTCGGTCGTTCCCTTCAAGAACTTCCTTTGAAGTACCAAGGGTGCCATGCCACTTTCCTGTCAAGCATCCAAAGACTAGGAGGGGAAGATCTAGGTGCAATGGAAAAGAACACTATCATATCCCGTGTTTCCCTCTATAATGAGGCAAATGGTGTTGGGGATTGAGGAATACACTTTGATGTGCACCACTAGTAAAATACTCATGATTAGCCTATTCTAGGGCCTACCCCCACGACATTATGATCTTTAGGGAAAAGGTATCCCAAACCTTCCAGCCCAAGTCACGATGAGAGTGCTAGTGGGTGAAATCAGGGACACTGTACGACCCCTTCCATGAATTTTCATTTATTTGTACAATCCCATCACCCATGTGTGAGTAATTCAGATAAGCAATTAACATGTGCCTGCAGCCACTAACATGTCATTAAAAGTTATAACAAGATTCAAACTAAACTTTAAAATTTCAAAGACAAAATATTCAATTCCATCAAACCAAATGTCATTGAATTATCACATACGAGTGAATCTGGTGGTTTCCTGTCATACTTGATAATAATTAGTAACAATGTTTCACACTATTAGTCATTGACATAATACAATATGTTAAACCATCAACATGACATAGTTATACACATTGTTGTTCATCGTGAACCATAACTAATGTAAGTAGCCAACATAATGAACACATCCATCACAACTATCATCATCATAAAATTAGTAGGAAACATATATATCCATCAAAGTTATCATCATCATAACATCAATAGAAAACATATAGATCCATAAGCTATCATCATCATAACATCAGTAGAAAACATACATATCCGTCAAATCTATCATCATCATAACATCAACTAGGAAACAAACATAACCATCACATCCACTAATAATAGAGTCAAGTGTCTAGATCCTCAACCTGAGGTCCTCAAAGAATAAGGTGTGAGCCTTAAGTCTAAATCAATTCTAATGTCATATCAAGGTCAATAAACTAAAGCAGGGCACTACATACATCCCCTCTTAATAATATACTTCGTCCCGAAGTTCTTAGAATAGGTAAGGGAAACAATAACACATCTCCTCAGAATCCTCCCAAGTGGCTGAAGCAGGACTATAATTGTTCCAATGGACCTTAACCTGGTCCACTAATCATCGTCTAAGTTGCAAAGTTTTTTGGTCGAGTATGCGAACTAGTTTTTCCGTCACTGTGCCCTCATCCGAAACCTGCAAATGACCCAAGTCAATAACATGTGAAAGATATGAAATATAATGATGTAATAAAAAACATGGAACATACGTGCTAGTGATGGAGGTAAAGCAAACCTACATGCAACCAACCCTTTTCTTTCTAAGATTTCAAAAGGTCCCATAAACCGTGGAGATAATTTTGCTCCCTTTCCAAATCTTATAGAGCTCTTTTGGGGCCTTACTCACAAAAACACCCTATCTCCCACTTCGTAACTTTGATCTATTCGATGGGCATAAACATAACTTTTTTTCTTCGATCTGCGCTTCTTTTAGCCTCCCCTTAATTATAGTCATTTGTTCTTCTATCTCTTGTACCACTTCTGGTCCTATTAATAATCAGTCCTTTAGTTGTTCCCAAATGAGAGGTGTTCTGCAAGGTATCCCATATAAGAACTCAAATGGTGACATATTGATGGAACTCTGACCACTGTTGTTGTAAGAAAAATCTACTAGTGGTAAAAATTCTTGTAGAAATTTGAATAATATAACACTTATTCACAGAGATTATCCTGATTATACACTATTTGTGGAATGCATGCATAATACATAACCTCCTCTACCATTGATCATCAATTTGCGGAATTAAAAAAAAAATCACATGTGCACATTGAAACATCTATCACACATATCAACACAGTATGTAATGGGGAAAGCATACAGCTGAAAACCCCCAAGTATCTGTTTATTATAATGATAGAGAACATGTAACAATACATAGTACAATACTCCTCACAAGTACTCAGTACTATCTCCACATGCTACACACAAACTAGCTCAGATCTGAACAAGTCACGGGTTCAAATCTCCTCCACTGTTTGCCTGCCTCTACTGCGCAATCCAAGTTGAGAATTAGATCAGCTCCAAGTTCAAATTCCCTTTTGCTTGTACTGCGCAATCCTCATTGGAAATCTCAATCAATGATTGTGCAAATCTCATGCACAGCTATAGTCACAACTGATAGTAGTCTCACCCTTTCACCCACCTCTAACACTTGTCTCCACTGAACTGTCCATGCACTGAGTTAACTGATGTATTCTTTAGTTGATTTATGAGTTAATAATTAGTGAACTAATTAATAATTAATTCACATCACTCATCACTAGTGTACTTGTCAGTTAGACTAAATACAACTAGTTCAACTAAGTCAAATTGAACACAACTCCATCAACTCCTCAATCAACTCCACCAAACTCAATCACTTGAGTTTTAACTGAATTCCATCATGAAATAGCTCAACTAACCCATAGGAAAAGCGTATTTCCTTCTGGCAGTTGCATGTGCCACATCCGTAGCTCGAACTGAAGCGCTGCAACAGGATAAGATAATGTTTATAGTCCAAATATTATTAAGAGCTAATAATATTCGACTGTTTTATTTTTTGACTGGCAATCTAAAAATAGACTCCGCCCATATGTCTAAAATTAGAGGTCCATCTATTTTTACCAACATGACCAATCATCCATAAATAGCATCCTGCAACTCATAGACCACGATCCATATGTCTAAAAATAGACACAGCCTAAAAATAGACTTTGCGCCAAAAATAGCTTGCGGGCCCACTTAGTGAAGGCGACTTCTTTTCACTAAGCTCCATCATCTTGTTGCATTTCATCAATTCTTCCCATATTTTTTGTTGGTCCATCATATACATTGGTAGCATGTTTGTAAGGATTTGGTAGTCCTCTTAGGTTGACCATCTGTCTAAGGGTGATAGACAATTCTAAAGTTTAGTTGGGTTCCCAAGGCTTATGGGAAATTGGTCCTAAAACTTCCTGTAAATACTGCTCCCCTATTTGATATAATTTTTCTTGGTATTCCATGTAATCTCACAATCTCATCAATAAAAACCCTTTTATCTCTCATGCCTCATATGAAGTCTTGATTGGCATAAAATTGGCGCTCTTGGTCAACGTGTCTACTACAAAAAATATGGCATCATGTCTTTTTGTGGTCATTGATAATCCCATGATGAAATCCATTGATATAACCTCCCATTTAGACTCAGGTATCTCATGGGTTTGCAATAAACCTACATGGATGTCTATGTTCAACTTTTACTCATGACACTCTAAGCATCTCACTACAAATTTTACAATGTCATTCTTCATGCCCTTCCAAAAGAAGAGTGGTTTCAAGTCCACACTCATCTTCTTAATAATGTTGTGTGCCATGTATACCGCTTGGCGTGCTTCTCTCAAGATTAATTGGCATATATCTTCCTTCGGTGGCACATATATCCTCCCATGAAATCATAGTATTACATCACTATCAAGGGATTATCCTTCATACTTTGGGATCATCACCCTCAAACTCTTATTAACATCCTTGTAGTAGGTGTCCTCAATTTATAAGTTGAGCAAATTCACTCTCATGTTTGTATTTAAGGGAATAACCAAAAATATCCAAGGCCTCTTACTTAAAGCATCAACCACCCTATTTATTGTTCCTTTTATGTAAGTAATATCAAAATCATATCACATATTAACTCAAACCACCTTCTCTATATTGCATATAAGTGATTTTTAGTGAATATGTATTGTAGCCCACAATTATCAATCCTTAGTTCAAACTTCCTTCCTATAAGTTAGTGTCTCCAGATCTTTAGGGCATAAATTAATCTTAGATTAAAACCTTAAGAAAATAAGTAATTTCAATTTAACTAATCATTAGCTAGTAACATCCATACCAAGATCACAAAACACCTTAAACACCCACTAACATTGGAACATATAGATATTAAGGAAATTACATAAACGCCCATAATTTATAACGCATTCCACATATTATATATATATATAGATGCAAAAAATCATGTAATAGAACATCATGATTACAACAGGTACCATTAACACTTGAGTGGAGATTCGATGTTGGCCTTGCCGCTACTTACGCTCCCTTGCTGTGGTATGCGTCCAAGTGTGAATGTTGATGTGCTCCTACTAAATATTAATGACTCACCAATTGACCTCCCAACATACTACTTGGGTACTATTCTTCCCCGCAGACCACAAAGCTGTAACGGTGCTGTATAATAGAGAAAGTGTGCTAGCTGATAGAGGTGAGCACTCCTTGGCTAAATATTCCCCTCTCTAAATACCTTCACCTCACTAAACTCACTATAGCTCGTAGCCACTCACAATTACATAATCTAATCCATCCAACAATAGGGTAAGCAAAAAGTCCTTTCTCCCATTGCTAGACCTTATTTTATAGGAGGCTTCATGGATGAGACTTGACCTTCATGCATAATTTTTTTTTATTATTTCAAAAGTTTGATTATTCACCCACCCTTGTTTCACCCTCTCACCAAAGTTCTCCAAATAATTTACTTAATTTTAATTCAAAAATAATATTTTTTATCACCCCAACAAGGCTCCCTATTTCTTCTCCTGGTTGTCTCTTGATCCCCCTTTTCTACTCCTTAATTTGTGTTCATTACTAAAGTCAACTGAGAAGTCTCAGATTTGATCCCCTAACTACCTCCTAATTTAACACAATTTTCCTCTTAGGTGGATATGCTATGTTGGCTCTTTCCACACGAGGTTCTCTAATTTCTCTAATTTAATTCATTGTTATTTATATTTTTATTCACCACCTTCTTTTCTTAAAGAAGTTTAACTATTTTAGGATTAATATTTCTAATAAATCTATGTCCATCCCTCCCCTTTACCTATTAAAATACTTATGTACATTATCTACCTAATGTTTCCAACATGGGAAGGGTAGAGTTCCCAAGATACAATTTTTTATTTCTTCCTATTTTCCCTTTACCCAAAGTTGTATTCTTGATTTAATTGCCTTGTTTCTAACCTCATTTACCACCTGATGTGAATTAGTAGCATTTTCATATCTTGATTATATTTAGTACTTTTTTTATGCCAAGAGTGCCAAGTTGGTCGTGCCCTTCAAGAAATTTCTTTTGAAGTTCCATGGGTGCCATACCTAACAATTTCTTCTTGATTCCATGGGTGCCATGCCTAACAGTTTCTTCTTGATTCCAGGTGTGCCAAACCACTTTCCCTTAAAGCATCCAATGGCTTCTAGGGTAAGATCTAGGTGCAATGACAAAGAATTTTATCATCTCTCATGTTTCCCTCTATAGTGAGACTAATGGTGTTGGGGTTCGAGGAATCTTCCTCGATGCACGCCCCCTAGTAAAATCCTCTTGAGTGGTGTAATATGGGGCTTGCCCCCAAGACATCTTGATCTCTAAGGTGAAGGTATGCCAACCCTTCTAGCCCAAGTCATGATGAGAGTGCTAATATGTGAAATTAGGGACACTATCCCACCCCTCCCATGAAGGTCCATCTATCTATATAGCCCCATCACCTTTGTGTGATTCATTAGGACAAGCAACTAACCTATGCCTACAACCACAAACATGTCATTATAAGTTATGGCAACATTCAAACCAAACTTTAAAATTTCAAAGACAAATATTCAATTCCATCAAGCCATATGTCATCGATTCATCACATGCGAGTGAATCTAGTGGTTTCCTGTCATACTCGATAATCATCAGTAACAATGTTTCATAGTGTTAGTCATTAACATAATAACATATGTTAAACCATCAACATGACATAGTCATCCACATCGTTGTTCATCGTGAACCAGAACTAATATAAGTAGCCAACATAATGAATGCATCCATCACATCTATCATCATCATAACATCAATAGAAAACATACATATCCATCAAAACTATCATCATCTTAACATTAGTAAAAAACATACATATCCATCATCTATCGCCATCATAACATCAATAGAAAACATACATATTCATCAAAGCTATCATCATCATAACATCAACTAGGAAACAAACATAACCATCACATCCATTAATAATAGAGTCAAGCGTCTGGATCCTCAACCTAAGGTCCTCAAAGAATAATGTGCAAGCCTTAAGGCTAAATCAATGCTAATGTCATGTCAAGGTTAGTCAACTAGATCTAGGCACTGCAAATTTCTCCTAGAAAAAAAATTGCTAGGTTTTCTCCCAAGTTTGGGTTTCTCAGTGAAAATTTGTTGTCTCTATTGTGCGTGGCTGTCTCTTTATGATTTTACCATTTTCATTGCATTACAGTTGATATTTTGTGTGTATAATTACTCAATGACATTAGTGGCATAAGATTAACTAATTGAATATCATTAGGAAGTAATTATCATATGAAAAAATTCTTTCTACTATTCATATTTGTAACACACCCCCTCCTAACCCTAAGGCCAAACTAGGTTAGAGGGAGGAGGTCACTATGATGACTCAAGAACCAAGGTAGTGTTAAGGAAATGGGTTTAATTAAATAATAATAATAATAATTTTTTTTTACAACTTCCTCAAAACTTCAAATGGATGAAATTGTTTTATTCGCCTTGTCGATATGATTCTGGTGATATAATTTTTATCCCGATCCGACGTTCGAATCGAAAGATATGACCATTTAAAGTTTAGTAAGTTAGTAGTGCCATATCAACAACCCACCACATGGTCTCCACTTGGCACCCACATGGTCATCCTAGTCAACCTCTTCACTTCCACTTGACATTTATGTATTAGTTTCCGACCCATTCACGCTGACCACGTATAAACTGCCATGGGTTATTACTACCACACACACACACAAGTATATATATATATATATATATATATATATATATATATATATATATATATATATCTCTCTCTCTCTCTATATATATATATATATATGTTCTTATATATATATATCTGTAATAACATATATATATCGTTATATATGTATATATATATAGCCCTCCGCCATCTGCCATCCAATAGTCCACATTAAATTCCATGATCGATGGTGACTAATCAATAACACAACCCCTTCTCGAAAGAGACCACCCTAGATGAAACCCCTTAGAATAAACTCTGAGAGACTAATTTATGAAATTGATGAGACCGATATTTTGCCACGTCTCCTGGAGATATCCATCTTGGAAGAAGCATCTCGACAAAAACTCCATCTAGGAGAAAAATCCTTCTTGGCGAAAACTCCATCTCGATGAGAACTCCATCTCGGTGAAAACTGAATCTTGACGAGAACTTCATCTCGGTGAAAACTCCATCTTGACAAGAAATCCATCTCAGAAAAAACTCCAACTCGATAAACTCCATCTTGGCAAAAAATCCATCTTGGAGAAAACTCCTTCTCGGTGAAAACTCATTCCTAGCAGAAAATCACCTTTGGATAAATATGCGCTCGGGCCCACTCCTGCCATGTCATCTCAGAGGAAACTCACCTTGACAGAAACCTATCTTATAGAAAACTCCTCAAAAGAAACTCTGAGAGACTAAGTGCTTAATCACTGAGGCTGATATTTTTGCTGACAAATGATAGTAGATGCTTCTATTAGGTAACATAAATACTTTCCATCTCAGCTGTTTGATGAGTCATGGCTAGGTGACAAAGTCTAAAGCACGACATATGACATGAACCCATTTCTCATCTCCGGATAGACTCTTGGAGGATTTTCTTAGCGAAAATGATCTTGGAATTTTCCAAAGGAGGCGAAAGAGACTTAGTTCCAAAAAGTTGAGGTTTGATATTGCGATGTCTTAGTCATGAGGGAGGGGCCATATGGTCCAAAGATTAAAATAACCTATGGAAAAAAATTAGTGGTACTGCACTTTATATGTGTCTACATTGCACTTACAGGACAGAGCCCACACCTCAACTATGATGGTTTTATGAAGAGTGTTAGGAAAATAACTCACAAAAGGATAGAAAAGATAGATCAACGACTTAGAATTCAGCCTCTTCGAGGGGACAACCTCCTTTACATTACACAAATGAACAATTCTTGGATGATACAAATGACTAAACCTCCCTTCTATATATAGGAGTCTAAGGGGTCACAATATAATTAAGCCGAAATAACAGTAATAACATAAGGGCACACAAATAACAATAGTGGGTTTCTATGGGGCATACTAATAACAATATGGGGACAATAGGGGCACAATAATAACAATAAGGGATACAATGAGAATAGTAATGGGGAATCACTAGTATTATAGGGGCCTAACATTCCCCTCTCCTTTCATATCCTCAATGCTTGAGTAGTTTTGGATGCTTCTGTATAAAATTCTCATCCTCCCATGTGGAATCTTTAGCGGATAAGTTCTTCCACTTGATGAGATACTCCAAAATTGATCGATTTTGTAGCTGTCGAGTTCTTGTTTATGTGACTACTTCTGGTTCCAATATGATACTTCCTTCTTTGTCAAGTTTTGGCAATATTGTTTGAACTGGGAGCTTTTCACCTATAACCTTCTTTAAACATGAAACATGGAAAACTGGGTGCACTCGGGAAGCTGTAGGAAGCTCCAATTTGTATGCCATAGTACAAATCTTTTGCAACACCTTGTACGGACCATAATAATTTGGTGATAATTTATTATCCTTCTTAGCTTGCTTGAGGGACATTTGTTTATATGGTTGTATTCGTAGGAATACCTAGTCACCTACATCAAAACTTCTTTCGCTGCGATGTTGATTTTCCCGTTGTTTCATTTTATTCTGCGCCAACATGAGGTTATCCTTTAAGAGTTGGAGAATTTGTTGTTGATGCTCGATGTGATGTTCCATTACTTGAACCTTAGAATTTTCTCTTAAATATGATGTGATGGATGGTGGATGATATCCATAAAGTTCCATAAATGGGGTCATTTTTTCCGAAGTATGGAAGGAAGTGTTATACCACCATTCAGCCAGAGGCAACCATTTGACCCATTGTGTCTATTTATCAGATACAAAGAAACGAAGATATCCTTCCAAACATTTGTTTACTATCTCAGTTTGCCCATCAGTTTGAGGATGATAAGATGAGCTATGAGCTAACTGAGTACTGAGACAAGAAAATAAATCCGTCCAAAAATTTCCAGTGAAAATGGGATCTCTGTCCCTTACAATAATCTTTGGGTTTCCATGTAGCTTTTGAATTGTTTCCATAAATGTAGTAGAAACTGTACTGGCTTTAAATGGATGTGATAATGCACAAAAGTGTGCATACTTGGTAAGTCTGTCAACTACCACCATGATGACACCCTTTCCCTCAGACTTGGGTAAACTTGTGATAAAATCCATTGAAACCTCCTCCCAACATTGGCTTGGAATGGATAAAGGTTGTAATGGACCTAGGGTCTTAATTGTTTCAACTTTATTTTGTTAGCAAACCAAAAATTCCACCACAAACTTTTGAATATCCAATTTAAGGCCATCCCAAAAAATTTCTTCTTAACCTTGTGGTAAGTTTTTAAAAATCCTAAGTGCCCTCCTAAGGGAGAAGTGTTCAATTCCATAAGAATCTTTTGTTTGAGTTGGGAATTCTTACATAGGTATAAGCAATCTTTGTACCATAACGAATCATTTTTCCAGCTAAATGTATCAGATGTACTGGGATATTGTTGTAACTTTGGAATGAGTGCCCACACTTCTTCGTCATTCTTCCATTCCTCCCTTGATTCGTTTATCCAATCTGGTTGGATAAAAGAAATGGCGCACAACAATGCTTCTGCATCCTCATCCCTTCTTGAAAGTGCATCTACCACAACATTTTTCTTTTCTTTTTTGTAGATGATTTCAAAGTCATAACCCAACATCTTTGTGACCCATTTTTGTTGCTCTTTGTAGGATAATCTTTGTTCTAAAAATGATTTAAGACTATCATGATCTGTTTTTACCTTGAAGTGTCTTCCCATTAGGTAGGGTTACCATTTCTCAAGTGCATGTAGTATTGCCAACATTTCCTTCTCATAAATATCTTTGTGTAAATACTTTCCCTTGATTGGACGACTTTCGAAAGCAATGGGTCTTTCATATTGCATTAAAACAACACCAATTCCATTTCCTGAAGCATCACATTCCACAATAAAAGTTTTTGTGAAGTCTGGCGTAGCTAAGACAGGTGCTTGGCACATTGCCTCTTTAAGATGTTCAAAGGCCTTTGTTGCTTATGGAGTCCATGAAAATGCATATTTCTTCAATAATTTTGTTAGAGGTGCTGCTATTCTCCCATAATTCTTAACAAACTTGTGATAATACCTTGTCAACCCGAGAAATCCTCACAGATGCTTTATGGATGTGGGGATTTTCCATTCCTTATTGGCTTTAATTTTGCTAGGGTCTACCTTAACACCTTCATGAGATACAATATGACCTAGATATTCCACCTCTTGTACTCCAAAGAAACATTTGGAGATTTTTGCATATAATTGTTTCTTCTCCAAAAGTTTGAGCACCCTGTCAACATGTTCAACATGATCCTTCCAAGACTTGCTGTAGATTAGTATATCATCAAAAAATACTAACAAAATTTTTCTAAGGAAGAGTTTGAAAATGGATTTCATCAAACCTTGAAATGTAGAAGGTGCATTGGTAAGGCAAAAAGGCATGGCCAAAAATTCATAATGACCCTCATGAGTTCTAAATGTTGTTTTCAGAATGTCTTCAGTCTTCATTCTGATTTGATGATATCTTGAACAAAGATCCAACTCGGTGAAGTAAATTGTCCATGCAGTTCATCCAATAATTCATAAATGATAGGAATGGGAAATGTATCTATAATAGTGAGCTTGTTGAGCTCCCTATAATCCAGACACATGCGCCATGATCCATCCTTCTTGTGCACCAATACTACTGGAGCAAAGAAAAATCTTTGACTAGGTTGAATTATACCAACCTCTAGCATTTCTGCAACCATATGTTCAATTTCACTCTTTTGGGCATAGGGATATCTGTACGGCCTGATGTTTGGAGGAACACTTCCTGGAATCAAATGAATAGAATGATCATGATCATGAATAGGTGGGAGACCTTTGGGAGTCTCAAATACCTTGGAATGATTGTCCAAGACTTTTTGGAGATCTGGAGAAATAGATGATTTCAATGTGGGAACCTCTAGCGAACATAATTGTGCAATTACACCTTGTTGTTCCTTCTTTAGAAGCTTTTTCATACCGTTAGAGCTGATTATATTTCCGGTTTCCCACAATACCCCTTAATTCAACTTCCTTTCCTTCCACACAAAATTTCATGAAAATTTCTTGAAAATTAAAAGCTATTGTACCCAAGGATTGTAGCCATTGGACTCCTAGTACAACATCAGCACCACCCATTGGAATGGAAAGCATTGGGCTATTCAATACATATTCTCCCATGGATAGATTGATATTATGGCACTTTCTAGAGAAATTTATGGTTCCTCCACTTGCAACCATCACTTGACACTTGGATATAAGAAGCAATTCAATTCCTTTGCTATCTTACAATGAATAAAATTATGGATACTTCTCGAATCAACCAACACTATTACCTTTTTCTTCTTGATATGTCCTTCTATCTTGATAGTTTGAGGAGTGGTAATTCCGGCCAATGCATTACAAGATATGGTCAGATTCATTTCTTCTTTATCTAGGGTTTGTTCCTGGAGTATATCCTCTTCTTTTGACATTTCTTGTTCCTTTTCTTCCTCCTCTTCACAATTTATGTAGAATAATTTCTTCTCAGCACACTTATGACCTTTAGTATATTTGCTATCACAACTGTAACAAAGCCCTTTTGCTCTTTTTTCTTCCAATTGTTGTGGTGTTAACCTTGTAGGTTGTGGAAGGCTAGGGGCAACAACACTTCCATCTTTATAGTTGTGAGTGGTAGGCTTCCTGGTTGCCATAATTTTGCTTTCCATTTTTCTTGCTAACCTGAATGCCTTCTCCAATGAATCATGTTCCCAAAGTCAAACCTCATGTTGGATATTATCCTTTAAAGTCCCTATGAACACATCAATCCTATGCTCCTCTGGAATATCTTTTACCCTTATGTTCAATTTTTGGAAGTCCTCAATATGCTCCATCATTGAACCCTTCTATTTGAGATTTATCAATTGGCTAAAAAAGGTGTTGCTTTTTGTATCCTCATAATGTGCTATCATTTCTTCCATAAAAATTTCCCAAGTGACAATTTGTTTATGAGATCAAAGCCATCGATACCATACAAACTGATTTGGTTCCAAATATAAAGTTGCAATACATACCTTTTGTGTGTTTTGCACATTACGGAGATTGAAAAATTGCTCCATCTGTAGTATCCATGTTACAGGATCCTTGCCATCAAACTTCATCATATCTATTTTGGGAACATGGTGGGTATTCAATCCAACATTAGAGTCTATGAAATCATGGTTAACATTTCTTTTGTTCTCATCATGAGTTTCCTTTACTACCCTTTCACCATTAGTGACCATTTCTTGTAGCAACTTATTCAAATTTATCTTCAATTCTTCCATCTTATCATCCATGCCATTCATCTTAGCATCCATGCCATTCATCTTAGCTTCCATGCCATCCATCTTAACATGCATGCCATTCATATTGGCTTCCACGCCATTCTTCTTGGCTTCATTTACCTTTAGTGAGAGTGAAATTTGTTGTACTTGGTCTTGTAACTTTGATATATCATGTTGCATTTCTTCCTCTTCTTCACGAGTCATGCTCGAGCTTTCAGGTTGCTTACTAGGCGTTTCCATTTTCTTTCAGGGCATTAATTAATGCTAATAATTCTTCACTATTCCCTTTGAATTCCTTCAAACTAATTTTTCAAACCAATCTTATGCAAAATTTAAAAAAAACTACACACCTTTTTTTCACTTTGTAAGAGCTTGATATTGAATCTGTTATATCTTTGTAACTGCGGATCTCGAATATCTAAAATCTCGTCCTGCGGTATCCCTTTGAGTCCTCTTTCTAATCCTGCAAATCTGATCAAGATTGGATTCTCCAAGGAAGAGTTATGCCAAATCTCCCACGATGACTTGATTATAGACTAGTTCAGTAGAACGAACTTGTGTGACGTGCCACGTGTCACTGTTTCGACCTTAGTACCTGAAACTGATATACAGAAAAATAAATGCCATCCTCTTTCTGAAACTTCGTACGACATTTTAATCTGATTCTCAAAACAAAAGTTATGACGATTTCCCCTAGGTAACCTGTTTGGAATGTAATTCGGGAGTCTGCAAAAACCCTAACTGCCTTAGATCATATCTCCACAAATATAGCGAGACAATCTCTGAAATTTGGACCCGAAGTTCAAAACGATTTCAGCTCAAATGGGTTTTGTTTTGTAGCTTTTGAAATGTCACAGAAAAAAAGTTATAGCGAAAATGCCACGATGACCTGTTTGGAGCAGCGAAACCCTAGAATTCAAAGCTTTGATACCAAATATTAGGAAACCAGCTCACAAAAAGATAGAAAAGATAGATCAATGCCTTAGAATTTAGCCTCTTCGAGGGGGCAACCTACTTTACATTACACAAATGAACAATTTCTTGGATGATACAAATGACTAAACCTCCCTTCTATATATAGGAGTCTAAGGGGTCACAATATAATCAAGCCGACATAATAGTAATAACATAAGGGCACAAAAATAGCAATGGTGGGTTTCTATGGGGTATACTAATAACAATATGGGGACAACAGGGGCTCAATAATAACAATAAGGGATACAATGACAATAGTAATGGGGGAATCACTAGTATTATAGGGGCCTAACAAAGAGCCTACTCCATAACTCAACCCATCTCCCTTAAGGTCATTATATGGCCTACTTTGGAGTTATCTCTCCTGAGATTTCAACAAGTTTCTCCCCGACCCATTCACCTCTTATATATATATATATATATATATATATATATATATATACACACACACACACACACCTTACACTATGCTCCCAAAGCTTAACAATAGTGAAACAATATCAAAACAATAAACAGGACAAGGACTTGTCCATTCAATTTCAATGAGGCCATGTACCAATTATCGACCCATAGCAAATCAAAGGTATGTCAGCCTCTTAGGTTAATAGTAATTAGAAAAACAAGCTCATGACAACCAATAAGACACTATGCAATGCCCAAATTCCCACAAGAAAATCATAATTTCATAGGCAAAAAATAAATCTCATTTCCAATTCGATTCATAAACACAACCACACATCTAAGTGTTAGCATCATTACAAGACTGTAGCCAACATAGTGAACACTTTTTAGACATTCAAATACAAGAGCTAGAGAAACACTTATCTTATACAATGCATAAGTGTTCCAACTGAGAGTGGGACTTCAACTCTCCACCCAACCATAGACAGCTACCACCAAGTCTTAC
Source organism: Pinus tabuliformis (assembly GCA_031772625.1). Lineage (NCBI taxonomy): Eukaryota > Viridiplantae > Streptophyta > Pinopsida > Pinales > Pinaceae > Pinus > Pinus tabuliformis. The sequence goes on along the minus strand of CM062820.1, from coordinate 1,016,262,244 downwards.
TTGCAACTATCGCTCCCGAGCCAAATTCCAAGGCTTGAGGTAGAGTGCTTTCAGAGGAATTTTAAACCCATCTTATCAACTGAAACAAGATGTCTCGAGGCTGCCTCACCTCCACCCACCAGCTATCAAAGATAAAATAACACTTCACTTTCATACAATCATCATCCACTGAGGGGTTAAACCAAAATTATAAATTGAAACAAGGTGTCTCAAGGCCACACCACCCTCACACACCAGCTACTCAAAAAATTCACACAAGGCGGGGAAGAAATAACTTTATGAAGAGGGACTTGGAATTTGGAATCCCATATTCTCTGGGGATATGGACACATAGGGTCTCAATTCAAATGTGGAGAGAGAGATATGGTTAATAATAAGGAAGTTTTATCAACTGAGTCACCTCTTAAGGAATAAGAGTGCACTCTCCAATAGCTTAGTGGAACTTCCTCTTGTGTTCTCAGCCCAATCCCATGGAACTACCATCAGGTGTTATCAACCCCCCTAGATTGGTGGGCCGCCACTTCTCAAAATCTATCAACCAACACAGTCTCCAGTGGATTTATCATCCCTGGAAGGCACAACCACTACATAATTATTATCATCTAGCAAGCCCTTTGGGTTCCTCAGCTAGTGCTCCATTATAAATTTCAAAAACTCAGAGATAGGGATCACTTTTTTCCTCCCTTCAACCATTCACTCTCCATTGGTTCTCTTTGCATCTCCCCCACATGTGGGTGTGTGTGTCTTCGAGAAAAGCAGAGCACATGTATCAATGGGTGCCCCCATCTGAAGGTATGTATTCCCTTTTTCTTTCCAAAAAACTTACCCAATATTTTCCATGATTGCACAATAGTCAACAACTGACATAGCAACCCATGCTACACTTTAATGCCTTGTTTTCTTCTTGATTGTGGTTAAAAGACACCTACGCCTGCGGCTTCTTCTTTAAGTTAATTTATGGCATAGTCAGCCCACTCAAACAACCAGGATTGATATTCAAAACAACAAGTTCCTCAAGCAATATCATACCTCAAACAATGGAATTTTCATCCCTCTCTTAGCCATTAAATAATTACAATTATGTTTAATGATAGAAATATTAACCAGGGGATACTATAGTCCCCTCCCCAATGAGAGAACTAATAACTAGGGGATGTCACAATCCCCACCCCTTTAGAGGAACATAATCCTCAGTGTTCTCATTCCCAAACATAAGAAAACATACTTAACCCAAGCATAAATGATTTGGAGCTTTATATTTATGACTCGATTACAATTACAATTCACATACTCAGTCACTTGTCCAACAATTTAATGGATATATATATATATATATATATATATATATATATATATATATATATATATATATATATATATATATATATATATATATATACCAATTAACTGGCCATATTTCAATGGCTCTTTGTTGGAAATAATACTGAGAGGGGGGGATGAATCAATATTAGAAAGTTAACAATATTTCATTTCCATAAATAGATTTATATACGCTACTTCTGTTAATGCAACTTGCGTGTATACGCAACTGTGTTTAGAGCAACCAACGTATACCTTGCAAACTTATAATTTAGTTAGTTGATCTTTAATCTGTGTATCAGAACCATATAAACAGTAACTAGGTGTAGTAAACAGAACAAACAATCACACACATGAACACAAGATATAAGGTGGAAACTCAATGTGGGTGAAAACCACATGCTGCAATCGTCTCTATCTTTCTTTAATAAGAAACTTATTTTTACAAATTTTGTATTGGTGCAGTCTTATACCAGTACGCATGCTTCTACCTACAAAAGGCTACAACCTTCTCTTGTTCTCTAGCTTTTCCTGGAAGGGAGCTACAACCCCATTAGCTCTTGTACTAGCTGATGTGTTTACTAGTACATTGGTGCTGACCTACAGAAGGCTACAACCTTATCTTTTCTTCCAGGGACCACGTTTCATAAATTTTTAGACTGGATCCATCAATAACATCAATCAAACATCAAATATATCTGCATCAACCAATCTCCTTTGTACCAACCAAAACTGAATCAAACAATCACTTTTCTGAATGCTGTAACCAGAATATAGTAACAGTAACCAGAACTCAATCTAGAACCCAGAACACTGCAATAGTAAACAAAAGTAGCTAAAACATATTTTATGAGGAGTACACTACTTCAATGTGTCAAACTTACGTGCATATGCACTTTTGTCAAGGTGGACCTGCGTATACGCAGTTTTGAAATGCCGAACCAACGTGTATATGCGCCTTTGCTATACTGAACCTACGTACAGATCTGTAAAAGATGATTTAACCTTTTCCACTATTCAAACATCAATTATACCCAAATCATCAGATTTATAGATTACGACATGCGCCAATTATTCAGATAAAAGATCAAAACCACACAAAGATACTTCTCTTCAAGCCTTAAGATCTTGACCCATCAATAGAACTTATCCTTCTTCAAGCACTCAGGTTCCTCCTTGATTCAGATCCAGCTATGCACCATAACCCAATGACCAGTATTCTAGATCTTGCTCTTCATTAGATATTCAATACTTGAGTGCCTTTGCCTAATGATCTCCTCCTCCTTTTATAGTCTTAGGCCTTACTCAATACCATGGTCCAAAACCACTTAGAAACAATACCTTGGACCAATTACCTGGGGTCAACACTTCGGACAAGATACCTTGGACCAATACCATGGGTCAAAATACCATGGTCCAAATACCACGGACCAAAACCAAATTCTCCAACATGTACGCACCTTTCCTTGCGTGAAAGTGCGTGTATACGCATACACGCCTTTTGGTCGGTGAACTCGTGTGTATACACGGCTTGGTCAAGGGGAACCCGTGTATATCTCTTTTTCCTTCATTCTATGAGCTTGAACTGTGATCTGTCATTTGAGTGAGTTGCCATCAAGGACAACACCTGTGTCATAGCGCCAAACCGGGTCATAATGCCAACAATCTCCCCCTTTGGACTTGGTGGCAAACCTAAGTCACTCTCCCCCTTTGTCATCAAGGGAAAAGGGTTATGCTCCCCTTGAGTACATGCTGAATTCTCTAATATGCTGAAGTGTGCTGTTCATGCTCCCCTTGACTGTAAGCAAGGTCTAAAAAAAGATGTTCTATAAGAAGAACATGACTCTATACATCATAAATGACCTTCCTATCACCAAAGACTCATACATACATCCATCTCCAAACCAAGTGGGAATATACCAAGATTGACTCATCCACCCAACCAAGTGGGGATACACCAAAAGTTTATACATGATAAAACAAGAACATTACATCATCCATCCCAGGCATAGTGGGGAAACAAAATAGGTCATTACATGACCTTGATAATAAAAGATATACATAACATAGAGACAAAATATCTAAAACAAGACTATGATAGTCATCAACAACTATCATCAGCAGCATCTGTCAATCACCATCCAGACCAACAACCATGATCTCCCTCTGCACCTGTTCCACCTAAATAAAAAACAACTGTGAAATTGTACCAAGATCTTCTAAGATAATGCCAACAATGCATTATTAGAAGCATATGCTCCCCCTGAACATGTGCCAGATGATCACTGTCAGACCCATATCAGACTGTTTTCATCCTGATTTTGGCCCACTGATATTCTTCAAACCAACATATATGTGGCTGTATCCATAGCAACCAGTGTATGTACGCGGATACTCTTCATGAAACTCGCGTACAACCACTGTTCTCTGAAACAAATAAGTGTCAATGGCAAGATGATGAATCAAATACTCCTAGCTTCTGTCTGAGGTATTCAAATGTCTCGCTGCGTAGTGTTTTGGTGAATATATCAGCAACCTATTCCTTGGAGGGAACATACTCCAATTTAACCTTTTGTTCAAGCACTTGTTCCTGGAGAAAATGATATTTGATAGGTATGTGCTTGGTCTTGGAATGCATGATTGGATTCTTTGAAATACTGATTGCACTTGTATTATCACATAGAATGGAGATGGGTGGGGTAAATATGATCTGAATGTCTTGCAATGTTTGCATCATCCAAAGGAGTTGTGTGCAACAAGATGCATCAGCCACATATTCTGCTTCAGTTGTAGATAATGCAATTGAACTTTGTTTCTTGCTGAACCAAGACACTAATCTGGAACCCATATAAAATGCACCACCACTAGTGCTTTTTCTGTCATCCACGCTTCTTGCCCAATCTGCATCTGTATATGCATGAAGTGTAAGATCTGTATCTCTAGGATACCATAAACCAAAGTTTTGTGTTCCTTGAAGATATTTGAAAATCTGTTTGACTGCCTGAAGGTGTGATTCCTTTGGATTTGCTTGGAATCTTCCAACTATTCCCACTGCATGCATGATGTCTAGTCGGGTACCTATTAGATAAAGTAGACTACCAATCATGGATCTATAGGTTGGTTGATGTACTACTGTTGATTCATCATTTGAGTTGAGGTTGCATCCTGTTACCATAGGGGTACATACTGGTTTAGAATATTCCATGCCATATTTCTTCAAGATCTGCTTGAGGTACTTGGTTTGTGATAGAAAAATACCATCTTTATTTTGTTGAACTTGTAAACCAAAAAAATATGGGAGCTCACCAAGTAGGGACATTTCAAATTATTTCTGCATTACCAAAGCAACGTTTTGACTCATGGCTTCTTCATTATTACCAAAAATGATATCATCAACATACACAACAAGTATTAGCAATTTATCATTGTCAATTTTTATATATATATTGCTATCAGCTGATCCTTTTGAAAAACCTTGTTGATGAAGGTATTTGTCAAGATGATAATACCAGGCCCTTGGAGCTTGTTTTAGACCATAGAGAGCCTTTCTGAGTTTGCATACAAGTTTTGGATCATTTCCAAGGATGAATCCGTCTGGTTGCTCAATATATACTTCTTCTTCTAGGTCTCCATTAAGAAAGGCAGATTTCACATCCATTTGATATACTTTGAACTTCTGAAAGCTAGAAAGAGCAAGGAACATTCTTATGGCTTCAAGTCTAGCAATAGGTGCAAAAGTTTCTTCAAAGTCTATACCTTCTTGTTGAGCATACCCTTTACAAACAAGTCTGGCCTTGTTTCTAATAACTTCTCCATTTTCATTCAGCTTGTTTTTGAATATCCATTTGGTTCCTATGACATTCTTATCATTAGGTCTAGGAACCAATTCCCAAGTATTATTCTTTTCAATCTGCTCAAGTTCTTCATTCATGGCCTTGACCCAACATTCATCTTTGCATGCTTCATTTACATTTTGCGGTTCAACGGAGGAAAGCAATGCTAGATAGCTTGAAGCTTCTGTAATAGTTCTTCTTGTCTGCACACCTGCCTCTTTCTGCCCCAAAATTTGAGTCTCTGGATGATTCTTCTGAACATACCTGGATGGAGTCTTTTCTTCTACCCTTATCTATTCTTCTGGTGCCTCATTGGTTTCTTCTTCAGAATTAGTTTGATTTGATGTGGAAGGATAGTCCTCATCTTCTTCATAATCTTTGGTTTTTACCTGCTTTGGATTTTTTCCTGCTTCATCAACCAAAACATCAATACTTTCAACAATTTTCCCAAGTATTTTATTATAAAACTTATATCCTTTACTTCGGGAAGAGTATCCAAGGAGAATGCCTTCATCTGCTCTAGGTTCAAACTTGCCAAGTTTTTCATCAGTCCTTATGATGTAACATTTGCTTCCAAAAACTTTGAAGTAATTTACAGTAGGAGTCTTACCATACCAAAGTTCATGTGGAGTTCGAGCGCTGTTTACCTGGACTTTTGTTTTCTTGAGAATAGTGACGACAATAAATGCAACTTCACCCCAGAAGGTTGCAGGAGTTCCAGACTCGTCTATCATAGCACGAGCCATTTGTTGAATAGTTCTGTTCATCCTTTCTACCACTCCATTTTGCTGAGGAGTTCTTGTGGTAGAGAATTCCCTTCTTATTCCATGTTCTTCACAGAAGTCGAAGAATTCATCAGAGGTAAATTCCCCTCCGCGATCTAATCTGAGACATTTTATTTTGTGATCTGATTCATTTCAACTAATGCTTTGAAGGCTTTGAACTTTTGAAATGATTCATCTTTATGATTTAGAAGTCCTATCCAACACATTCTTGAAAAATCGTTAATGAACAATATAAAATATTCTTCTCCACGAGGTGACTTTTTCCTTGATGGTCCACATAAGTCAGTATGAACAAGTTCAAGAGGCTTACTAGCTGATCCTCTCTTTTCAGGGAAATGTGTTCTAGTTTTCTTACCAAATTGACATGATTTTCATATTGTATTTTCTGGAATGTGGATATCCAGAAGATCACGAACTGCCTGGTATCTGTATGCTTTTCTTATTTGAGGGAAGCTTAGATGCCCCAACGTTTTGTGCCATAGCCAGTGTTCATCATTTTTGCTTAGATAGAACTATTGTTGTCCTTCCTTGAGCATGTACAAGTTGTTTGGATTTCTTACACCTTTGCTCAATGTTTCTCCTAAATCAAGCTCACGAGCAACACATCCATTTGATCGAAATACTACCTCATTTCCTTGATCACACATTTGAGTAAAACTCAATAGATTATGCTTTAGACCATCAACATACATAACATTCCCAGCTTTAACCTTTTCTTTTAAGAGAATAGAGCCTTTACCTTTTATGACTGCAGGGGTGTCATTACCAAATGAGACCTTCTTTTCTTTTTCTAAGGCATTATACGACTAAAGTTTTTCTTTATCACCTGTCATGTGTTTTGAGCATCCATTGTCGATGTACGACTGATTTTCTTGTCGTTCTGCATACAATCCTATACCACATCTTTCTGTTTACGGTTCTTTGTTTCTCCATGTTTTGGGACCCAATGAAGCTTGCTCCTTCTGAGATGTTTGCCGAAATTTACTCCATTCAGAATCGAAGTTGCTACAGATATAGCATTCTATTTCATTTTCAAGAGCAGAAAAGTTATTGTAGGTCCTTTTCATGATCACAGTCACATTCATTTGATTTCGTGCTTCTCTAGTCATGATGGTTTTGTAAGCAACACATTGAGCAGCTTTGTGTCCAAAGTTATGACATGAAAAACATTGGCCATTAAAGAAATTCCTGCAATTATCGAATCTGCTGACCTGATGATTGTAGTTTCCATTGACATTTATTCTTGAAGCAAATTGAGAATGATTTAACTCTTGTTGGTTATAGCTTCTGTTCATCCTTGAAGTAGATTGAACCCGATTTACCTGGTGATCTGCTTTATGCATTTGATGACGATTGTCAACCTGTTCACTTCTCCTTGCTGCTTTAAGATAACTTTTGGAGGTTGATGGCTTCTGTGCTTGAAATGCTTCTTCAGTATATCCAAGACTTGTCTTTATCAGAGGAGAACATTGTACTTTGATAATTTCATCTCAAGTTTTTGATCCTTTAGCAAACCTGGATTGAGAGCTTTTATTTTCTCAATATCTTTTCTTAGACCCACAATTTCACATTCTAATTTTTCATTGTGTTTTTCCCTTTCAACAAATTGGAATGTGAGAGTATCTATAATCATACTCTTTTATTCTAAACAGATTTTAAGTTTAGAGATTTCTTCATAGAGACCATCTTCATCTAAAGCATCCAAGAAATCATCATCTTCAAAAGCCATCAAAAGTATATAATCATTACCATGTTCATCCTCATCACTATTTGATAAACCATCGCTATCTTCATGCGTATAGTAGCTCTTCTTACTTACATTCTGTTTTCTATTCTATTTTGCCGATTCCTTACCTTTATCAAGCTTATCTTTATGAGGAAATTTGGCTGCATAACGACTGACTCTTCCACAAGCAAAGCATTTGAAAGGTAGTTTACCTCTGAATCTTCTAGAACCCCGTTGAAGGTTCTTGACAAATTTTGCTTCTTCCTCTCCTTTTGAAATGTGTCCCGATTCATTGAGCTCTTCTCTTCCTAAAGCCTTGAATGCGACTTCTCTCATATCTAATGGACCTCCTTTTCTCATTTCAATAGCTGTTAGGCCCCTATGCTACTAGTGTAACCCCTTATTATTATTAGTATAACCCAATTGTTATATTGATGTACCCATGTAGTGCCCATATTGTTACTATTGTGCCCTTACATTATTATTGTTATGTCGGCTCTGATTATGTTATAACCCCTTAGACTCCTATATATAGAAAGGAGGTCTTTTCATTTGTATCATCCAAGAATTGTTCATTTATGTAATGTAAAGGAGGTTGCCCCCTCTAAGAGGCTGAATTCTAAGGCGTGGATCTCTCTTTTCTATCTTTTTGTGAGCTGGTTTCATAACATTTGGTATCAGAGCTTTGGATTCTAGGGTTTCGCTGCTCCAAACAGGTCATCATGGCATTTTCGCTATAACCTTTTTTCTATGACGTTTCCGAAGTCGCAAAAACAACCCATTTGAGAAGAAATCACGCTGAACCTTGGGTCCGAATTTCAGAGCTTTTCATGCGATATTTACGGAGATATGATATGAGAAAGTTTGTCTTTTTGCAGACTCCTGAATTACATTCAAAACAGGTGACCTGGGGAAAATCGTCATAACCTTCTCTCTGGGGATCAGATTGAAATTTTGTAAGAAGGTACATAAAGAGGACAGACTGTAGTTTCTTGCATGCATTTTTCAGATCCAAAGGTTGAAACAGTGACACGTGGCACTTCATACAATTTCGCTCTTCTGGAAAGGTCTATAATCAGGTCATCTTAGGATATTGTGCATAACTCTATCTTAGAGAATCCAATTTGGATCAGACTGGTGGCATTGGAAAGAGGACATAGAGGGCTACTATAGTTCACAAATTTAGAACTTAAAGATCTGAAAGTACAGAGTTACAGTTGTTGCAAGGTCGAGCTCGTAAAATCAAGAAAAAGCAAGATGAGGAAGTTTGATGGCAAAGATCTGGTAAATTGGATACTTCAGATGGAGCAGTATTTTGATCTACATGGTGTACAACTGTTACAAAAGGTATTTATTGCATCTTCATATTTAGAACCAGATCAATTTTTATGGTATGAAGGGCTTTGTTCTCGTAAAAAACTTGTTACGTGGTCAATTTTCACGGAGGAAATAATAGCACATTATGAGGATACAAAGAGCAACACCTTTTTTAGAGCAACACCACAACAATTGGAAAGAGTAAAAGGGCTTTGTGACATAATGGAAAGCAAAATTATGGAAACCAAGAAGCATACCCCTCACAACTATAAAGATGGAAGTGTTGTTTCTCCCAGCCTTCCACAACCTACAAGGGTTACACCACAACAATTAGAAGAAAAAAGAGAAAAAGGGCTTTGTTACAATTGTGATAGCAAATGCACTAAAGGTCATAGGTGTGCTGAGAAGAAATTATTTTACATAGAATATGAAGAGGAGGAAGAAAAGGATCAAGAAACATCAAAAGAAGAGGATATATGCCAGGACACCACCCCAGAGAAAGAAGAAATGAATCAGACCATATCTTGTAAAGCATTGGCAAGAATTACCACTCAAACTCTCAAGATAGAAGGACATATCAAGAAGAAAAAGGTGCAAGAAGTGAAAGATCACATCGAGAAAGAAGAAATGAATCCAACCATATCTTGTAATTCAATGGACGAAATTACCACTCCTCAAACTATCAAGATAGAAGGACACGTCAAGAAGAAAAATGTTCAAGAAGTGAAAGATCACATCGAGCATCAAGAAATGAATCCGACCATATCTTGTAAAGGACTGGAAGAAATTACCACTCCTCAAAAGATAGAAGGACATATCAAGAAGAAAAAGGTTCAAGTGGAGAAAGATCACATCGAGCATCAACAGCAAGTTCTCCAACTTTTAAAGGATAACGCCACTTCGGTGCAAAATCAAACAAAACAACAGGTAAATCAACATCGTAGTGAAAAATGTTTTGATGTAGGTGATTGGGTATTTTTACTACTACATCTCAAGCAAGCTATTTATGAGAAGGAAATGTTGGCAATACTACATGCACTTAAAAATGGCGACCTTACCGAATGGGAAGACTCTTCAAGGATGAGGATGTGGAAGCATTGTTTTGTGCTATTTATATTATCCAATCAGATTGGATAAACGAAGCAAGGGATGAATGGAAGAAGGATGAAGAAGTACGACCACTTATTCAAAAGTTGCAAAAGATCCCAATTCAAGCAATATTGCTAGAAATCGAAGAGGAAGGAAAAATCATATTGGAACCTGGAGCAGTCACAGAAACAAGAACCCGACAGCTACAAAATCGATCAATTTCAGAGTATCTCATCAAGTGGAAGAACTTACCCGTTGAATATTCCACATGGGAGGACAAGAATTTTATACAGAAGCATCAAGAACTACTCAAGCGTTGAGGACAACGCTTTTTGAAGGAGAGGGGCATGTTAGGCCCCTATACTACTAGTGTAACCCCTTATTATTATTAGTATAACCCACTTATTATATTGATGTACCCATGTAGTGCCCATATTGTTACTATTGTGCCCCATAGAAGCCCACTATTGTTATTATTGTGCCCTTACATTATTATTGTTATGTCGGCTCTGATTATGTTATAACCCCTTAGACTCCTATATATAGAAATGAGGTCTTTTCATTTGTATCATCCAAGAATTGTTCATTTATGTAATGTAAAGGAGGTTGCCCCCTCGAAGAGGCTGAATTCTAAGGCGTGGATCTCTCTTTTCTATCTTTTTTTGAGCTGGTTTCATAACAACATCAGTTAGGATTCCGTGCAGCTGTATCATAGTCATACTCTGAAGATCTCGCTTTTCTTCTATGGCAGCAACTTTTGATTCAAACTTAGAAGACAAGGATCTTAAAACCTTTTCAACTAAAGTAACTTCTTTTATCTCTTCACCCAAGTTTTTCATGTGATTAACAATCTCATGTATACGTAGGAAGTAATGAGCTATACTTTCATCATTGTGCATTTTGAGAGTTTCATATTGAATTATGAGATATTTTAGTTTTTCACATTTTACCTGATTTTATCCTTCATAGCCTAGAACTATCTTGTCCCATATTTCTTTGGCGGTTTTGAGTTGCATAACCTTGACAAATTCTGATTGTGATAGACTCCCCAATAGTGTATTGATAGCCTTGGCATTTGTTTCATATTGATTTTTACCTGCCGTATCTATAGGAATTGCTGATGGAAATGTATATCCTCCTTCCACGATTTCCCAACATTTTATGAAGCCAGCTCACGAAAAGATAGAAAAGATAGTTGAATGCCTTAGAATTCAGCCTCTTCGAGGGGTCAACCTCCTTTACATTAGACAAATGAACAATTCTTCGATGATTCAAATGACAAAACCTCATTTCTATATATAGGAGTCTAAGGAGTCACAATATAACCCAGTTGACCTAACAATAATAATATAAAGCCACAAAAATAACAATAGAGGGATTCTATGGGGCACAGTAATAAAAATATGGGGACAATAGGGGCGCAACAATATTAATAAGGGATACAACTACAACAATAATGGGGTAATCACTAGTATTATAGGGACCTAACACGCCCCTTTCCTTAAAAAAAGTGTTGTCCTCAACACTTGAGTAGTTCTGGATGCTTCTGTATAAAATTCTCATCCTCCCATGTGGAATCTTCAGTGGATAAGTTCTTCCACTTGATGAGATACTCTAAAATTGATCGATTTGGTAGCTGTCGAGTTATTGTTTCTGTGACTGCTTCCGATTCCAATATAATTTTTCCTTCCTCGTCAAGTTGTGGCAATATTGTTTGAACTGGGAGCTTGTTGCCTATAACCTTCTTTAAACATGAAACATGGAAAATTGGGTGCACTCGAGACGCTACAGGAAGCTCCAATTTGTATGCCATAGTACCAATCTTTTGCAACACCTTGTACGGACCATAATACTTTGGTGATAATTTATTATCCTTCTTAGCTTGCTTGAGGGACATTTGTTTATATGGTTGTAGCCGTAGGAATACCCAATCACCTACATCAAAACTTCTTTTTCTGCGATGTTGATCTGCCTGTTGTTTCATTCTATTCTGTGCCAACACGAGGTTATCCTTTAAGAGTTGGAGGACTTGTTGTTGATGTCGATGTGATGTTCCACTGCTTGAACCTTAGAATTTTCTCTTAAATATGATGTGATGGATGGTGGTTGATATCCATAAAGTGCCATAAATGGGGTCATTTTTGTTGCTGTATGGAAGGAAGTGTTATACCACCATTCAGCCAGAGGCAACCATTTGACCCATTGTGTCTGTTTATCAGATACAAAGCAACAAAGATATCCTTCCAAACATTTGTTTACTATCTCAGTTTGCCCATCAGATTTAGGATGATAAGATGAGCTATGAGCTAACTGAGTACCAAGACAAGAAAATAATTCTGTCCAAAAATTTCTAGTGAAAATGGGATCTCTGTCACTTACAATAATCTTTGGGTTTCCATGTAGCTTTTGAATTGTTTCCATAAATGCAGTAGAAACTGTACTGGCTCTAAATGGATGTGATAATGCACAAAAGTGTGCATACTTGGTAAGTCTGTCAACTACCACCATGATGACACTCTTTCCCTCAGACTTGGGTAAACCTATGATAAAATCCATTGAAACCTCCTCCCAACGTTGGCTTGGAATGGATAAAGGTTGTAATAGACTCAGGGTCTTAATTGTTTCAACTTTATTTTGTTGGAAAACCAAACATTCCGCCACAAAATTTTGAATATCCGATTTAAGACCATCCCAAAAAAATTCCTTCTTAACCTTATGGTAAGTTTTTAAAAATCCTGAGTGCCCTCCTAAGGGAGAAGTGTGCAATTCCATAAGAATCTTTTGTTTGAGTTGCGAATTCTTACAAAGGTATAAGCGATCTTTGTACCATAACGAATCATTTTGCCAGCTAAATGTATCAGATGTACTGGAATCTTGTTGTAACTTTCGAATAAGTGCCCACACTTCTTCATCATTGTTCCATTCCTCCCTTGCTTCGTTTATCCAATCTGGTTGGATAATAGAAATGGTACACAACAATGCTTCCACATCCTCATCCTTTCTTGAGAGTGCATCTGCCACCACATTTTGCTTCCCAACCCCATTTTTTGTAACCCAACAAAGATGATTTCAAAGTCATAACCCAACATCTTTGTGACCCACTTTTGTTGCTCTTCAAAGGATAATATTAGTTCTAAAAAGTATTTAAGGCTATCATGATCCGTTTTTACCTTGAAGTGTCTTCCCATTAGGTAGGGTCGCCATTCCTTAAGTGCATGTAGTATTGCCAACATTTCCTTCTCATAAATAGCTTTGTGTAAATACTTTCTCTTGATTGGACGACTGTCAAAAGAAATGGGTCTTTCATATTGCATTAAAACAACACCAATTCCATTTCTTGAAGCATCACATTCCACAATAAAGGTTTTTGTGAAGTCCGATGTAGCTAAGACCGGTGCTTGGCACATTGCCTCTTTAAGATGTTCGAAGGCCTTTGTTGCTTTTAGAGTCCATGAAAATGCATATTTCTTCAATAATGTTGTTAGAGGTGCTGTTATTCTCCCATAATTCTTAACAAACTTGTGGTAATACCCTGTCAACTTGAGAAATCCTCGTATATGCTTTATGGATGTGGGGATTTTCCATTCCTAAATGGCTTTAATGTTGCTAGGGTCTACCTTAACTCCTTCATGAGATACAATATGACCCAGATATTCCACCTTTTGGATCTTTTTTCATATAATTGTTTCTCCTCCAATAGTTGTAGCACCCTGTCAACATGTTCAACATGATCCTTCCAAGACTTGTCGTAGATTAGTATGTCATCAAAAAATACTAACAAAAATCTTCTAAGGAAGGGTTTGAAAATGGAATTCATCAAACCTTGAAATGTATAAGGTGCATTTGTAAGGCCAAAAGGCATGACCAAAAATTCATAATGACCTTCATGAGTTCTAAATGCTGTTTTCGGAATGTCTTCAGTCTTCATTCTGATTTGATGATATCCTGAACGAAGATCCAACTTGGTGAAGTAAATTGATCCATGCAATTCATCAATGACAGGAATGGGAAACTTATCTTTAATAGTGAGCTTGTTGAGCTCCCTATAATCCACACACATGCGCCATGATCCATCCTTCTTGTGCACCAATACTACTGGAGTAGAGAAATAACTTTGACTAGGTTGAATTATACCAGCCTCTAGCATTTCTGCAACCATACGTTCAATTTCACTCTTTTGGGCATAGGGATATCTGTACGACCTGATTTTTGGAGGAACACATCCTGGAATCAGATGGATAGCATGATCATGATCATGAATAGGTGGGAGACATTTGGGAGTCTCAAATACCTTGGAATGATTGTCCAAGAATTTTTGGAGATCTGGAGAAATAAATGATTCCGATGTGGAAACATCTAGTGAACATAATTGTGCAATTACACCTCTTTGTTCCCTTTTTAGAAGCTTTGTCTTACCGTTAGAGCTGATTATCTTTCCCGGTTTCCCTGCAATACCCCTTAATTCAACTTCCTTTCCTTCCACATAAAATTTCATGAAAATTAAAAGCTATTGTACCCAAGGACAGTAGCCATTGGACTCCTAGTACAACTCGGCACCTCCCATTGGAATGGAAAGCATTGGGCTCATCAATACATATTATCCCATGGATAGCTTGATATTATGGCACTTTCTATAGAAATTTATCATTCCTCCATTTACAACCATCACTTGACACTCTAGTGCTGGATATAGGAAGCAATTCAATTCTTTTGCTACCTTACAATGAATAAAATTGCGGGTACTTCGTGAATCAATCAACACTATTACCTTTTTCTTCTTGATTTGTCCTTCTATCTTGATGGTTTGAGGAGTGGTAATTCCAGCCAATGCATTACAAGATATGGTTGGATTCATTTCTTCTTTGTCTAGGCTTTGTTCCTGGAGTATATCCTCTTCTTTTGACCTTTCTTGCTCCTTTTCTTCTTCCTCTTCACAATCTATGTAGAATAATTTCTTCTCAGAAAACTTATGATCTTTAGTGTATTTGCTATCACAACTATAACAAAGCCCTTTTGCTCTTTTTTCTTCCAATTTTTCTGGTGTCAATCTTATAGGTTGTGGAAGGCTAGGAGTAACAACACTTCCATCTTTATAGTTGTGATTGGTATGCTTCCTGGTCGCGATAATTTTGCTTTCCATTTTTCCTGCTAACCTGAATGCCTTCTCTAATGAATCAGGTTCCCAAAGGCGAACATCATGTTGGATACTATCCTTTAAAGTCCCTATGAACACATCAATCCTATACTCCTCTGGAATATTTTTTACTCTTATGTTCAATTTTTGGAACTCCTCAATGTGCTCCATTATTGAACCCTTTTGTTTGAGACTTATCATTTGGCTAAAAAAATTGTTGCTTTTTGCATCCTCATAATGTGCTATCAATTCTTCCGTAAAAATTGCCCAAGTGATAATTTTTTACGAGAGCAAAGCCATTAATACCATACAAACTGATTTGGTTCCAAATATAAAGTTGCAATACGTACCTTTTGTGTGTTTTTCACATTATTGAGATCGAAAAATTGCTCCATCTGTAATATCCATGTTGCGGGGTCCTTGCCATCAAAATTCCTCATATCGATTTTTGGAATATGGTGGGTCTTCGATCCAACATTAGATTCTATGGAATCATGATTAACATTTCTTTTGTTCTCATCATGAGTTTCCTTTACTACCCTTTCACCATTAGTGACCATTTCTTGTAGCAACCTATTCATATTTATCTTCAATTCTTCCATGTCTGTCTTCAAATCTGTCTTCAAATCGTCCATCTTATCTTCCATGCCATTCATCTTAGCTTCCATGCCCTTTATCTTAGATTCCACGCCATTTATCTTAGATTCTGTTAGCTTTTGTGAGAGTGACATTTGTTGCACTTGGTCTTGTAATTTTGATATATCATGTAGCATTTCTTCCTCTTCTTCATGAGTCATGCTAGCGCTTTCAGGTTGCTTACTAGGTGTTAGCATTTTCTTTCCTCTGGGCACCAATTACCGATAACAATGCTCTACTATGCCTTTTGAATTCTTCAAAATAATTTTTCAAACCAAGCTTAAGAAAAAATTTAAAAAATCTACACACCTTTTTTCACTTTGAAGGAGCTTGATATTGTCTCTGATATATCTCTGTAATTTCAGATCATCTACTTCTGAAATTGTGACTTGCAGTAGCCCTCTGTGTCCTCTTTCCAATGCCACCAATCTGATCCAAATTGGATTCTCCAAGGAAGAGTTATGCCAAATCTCCCACAGTGACCTGATTATAGACTACTTCAGAAGAGCGAACTTGTATGACATTCCACGCGTCCCTGTTTTGACCTTTGGCTCTAAAAAATATATACAAGAAACTAAAATCTGACCTCTTTCTGTATCTTCTTACGAAACTTCAATCCGGTTCTCAGAGAGAAAGTTATGATGATTTTACCTAGGTCACTTGTTTGGAATGTAATTCAGGAGTCTGCAAAAAGACCAACTTCCTCAGATCATATCTCCGCAAATATAGCGCGAAAAGCTCTGAAATTCGGACCCGAGGTTCAGTACGATTTATTCTCAAATGGTTTTTTTTCTCTTCTGAAACATCACAGAGAAAAATTTATAGTGAAAGTGCCACGATGACCTATTTGGAGCAGTGAAACCCTAGAATCCAAAGCTCTGATACCAAATGTTATGAAACCAGCTCACAAAAAGATAGAAAAGATAGTTGAATGCCTTAGAATTCAACCTCTTTGAGGGGGAAACCTCCTTTACATTACACAAATGAACAATTCTTCGATGATTCAAATGACAAAACCTCCTTTCCACATATAGGAGTCTAAGGAGTCACAATATAACCTAGCTGACCTAACAATAATAATATAAAGCCACAAAAATAACAATAGAGGGATTCTATGGGGCACAGTAATAAAAATATGGGGACAATAGGGGCACAACAATATTAATAAGGGATACAACTACAACATTAATGGGGTAATCACTATTATTATAGGGACCTAACAAAACATCTGTTCCAAGAGGTTGAAGATAGGCTGTGGTTCTTACCTTCCAATAGACGAAGTTGCTCCCATCAAAGATTGGTGATCTAATGGATCCTTCTCTTTCATAGCTGCCCATGATGATAAATCTTCCTTCAAGTGATCAAGCTTCTTTTGAAGGACCTGCTCTGATACCAATTGTTGGAAATAATATTGGGGGTGGGGGGAGGGGGCGGTGAATCAGTATTAGCAAGTTAACAACATTTCATTTCCATAAACAGATTTATTTATGCTACTTCTGTTAATGCAACTTGCGTGTATACACAACTGTGTTTAGAGAAACCAACACATACCTTGCAAACTTATAATTTAGTTAGTTGATCTTTAATCTGTGTACCAGAACCATATAAACAATAACCAGGTGTAGTAAATAGAACAGGCAATCACACACATGAACACAAGATTTAAGGTGGAAACCCAATGTGGGTGAAAACCACCTGCTGCAATCGTCTCTATCTTTCTTTAATAAGAAACTTCTTCTCACAAATTTTGTACTGGTGTAGTATTATACCAGTACGCAGGCTTCTACCTACAGAAGGCTACAACCTTCTCTCGTTCTCTAGCTTTTCCTGGAAGGTAGCTACAACCCCCTTAGCTCTTGTACTAGCTGATGTGTTTACTAGTACGTAGGTGCTATCCTACAGAAGGCTACAACCTTCTCTTTTCTTCCAGGGACCACCTTTCATAAATTTTAGACTGGATCCATCAATAACATCAATCAAACATCAAATATATTTGCATCAACCAATCTCCTTTGTACCAACCAAAATTGAATCAAACAATCACTTTTCTGAATGCTGTAACCATAATACAGTAACAGTAACCAGAACTCAATCCAGAACTCAATCCAGAACTCAATCCAGAACCCAGAACACTACAATAGTAAACAGAAGTAGCTAAAACATATTTTATGAGGAGTACGCTACTTCAATGTGTCGAACCTGCATGCATACACACTTTTCTCAAGGCAGACTTGCGTATATGCAGTTTTGAAATTCCGAATCAGTGTGTATACGCGCCTTTGCTATATTGAACTTGCGTACAGATATGTAAAAGATGATTTAACCTTTTCCACTATTCAGACATCAGGTATACCTAGATCATCAGATTTACAGATTACGACATGCACCAGATAAAAGATCAAAACCACACAAAGATACTTCTCTTCAAGCCTTAATATCTTGACCCATCAATAGAACTTATCCTTCTTCAAGTGCTCAGGTTCCTCCTTGATTCAGATCCAGCTATGCACCATAACCCAATGACCAGTATTCTAGATCTTGCTCTTCATTAGATATTCAATACTTGAGTGCCTTTGCCTAATGATCTCCTCCTCCTTTTATAGTCTTAGGCCTTACTCAATACCATGGTCCAAAACCACTTAGAAAAATACCTTGGACAAATTACCTAGGGTCGAAACTTCGGACAAGATACCTTGGACCAATACCATGGGTCAAAATACCATGGTCCAAATACCACGGACCAAAACCAAATTCTCCAACATGTACGCGCCTTTCCTTGCGTGAAAGTGCGTGTATATGCATATGCGCCTTTTGGTCGGCGAACCTACGTGTATACGCGGCTTGGTCAAGGGGAACCTACATATATCTCTTTTTCCTTCATTCTGTGAGCCTGAACTGTGATCTGTCATCTGAGCGAGTTTCCATCAAGGACAACACCTGTGTCATAGCGCCAAACCGTGTCATAATTCCAACACTCTTTGCATCTTTCTTAGTGCTTTTGTTGTGCACTCTAATATCTCCAAGTTGCTTTAGTCCTCTTTTTAGTTAGCTTTGTTCACCCGAACATGGAAATTCCCATGCTTTCCTGTAACATGACATAAAATATTTCATGAGATTTATCATAGAAAATTTGCAAAAATTTAAGTTATACCTATTGTCTTGTCCTTTGAATGGTTTCTCAACCATTCACACACATATCTTTAACAAAGCCCACTTATCAAGTGTTCTCAACAACTCCTTGCTATTACACCATAATGGCCACAGTTCAACGTAGAGGTTTATGCAGAGCATAGAGAGTCTCAATTCAGCCCTGAAGAGAGAGATATAGTTAATAATAAGGAGGTTTTATCAGCAACCTTACTCTTGAAGGAATGAGAGGTAATCTCCAACACTTTTCAGTTTCACCACCACCTGCGTTCTCAACCCAACCTCATGGAACTACCATTAAGTGTTATATGCCCACTAGTCCTTGGTGTCTAATCCTCCTTGAAGTTATCAACCAACATAGTATCTAGTGGATTTATCAACCCTATAAGGCACAACCACTACTTAGTGATTATTATCCAACAAGCCCTTTGGGTTTCTCAACTGAGCTATCATTTGGACTTACTATGTGATTATCATCCAACAACCCTCATGGGTTTCTCTGTTGAGTTGTCATTAGAGCTCCTCTGTGATTATCAAGTAGAAAGCCTTTTGGGTTTATCAACTATGTTATCATCATAATTATGCTCTGTGATTATTAGCCAATAAGCCTCATGTGTTTATCAGCTATGTTATCATCATAGTACCTCTACTCCATTGAACTCTTTTCTGGCATCAACACGTCATTTAGTGAAGTACATATCCAATCCTGCAATCAAGGATTTAGCTTATTATTTAATATTGTGAATTTGGCAGCTCAGGGACAAATTCCTTCATTTGGACAACCTTCCTCATCAAGAAAGACCCCTCCTAGCCCTTGGAAGAATTTAATTTAGTCAAGGAAAAAAAATATTCTTAATGTGCAAATCAAAAGATGTACAAAAGTTCAGGTTGAATTTAAAGACAAATTGGGTCTCCTCTAATGCCTATAAATACAACTCATTAGCACCTAATTTGGACACATCACTTTACACATTCATCTTCTTCTATTTGATGTTCAATCTCTCTCTTCTTTGGATTGGTTCATACAGGTCTAAAATTGTAGGGTCCAAGCTCACACGTGCAAGGAGAAGAAATTAATCTAGAGCCACAGGGTTTGATCGAAGACAATTCGATTACAACCGCTAGGTTAATATTGTGATCCCTACGGATGGAGGGTTGCAGCTGCACTGTCTGTCACTAGTTCCCAAAAATTGTGACCTAAAATACTATTGACCATTGACTGTAGATTTTGGTCAGTTTTGGAGACTTTGACTTTGATCAAATTTTTCTATTGGGCTCATATTTTGGATATTGTTTGGTTGGTTTTGTTGGATAGTCAAAGGATTGACTTTGACCCTTGATTGATGAATTAGAACATTGTGCTCTCTCTGCTTAACATTTTATGAAAATCTAATAAGAAGAAGAATTTGAAAAGGTTTTTCCGCTCATGGGGTTTCCCCCTAGTCTTTGACCAATCTTGGTGTCTCTTGTTAATGCTCTTGATTGTCTTCTACTATACATTGCATTTCCTGTTCTATCTACAATTACTATTTATTACGGGAAGATTGATTTGATTGCTAATTGAGGTTAATAATTGGGCTAAAGTGCATGCAATAACATATAACAATGGAAAATTAACATGGTATCAGAGCCAAGGTGAAGGCAAGCCCAAGGAGACAAGAGACAAGAGTAATGATTCTTAAGAAAAGTAGCTCATTTGATTTAGTCAAGATGTCTTCCTCTTACTTCAAGGATTTTGAGAAGTTGGGTGACTCATAAAACTTTGCTACTTGGAAGATCAGGTTAGAATTAATATTGGATGAAAATAATGTTTTGGAATATGTGGAAGGAAAGTTTCCTGTACCTCTGGAAAACGCTATTGCTGCTGCCAAATCGAAGTACAAGAAAGGTGAAGCCAAGAAAATTCTCATTGATAGTTTGCAAGATCATCTGCTTATTTACATTGTTATATTGAAGAAGTCTATGGATATTTATGAAAGGCTCATTGGGATGTATGAAGTCAATAACTTGAATGATATCCTATCTTTGAAAATTAAAATCAAAGAGATGAATATGAACAAAGGGGAATCCATTCAATCCTATATCATGAGAGTATCTTGCCTAAGGGATCAATTGTAATATGTTGGTGAACAAATATCTGATAGACAACTGGTGGTGGTGACTCTTCAAAGTCTTCCTCCTATTTGGGAAACCTTCATTACTACTTTAAGTAACAATAATGCACTTTCGACATTTGATGAGCTCATTGGTAAATGTACTCAAGAAGAGACTAGGATGATTGCTAGAGGAAGGATTCAAAATAATGAAGAAGGAGAACCGTCTACATTTGTTGCTTAAGACAATAAGAGAAAAGGAAAAGGAAGACAATCTAGTTCAATAAGGCCTCCCCTTGAATCAAATGACTCTAAGAGAAGAGGATGTAGAATTGAATGCTTTAACTTCCACAAGCATGGTCATCATGCTCGAGAATGCTCAGAGAAGAGAAATGATTGAAGATCCAACTAAAATAACAATAGAGGCTTCAACAACAACATGTTCAACAAGAAGAGATTATAGAAGAAGAAGGGATGATAGAAGAAGAAGAGATACTCCAGATGAACAATAAGAAGACTCATCATCTTCAAAAGAGGTCAAGGAACTCTAGGTATGAAAATAATGTAGCTGCTAGTAAATATGAATACATTCTTATTTATGCTCTTTCTAGTTCTTCCCCTCCAGATTCGTATGATAGTTGGTTGGTAGATAGTGTGGCTTCTAGACATTTCTATGGATATTGGGAAGTCCTCTCAAACCTGGTTGAGAGGGAGTGAAATTTTAAAATCATCCTTGGAGACAATACTACTCATCTTGTGAAGGTTTTTGGTTCTGTCAAATTTCATTTGGACTCTAGTGAATCGATTCTTCTTCATGATGTTATGTATGCTTTGGGACCAAAGAATAAATTGGTGTCCATATCTACCTTGGAAGACAAAGGCATGAGAGTGGCTTTCATTAAAGGAAAAGTCCTCACATGGCCTATGGAATCCTACATGAGGGATGCTTTTACCTTAGGATCTAGAATTGAAGGAATCTATAGTGTCAATGGAAGACATCCACTAGCAATGGTCCATGACATCGATCATTGAAGTGAGATATGGAACCAAAGGTTGGAACATTCACATTATGAAGCTCTATTGAAATTGAAGAAGTTGGTTTCTGAGATGCCTGATGTTCAAGATATTCTTGATGGAGTATGTCTGGGATCTGCTAGTGGAAAGAAGACAAAGGGACCATTCCCCTAGAGTAAAAAGAAGAACATAAACATCATGGAAGCTACTTGAGCTATGATACATGATTAAAAGCTGCCAAAGTTTCTGTTGGGAGAAGCTATAAATATAATGGTCTATGTTCAAAACAAGGTTCCTCATCAAGCTTTGGACAACAAGACTCCAGAAGGAGTATTCACAGGCGTGAAGCCCAGTATTGGACATCTCAAGATATTTGTTTGTCCCGTATAATTTCATGTGCCAAGGAACAAGCTAGAAGCCACCAGAAAGAAAGGTATATTTATTAGATATTGTGAAAATTGTAAAGCATTTAGAATATATATTTGGCCAAAGGAAGATTGAGTATAGTAGGGATGTAACTTTCGATGAAGATATTCCCTTGGAAAAGTAAGGGACCTTCCTCCACCTCCTCCTGTTGAGAAGATAGATGATGACATGGACCTACTAGAAGGTCCTTCTGTGTTGAAATATGAGAAGGATATTGTTGATGATTGCATGGAGCCTATGTACCCCTTTGATGCACCTCCAAGTGACCCCCCTACTAGGGAGAGACCATTGTGGCTTCGTGACACATTACAGGATGCTTAGAGACATGTTTCTGCTGAAGGGACCATTAGAGAAATCAAGAAGCCATGCCAGTACCAGGGATACATTGTAGCTATGATCACCATAATACAAGATGGACCTCCCACCTTTGAAGAAGTTGTAAAATAAAAGGTTTGGAAGGATACCACGGCCGAAGAATATGAATCAATTATGAAGAATTATGTATGGGAAGTTGTTCTGAGACTTAAAGGAAAGTCTTTTGTAACTTCAAAATGGATATGCAAGATCAAGCGTGGAGTTTATGGAAGAATTGAGAAGTAAAAAACAAGGTTCATGGCTCGATATTTCTCCCAAAAATAGGTAGAAGAATATGTTGATATATTTTCTCCTATTACCCATTACACTACCATTACATCGATTATTTCCCTTGCTACTAGTCAAGGATGGACCCTTCACCAGATGGATGTAAAGAAAACATTTCTTCATAGCATACTACAGGAAGAAGTACATGTTGAGAATCCTCAAGGATTTGAAGTGAATGACAGAAAGACTCATATTTACGAGTTATAGAAAACATTATATGGTTTGAAGCAAACCCCAAGATCCTGGTATGCCCACATTTATAGTTACCTGGTTAAGATTGGATTCACGAGAAGTAGTGCTGACCCGAACCTCTACTTCAAAGTGGTCTAAGGTATGCCTTTAATTTTGGTTTTATATGTTGATGATATATTCTTGATAGGTGGTGATCTCTTGATCCTCGAATGTAAGAGGGAGATGGCGTCTGAGTTTGAAATGAAGTATCTTGGTTTAATGAATTAATTATTGGGACAAGAGGTGTGGCAAAGACCTGAAGATATTTTCCTTTATTAAGGAAAATATGTCGTGAAGCTATTGGAAAGATTTGGAATGGTAGAATGAAAATCCATGGCCACACCGATGGAGATAAACTTCAAGAAGTTGTGCGGAGATGCTGATGTACCTGAATTAGCAAACCCTTTTGGGTACCAGCAGTTAATTGGGGCATTGATGTTCCTTGTGAACACCCATCCGGAAACATGCTTTGTAGTGAACAATTTGAGCCAATTTATGACTGAACCCCTTCATGTACACTGGAATTTTTCCAAGTATGTACTGAGATATTTACAGAGGATGATTAACCTTGGTATGAGATACAATGTTGGAGATATATGAATTCATGGGTACAATGATGTTGTCTAGGCCAGAAATGTTATTGATAAGGAGAGCACAACTGGATGCTGCTTTAGTTTGGGTTCTTCCATGATATCTTGAATGAGAAGGAAATAAAAGTCTGTAGCTTTGATCACACCGAGGCATAATATATTACTGCTAGCATGGCTATCTATGAGCCAGTTTGGTTGAGGAAGCTCTTTAGAGAGTTGTTTGAGTAGGTCCTTGATATGACCGTGATATACTGCGGCAACAAGAGTGGGATCCGATTGGCGAAGAATCCCATATTCCATGATAAGTCCAAGCATATTGAGATCAAGTTTAATTATATACGATACATGGTGCAGACAGGAGTAGTGAGGCTCCATCATATTTTGAATGATGAGTAGATAAGGGATATACTCACTAAGCCTTTGCCGAAAAGGAAGTTATTGATCTTCAGAGAGAAACATAGACTGATGGATGTGACCCTCCTCAGTAAGGGCCCCAACTGATCGAGAAAACTGAGCATGCTCTTATCCTCAGTAAGGGTTGGGAGAATGACCTTCTTGGCTATCATACATTAACACATATAATATAAAACTAGAGTTTTAGAGAACTCCCCGTATTGCTATTGTTATTCACACAACATTTTTTAGCTCGCATATAATTTATTTTCTGCTGTTGTCATATTTAAGAGAAATTCCCCAACATACACTAATGATGGTCTTTCCCAACCCCTCACAAAAACGAAACCTTTCTCATCAATTCTTTTTTTCTTTTGTTCACTCTCCTTAATTATTCACAGGGTCTCTTTTTGGTCATGTTTGTGTTGGTCTTGCTCATCTCTCTTACCATAGCTTCGTGGTTTTCCTGCCATGCTCACCAATGTTCCAAAAGGCCCCAAAGCATGAAGTATGAAAGGAAAAATCAAAAGAAAAAGAGGGTAACCACAAAATACAGGAACTCGTGACAACAATCATAAAATAACATAACAAAAATAACATAACAAAAATAACATGGCCATGTACAA
This sequence comes from Pinus tabuliformis, assembly GCA_031772625.1. Taxonomy (NCBI): domain Eukaryota; kingdom Viridiplantae; phylum Streptophyta; class Pinopsida; order Pinales; family Pinaceae; genus Pinus; species Pinus tabuliformis. The sequence continues at coordinate 1,016,237,242 of CM062820.1, read as the reverse complement.
TCCAACAATAACAAGGGAAATTCAAACATAAATCAATCAAGGTCACAAACATAAAATATTTAACAATATAGGAATTCAATTCCCATGGGTTATGGCGTCCCTCTATGCTTCAGGGGTAAGGCTTAACCCAATCCCTTTCCATGATATCATTCAGTCTCTTGTACTACAACCAACCACAATAATCAAATCAACCATTGCACTATTTGTTTACAATTAATTATATTGCTTCAACAACAAAAAAATGGATACATAATCTATATCTAATCAACCATATTGACCCTTGATGCCAGGTGGCTAGCATGCCTATCTCCACAACCGTGTAGGTTCAAGACACATTTCAAGATATTCCTTCCACCATCTGTGCTTCTTGCACTGTATGCAATCAGGGTTGATTTCTCTATATTTTGGCACAGTCTCTATGCAAATGGTTCTCCTTGCATTTAAAACACACTATGGGATTCTTCTGGGACCCATCCTCTTCTTTGGCCTGAGTACATAAACCTTTACAAACTATGATGATATTCTACTAGTTTTCACCCCCACTGATGGTGGAATTTCTTTCCTTCTCCCCGGGCCATTGTCTAGAACTTCCCTGCCGTTTTCCTCTAATTTCGAGACTTTCTTTTGCCTTCAAGTCGGCCTTATGCTCTAGCCTGTGTCTACGCTACTTGTAGAAGTGTTTCAACTTTCTGATTTCCTCTTCAAGGGTCTATGGCTCATCAAATTCAATTCAATCTTTAAATGTTAATGGAAACCCAATGATGTATCATTGAATATTTTCCTTTTCATCCTTGAGGTAGGGAACATATCTTAACAACTCTAGGAATTTAATGGTATACTCTTCATCTGACATTGATCCTAGCTTGAGCTCATAAAAATCCTTAGCCTTGCTATCAAAGTATCTCTTAGATAGATACTTGTCCCTAAAATATCCCTCAAATTCCTTTTAGGACAATTCTTCCTCTTTTATGCCTTTCAAAATTTTCAGATCTTCCCACTAGATATCAACCTTACCATTTAGGCTAAAAGCAACTATATTTGATTTTTTGTTCTCTGAATAGTCATGAACTCCGAATAACTTCCTCATTCCTAGTAGCTAGCCTTCTGCATCCTTTGCCGCCTTCATCTCACCATCAACAGTATGAGGCTTAGCTTTCTTAATTCCTTTGGTACATATTCTTTTTCCCTCCTTCTATGATGATGGTGGTGATGATGATGATGATGATAATGCCTTTTGGGAGTGCCTTCAAGATGCTTCTCATGGGTGTTGGTCCTATTCTTTGGGGTGTCTAGTGAAGAACCTCCTTTCACCACATCTTCACTTTACATCCTCTGTCTCTTTCTGGATCTCCTCCCATCTTCCCCATTGGTTCTTTCTTCTTTCTCTGAGTGACTCTTTCTGTCCCTACGACTAGCTCCCAACTTGTTTTGTCTTTGCCTGTGTAAGTCTGTAAGGCTTTTCAATAGGATTGAATTCACTTATGCTTGCCTCTCTTATGCTTTGATAAGCCTCTCATTGTCAGCTTTACAAATTATTTCCACTTTTAGGCTTCTCAGCACGTCCATCCAATTAGGGGATTCTTCCAGTCCTAGCTGATCAACAGATCTTTCCTCCTCATCTGTTCTTGCTTCTTCATATCCATGTTGTAATTGGTTAGAGATACATTGCACCATTCATGTCTTCATCCTTTTAATCTTTAGTGTATTCTTGTATTATGTGTTGTCACACCCACACATGAGTGTTAGAATTAAACAAAATTCCAATATATAATATATGTCATCACCTTGAATTGGTGTAGGAAATATGCTAGTGTAGGCTAGCTGAAAAATACAATAAAATCATGTCAATCATTAATACCATGGTACATAATTAAATCACAAGGTAAGCATATCAACCATGCATGCAATCAATCAATAACATACCAACTTTTAACAACTAACATTTTCTTTCTCCATTTTCTAGAATTCAATATGAAACCTCTTTGCCTCATTAGCTCCATAATAGAGTACAAATTTATCCCAAAGGATTGGAAGGAAATTTTCCATTATCTTATCCATGATAGAGCCCATCTAGTCCAAGTGTTGAACCTATAACATCTAATACCACTCTATAACACACCCCCTCCTAACCCTAAGGCAAAACTAGGTTAGAGGGAGGAGGTCACTATGTTAACCCAAGATCCAAGGTGACATTATGGAAATGGGGTCTAATTTTTTTGATCTTTTCCAACTTCCTCAAAACTTCAAATGCATGAAATCATTATATTCGCCTCATCGAGATGATTACAATGATATAAGTTTTATCCTGATCTGATCTCTCGATCAAAAGATATGGCCATTTAAAGTTTAGTAAGTCAGTAGCTCCATGTCATCAACCCACCACATGGCTCTCCCACTCAACCTCCTCATAGCCACTTGGAATTCATGTATTAGATGCCAATCTGTTCATGTTGACCATGTTTAACCTGCCATGGGTTATTACCAGCATATATATATCCCTCTTCCATTTGAAAATCCACATTAAATGACATGATCGATGGTGGTTGATCAATAGAACAAACCCTTCTTGGAAGAGGCCACCCGAGATGAAACCCCTTAGAAGAAACTCTAAGAGACTAAGTTATGAAATTTTCAAGATTAATATTTTTACATGTCACCTAGAGATATCCATCTCGGAAGAACAATCTCGGTGAAAACTCCATCGAGGAGAAAACTCCTTGCCGAAAACTCCATCTTGGTGAAACTCCATCTCAACGAAAACTCCTTCTTAAAGAAAACTCCTTCTCAAGGGAAACTCCTTCTTGGCAAAAAATCCTTCCCAATGGAAACTCACCTTAGGAGAAATATGCACTTGGGACCACTCCTGCCACATCATGTCGGAGGAAACTCACCTCGGAGGAAACCTATCCTGGAGAAAAATCCTCAGAAGAAACTCTGAGAGACTAAGTGCTTAATTGTTGAGGTCGATATTTTTGCTGGAAAATGATGGAATATGCTTCTGTTAGGTAACATAAATACTTTCCATCTCGGGTATTTAATGAGTCGGGGCATGGTGATAGAGTCTAAAGCATGATAGATGATGGGAACCCCTTTCCTATCATAGGATAGACTCTTCGAGGTTTTTCTTGGTGAAAAATACCTCAAAAGTTTCCAAAGTATGTGTGAGAGACTTGGCTCCAAAAGACCGAGTTCCAAGCTTCCGAGGTTTCAATCATGAGTGAGGGGTCATATGGTTTGAATATTAAAAGTGCCGAGGGCAAACCATTAGTGGGGTCATGCTTGATATGTATTATATGCCACGCTTATAGGGAATTAAACCATGCCTCAACTATAGTGGTTCTATGAATGTTTGAGCCTACTCCATAACTCGATCCATCTCCCTTAAGGTCAATATATGGCCTACCTTAGAGTTATCTCTCCTAAGATTTCAATACGGCTTCCCGACCCATTAAATTCATCTCTCTCTCTCTCTCTCTCTATATATATATATATATACCTAACACTCTCCTTCCTAAGCTTAGCAATAGTGAAACAATGTCGACACAATAAATAGGACAGGGACTTGTCCATTCAATTTTAATGAGGCCATTTACCAATTATCCACCCATATCATCTTAGAGTTATATCAATTTGTTAGGTTAATAGTAATAAAACAAAATCTCATGAAAACTAACAAGACACCATGCAATGCCCAAATTCCCACAAGAAAATCATCATTTCACAAGCAGACAAGAAATATCGTTCCTAATTCAATTCACAGACATAACCACACATCTAAGTGTTGTCATCATTACCGGCCTGTAGCCAACATAGTGAACACATTTTAGACATTTGAAAACAAGATATGGAGCAACACTTATCTTATACAATGCAAAAAATGTTCCAACTGAGAGCGGGACTTCAACTCTCCACCCAACCATAGACAACTGCAACCAAGTCTTACTTGCAACTGTTAGCCCTGAGCCCTATTCCAAAGCTTGAGGTAGAGTTTTGGTGAAGTAAAATTGTAAGTGCGGACACAAACGAATTCCTCTAGCTCGATAATGGGTCTAGTCACAATAGATACATTCTATGGAAGATTTGCTTAGGTTAGAATCAATCAAGAGGGCCTACCTCTTGGTTGCTTATCCTGTTTGATGATGTCCTCGCTTGCTCGCTCCAACAATCTCTCGCTTCCTTCTTCAAGCTCCTGAAACAAGTAAACAACAACATCATACAAACATACTAATAGACAAATTGCAATTAAACCTACTTAATGAGTCAAGAAGCATCAAGACGAATATGTAATATTACAAAACATGTAGGAAATCAATCGATAGTTGCATATGTTAATATCAAAGAGAGATTACAACCATTCATCTTGATGTTGCAGTCTTCCTCTGACAAGACCAGGTTCCCACACACTTCTGCGAGCATTCCATGATGGCTTCAAACAACAATAATTTAAAGGCTTTTCCCTTTGGAATTCACTCCAAACCCAAACACAACTAAATGGCTACAACTAGTAATAGCTTGCTTGTCTAATCAAAATAATATACTCACACTCAACCAACACTCTCACTAGCTTATGCTTGGGAAGAAGGGAGGTTTATATAGGAAATATGTATGGGAGATGGATCCTCTTCTCATGGGAGAAGGACTTATCCCTTGAGGTAGTTCCATCATTATATGGGAAAGGAGCCCAAACTGTCATCCTCGACCCCTTTCGACCAAACCATTTACCAGACTTCCCGTTACGGAGCTTCTAGAGCTAGAAGCTTCGACTCCAAATTTAAAAAACTTTCCATAACAAGACCGACGTGATTGGAACACAGCTCAGTCACATCGATCGACGCGGGGAATAGTGCTAATCTCTGCACATCGGCATGGGTGAGACAAATTCCATTAGCGCTGGTCTTGTCAACTGGGAAAAACAAAAGTTTAAGGGAAATGGTGCAAAAGGGAAATGATCTTATGATGAAGAGGGACATAATGGGAATTTATTCATGAAGGCAAAGCATGTGGGGTTCACTATAGAGGTCCTCCAGGATCAAGGAACAGGGAGCACATGGACAATGAAAAAATCCTGTGTAACATGTGCCCCCTAAAGCGTGAAGGCCGAGCTGGAGTGAGGGATGAAATGCTTTATAAATCACTGCGGGGGAACTGGTCTGCCGTTGGAAAACCTGCAAGCAAGTACAAATACATATACATAAACTGAGATCTTTGTCAAATGATACATGAATCGTGGCATGGACGCAACCATCCAGGGAATGATCATGTAAATGGATCCAGGTATGGGCACAACCATCCATCAAAGAGGATCATAATGAAACCAAGGTATGTGTTGGGTTGTGTTATATTCTTTCCATGACTAGCCCAAGTAGTTAATAGGGGGGTTAGAGGGGGGCGGAGAACCCCCTTCGTTGCACTGATTGTGTAGCGGGGGGGTCACAGGGGGTTTGAGGCATACCCGTAACCCCACTTTATGGGGTCTGGGGCAGCACCCCGGAAAATTTTGGTTTTGGACCCTATGTTAGGATGGGCGGACCCACCTATTGTTTTGTGCATGATTTTCGCACATGTTTTTTGGACGTGATGGTTTTCGGTCCATGGTATTTGACGGGATGGTTTTTCGGTCCATGGTATTGGATGCTTCGACATGTATAAATATGTATTATAACATTGAAAGGAACATAATGAAAAATCAAGCTGGTAGTCCCGGTTTTGGGATCCAGCGGAAAATCTCTGTGTATATGTGTTTTATGTGTTATGCTCTCGCATTGTTTATTTTCTGTGTTTTAGAATTCATATGCAGGTAATTTTTGTACAGGTTTAAAACCTACATTTGGTATTAGAGAAGATTTGGCTTCAAGGGGATTCCTTTGTTGCTGAGGGGTTTCGCTCGGGCCTGTGGTAGACCCTGTTTAGTGGGAGATCTATGAGATTGATTCTGGTGGTGAAAGAAGATGGCGAGTAGTGGAAAGATAGAGATCGAGAAATTTAATGGTCAGAGTTTTGAGTTGTGGAAACTCAAGATGGAGGATCTGTTGGTGGATAAAGATTAGTGGATTGCGGTAGATCCGGGTACTAAACTAATAGGAGTGTCCGATGAAGAATGGAAGAAGTTGGATTAGAAGGAAAAGAGCACAATACGATTGTGTGTCTCAGATTCAATATTGTTGGATGTATCAGGGGAAGCTACAACGAAGGCTTTGTGGGACAAGTTAGGGACTTTGTACCAATCTAAGTCTCTGGTGAATAAACTGTTCTTGCAGAAAAAGCTGTATAACCTGAGGATGAAAGATGGAGACTCAGTGGCAAAGCATCTGAACGCATTTAATACTATGGTAAGTCAGTTAGCGTATGTTGATATTAAAATTTTAGATGAAGATAGGTGCATCAATTTGTTGTGTTCTCTACCAGATTCGTGGGATAGTCTAGTTATTGCAATAGGTAGCACAATATAACTTCCTTGTAGTTTGATAAAATAGTCTCATCCTTGCTGACAGAGGAGATGAGATAGAAAAATATGGAGAGCCAGAATGGTGATGCATTTTCTGTACGAGGATGGTCCCAGAACAGAAACAAAAATAAGTCATCGAGTGGGAGATCTAAATCTAGAGGGAGATCTAAATCTCCAGGAAAACCTGTAAAGGTGGTGTGCTGGAAATGCAGAAAAGAAGGGCACTACAAAAGGGACTGTAAATCTAAATCTCTTGATAAAAGAAAGGGATATGATGATGCTCCTTCTGCAGAGGTGAAAACCACCTCAGATGAAGGTGGGGATGTGTACTTGGCTTCTTCAAGCACACATGTAGATCATGAGGCATGGTTGATTGACTTAGGTGCATCCTTTCACTTCACTCACCACAGAGAGTGGTTCTGTGAGTATGAGAAATACGATTGTGGTGATGTCTTCTTAGGGGAGGATAGGAAGGCTAGAATCATTGGTCACAAAAAAGTAAAGTTGAAGTTGCAAGGTGGAAGGGTTAAAATACTTCCGGGTGTTCTACATATTCCTGCATTGGCCAGAAATCTGATTTCTGTAAGCAAGCTGGATGATGCAGGTGTAAAAACAATGTTCAAGAAGGATACCTGCAAAATGGTTCGGGAAGCATTGGTATTGATGTGGGGAGTTCGAATTGGAACTCTGTACAAGCTGCAAGGTAGCACTGTTATTGATGGGTGCAATAGTTCTGTGGTTCCTGAAAGTGGAGCAGAAAATCTAGTGGTCTCTGGAGAGAAGACCATGTTGTGGCATCAAAGGCTTGGACATATTGGAGAGAAGGGCCTTCGAATACTTCATGGTAAAGGTATGGTAGAAGTTATGAGTAATAGCTCTCTGGATTTTGATTTCTATGAAAATTGTGTATATGGGAAGCAAAATTTGGTGAGTTTAACCTCTGGTAGTAAGAAGGCGAAACAAATATTAGAACTTGTGCACAGTGATGTGTTTGGACTTGTTAAGGTTCCATCACTGGGTAAGTCTATGTACTATGTATCATTTATAGATGACTTCTCAAGGAATACATGGATATATTTCCTTACGAAGAAATCTGAAGCCTTTGACATGTTTAAAGAATTTAAGGCTCTCGTGGAAAATCAAACAGAGAAGAAGATAAAGGTGCTGAGGAAAAATAATGGTGGAGAGTTTTGTAGCAAGGAATTTGAAGAATTATATAAGAAGTGTGGTATAACACGAGAAGACTACTCCATATACACCTCAACAAAATGGAGTTGCAGAAAGAATGAATAAGACGTTGATGGAAAGGGCAAGAAGCATGCTCAGTGGTGCCGGGTTAGGACAAGAATTCTGGGCAGAGGCGGTGGATACTGCATGTTACTTGGTCAACAGGTCACCTTCATTAGCATTGGAGGATAAGACTCCACAGGAGGTATGGATTGGTAAGAAACCCTCTCTTTCACATCTGAGGGTATTTGGATGTGATGCTTATGTACATGTTCCAAAGGAAAAACAAACCAAGTTGGATAGTAAATCTGAAAAGTGCATATTTATTGGGTATAAGGATGGTTTAAAGGGTTATAAGCTTTGGAACCCAGTCACATGGAAGGTTGTGTACATCCGAGATGCGGTGTTCAGAGAGGTAAAAGATGTTATTAAACATGAATTCCAACCAAAGGAACCTGAGAAGATAGAGTTTGAGCTTAAGGAGGAAGAATCAGACTCTACAGTAGAGGAGGAACCAAAAGATGAAGAGCCACAAACTCTGGGTGTGAGAAGATCAGTTCGAGAAAGAAGGTAGCCAGAAAGGTATAGTCCATCTGCTTTCTGTTCAAGTTTTGCTTTGTCTGTTACTGATGATGATCCCAGAACTGTGAAGGAAGCAGTAGATTCAGAGGATGGAAAACTCTGGAAAGAGGCCATGGTTGATGAAATGGCATCTTTGCACAAATGAGGCTTGGGATTTGGTGGAGTTACCGGCTGGAACGAAACCCATTGGCAGCAAATGGGTGTTCAGGAAGAAGACAAATGCAGAAGGAAAGGTGGAGAAATACAAAGCTCGGTTGGTAGAAAAAGGTTATTCCCATGTGCCGGGAATTGATTTTGGTGATATTTTTTCTCCCGTTGCCAAGGTACTTCTATTAGATTACTTTCATTTGTTGCTACTGCTTTTGATTTTGAGGTAGAAAAGATGGATGTGAAGACATCATTTCTTCACGGGGATCTAGAAGAGGAAATTTACATGAAGCAACCTGAAGGCTTTGCGGTGAAGGGTAAGAAAGAACTAGTATGCAAGTTAAAGAAGTCTCTGTATGGGTTAAAACAGTCACCAAGGATGTGGTATCAGAAATTTGATACATTTATACGGGGACTTGGCTTCACTAGAAGCAAAGAAAATCACTGTGTGTATTTTGAATTAATTGGTGACGGTGTTATTTATCTGGTCTTGTATGTGGATGATATGTTGCTGGTTGGAAATGACAAAGAAATTATCGAAGATTTGAAGACCCAATTGTCCTCCAAATTTGACATGAAAGATCTTGGTGCTGCAAACTATATTTTGGGCATGGAAATTAAAAGAGGTCAGGCAAAGAGGAAGCTCTAGTTAAACCAGAGGAAGTATGTCGAGACAATACTGCAGAGGTTTAATATGCAGGATAGTAAATCAGTGAAGGTTCCTATTCTTGTAGGTGTGAGGTTATCTGCTGAATAGTGTCCCTAGACACAAGAAGAGGAAGAGGACATGTCCCGTGTTCCATATGCAAGTGTAGTCGGTAGCTTGATGTATGCAATGGTCTGTACTAGACCAGATATTGCACATGCAGTGGGAGTATTGTGCAGGTTTATGTCAAAACCAAGGAAGGAGCACTAGACAGCAGTGAAGTGGGTTTTCAGGTATTTGCGTGGCACTAGTGATTATGGTTTGTGCTACCAAGGAATACCATGATTGGACAAAGTGTTGGCTTTGTTGATGCAGACTGGGATGGAGATTTGGATCAGAGAAAATCCAAAAGTGGGTATGTGTTTAACCTATTTGGAGGTGCAATCAGTTGGATGAGTAAGAAACAATTTATAGTGGCACTATCAACTATAGAGGCAGAATACATGGAAGCCACTCATGTAAGCAAGGAAGCAGTTTGGTTGCAGAGATTGTGTTCAAGTATGGGGTTAGTGCAGGAAGCTATAAGGATAGGCTGTGATAGCTAAAGTGCAATTTTCTTGGCAAAGAACCCTGCATATCATTCAAAGACAAAGCACATTGATGTTCAGTATCACTTTGTGAGGTATATGATAGAAGACAAAAAGGTGTTTCTGGTAAAAGTGGACACTTTGAAGAATACTACAGATGCATTGACAAAATCTGTGAGCTCTGAGAAGTTCTCTTGGTGTAGAGAAACAATGGGCGTTTCGGGGCTGGAAAAATGACTAAGCTCTCTTGTGGCCCCCTGTGGAAAGAAAACAACAAGTGGGAGAATGTTGGGTTGTGTTATATTCTTTCCATGACTAGCCCACGTAGTTAACTTGGGGTTAGAGGGGGGGCAGAGCACCCCCTTCATTGCACCGATTGTGTAGTGGGGGGGGCTCATAGGGGGTTTGAGGCGTACCCATAATGCCACTTTATGGGGTCCAGGGCAGTGCCCTGAAAAATTTTGGTTTTGGACCCTATGTTAGGATGGGCAGACCTACCTATGGTTTTGTGCATGATTTTCACACATGTTTTTTGGACGCGATGGTTTTCGGTCCATGGTATTTGACGCGATGGTTTTTCGGTCCATGGTATTGGATGCTTCGAAATGTATAAATATGTATTATAACATTGAAAGGAACATAACAAAAAATCAAGCTGGTAGTCCCGGTTTTGGGATCTAGGGGAAAATATCTGTGTATATGTGTTATGCTCTCGCATTGTTTATTTTCTGTGTTTTAGAATTCATATGCAGGTAATTTCTGTACGGGGTTAAAACCTACAGTATGGTCGCAATCATCCAATAATGAGATAGATCACATATGATAACTCATGGTCTGGTCGTAGCCAGCCATCTGATAGAGACACGCACATCATCATAACCATGTCACATCGATTCACAACCTGGACTTTTGTGATCTGAGTCCAAGGTCTTACACTCCAACACAACCCGATCAAAGTACAAATCCTAGCATGCGAATAGATGTGTTAACATCAAACATGCTAGAAAGTTGCTTGATTACCAGTCAATGATGTAAACTGTTAACAAGTGCGAGAGAAACCACCAATAATGACAATGGCCCTCAAGGTACTATCAGCACAATTCACGGAATGTGAATACAGGAATTGAAGTCGAACACCCGTGAAATCACTCAATCATAAGCCAATGATGTGAACTTTTCATCGAGTGCAAAGAACTTTCCATTAGGGAATGCAAGCGCTAAGGTACTATAAGGGAGTCTCTCGGTCAACTTCCCAGATAATGAGTCAATGTCGACGGAAAGCGACTTTGTCGAAGGAGGGCTATAATGAATCCCACATCATTGATGCGAGACGAGAGGATGAAAAATGAATTTGGATGATACAGAGAATCAGAAGTAAGTGTAACTACAGAAGGACAACTCTTGAACATATAGGCGACACAACTGGAAGTTTGGCAGCTTTTGGATCCATGGGATTGGTGGTCATAATGATGCAGCAGAGATAAAATGAAAGGAAAAAATGAATGGCCCAAACCCAAGAAGGTCAACGATGCAAAGGAGGATGTCCCAACCTGACACGAAGCAAAGAGTGTCATGTTCAAGAGTAAGCTGCCGACACGACTCGATAGATTTCCAAATTTCCCCCACCATTTCTGGCGAGTACCCCAATTATTTTTTAATCACAAGCTTGAAGGGGATACCATATGGTTGCACTGTAAGTTCATCCTTCAGACGAATCCAACCTAGTAGGTTTAACGAGCCCTAGGAAGGGGAAGCTGGTGTTCGCCATGGTGACGAATCTGATGTTGTTTAATAGTTTAACGAGTCCGACAAAGGTGTAAATCGATATATTTTTCATGTTTAGAGAGTTTGAAAAAGACACGTAAAAGAAAACTCCACATGGTCCCTTTTTGTATGTTTGTGTCTCTCGAGCCCGAAAAGGTAGAAAACAATACTTGAGAGAACCGCTTGACCATTTCAGTCAAGGAGTACCTTTTTCGTAAATAGTGCCTCCTAGCCCGAAAAAGGGGTAAACTTATACTGGGCACACGATGTTTCACATCCATTAATGAGTTCGAAACGACAAGGGCTCGACCATCTTTTCATTTTTAAAGGGTCGAAAAAGAGCTGAAAGTGGACCCCCCATTTTTATTCTCTTTAACAAGTCAAAAAGGGAAAAATACTCGGTAATCTTTTCATATGAGTTTAACGAGTCGAGAAAAGAGCTGAAATGTGACTCATCGCCATCGTCGAGCATCCATCACCTATTGTTGCACAAGTAAGGCAAAGCGTATTATCGAGTCCTTGAGGTAAAATAGGTCAAAAATATTTACAAAACCTGATATTTTCATGAAAAATTGAATAAAAAGGGGAAAAGTAAATATATTTTTACCATTTACCATTTTACCTTTGCAGTGAAGACTTTTTACCCACTTTTGCCCTAGTTTTTCCATAGTAGATTACGGGAGATCTGGGAGGTCAATGGACAAGCCGTCCGTTCCAGGTAATATCCGAAGCCCTGAGCTCCATTTTCATGCTATTCATTTTTGTTTTTAGCCATTTTTTGGGATTTTTAGGGAGGTTTTTGAGAAATTTTTTTTGCCCTTGGTCGGCACAATTTCTGGGCACAGGATTGCATCGGGCGAGGGTTATTTACATAATCATCTGCGCCGTCCGGTGCGACTATTCCAAAAAAAGATGCGCGAATGCCGTGGATAGGGACAAATCATTTTTTCTCTAGAACTGGCCGTTAAAACTTGAATTTTATGTGCCAAAATTGATGATTGACTCAAATAAATGGCTTTTGCATGAGAGAAATTACCGAAAATGGTGGATTGGAAGGAAGGAGAACATGAAGATGTTGACACCCAGGCATTGAATGATCCAAATTGCCTGGAGGCTTTGAGGGCTTGCAGGCTCCTCAAATTTTTCCTTACACCATGGATGCGGGCCCAGCCCGAGTTGCTTCGATACTTGATAAGCCTTTAGGACATCAATTGCGAGATTTTTGTCATTAGGGACCAAGAGCTGGAGTTGACAACTTCAGATATCTACTTCATCACTGGACTGTCTTGTAGAGGAGAGTCTATGAACTTATATGGGTCACGTCCGATCAGGGCAAGCATATCTTCGCTGCTTGCCGAACATTGTCCTGAGGCCCTGAAATCCAAGAGTGGGAAGATAGAGATTTCAAGTGTGCAGGATTTGACACTGAGGGTGATTCTATTAACTATCAACAAAGTGGTGGGGTCCCAGGCGGAACATGAGACTAACAAGTCGAAGTTCCTTTATGTTATTGACTACACAACTCCTACAATTTTCAACTAGGTAGAGGCCATGAAGATGAACATCAAGTGCCAGTTGTCCAAGGCCAAGGCAGGGAATTTGAAGCAATTTGGCTTCAGATAAGTACTCGTGACTTTCTTCTTGGAACAAGTGCCACTGTTCTAGTATCAATTGAATAAGGTTGATCCTCCTGTGCCATGTGATCCGCGGATGGTCCGCTGGAGTCATTTGATTCCCAGGATCACTGGGAGTCAGCATATGTCATACCGACCAACATTCTTCTCATGGATACGGTGACAAAAGATCGTCGTGGAGGACTGGCCATACAATGGCAATGATTTCTGTGGAGACTCATATATCCCCTTACTAGATGGGGAGGACTTCGATGACGAAGGTAAGAAAATCAATTTTTTGATTTTGATGTTTTTTAATTGTTTTTGGTATATGCATGCTTATAACATTTCTCTTGTCTATGCAGATTTTGGATGAGAGAGGCCAGCCAGGATGTTCCCGATAGCCAGGCACATCCCTCATCCTATTGATGCTATCGCCCCTTATTGGGAAGGAAGCGATAACGAGGAGGAGATCACGAGGAACCTTGAGGGGTTGACTCATGGTATCCCAGAGTATGCTCGGATAGGAGATATGCCTCGGCGGTACCAGAGGTACACCATGGGAGTCTCAGATCGGATTCACCGATTACTGAGTTGTGTTGCACAAGCTATCTTGTGCTATCATGACCATGATGCTGAGTAGTTCCTAGGTCCAGTACTTACATATTTTTTGAGGCCTGCATGCCACAAATGTAGGAGGCCTACGAGCCGCCAATGTAATTATAGACATACATATTATTTTTATGGGTTTTGATGTATCAAACATTCACACACACACACACATATATGTTGTATTTTCCTGTCTATTATGGTACAAATGGTTTGTCTTATCTTTCACATGTTTCATAAATGTCTATCCAACATGTAATTAGCTAATGCATCTGTCAATGTATTCATGCGTCTAGGAATATGATGATATGTAATATAATCAAAATTATCTTTGCAGTAGATGGATACAGAGATACATTCATAATATTTGAGGGTTCCTGACAGAATATTTCCTGTTGAGTTGAAGGACGACAAGCTATGAATCCAGGTTAACAACCAATTCTTTGATGTCGAAAGCGGTGGCTTCTGATAAAAGTTTTATGCCCGCACTGTATTCAACAATGTTGTTGGTTGTAAGACCTAGGAAGATACCTTGAAGGTCAATCAACTCACCGTTAGGGTTGTAGATAGCCCATGCTGCGGATGATAGGTTCTGGGTACTTGGGTAAGCACCATCAGCGAAAGCAATGTGAGGAGTCACAAACATCTGCAAAGCAAGAAAAGCATAGTAAATAGGAAATCTGTTTGAAAACTATCACACAAAACCATGCTATACAAAAATGAATCACACACTAATGTACATAAGTAACCATGCAAGATGTCCTAATCATAGTACTTTTTGAGGTAAAGTCCATTTCGGGGCTTATCGAGAGGATTTCCTTCATAATCAATAAGCTCATAGGCTCCTTTATGCAAAATACATTTTACAATATAGGGCCCATGCCACATAGGTTCGAACTTGCCTGCCCCCAACTTATCGTTCTCTTGGTCGTATAGTAGGACCAAATCACCCTCAGAGAAAGCGCAAGGGGAGACCGACTGATCGAAATGGGATTTGACCCATTTCTTTTGTGCTTCAATGACCAAGGCAGTGATATGGCGAGTCTAGTCCAATAGTTATAAATATAAGAGACGTTCTTCTTGAGGTGATGTTTTGAGGAGGAGTTCAACAACTAACTTGAGTAAAGGAATCTCACATTCGATTGACAATGTTGCTTCTAGAGCATAGACCACCTGGAATGGTGTGAACCAAGTTGCGTCTTTGGTTGAAGTTTGGTAGGCCCACAGAGCTGAAAAAAGCATGCGATGCCAATTTTACTTGTGCATCCCAATAGTACGCTAAAGCATGGTGACCAAAACCTTGTTCATGGCTTCAACTTGGCCATTGGCCTGAGGGTAATATGGGGTCGAGCCATCGTAGCGCAAGCCCAATGCAGATGTTAATTCTTCCATCATGTAATCTCTGAAATGGGAGCCATGGTCTGTGACAATGGCTTGGGGTACCTGAACCTGGAAATAACATGGTTAAAAAGAAATTGAGCTCCCGTCTTACCATCTGTCGAATATGTAGGCATCGCTTCGGCCCTTTTGTGAAATAATCCACAACAACGATAATATAGCCATGCGCCCCGACTGAATGAGGGTTACATGTCATATAATCGATGCCCCATTTGGCAAAGGGACCGATGGTAATGATGAGGTGTAGGTGAGCGGGTGGGGCATGCATCTTGTGTTGGTAAATTTGGCATTCGTGACACTTACGAACAACAGGAATGTAGTCTTTGAAGATAGACGGCCATAAATAACTAGCACGAAGGATTTTCTAAGCTATAGCATAACCAGACATATGACCACCACATGCCCCCGAGTGGTAACCATTGAGAGCTCTTTCAACTTCCTTGATTGTGAGGCATCGACGAAGAATAAAATTGACATCGACATGGTATAAAGTATCGCCAATAATATGGTAGGGTTGGGAATGATGCCAAATATTTTGACGATCATCCTTGGTCAATGCGAATCGGAACGTGGAGGTTTGGAGATACATGATGATATCATCGTACCATGGATTAAGGGTGCTAATCAGGAAAAGGGTCTCATTTGGGAGTTGTTCATCTACACCAGTAGGGAGAGCTTTGGAGGGAAGGGAACAAATCAATTCAGTGAAAACAAGTGACTTCTTAGATTTGGCCGTAGTGAAGACCAAATCAAATTCTTGTAGGATAATGATCCATTTAGAATACTTGTCCCTTAGCAACTGATGAGTTAGGATATAGGTCATAGGGTTGCATTCAGAAATCACTATAATCGTACATAAAATAATGTAGTGCTGAAAATGTTGAACAACCTAAACGACAGCCAAAGCCAACTTCTCGACATGTGCATAACGTGTTTCAGTGTCGAAGAGATTTCGGCTAAGGTAGTAGATCACATGTTCATTGCCTTCGTTGTCATCTTGAACCAACACCATAGTGATGGTGCTAGGGGCTGTGACTAGGTAAAGGAAGTAATCTCGATAGTAGTCTGGTGGATGCAACAAAGGAGCATTTATGAGGACGACCTTAAGATCATCAAAAGATTTTTGGGCCACCTCATCCCATGCAAAGGGCGTTCCTTGTTTGAGCAACTAGGTAAATCCTGTAGCTAGGCGTAGTTGGGTATAAAACGACAGAGAAAGTTGGCCTTTCCTCACAGGCTCTGGAGTTGGTGTAGTGAAGATGGAGGGGGTAAATTTACAATAGCCTCAAATTTTAACGGATCCAAGTGAATTCCGTCCTTGGAAATGATAAAGCCAAGGAGTCATCCTGATTCCACGTAGAAAACACATTTGTGTGGATTTAACCGAATGTTATAGTATCTGTAGCATAGAAAAATCTGCTGAAGATGGTCTGGGTGATCTTGGCGCTTACGAGAATGGGTAGGAAGGTCATCCAAGTAAGGCTAGACAATGTTGCGAATATCATGAAACACATAGGACATTGCCCGTTGAAATGTGGCTCCAACATTTTTTAGGCTGAAAGGGAGCTTCTTGTACGTGAATGTACCCCATGGGCAGATAAAGGCTATCTTCTCTTGGTCGGCTGGTGTGATATTGATCTGGTTATAACCAGAAAAGCCACCCATAAAGGAAAAGATCTCGCTCCCAGCACATTCATCAATGATTTGATCAATGAAGGGAGTACGGTAGTTGTCTTTAGGATAGGCATGATTAAGATCTCGATAATCCACGCAAACGCGGATCGTGCCTTGGTTTTTATACACCAGGACAATATTGGACACCTAGTTTGTAAGGGGGATGGGATAGATGAACCCAACTTTGAGAAGATTTTCAATTTCACCCTTAATAGTAGTGGCCTTCCTAGGATGCGGGGATCGATGCCAGGTATTTCTTCATAAGACCATGCAAACACATCACGAAATTATTGAAATAGACGAGTATACGTCTTGATCTCATCCGGAGAACAAGATACCCCAATATGAACATGTTCAACGACACCGGGTTTGATAGAAATTTCAATCGGTATCATTTGGGTAATATTACCCAAATTTCCTTGCGACCATACTTCATGAGTAACATTCGGTGGCAGAAATGGAGAAGAGGACTCTTTGAAAGTGGTAGACATGACCATCGGGCGAGGCAAGAACGAGGAGCGATGATGGGTATCGATCCATGATGGTTCCTCGAGAGACATGATTTCCATGATACCTTCATCGGCAAGGAAGGTCACGACCAAGGGATCAGATGATTCCATAGTGCCAAGTTAGGGGGATTGAGAATACATATCGAGAGAGGTCTTCGAGATATGAGAATCAGAGGAAGAAGAGTACGAAGATGAAACAATTTCCACGTAATTGACTTTGGCAGGACTAAGCGGCATGACCTCGACCCAAGCATCAACAATATCTGGTGCAGGTATGCCCCAGGGATCAAATTTGACCAAGACCATGTTGACAGAGGAAACATGAGGAGGTGGGAGTGGAAAATTTCCAATTAACGCAAAGTCTTTGAAGAGACCTGCCCCCACACTCTCATAGGGAGCACCAAGGTGCTTGATGTACAGAACGTTGCCATCCGAGGAGGAAGAGGAAAAGAAAGACAACTGATTGATGGTGACAATCTTCCCTTGATGGGGAAATCAGATCACGCGAAACAAAGAGGAGGCCACAACATGCATGGCATGAGTCCAACTTCGGCTGAGTAGAAGATTATAATTGAGATTGATGTCAATAATCTCTACTTCGAATTGCATTTTCTTACCTTCCAGGGTGATGGCAAGGTTAGGTAAGATGCCGAAGGGTTTTGAATCGCACCCATCGAAAGCTTCTAAAGTGTTCAGAGACTGGTTCAGTGTAGGGGAACCAATAGCCTTCCAACATGCAGTTGACATGATGCAGGTGGAAGCACCTTCATCTATGACAGTGCGGTGGATGGTCTTCTCGTTAATGATTACCTGAATAAGAAAGGCAATCTGATGAGGGAGCCGTGGAACATGGTTCTCCAAATCGAAACAGATCAAATTAAAATCAGTGGGATCGATGCCCTGATAGCCAAAAACAAATATTTCCGATGTGATGGGTAGCTTTGGAGTACCTTGAGAGATGACACGGCTGACGGTGTCTGAGCCAAATCCTCAACAATATTATAGTGCTGAGTGGCTCAGGCATTGAGATTATACGAGAATTTCTGCAGCACACCTCGAGAGGGTGGCCGCGTAGCAGAATCAGGGTTAGGGCGCTCGATTTGCAGAGGGCCAAAACTCGGGGTGGAAGAAGAAGGAACAACTTCTTTTTCTTTCCCAGCTTCTGGAGGTGGAGTTTGATAATATTTCAATTGGGTAGCCACATTAACAGGCATGATCGCCATGAACACTTGAGATCCAAAGGGAGTAGATCGGGGTTGGTCTACCATTTGAGTTTGCTGAGATGGAAATGGCTCTTTAAGGACAACAGGGGTCCCTTTGAGCAGGCAACTAACTTCGGATCGTCGTGGAAAATCCTTAGTATAGTGATCCTCCTCGCAAATGAGGCAGGGATACTTAGGTTTCTGTTGCGAAGATTCGCCAGCAGATGATTTGGGAGGACCCTGTTTCGGGGCATTGGCTTTAGCTTTGCCTTTGCCTTTCTTTTTTCCTTTTAAGGATTTGTTCACTGTGGTAGACTGGACAGCATGGACCTCTGAGGTTTTACTAGGGCCTGGCAGATTTTGAGATGAATTATTAGGAGCAACATTCGAGACTGACTTCTGTTTGGAAGAAGTTTTAGCGGGGGTCTGGGATACTGAACCAATAACTCCATCAACGGGAGGAACAACTAGTGACTTTGATGCTACAGGATCGGATGATGGTCGTGGAACATTGGGTAACAATTCGTATAAGGTGCTAGACTGAGAGTAAACCAAATCCAAGTACTGGGCACGGGTAATGGCTTGCTCTTTAGTGACACATCCACCCATAGCTATATCGTGAGCAATTGGGGCTATGAATGATTTGGTAAACCATTCAATGAGCAACTGATCAACTATCTCTAACTTGATCAGGTGATGCCTACGTCTCCATTCATGGATATGATCAGAGATGTGCATTTAAGTGTCTTGATTAAGCAATGTGAGAAAATAGGTGTCAATTTCATAATGAATGGACAACTGAAAATGCGTGAGGAAAGCCATGGCTAACGAATTGAAGTCATGGAAAGTACTTCGAGGTAGCTCAATGTACCATTTCGCTACAACACCTATGAGGGATCGTTGGAGAAGACAAAGACGAATGGAATCATCTACTTATGAGTTCGATGAGCACCAGAGGTGATATGTCATCACATGCGCCTGAGGATATTCTTTAGCTTTTCCATCAAACTTTGGGCAATCACTTGGTATCTTAGATGGCACCAGAGGCCAGTATGACAAATGAAGAATCAGATCATTCGTAAGACACGATACATCTGGAAACTCAAGTATAGCCAAGAAAGGTAATTAAGTGTTAAAAGACATAGGAGGTTGATAGGTGGGCCCATAAGGAGGAGCCCATCCCTGCTGGTAAGGATTTTGACCTCATAGTGGGGGATTTTGGCCATATGGCATTTGAGGCTGCCCCCATTATGGATTTTCTTGACCAAAGGGAAGATTCGGACCTTGAATACCTTGAAAGTGTCCATGCACAGGTTACTGATAGGCAACGTATGGGTTAAAAGGCTGATGAGCCTGTTGACCTTGGACATGTGGGTATGGGACCTGTTTTCCTGGAACATAGGGCTATTGGGCTTGTTGTCCCTGAACAAGAGGGTTCTGGACTTGAAGTCCTTGGGTATAAGGTTGATACACTTGTTGCCCTTGGATGTAGGGGTTTTGTACCTGGTGCCCTTGGCTGGCAGGATTCTGAACCTGTTGACCCCGGACAAGAGGATTCTGCACTTGCTGCTGCAGGATTTGACCTTGACCTTGTCCCTGCAAGGGTTGACCTTGTTGATATGTATACAAGGGTTGATGTTGCATGAGTTGGTTTTTCTGTTGCAAGGGCTGACCTTGCAGTTGCAAAATTTGTCCTTGGGGTTGTAGAGGTTGGCCCTGTGAGGGTATGGGTTGAGAGGTATGCAGAGCATATTTCATCTGCTGCTGCACGACCTACCGCAACTGTTGAAAGGACTGACCTTGTGGTTGTTGCAGGTGACCTTGCTGTGGGATAATCTTCCCTTACTATTTCACGGAAAGCCCTTGCTGCAACAAAGGTTTCCCTTGCGGTAACAAAGGCTACCGTGGTTGGTGCAAAAGCTGTCCTTGCTGTTGCATGGGTACTTGAATAGTGCCTGGGAAATTACCGAACTGAATCTGGCCATAGCTAGGCTGGATGTGCTGCCTAGGTTGGAGGGTGTAAGGTTTATTAACCAATCCTTGAGAACCATATGGAATGTAAGGGTTTTGGTATTGGACTTGAGCCCCATAGGGCTGCTGATACTAAACATTGCTCAATCTAGACAGATCACCAGAGTTCTGAACCTGTTGGTATTGGACAATGCTAGATCTGGTAGGGTCAGCAGGGCTGCAAATAATACTAGAAGAGGGATAGTTTATACCAAGCATGTGAGCTTGTGAGTTGCTCACATTAGTGGCACCTGACACCATAGAGACATTTAGGTTCTGACCCCCATGCGGTGGCACAATCTGGCCACTGACTAACGGGACATAAGAACTAGCAGACAATCTTTGAAACCGTCAGTTGAGACTGATGCATAACTGAGATCGATGATACAAGAGTGTTCGGGATGGTGGGTTGCACCAGGACTGAAGTAACAACTGGTTGGGAAGTCATGTTCATGACGAACGGACCTAACGTAGGCTTGACGCCTGATGCCCAAACAGAATTATGGTAGAGTGATGAGGCACTAGGTGTGCCTAAAACTAAGTGTCCCAAAGACACATAGCCGGGTGGAAAACTAGTGGGAATACCTTCTAAATAAGGGAAACCCTTGGGAGGGAACTGCAACTACAATTCTCCCCCCTCAACAGTGTGTGGAGTAGAAACTTTGGACTCATCCAGAGAAGTGACTAGGGCATCGCCTTTGGGTTCCATGTCTGAAAACAAACGACGATGAATGGCCGAACATGTACTGGGGGATAGTTCCAAAGGAACACCCGGTTGGTCGTACGGACTGTAAGGATGCTGCGGTGATATCTCAACAACGTCAAACATAGGGTTCAAAGGATAGATAACCAGTCCAAGCTGACTGTCAGTGGTCGGTGAGTTCTCTAGAGTTTGAACGGGATTATCCAGAGATTCCAGGCCAAGATCAACAGATGAACCTGAATTGAAAGTAGGCGGAGGACGAGATGAAAATGGTTGAACACTCAAAAAAATTGTGAGTTCAACATTTTGGTCCTCAAGTGACTCTGGTAACTTAGGAAAAAATCCTTAGACAATCTTTCAGATGGAGGAGAGGAAGAGGAATTGGGTGAACCAGATGGTTCAGCCATGATGACCTTGTCTTAGTCGACAGAACAAGTAACTTCAAGGCTTTAAAATGTCCTTTTTAAGGGAACTCACGATTTGGTCAAAAATACTAACAAGATGTTTCAGATCATAGGCAATCAATTATTAAGACGCATAAAAGACTGAAGTTCTTTCATTTTTAAAGAGTCGAGAAAGAAACAAAGATGATGCTATCACTTTCGATTGGAAATGAGCTCGAAAGGATAAGTGCTCAGATGATATTTTAAGTTTAATGAGTCAAAAAGATCAAATGACTACTCTGGATGATCTAGGTAAACAGGTTTACCAGGCAACCGTGAACTGTAGAATACCTCCTGGCGAACCAAGAAGTTCGAGCAGGCAATCTCCCCGAATGTTGTGTTCGGTGTATCACGCTCACAAGGCAGCTGACTTAGCTTCCTAAGGATAAAAGGATTTCAGCCTAGTGGGGTCTCTTATTATATACTCGACAATACGAGGAGCACACATCTGTGATATCATTTTCTAATGCCGAAGCTAACGACAACTACTAGGTTAACAGAAGCCGGAACATGTCTCTAGCCTTGACCTTGTAGATATGATCGTTAATGTCAAATGCTCCTTAGGTTAATTGAATTCATTTTAGAGTTGATCTTGAGTTAAGTTTTAGTTTTCAAGTCTTAGAGATGCTACTCCAAAAACCTAAAATGCAACTAAATGGGACACGAACCTTTCAATTCGATGAAATTCTTACACTGGAGAGGGTAGAAACTACTCAATCAAATGCAAACAATCAAGCAACTGAAAACGAAATGATCTTTCCTTGCTTCACTTTTTCGAAAAATAAACTAATGAAAAATGCATTCCAATTCCTAATTTCCTGACAAGCACTTATCTATCAGTCCTTTCGAAATAAAAAAAATTCTCTTCCTATTTCAAATGTTGATGCAATTCTAGTTTTTTAAGAGATGCAAATCATAATGATGCAACAAGCTATAATTTCATATTTTCTCATGAAGCAACGAAACAAACTTTTCACATACATTCTTTCAATGATTTTTTTTTTTTGAGACTATGAGCTCTTCAAGTAGATGCAAACATGAAAAGAGATGTTCATTCATATCAATGAGACACTGAATTTACCAAATACAAGACTGATAATGTAATCTATGTTGGGAAAATACATTCAAACTAGTGAACAAAACCTTTTCAAACTCGTGAAAAAAGAGGTTAAAGTCATAAAAGGGACCAAAAACAAATGCAAGGAGAAAACACACCCACAAGTGGACTTGATGAGTCAACAAGATGCTGAATGGACAACTAGCTAGTCCTAGTTTCGCTAGCCATTCAATGACTCGATCAATCAAACAGTAAGAAGACAAGCCAACAAGCAAGCAAAACCAAATGAAAAGTGGCTTCCTAATCAGGGAGAAAATAGTCAAAAGGGTTCACGAGGTCAAAAACACAAGAGCAAAACACACTGGCCAAGATTGGGGTCTAGCCCTAATCTTCACTTACAGAGATCGATGCGAATGCCTAACTAACAACAAGCACCAGAGGCAGGTCGGCACGACTGTTCCTCTGCAATTCGTGCTGGTCGACATGATTGTCAGCCAATTAAACACGCTGTCTGAGGGAATTAAGGATTTTTTTTTTTTGGTCAAAACAAGTACCAGATCTACTACTATGAATTTTAGACTTACGCCAGTACGCAGGAGAAAAGAAACAAAACTAAAGGGAAAACACAAAACTAGCAAAGTTCTCATGAAATCATGAAATCCAAAACAAACAATAGATGGGATCTCCCCAGTGGAGTTGCCAATTTGTGGTGAAGTAAAATTATAAGTGTGGACACAAACGAATTCCTCTAGCCTGATAATGGATCTAGCCACAACAGATACATTCTATGGAAGATTTCCTTAGGTTAGAATCAATCAAGAGGGCCTACCTCTTGGTCGCTTATCCTATTTGATGATGTCGTCACTTTCTTGCTCCAACAATCTCTCGCTTCCTTCTTGAAGCTCCTGAAACAAGTAAACAACAACAACACACAAACATAATAAGAGACATATTGCAATTCAAGCTACTTAATGAGTCAAGAAGCATCAAGACACGAATATGTAATATTACAAAACATGTAGCAAATCAATCGATAGTTGCATATATTAATATCAAAGAGAGATTACAACCATTTGTCTTGACGTCACAGTCTTCCTTTGACAAGTCTAGGTTCCCACACACTTCTGCTAGAATTTCGTGATGGATTCAAACAACATTAGTTTAAAGGCTTTTCCCTTTAGAATTTACTCCAAACCCAAACACACTTCTCCCTCATGCAACTAGATGGCTACAACTAGTAATAGCTTTCTTGTCTAATCAAAATAATACACTCATACTCATCTAACACTCTCACTAGCTTGTGCTTGGGACGAAGGGAGGTTTATATAGGAAATATGGATGGGAGATGGATCCTCTTCTCATGGGAGAAGGACTTATCCCTTGAGGTAGTTCCATCATTATAGGGAAAGGAGCCCAAACTGTCATCCTCGACCCCATCCAGCCAAACCATTTACTAGACTTCTGTTATGGAGCTTCTAGAGCTGGAAGCTTCGGCTCCAAATTTAAAAAAATTTCCATAACAGAACCGACGTGACTGGAACACAGCTCAGTCGCACCAATTGACGCGGGGAATAGTGCTAATCTCTACACATTGGCGCGGGGGAGACAAAGGCCATTAGTGTCGGTCTTGTAAACTGGGCAAAACAAAAGTTTAAGGGGAAATGGTGCAAAATGGAAATGATCTGCTCATGAAGAGGGACATAATGTGAATTTCTTCATGAAGGAAAAGCATGTGGGGTTCACTGTAGAGGTCCTCCAGGATCAAGGAATGGGGAGTATAGGGATAGTGACAAAATGATGTGTAACAAGAGTGATTTCAAAGGAATTTTAAACCCATATTATTAGTTGAAACATGATGTCTCAAGGCTGCCTCACCTCCACCCACCAACTATGAAATATAAAATAACACTTCAATTTCATACAACCATAATCCACTCAGGGGTTAACCCAATATCATCAGTTGAAACAAGGTGTCTCAAGGCCACACCGTCTTCATCCATTAGCTACTCAACAATTTCACAAAAGGCAGGGAACACATTACTTTATGTAGAGGGACTTGTAAGTCAACATCCCAACTTCTCTGGGTATTTAAACATAGAGAGTATTAATTCATATGTGGAGAGAGATATATGGTCAATGATAAGGAAGTTTTATCAACTGATTTACCTTTGAAGGAATAATAGTGCACTCTCCAACAACTTAGTGGAACTTCCACCTATGTTCGTAGCCCAATCCCATGGAACTACCATCAGGTGTTATTAGTCCACTAGTCCAGTGAGCCTCCACCTCTCAGAATTTATCTACTAGCACAATCTCTAGTGGATTTATCAGCCCTATAATGCATAACCACTACTTAATGATTACTAGCTAGAAATCCCTTTGGGTCCCTCAACTAGTGCTCCACTCTAGAGTTCGAAATCTCAAATACAGGGATCACTTTTTGCTTCCCTTTAGCTATGCGCTCTCCACTTCTTCTCTCTGCATCTCTCCCACACATGCGTGTGTGTGCCTTTGAGAAAGAGAAAGTGCATGTATCAATGGGTGCTCCCATATGAAGGTCCTCCCCTTTTTCTTTCCAATAACTAATTGCCCATTCTTTACCCACGATTGCACAACAATTAATAACTGACAACGTAGCCCATGCTTCCCTCCAATGTTTTGTCCTTTTCTTGCTTATGGTTAGAGTTAAAGGATACCTGCCCTTGTCCCTCTTTTTTCAATTAATTTATGGAATAATCATCCCACTCAGCCAACCATGACTGATATTGAAAACAATAGTTCCCTCAAGAAATCTCTTACCTTAGGAAACAGAATCTATGTTCCTCTCTTAGCCATTAAATCATTACTATTATTTTCAATCAGATAAATATTAACCAGGGAATATTACAGTCCCCTCCCCAATAAGAGAATTATTGACCATGGGATGTTGCAATCTTGTAGAAAATTCAACATGGTACCAGAGACTTATTGAAAAAGAAACCATTACATTTAGCTTAAAAGACAATGTGGATGGACTCACTTATTCAAGGAAGAGAAACCCTAAGATAGCCACAACCTTAGAGAAAAGGAGATCCATAGCTAGAACGAGGAGGCCTAATTTGGAGTTATATTCTAATGAAGAAAACCGAGAGTATAGTCCTAGAGTAAGCTAAGTTATTTTGTGGTTTTTTCAAGGATTAGTTTAAGTTTAAGGTAATGTTGTAAAAGGTTCAAGCCCTAGAAGAGGGCTAAATTGTGCCTTAGTTTGGGCCGCAACAAGGAGGATAACTACGTAAGTATATTGACAATCCAAGAAGAGAGGCTAAGGGTTCTGTGGGCATAATATGGCTGGCCACAACCTTAAAAGATGGTTAAGAACCTTAAGAATTGTTCTCGGACAAGCCAAGAGGCATTTAAGGAGGCTCGAGGTGGCTAGGAACAAGGCTATAGTGTGGTCAATATGGGTCGAGGGCCTCATGAAGATAGGAAGGTTGACCAAGGGTCGCCTGTAGTAGGCAAAATGCTCTAAGAGTATATAGGAAGGCTAGCCGAGCTAGAAAAAGGGTGGTATAGATGAGGACAAGGTGATGTAGTAGAAGAGGGTTGATAAAAGGCTAAAGGGGAAGTATGTGAGGTAAGAAAAGGAGCTGATAACAAGGTGAAAAGGAGCCTTTAACATCAAAGGAATGATTGCTACAACAAGCAGTTCGATAGAGGTTAAAAGAAGTTAACCTTTGTTGAAGTCAAAAGGACAAAGAGGAGAAAGGGCTACTTGTAAAGGACATCAAGGCAATGGAAATAGTTCTTTCCTCGAATGGCCTTGATCAAAATGTTCTTAGGCCATAAAGTCTTGTGATGGCTAGTACATTCCTTTCTACATAATAGAATTCACAATGTTCAAAGCCTAGGCATGAAAATAGGTTGTCAGTTGATAAGGGGAATGCTGATGGGCTTAAGTCAAAAGATAAAGAAGCACTTGGAAGTTCAAAACCAATCAAGATAGGGAGTTGAGGATTATTTAATGATGTATTTGTATTGGAGTCTTTATGCTTGCATGGTATAAGAGTTGGAAGACTTAGAGTTTGTAAACCCAAGAGAGAGACTTGGGGTGCTGAATGCAAGTAAATTTGGTACTTCGTTTATCTCCTTGATAGCATGTGGAATGACATTTTGTTGATGGTAGCATGCTATTAAGGCTTTGGTGTGGCTAGATAGCTCAATGAATGGCTTGCTAAGCCTAATCCACAAGATGAAGAAACAAAGGAATCTAAGCCAGATGAGATTTCTTATGGACTTCATTAAGGAGAAAATGATATAGACGGAGTTGACAATTCCCTACAACACTCAACAATTTCTTCCTTAATTAAGAGATAAGTACTTCATATATTTCTCCCTCAATTATTGTTATTTTTTCCTTGGTGAGCCTCTTTTCTTTTTTTGCGTGGTTATAATTGTTTCTTCCATGGCCTCCTGAATGATATTTGTGAGTAATTTACGAACACTTCCAAGGAAATGATTCTAGCAACATATGGAAACATGAGAAAGAATGAAGATAGGTTTGTGGAAAGAGGGTTTTCCCAGTAAGAGGGAGTACAAGGATATTTTTTGCTCCATTATTTGATGGTTAGGATCTTGTATGGCATAAGAGCTCAAGCATAGACTTAGATGAGTGATTGATGTTCGAGAGGGAGGATTGTACTGATTGCTAAGACATCCAAGACTGTGCCAGATGATCAAAGGAGCTTCCAGTTTTGAGGGAGAATATAATTAGGTAGAGTGGAAGGGGTAGCCTTCCAAGAGGATGTAATGGGTTGAGAATGTCAAAGATGCTTAAAGACATAAAGTCTCTAGGAGCAACATGCCTTCTTTGAGAAGATCATGTAAACAATAAAAGGAATTGCTTGCATGACCAAGGGAGCAATAGTGGTAGGTGAATTTTCTTCTATGAAAGAGGGAGCTGCCAACACTACCATAGGAAAACCTTCTTCAATGTTAGAGGGACTTGGCCTCATAAATTGAAATGAAGGCTTCTCGCGTGATACACTATTTCTTGAGATTTAGATTTGTTGGATCTCATGATGTACAGGTAGTTGACTCGATCATTGATGTACCTGGTTAACACCAAACTTGTTATTTGTGTTGTAATGAACACCCTGAGCCAATATATGGTCGAGCTAAGGAAGATACATTGAGTTGTAACAAAACATGGTTGAGGTAAATGCGTGGTACAATAGAAATGATTTGAGATATGTCTCAGGTGGAGAAGTGAGGCTGCAAAATATATAGATTTAAATTGAGTTGAGAGTGTAGAGGACAAAAAGATCACATCAGAGTGTTGCTTCATCTAGGGACCAAATATGATATCTTGGTTTAGCATAAAGTAGAATACTGTTGCACTCAGTACAACAAAATCATAGTAGATCACAACCTGTGTTTCAAGTTGTGAATCAATGTGACTTTGGAAGCTTCTTGTAGGACCCTTTGATTAAATTAGTTCAGTCGAGACATCATGCAGAGAGGAGTAGTGGAGATCCAGCACATATACACAAATGAGTAGATTGCAGACATTCTCACAAGCCTCTGTATAGAGTGAAGTTTGTTTACTTCAGATACAAGCTTGAATTGATGTAGAATGTCTCCCTCATTAAGAGTGAGGGTTGATGTCTTTGCAGAATTAGGGCATACCATATCCTAAAGCCATAAAGGACTTTGGCTGGGTCATAAAGGACTTTGACTAGGGGATATGGATACATTCAATTGAGAAGCCAAAAGGACTTGGCCAGGTCATAAAGGATGTTGACCATAATGGTGAATGACCCAAGGAAATTATAGGAGAAAATTACAAGATTGGAAAAATCTTCTCCTAAGAAGCCAAAAGGACTTGGCTAGGTCATAAAGGACTTTGACTAGAGGAGATAGATGTAATTCCCCTTAAAATCCATAAAGGACTTTGGTTGGGTGAATGATCCAAGGGTAGATTCTCTCTTGAGAAGCCAAAAGGACTTGGCTAGGTCATAAAGGACTTTGAACAAAGGAGACTAATACATTTTCCTAAGGGGCCTTAAAGGATTTTGGCTAGAGGTAAATGGGTCTGGATACTCACATTTCCCACTCTTGGATGGATTTATCTATATACATACATCAACATAGCAAGCTCATGAACTTTTCTTATGGAGGATAAGTTTCAGGTAAGGGGAAATATGTTGCAACGATGGATATTACCTCCCTCCCTAAGAGGGATTGTTAATTTTTGTGTAGCATCGAGATGTATTCTCGCATGCCAAGAGGCCTCCTTAGTCGGATTGGGAAAATTATGAAAATAAAAAATAAAAATTCTAATTTTGTGCTTCATGTAGGCTCCAAAATTTCAAGTCATTCCCACCATAAAGGGGCGTGACTCTTGTTCAAATTCACCCCATTTGAATAGTATATATATACAATAAGAGTTCCTCATTTTGACTCCTCACATAAACAAAACATATCTTCTTAAGCAACCACAAAAAGGAGCAAAAAGGAGGATGAATTGACCAAGTTTGATCGAATCTGAGTTTGATCTAGTTTGACCATTCATTGATGATGACTGCAATATGATTTTGACCGCGGGTCTGAGCTTGAACAAAGGCTGAAATTCCAACTGTTGGCCAGCGTTGATTTTGTACTTTAGCTAGTTTTACTAGTGTCGATTGGCTAATATTTGACCAAGTTTGACTAGTATCTTGGACTTGGATTTTGGCACATATTTCTAGAAAAATTTTGTAATTATGAACCTTGCTGAAGAACAATTTATCCTAGAATAAAAGCATTTGGTTTTCTCCCAAGTTTGGGTTTCCTAGGGAAATTTGTTGAATCTATTGTGCATGGATGTCTCTTTGTGATCTTATTGTTTTCACTGCATTACTGCTGATATTTCCTGTGTGGAATCACTAAATGATATCAATGACATAAGATAAATTAATTGAAGACCATTAGGAAGTAAATATTATATTAGAAATTTGGTTTGTACTATTAATCTTGTAGAGAATTCAACAAGAACCAAATATCACACAACTATAAATAAGGCCCTAATATAATAGAAAATAAACTACACTCCTAGATTCTAGCTTAGGGTGGTTAGGATTTGATACTAGAATGGAGAAGAGCATGCAAGGGACCTTTTGAATCCAAGCCCAGGATATTTAGGGCCCAACAACTACCAATGAAGGTGCAAGAAGTAGTTATACTAATTTCCCCACACAATATCTATAGGTGCAAGTACCCTCATTTCACAGGGCACCCTCTAGGAGCATTGTACTGATGATGCAATGTCTACCTCAGGGACTGCAAGTATTCTCCCTTGTAGTAACCTAGGATGAATCTAGGATGGGAACCTAAGATGATAGATTGCAATAAGAGATTGAGGATGGAAATACTTAGTTGAACCGCGCACATAGATAGGATATCTTAGTTAGAAACTTCATGAAGGGAAAATCCACAAAGGATCATACTCAATAAAATTCCCCATCTATATAGTAGTTCACAAATATTGAGATAAGCTAAAGAGGGGGTATCTGCCTTCAATTATATAAATGGAACCTAATTCTTGACTCCCATGTTAAAGGAGTTTCCCCTTAAACATTTATGCAATATTGGACTTTGACCACTCTTTAATGACACTATAGTTTATGTTGGTGGACTTTGAAAATTTACTCTCCAATCTGAGTCCAAGGCCCTACAACCTAGACTAAAATTTGATTTTCTATTCACCAAAAGGTTTAGTCATTTTATATTATAACATTTATTTTAAGGGTTGCTACTTACGCAAAGGCAGTGATGATGAAATTTTATTTTTAACTCTACATAATGAAATTAACAAGAATATTGACCATAAGTCATAACATTCATTATTCAATCATTCAATTATTTTTGAACTTTTAAAATGTATTCTACAAACTTTTACAATTGGAACTTTTCTTTTTATTTTCATAAAATCAAAGTGCAACTAGCTATCTTTCTAAGAATTGAAACTTTTCAAAGATGAAAACCGAACAACTAATAGAAATGAAAAACTTCTAAAAGCAAAGAAGAAACTGAACAAGCAAAAATTTCACAAAGTTTTTTCTTCTTTAAACGCAACAACACTATGAAAGGAAATGATTTATTAAAGAAAATCTACATTTTTTTTCTTTTGAAGTTTTTGCTAAGAAAGAAGCAAAGAATATGAAGAAGAAATAACCCTAATGCAATGAAGCAAATTTTCTTTTACATTGTTTTAAAAGCAAGAGATGCCAAAAATAAACATAACAAGGTTTATAAAGGGATATTTAGTTTTATAAAACAAAACAAACAATAATCCATAACTAGAAATCCCAATCCCAAAAGAAGTATTATTCACCAAAAGCACTCTTAAAGGTCCGAGGGACCAACACCTAGAATCAAATAAACAAAATTCTTTAAACTTTTGAATCTAAATTAAAATTCCTTTAATAAACTTAGAAATATCAATCATGATGAATTAACATAATCCAATACACTTAGAAATATATTACAATATTGATAAAAAAGCTTTCCACAATCCAAAAGGTTAAATTACCACTTACAAGACATATACATGACTGTCATTAAGAAAAAGATGCATATATACATGCCTTTTCTAAAGGAAACTAACATATTTATGCATGATTTCTCACAACAAATAGAATATACAAAACAAATACATCATAATTTAAAAATTAACCAAAAAAGAGAAACAATGGCACCATAAAAGGGATGAAAATTGAAAGTACAAAATAAAACAAAAATGAAATAAATATTGAATGAGTGTGCAAGCAGGTACAATAACCCTAAGAGACAAACTTCAATGAGTCTTTCCCTAGTGGAATCACCATTTATATTTGTAGAAATAATTCTTATGATTCAAGTTGGGAGTGAAAATAAATCAGAAAAGAGAGAAAGCACATATTGAACCAAGAATAACATATATGTGTTTATCGTTATAATTGATTAAAGGATAATGAAGAATTATCTGGAAAAATGTCAGTTGGAGAAGATCCCCATTGGAGAGCCATCTTTCTTGAAATCCTTGTTCCATGATCTCCTTCACAATCTTGCACACAAGAAAGAACAAGAATCAAGTGAAGGTAATCTAATAATAAAACAAGCTATTCTAAATACTTGGAATTGGACAAGTAATTGTAGCCAATTCAATATCATTGAGTAAAAAATAACACAACAACATAATCAAAATTGGGATAGGAACAAATTGGGTTCTATATTATTTATAAAAACAACAAATACATGTGTACATGCCACCTGATTCATTGCCATCATCATTGCATAGAACCACCTTCTAGATTCCTTTGTCCTGGGCCATTGAAGCTTAGCTTCACTAGTATCCAACTGTCCATGCAAGGATATGAAAGTGAAATGTACTCTTTCTAACGCAAGAAGATGAAAGACACTCAGTCAAGAAATAGGGGTTTCTGACTAAGATGTGGAACTTAAAAACTTGTGAGTAAATAACATACCTTTATGAATAAGTTCACCAACAAAAGGGTACTTCTATTATCTCCTCCTCGTCCTCCACCATAATCCTATTTATAAACTACTCAAATTTGGTTGGGCTCAATGGGCTATAGGAGATGAATCATTAGTAAAAATCATAAAACCTATTAAGAAAATATCCTATTATGTGCACATTTAATTCTTTTAGTTCAATATCTAGATATATGTGAGTTGCTTGAGAAGAACCATTATATGTACATGCTTTATTTTTAAAGGAATAACATATGTATGTGCTTTTCTTTAAGAGGAAGTGCATATATGAACTCGAAATTTATTTTTTGAAGGATGTTTGTAAAATTCAAGGAATGCTAATATTAGGCTATAACATGTGCATGGGTCGCAAAATGTGCTATAGCACTCGATTGGATACATTTTCCTCATGATTATAGTTGGTTTCTTGGTAGAATTGGTGTACTAATGTGAAATCCACATAAGAGGGACCTCTGGCTAATAATTATGAGGTAAATTTGGGATTTTATCCACCTTTGAAGTTGACACCTTGTCCAAGACATAAAAAGTTCACTCAAGTACACTTTGAATCGTTAAGGGACCATGTCTATTCAGAGAATTTGTTCCTAGAACCAAGGCTTGAAATCTCAAGATTCAAGTGGACCAACAATCCTCCAACCAAGGGGTTGTTTCTTAAATACTATGTATAATTGGAGAATTTGACGCTCAAACTCAATGAGTCAATTCTTGTCGTTAGTTTTAGTCTTTTAAGGATCTCACAGTAGTGTACTAGTTATTTACCCAAATAAATACTTGTATTATATTTTGATGATCCTTTAATGAAGAAGCTCTTTTACTTAGTTGTTAATTATTAGTTTTCTTAAGGTTTGCTAAACACCTTAGGTAGGGCCCAACCAAGGGTACTCTAAGGAATCCTTTGTATTAATTTTTGGGTATTATGGTAGCATCACACATGAATCCTTGTCTCTAAGGTGTGAGAGAGACTAAGGAACTTCAGATCTCCAATACCCAGAAATGGTTTCGCAAGATATGGCTCCAAAACACCTTAATTAAATTAACTGACCGATAATTAAAATTTCCTAAGTCTAACTTAGGAAAACTCGTTAATTAAAGTGTATTAATTAGGGAAAGCGACTTTTTCTCTAGATACTTCCAAAAATTAATTTGATGGAGTATAAGATGATCTGAGCCATCGATCATGATTAGATCTTGGTCGTTGGTGGTCCAGTGAGAGAATTATAAGAGCAAGTCGATGGGGCTAGGATAATACACATCGAAGGAGAGAGAGAGCAGGGCAATGTGAATTTCCTAGTGCACAACATTTAGTGAGGGAAGAGTTTGAGCCAATAGAGCATCAATGGGAGGATCAAAAAAGATTGGGGAGTGGGTTTCTAGGGGAGATTTCCACATAAATTTTCAGAGGTTGAGTTCACCAATAGGAAGGCCATGTGAGTTTCTCCAACGCGCATATCTAGGAAGCAGATCACTTTTCCAGTTGTTAGGAATCTATTCTAAAGGTTAGAGAAAGTTGTCCAGTGCAAGTGTAGGATCAAAAAAGGAGTGTAGATCAATAGCTCTCAGTTTACAACAAGTGCGTATGTCCCGCAACATCATTTTTTGTGTGCATTTACCACGGGTGGTTGAGTTTGATTTTGCTAAGGAAATAGAGGGTGTCCAGATAGACCTGCTAGTTGGAGTGGTGGAGAAAATTTTCCAGAGCTTTTATAGTGTTTTGGAAATCATATCTATGTACTCTCTAATTTTATGAAGATAATAAAATATAAACCCTCATTTGTTGCATCAGTTTTGCCTTTGGGGTTTTTCCGGGGACGTTAGTCCAAAACTTTGGTGTCATTTTTATGTGTGTGAAACTTTTTTTAGTTCCTAATTTATTTTACGTGGAGTTTATTTTATTTTTGAAATTGCAATAATGAGCTATTTTTTTATTTCCCATTAATTAATTAACTAAAGACAAATAAACTGCATTAGTTAGAAGAATAGTTTCCAATTTATTGCAATCATGGATTTTTCACATGGTATCAGAGCGTTGTTGATCAGATATGAGGCTCAACGCTGAAATATCAATAGATCATGTAGTTTTAGAGGGATATCTGAAGCACATGGTTCATATCTACGCAAGATAGGAAATGGGTGCGATTTGCAGAGGGAGGAGGTTCGATTTCCAGATTGAGTTTGAAGGAAAATTCAAATATCCTTAGAAGTAGAGTTTGTAGGTAGTGTGGTTGCTGGGAAGTAGTTTTGATGTGCAAATTAGTTAGGGGAAAAAATGCATCAAGGGATTATAGTTGTAGATCTGTGTTGGGATGGAAGATGAAGCACACAGGAGGAATTTCTAGCAATTTCTCAGAGGATTTCCATTTTTTCCAACTAAGGGAGAGGAGATCAAAACTCCAACAACAGGAGGTTGGATTTTGTAGTGTGAATTAGCCAATTCAAAAGTGTGAGTTACCAGAAGAGGATTTGATCAGTTGTTGGAGGTTGGATCAGTGTCTGGAAGGTAGAGTGGATTTCTTCTAGAGTTAGAGGGAGGCTAGATGTCTCACCTAAAGGTAGATCCAGGGCTGTTAAAATTTCCAGAGGCTAGATCTGAATATTCCAGGAGGAGTGAGAGCAACAAAAGAAGCCAAATCCAATTGTTGGAAAGAGAAAAGGGAGTTCCAATTGATTGACCTCCAACATACTTGAGTTTCACAAAGATGGACACAATAGGTCTCAGGGATTGAGATAGACTTGACAGAGCCTCTAGCTTTGGCTTATGGAAGGCCAAAATGCAATTCCTGTTGGATGAGCATGGTATGAAGGATTTCATAAAAAATATCATGGCAGAGCCAAAAAATCCACAATATTTGGCTACCTTCAAGAAATAAATGGCTAAAGCTAAGAGGATGGTCCTAGATGGCACTCATGATCACATAGTCCTACATATTGTAGACAAGAATATGACAAATGACATGTGGGATGTCGTCATAAAACTATATGTGAATCCATTAGATAATCATAAAATGTTTCTTAAGTAGAAGTTGAGGACCACAAAGATGAAAAAGGGAGAAAGCATTACATCCTATCTCACTAGAATTCAGATGCTCAGAGATGAACTTGTGGCAATGGGTGAGAAACCTAAAGAAAGTGACTTAGTGCAGACAACTCTTGATGGTTTCACCAAGGAGTGGAATAATTTCATCCAAGTTATTTCTGGGTGAGATACGCTATTTGGATGGGATCCTTTATGGATTGAGTTCACTTAGGAGGAGCTAAGGTTCACTCTCGCAATAGGTACTATCAATAGTAGAAATAAGGGACCAGAGGAGGAGGAGGATGAGGAGAATGTAGCCCTTGCTAGTAAGGGAAAGGCGAAGAAGGGTCCTAGTTAGTGACAAGGCTTAATGGGAGGAGAAAAGAAGAAGAAAGACCCATCGAAGGTCAAGTGCTTTGGGTGTGGTGATTTTAGCCACTAAGTCTCCCAGTGTCCTTAAAGGAAGAAGGAAAATAAGAAGGAGCATGTAGGTTTTAACCCCATATAAAAACTACCTGTATACGAATTCTAAAACACAGAAAATAAACAATAGTGAGAACATAACACATAAAACAAATATACACAGAGATTTTCCCCTGGATCCCAAAATTGGGACTACCAGATTTATTTTTCGTTATGTTCCTTTCAATGTTACAATACATATATATACATGCCGAAGCATCCAATACCATGGACCGAAAACCATCGCACCCAAAACCATGTGTGAAAACCATGCAAAAAACCATAGGTAGGTCCGCCCACCTAATATGGGGTCCAATTTTTTTTTTCCCGAGGGCGATACCCTGGATCCCATAGAGGGGGGCTAACCCCCCCCTCAAACCCCCTGTAGAAGGGGGGATGCCACACCCCCTGTGACCCCCTGCTGCGCAATCAGTGCAACGAAGGGGGGGCTCCACTCCCCCTCTAATCCCCTGGTTGGCTAGGGCAGCTAGTTGTGGAAAGAATAGAACACAACCTAACAGAGTAGACAACAACTTCAATAGATATTGACGAGTTAACCTCCAATTGGAGGAGTTTGCATTGATAACTACAATATATTGAGGTGGAGGAGGGAGTTGATTCCTTAGCATGTTAATCTGAGAGGGGTCCAATGAAAATGTAACATGGATATCAGTTGGATAAATTCCAGCTGTTGCAACATGACCATCACCCTTGCTACAGGGTCCCATAGTATCACGGTAGCAAATTCAGTGTCAGCAAAGCTAGTTACAATAATTTCTTGAGAGACAATGCATCGCTAGTTGTAGTGGCACAAGCAATGCATTTTTCTTAGTTGTAGGGTGCAGATGCAGTTCCTGTCGGAGTGATTTCCCATTGGGATATCAAGAATTAGAGGGGATCAAATTTCAAAGGGAACAACCCTATGGAAGCTTAAATATTCAGGTTATGAGGGGGTTAGACTCACTATTGTAGTAGTTGCAGTAGTAGTGCATGATTAGCAATAGAACAGTAGCAACAAAATTGTGAGGAGGATCAACGTATGTGCACTAGTTGATGGACAATGTTTACCAATCCACTTCTTCACAGTGGTTTCCAGTTACAGGGAGTAAGATGAATGTGAGATATGAAGAAAGGATGTGTAATAGATGTCAGATATCAACAATGTGGTCTATCCAGCTACATGTTGTAGAGGAGAGATGATGGGGAGAGAACACCTTCCTCGCTAATAGGGAGTGTTCATTTTTGCATAATAGGTGTTCTAGTCTCTAAGGTGTCAAAGAGACAAAGGAACGTGAGATCTCCAATACCTAGAAATGGTTTCGCGAGATATGGAATTGAAACACATTAATTAAATTAATTGACTGGATAATTAATAGTTCCTAAGTTTAACTTAGGAAAACTAGTTAATTAAAGTGTATTAATTAAGGAAATCAACTTTTTCTCTAGAGAATTCCAAAAAGTAATTTGACAGAGTCTAAGATGATCTGAGTTATCGATCACGATTAGATCTTGGCCATTGGTGCTCTAGCAAGAGAGTTATACAACAAGTTGAAGGGGTTTGGATAATACACATTGAAGGAGCAAGAGAGTAGGGCAATGTGAATTTCCTAGTGGACACCATTCATTGAGGGAAGAGTTTGAGCTAGTAGAGCATCAGTGTGAGGATTAAAAAAAATGGAGAGAGGGTTTCCAGAGGAGA
Organism: Pinus tabuliformis; assembly: GCA_031772625.1. Lineage (NCBI taxonomy): Eukaryota > Viridiplantae > Streptophyta > Pinopsida > Pinales > Pinaceae > Pinus > Pinus tabuliformis. Next base: position 1,016,199,942 of record CM062820.1, on the reverse strand, counting down.
TTTCCACAAAAAATTGCAGAGGCTGAGTTTACCAGTAGGAAGATTGTGTGATTTTCTCCAGTGCATAGATATGGGTAGCAGATTACTTTTCTAGTTGCTAGGAATCTATTCTAGAGGCCAGAGTGATTCATCTCGTGCGAGTGCAATATCATCAAAGGAGTTTAGATCAACAAATCTTAGTTTCCAACAAGTGTGTATTTCCTGCAACAAAGTTTTTTGTGCATATTTACTAGAGGAGGTTGTGGTGAAGTAAAATTATAAGTGCAGACACAAACAAATTCCTCTAGCCCAATGATGGGTCTAGCCACAACAGATACATTCTATGGAAGATTTCCTTAGGTTAGAACCAATTAAGAGGGCCTACCTCTTAGTATGCTTATCCCGTATAATGATGTCCTTGATTGCTTGCTCCAACTATCTGTCGCTTCCTTCTTCAAGCACCTCAAATAAGTAAACAACAACAAACAACAACCATGATAGTAGACAAATTGTAGTTCAACCTACTTAACAAGTCAAGAAACATTAAGCCATGAATATGTAACATGTAGGAAATCAATCAATAGTTGCATATATATTGATATCAAAGAGAGATTACAACCATTGTCTTGACGTTGTGGTTCTCCTTTGACAAGATCAGGTTCCCACACACTTCTGCTATCATTCCATGATGGCCTCAATTAACAATAGTTTTAAGACTCTTCCCTTTAGGCTTCATTCCAAACTAAAATAACACTAGCACACCAACATTAACACTTCAACACTAGCACTAGCTTGTGCTTGGGAAGAAGGGATGTTTATATAGGACGTATGCATGGGAGATGGATCCTCTTCTCATGGGAGAAGGTCTTATCCCGTGAGGTAGTTCCATCATTATAAGGGAAAGGAGCCCAAACTGACATCCTCGACCCCATCTAGACAAACCATTTACCAGACTTTCGTTACGAAGCTTCTAGAGCTGGAAGCTTCAGCTCATAATTTAAAAAACTTTCCATAATAGGACTGGTGTGACTGGAACACAACTCAGTCACTCCAGTTAGTGCTAGGGATAGTGCTAATCTTTGCACATTGGCGTGGGGGAGAAAAAGGCCATTAGCGCTGGTCTTGTAAACTAGGAAAAATAGAAGTTTCAGGGGAAGTGGTGTAAAAGGAAATTGATCTTCTCATGAAGAGGGACACAATGGGAGTTTCTTCATGAAGGGAAATCATGTGGGGTTCACTGTAGAGGTCCTCCAAGATCAAGGAACGGGGAGTACAGGGACAATGACAAAATGCTGTGTAACAGATGCCCCCTAAAGCGTGAAACCCGAACTAGAGTGAGGGATGAAATGCTTTATGAATCAGTGCGGGGGTTTGTAGTCTGCCATCAGAAAACCTGCAAGCAAGTACATATACATATACATAACTGAGAACTCTGTCAAAAGATACATGAATCGTGGCATGGACGCAACCATCCAAAGAATGATCATGTAAGATCGAGGTATGGGCACAACCATCCGTAAAAGAGGATCATAATGAAACCAAGGTATGGTTGCAGCCATCCAATAATGAGAAGGATCACATATGACAACTCATGGTATGGTCACAACCATCCATCTGAAAGAGACATGCATATCAACATATTCATGTCACATCACTTCACAACCTGGACTTTTGTGATCTAAGCCCAGGGTCTTGCGCTCCAACATGACCTGATCAAAGTACAAATTCTAACATGTGAATAGATGTGTTGACGTCAAACATGCTAGAAAGTCACTTGATTACCAGCCAATGATGTAAACTGTTAACAAGCGCGAGAGAAACCACCAGTAATGAAAATGGTCCTCAAGGTACTATTAGCACAATTCACAGAATGTGAATAGAGGAACTGAAGTCGAACACCCGTGAAATCACTCGATCGAAAGCCAATGATGTGAACTTGTCATCGAGTGCGAAGAACTTGCCATTAGGGCATGCAAGCTCTAAGGTGGAAGGGAGTCCCTCGGTCAAATTCCCGGATAATGAGTTGAAGTCGACAGAAAGCGACTGTGTCGAAGGAGGGCCATAATGTTTCCCACATAATCGACATGAGATGAAATGATGCAAAATGATTTTGGATGATACAGAGAATCAGAGGCAAATGTAATTGCAAAAGGACAACTCTTGAACATATCGACGACACATCTTGGAAGTTTGGAAGCTTTTGGATCCATAGGATCAGTGGTCATGATGATGTGGCAGAGATAAAATGGAAGAAAAAATGAACGGCCCAACCCAAGAAGGTCAACGATACAAAGGAGGATATCCCATTACCCGACACGAAGCAGAAAGTGTCATGTTCAAGAGTGAGCTGCCGACACAACTGATAGATTTCCAATTCCCTCCCCCCGAACCATTTCTGGAAGGTACCCCAATTATTTTTTAATTGCAATCTTGAAGGGGATAGCATATGCTTGCACTATAAGTTCATCCTTTGGACAAATCCGACCTAGTAAGTTTAACGAGCCCTAGGAAGGAGAAGCTCATGCTCGTCACGACGACGAATCCAATGTTGTTTAATATTTTAATGAGTCTGACAAAGGTGTAACTCAGTATCTTTTTCATGTTTAGAGAGTTTGAAAAAGACACATAAAAGAAAACTCCACATGGTCCCTTTTTGTACATTTCGTCTCTCGAGCCCAAAAAGGTAGAAAACAATACTTGAGAGAACCGCTTGACCATTTTAGTCAAAGGAGTACCTTTTTCGTAAATAGTGCCTCCCAACCCAAAAAAGCGGTAAACTTATACTGGGTGCATGACGTTTCACATCCATTAACGAGTTTGAAACGACAAGGGCTTGGCCATCTTTTCGCTTTTAAAGGGTCGGAAAAGAGCTTGAAAGCGGACCCCCCATTTTGTTTTCTTTTTACGAGTCAAAGGGGAAAAACACTCGACAATCTTTTCATATGAGCTTAACGAGTCGAGAAAAGAGCTGAGACGTGATTCGTCACCATCGTCGAACATCCATCACCTATCATTACACAAAAAGGTAAAGTGTATTATCTAGTTCTTGAGGCAAAATAGGTTAAAATATTTACACAAATCTGTTATTTTCATGAAAAAATGAATAAAAAGGAGAAAAGTAAATATATTTTTACCATTTACCATTTTACCTTGCTGTGAAAATTTTTTACTCACTTTTGCCCTAATTGTTCTGAAGTGGATTGAGGGAGATCCGGGAGGTCAATCTCTGAGCCTCCAGTTACAGGTAAAAGCCAAAGCCTTGAGCTCCATTTACATGTCCTTTATTTTTGTTTTTAACCATTTCTTTAGTTTTTTGAGGGGGTTTTTGAATTTTTTTTTTCCCTTGGTCGGTGCGACTTTGGGGCACGGAATCGTGCCGGCCAAGGGTGATTAACAAAGCCAACTGCGCCGCTTAGCACAACTATTTTTAAAATAGGCACACCGACGTCGTGAATAGGGTGAAACCCTATTTCCTTAAAAAATCACCATTTAAACTCAAATTTTATGGGCCAAGCACAATTGTTGACTCAAATTAATGGCTTCTGTAGGAAAAAATCATTGAAAATGATGGACTGGAAAGAACGGGAACATGAGGATGCTGACACCCAGGCAATGAATGACCCAAATTACCTGGAAGCTTTGAGGGCTTGCAGGCTCCTCAAATTCTTTCTTATGCCAGGGATGCGGGCCCAACCTGAGTTGCTTCAGTACCTGATTAGTCTCTACACTAATTGGGATATATTTCTCATTGGTGAGTAGGAGCTAGAGTTGGAAACTTCAGATATATACTTCATCACTAGACTGTCTTGCTAAGGGGAACAAGTGAACTTGTATGGGTCCCGACTGATTGGGGCAAGCATATCTTTATTGTTTGCTGAACACTGCCCTGAGGCCCTGAAATCCAAAAGTGGGAAGATAGAGATTTCCAATTTTCGAGATCTGACATTGAGAGTGCTTCTATTGACCATCAACAAAGTGGTGGGGTCCTAGGCAGAACATGAGACTAACAAGTTGAATTTCATTTATGCTATCGGCTATATAACTCCTATGATCTTCAACTGGGCTGAGGCCATGAAGATCAACATCAAGGGATAGCTGTCCAAAGCCAAGGCGGGGAATCTGAAGCAATTTTGCTTCGGATCAGTGCTTGTGACCTTCTTCTTGGAACGAATACCACTGTTCTAGTATCAGCTGATTGAGGTAGATCCTCCTATGCCATGCGATTTGCGAATGGCTTGCTAGAGTCATTTGATTCCTAGGATCACTGGGGTTCAGCACATGTCATACCAACCTGCATACTTTTCATGGCTAAGATGGTAGAAAATTGTCATGGGAGACTGGCCATACAGTGGCACCAACTTCTGTGGATATCCAGATATGCCCTTACCGGATGGAGAGGATTTTGACGATGAAGGTAAAAAAATAAAATTTTTAATTTTGAGATTTTTAATTGTTTTTTGGGTATATATGTGATTATAACACTTCTCTTATTAATGCAAATGTTTGACTAGAGCGGCCTGCTGGGATGTCCCCAATAGCCAGGCACATCCCCCGTCTTATTGATGTTTTCACTCCTTATTAGGAAAGGAGTGACAATGAGGAGGAGATCGTGAGGACCTTGAGGGGTTGACTCGTGGCATCCCAAAGTATGCTCTGGTAGGAGACATTCCTTGTCAGTACCAGAGACACACGGTGGGAGTCTCGGATTGGCTCCGCCGATTGCTGAATCACGTTGCACGAGCCGTATCATGCTACCACAATCACCATGCTAATTAGTTCCTAGGTCCAACAATTACATTTTTTGAGGCTTGCAAGTCGTTGATGTTATTTTGGACACACATATGATTTTTTGGGGTTCTGATGTATCAAACATTATCGCCATATATATATATATGCTATATTTTGTTGTATACTATGGTACAAATGGTTTGTTTTATATTTTCACATGTTTCGTAAATGCCTATCCAACGCATGATTAGCTAATGCATCTGTCAATGTATTCATGCGTCTAGGAATATGATTATATGTAATGTAATCAAAATGTATTTCCAATATACGGATACGGAGATACATTCTCAATATTTGAGGGTTTCTGAAGGAATATTGCCCGTTGAGTTGAAGGACGACAAGCTGTGAATCCAGGTTAACAACCAACTCTCTAATGTTAACAACAATGGCTTCTGACAATAGTTCGATGAATGCACTGTATTCAGCAATGTTGTTAGTTGTGTGACCTAGACAGATACCTTGTAGGTCAATCAACTCACCGTTAGGGTTATAAATAGCCCACACCGCGGATGATAGGTTTTGGGTACTATGGCAAGTCATCAACGAAACTAATGTGGGGAGTCGCAGACATCTGCAAAGCAAGAAAATCATAGTAAACAGGAAATCTGTTTGAAAACAAACACACAAAACCACACTGCACAAAAATGAATGACACACTAATGTACATAAGTAACCATGCAAGATGACCTAAGCATAGTACTTCTTGAGAGAGTCCATGTTGGGAATCTGGTAATCGATCAACATAGATGAACACCAGAGTTTTACCGTTGTCATGACGAGTAAGCATAGCCAAATAAAGGAGTGGAACTCATATAAGGCGTTGCCCCCATGCCCCCTGGATGAGGGAGGGTTACGAGTCGGATGACAACCCCATTGCGATAATGGGAAATCGGTAAAAACTCGGGGAGGGAGAAAAATCATGAATCCATGAAGGGATAAAGGTGCCCTTAGTTGAAAGGTCTTGACCACGTTAGGATAAAATGACATGTCAATAAATAATGGAGAAGATAACCCTTCGAAAGTGGTAAACATAACCGTCGGATGAGGCAGGAACGAGGAGCGATGATGAGTATCGATCCAAGGTGGTTCCTTGAGAGACATGACTTCCATGATACCTTCATCAACAAGGAAGGTTTGGGCTAAGGGATCAGGAAATTTGAGAGCGCCAAGCCATGGGGATTGAGAGTATGTATCGAGAGAGGTCTTTGACATAAAAGAATAAGAGGATGCAGAACTCGAAGCCGAAACAATTTCTATGTAATTGACTTCAGCGGGACTAAGCGACATAACCTCGCCCCAGGCATCAACAAGATATGGTGAAGGTATGATCCAAGGATTAGATTTGACCAATATCATGTTGAAAGAGGCAACATGCGGAGGTGGGAGTGGAAAAATTCCCATTAAGGCAGAATCTTTGAAAAGACCTGCCCCCACACTCTCATAGGGAGCACTAGTGTGCTTGACATACAAAATATTGCCATCTCTAGAGGAAGAGGCAAAGAAAGACAACTGGTTGACAGTGAAAATCTTCCCTTGATGGGGAAAATGAATCATGTAAAATAAAGAAGAGGCCACGACATGCATGGCATGGGTCCAACTTGGGTTGAGTAGAAGATTATAATTGATATTGGCATCAACAATTTCTACCTCGACTTGCACTGTCTTACCTTCCAAAGTGATGGCAAGGTTAGGTACGACACCAGAGGGTTGCAAATCGTGCCCATCGAAAGCTTCCAGAGTGTTTGGAGATTTGTTCAATGCAGGAGAACCAATAGCCTTCCAGCATGCAGTTGAAATGATATAGGTTGAGGCACCTCCATCGATGATAGTCTGGTGGATGGTCTTCTCATTGATTATTACTTGAATAAGAAAGGCAATCTGACGAGGAAGATGGTGAACATGGTTCTCTAGATCAAAACATATCAAATTGGAATCGGTGGGATCGATGCCCCTAATAGCTGATAACAAAGATTTCCAGTATGATGGGAAGCTTTGGAGCACCTTGAGGGTCGACATAGCTGACGGCGCTTGAGCCAAATCCTCAACAATATTATAGTGCTGAGCGGCTCGGGAATTGGGATTATACGAGGATTTCCACAACACACCTTGAGAGGGTGGCCGTATAGCAGAGTCAGGGTTAGGGTGCTCAATATGAAGAGGGCTAGAACTGGGGGCAGAAGAAGAAGGTACGACTTCTTTCTCCTTCCCAGCTGTTGAAGCAGGAGTTTGATAATCTTTTGATCTGGTAGCCACATTAACAGACATACTCATCATGAACACTTGAGATCTAGAGAAAGTAGATTGGGGTTGGTCTACCATTTGGTTTTGTTGAGACAGAAATGGCTCTTTGAGGACAGTGGGGGTCCCTTTGAGAAAGTAGCTAACTTCGGATTGTCACGGACAATCCTTAGTGTAGTGATCTTCCTCACAAATGGGGCAAGGATACTTAGGTTTTTGTTGCGAAGATTCGCCAATAGACAATTTGGGAGGACCTTGTTTCGGGGCATCAGATTTACCCTTGCCTTTGCCTTTCTTCTTTCCTTTCGAGGATTTGTCCACTTCAGTAGACTGAATAGCGTGGACCTCTGAGGTTTTACCTGGGCCAGGTGGATTCTGGGATGAACTATTAGGAACAATATTTGAGACCAACTTCTATTTGGAAGAAGTTTTAGTAGGGGTTTGGGATACCGAACCAATAACTCCATCAACGGGAGGTACAACTTGTGACTTTGATGTTGTAGGATCAGATGATGGCCGCGGAGCATTTGGTAATAACTCATACAAAGTGCTAGACTGAGAGTAAACTAGATCTAAGTATTGGGCACGAGCAATGGCTTGCTCTTCAGTAATGCATCCACCCATAGCTATATCATGAGAAATTGGGGCTACGAATGATTTGGTGAACCATTCAGTGAGCAGCTGATCAACAATCTCAAATTTGATCAGGTGACGTCTATGTCTCCATTCGTGGATGTGATCAGAGATGTGTGTCACAGTATCTTACATAAGTGATGTGAGAAAATAGGTGCCAGTTTCATAGCAAACCGGAAACTAAAAATGCGTGAGGAAATCCATGGCTAAAGAGTTAAAGTCATGGGAAGTACTTTGAGGCATCTTGATGTACCACTTAGTTGTAGCACCCATGAGTTTTAATTGGAAAAGACATAGATGAATGGAATTGTCAACATATGAGTTTGACGAGCACCAGAGGTGATATGTCATAACATGGGCTTGAGGATCTTCTTTAGTTTTCCCATCAAATTTTGGACAATCGCTTGGTATCTTGGATGGCACCGGAGGCCAGTATGGCGAATGAAGGATTGGATCATTCGTAAGGCAAGATACATCTGGCAACTTGAGTGTAGCCAAGAATGGAAATTGAGTGTTAAAAGGCATGGGAGGTCGATAAGCAGGTCCAAACGGGGGAGCCCATCCTTGCTGGTAAGGATTTTGGCCCCACAGTGGGGGATTTTGGCCATATGGCATCTGAGGCTATCCCCATTGTGGATTACCTTGACCATAGGGGAGACTTTGACCATGAATACCTTGGAATTGTCCAGCCATAGGTTGCTGATAAGAAATGTATGCGTTAAAAGGATGTTGAGCCTGTTGATATTGGACATATGGATATTGCACCTGTTGTCCTTGAACATATGGGTGATGAGCCTATTTCCCTTGAACAAGAGGATTTTGGACCTGTTGTCCTTGGGTATAAGGTTGATACACTTGTTGCCCTTGGACATGGGGATTCTGTACCTGCTTCCCTTGAACAAAAGGATTTTGAACTTGGTGACCTAAGGCATTAGGGTTTTGAGCCTGCTGCTGCAGGACTTGACCTTGACCCTGCCCTTGTAAGGGTTTCTGTTGCCCTGGTTGGCTTTTCTGTTGCAAGGGTTGACCTTGCGGTTGAAAAATTTGTCCCTGAGGCTACACAGGTTGGCCCTACAAGGACATGGGTTGGGAGGTGTGCGGAGCATATTGCATTTGTTGCTACACGATTTTCTGCAATTGTTGCAAGGGTTGACCTTGCGGTTGTTGCAGTTGACCTTACTATGGGATCATTTTCCCTTCCAGTTGTGTGAAGAGCCCTTGCTACAACAAAGATTGCCCTTGTGGTAGCAAAGGTTGCCCATGTTGTTGTAGAGGCTGTCCTTACTGTTGCAAGGGTACTTGAACAGTGCCCAGGAAATTTCTGAACTGAACCTAGCCATAGTCAGGTTGAATGTACTGCCTAGATTGGAGGGTGTAAGGTTGATTAACCATTCCTTGAGAACCATATGGAATGTAAGGAGTTTGGTATTGGACTTGAGCCCCATAGGGATACTGATACTAAACATTGCTCGATCTAGATGGACCAAAGGGGATTCTGAACTTGTTGGTACTAGACATTGCTTGATCCAGTATGGTCAGCAGGGTTGTGAATAATACCGGAAGACGGTTGGTTCATACCAAGCATGTGAGCTTGTGAGCCACTCACATTGGTGGCACCTGACACCATAGAAACATTCAGGTTTTTACTCCTAGGCGGTGGTGTAGGCTGGCCACTGACTAGAGGGATGAAGGAATTGATAGAGACATTCTTCAAAAATGCTGGTTGTGCCTGACAGGTAACTGGGATTGACATTACAAGGGTATTCAGAATGGTGGGTTGCACCGGGACTGAGGTAACATCCTGTTGGGAAGTTGTGTTCACAACAAACGGACCTGACGTAGGCATGGTGCCTGATGCCCAAACAGGGTTATGGTAAAGTGATGAGGCACTAGGTGTACCTGAAACCAACTGTGCCAAAGACACATAGTTGGGTGGAAAACTGGTGGTAATACCCCCCTAATAGGGAAAACCCTCAGGAGGAAAAGATAACTCTTCCTCCTCAACAATGTGTGGACTAGAAACTTTAGACTCTTCCGGAGAGGTGACTGGAGCATCACCTTCGGGTTCCATGTCTGGAAATAAACGTCGTTGAATGACTGAATGAGTACGAGGGGATAGTTCCAGTGGAACACTCGGCTGGTTGTACGGACTATAAGGATGCTGTGGTGACATCACAACAGGGTCAAATAGAGGATTCAAAGGATAAATAACTAGTCCACGCTGATCGTCAGTGGTCGGAGAGTTCTCAAGAGTTTGAGCAGGATTATTCGGAGATTCTTTGCCAAGACCAACAGATGACCCAATATAGAAAGTAGGCAAAGGACAAGATGACAAAGGTTGAATACTTTGAACAATTCCGAGTTCAACACCTTGGTCCTCGAGTGACTCTGGTAACTCAAGAAACAACTCCTCAGATACTCTTTCAGTCAGAGGAGAGGAAGAGGAACTGGGTGAACTAGATTGTTCAGCCACGATGACCTTGTCTTAGTCGATTGAAAAATTATCTTCAAGGCTTTAAAATGTTCTTTAACGGAAACTCATGGTTTTCTCTCAAAAATACTAACAGGGTGTTTTTGGATCATGCGCAATCAATTATTAAGACACATAAAAGACTGGTGCTCTTTCATTTTTTAAGAGTCGAGAAAGAAACAAAGATGACTCTATCGCTTTCGATTGGAAACTAGCTCGAAAGGACAAGTGCTCGAATGATCTTTTAAGTTTAATGAGTCAAAAAGATCAAATGATTGCTCTGGATGATCTAGGTAAACAGGATTAACAGGCAACCGTGAACTGTAGAACACCTCCCGGCGAACTGAGAAGTATGAGAAGACAATCTCTCTGAATGCTGTGTTCGGCGTATCACGTTTGCAAGGTGTCCGAATTGGATTCCTAAGGATAAAGGGTTGCAGCCTAGAGGGGTCTCCCATTATATACTCGATGGAACGGGGAGCAGATATCCGTACTAGCACTATCGAATGCCGAAGCTAATAGCAGCTGCTAGGTTTAAAGATGTCGGAACAAGTCTCTAGCCTAGACCTTCTATATATGATCATTAAATGTCAAATGCGCCTTAGGTTAATTGAGTTGATTTTAAAGTTTATCTTGAGTTATGTTTTAGTTTTCAGGTCTTAGCGATGCGACTCGAAAAAACCTTAAATGCAACTAAATGAGACAAGACCCTTTCAATTCGATGAAATGTCTACACTAGAGAGGGTAGAAACTACTCAATCAAATGTAAACAAACAAGCAACTGAAAACGAAATGATCTTTCACTACCTTACTTTTCGAAAAATAAAATAATGGAAAATGCACTCCAATTCCTAATTTCCTGATAAGCACATATCTAACAGTCCTTTCGAAAGAAAAAAAGAGTTATTTTCCTTTTCCAAATGCCAATGCAATTCTAGTCTTTTAATGATGCAAGCTAGAATTTCACACTTTTTCATGAAACAACAAAATAAAAATTTCGCATACAATTCTTCGATGAAAAAGTTTTTGAGACAATAAGCTCTTCACGTAGATGAAAACATGAAAAGAGAAGCTCATTCAGATCACTGAAACATCAAATTTACCAACAACAAGACAAGAAGTGTAATCCATGCCGGAAAAGAAATGTTTAGATAAGCAAACAAAAACTTTTGAAACTTGTGTAATAGAGGTCAAAGTCGTAAAAGGAACGAAAACGAAAATGAAAGGAGTAAGTGCACTTACAACTCGACTTACTGAGTTCACAAACAACTGAATGGACGACAAGCTAGATTCCCTAGTGTCGCTAACCACCCAACGACTCAAGCAATCAAGCAGAAGGATGCTAAGCCAGCAAGCAAACAAAACCAAATGAAAAGAAGCTTTCTAGTCCAAGAGAAAACGGTCTAAAAGGCTTACGAGGTCAAAATCATAAGAGCATAACACACTGGCCAAGATTGGGGTGAAACCCTAATCTTCACTTACGGGCATCAACGTGACTGCTTAACTGACAACAAGCGCCAGAGGCTAGTCGACGCAACTGTTCCTCAGCATATCGCACTGATCTACGTGACGTTCAGCGGATTAAGCACGTTGATCGAGGAAGTTAAGAATTTTTTTTTTTTTTTTTTAAAGCAGAGACCACATTTGCTACTATGAATATCAGACACAGGTTGGTAAGCAGGAGAAAAGAAACAGAGCAAAAGGGAAAAAGTGGAACTAGAAAATTTCTCATGAAATCATGAAATCCAAGACAAACAAAAGGATTGGTTTCCCCAGTAAGGTCGCCAATTTGTGGTGAAGTAAAATTATAAGTGCGGACAAAAACAAATTCCTCTAGCCTGATGATGGGTCTAGCCACAATAGATACATTCTATGGAAGATTTCCTTAGGTTAGAACCAATTAAGAGGGCCAACCTCTTAGTACACTTATCCTGTTTGATGATGTCCTTGTTTGCTTGCTCTAGCTATCTCTTGCTTCCTTCTTCAAGCAACTGAAACAATTAAACAACAACAAACAACAACCGTGATAATAGACAAATTGTAACTCAACCTACTTAAAAAGTCAAGAAACATTTAGCCATGAATATGTAAGATGACAAAACATGTAGGAAAACAATCAATAGTTGCATATATATTGATATCAAAGAGAGATTACAACCATTGTCTTGACGTTGCAGTTATCCTCTGACAAGACCAGGTTCCCACACACTACTGCTAGCATTCCATGATGGCCTCAATCAAAAATAGTTTTAAGACTCTTCCCTTTAGGCTTCACTCCAAACCAAATCACACTTCTCCCTCATGCAACTAGATAGCTACAATTATGAATAGCTTGATGTTTACTCCAAACTAAAATAGCACTAGCATACCAACATTAACACTTCAACACTAACACTAGCTTGTGCTTGGGAAGAAGGGAGGTTTATATAGGATGAATGGATGGGAGATGGATCCTCTTCTCATGGGAGAAGGTCTTATCCCTTGAGGTAGTTCCATCATTATAGGGGAAAGGAGCCCAAAATGACATCCTTGACCCCATCCAGACAAACCATTTACCAGACTTCTGTTACGAAGCTTCTAGAGATGGAAGATTCGGTTCCTAATTTAAAAAACTTTCCATAATAGGACCGGCATGACTGGAACACAAATCAGTCACTCCGGTCGGCGCTAGGGATAGTGCTAATCTCTGCACATTGGTGTGGGGGAGAAAAAGGCCATTAGCACTGGTCTTGTAAACTAGGCAAAACAGAAGTTTCAGGGGAAGTGGTGTAAAAGGGAATTGATCTGCTCATGAAGAGGGACACAATGGGAGTTTCTTCATGAAGGGAAAGCATGTGGGGTTCACTGTAGAGGTCCTCCAAGATCAAGGAACGGGGAGTACAATGACAGTGATAAAATATTGTGTAATAGAGGCCGAGTTTGGTTTTGCTAGGGAAATAGACGGTTTTCGAGGTTGATCTACCAATTCGAGTGGTGGAGAAGAATTTCTAGAGCTTTTCTAGTGTTTTGGTAAGCAGATCTATGTACTTTGTTATTTGTTGAAGATAATTAAATATAAACCCTTATCTGCTGCACCAGTTTTCCCTTTGGGGTTTTTTAGGGGACGTTAGTCCAAAAATTTGGTGTCATTTTTATGTGTGTGCATCTATTTCTCAGTTCCTGATTTATTTTTCACAATTTTTATTTTATTTATGAAGATTACAGTAATGAGCTATTCATTATTTGTTGTTAATTAATTAAAATAGACAAATAAACTGTATCAGTTAGAAGAATAGTTTCCATTTTATTGCAGTCATGGATTTTTCACACTTTGTACTCGCATTTTGTATTCATTTTTGCTATTATTATTGTTTTGTTTATGCATAGATTATTCATAGTTAGAATTGTATGTTTGTTATAGAAGTAATTTCATGGAATAAATACTCCTTTTATGGTATGAACATGTTGGGTAGGGATTGATTTTATTTATCTTGCTAGCTTGCATGGATAAGAAGTCATTCTACCCTTTCCTATAAATTTGCTTAACTCTTTATGCATTTCCCTATAGTATTATAGAATTTCCTTTAGAACTGCTACATATTCTATAAGACAACACAAATTTTCATTCTTCTTTTTTTCTACATTTTCACTCAAGAATGAATGTTTTATCAAGTTTACAGTGGTAGTATGAGGTTATAATGTTTTTAAGGGGATATAAGCTTAGAAAGAACTTTAATATTGCTCGAGTATATCTTAGATTTCAATTCTAAAAATTACTATATTTTTTACAAGTAGTTTGATATTTTGTTTTTACTATAGACATTAATAATTAATTCAATGTCTTCTTAGGGTTTGCTTTATTAGGATTATATTATTTAAAAATTTCATATTTAGTTTAATTTTCAAGTTTGTTTCAATTTAAAAAATTCGACCTTCAACTTTGATGTTGGTAGTAATAGTTGCTTTCATTAATTATGGTTTCTCCCCTTGATAAAAAATTTAGAGTAAGATATGGGGTATCATATCATCATGCCTCAACCATGATGTTAGAGAAATTAGCTATACATCTCTCACATAAGGATAAATATCTAAGATCAACTGAGCTAATAAAGGATGGGGAGGAAGAACATTACAACACTCTTTGAATGAGGCTATAGTTCTCTAATCTAGTTGATACTTTGGCTATACATGAAAATATATCTAAAAACTAGGATGTGGTGCCAATTTAGGAGGATAGGTAGGTAAATCCCATATCTCACTTTGATGATACTTTGATGATTTTTGTGAATGAAATAGGATAGGCCTACCAAAGGAGAGGGAAATCCCCACCCCATGAAATTAAAATTATAGAGCCACATTCCTTAATGCTATTAAAGTTACACTTTTGAGGACTTTCCTATACAAAGGATCTATGAGAAAATTAGAAACAAGGGGGATTGGGTTGAGATCTAGTCCTCCTCTTCTCCAAGACTAACACGTTTAGGAAACTTTGATCAAGAAAAGGATAACAAATAGTGGAAGAAGGTAGAGGATCCAACAAAAAATTACCAACTTAGGGCTTTCAACAAGTACATTACTTAGGATATTAGGAAAGCATCTAGAGACTAGTAGAAGGAAGCACAAGAGAATATGATGTGTAGTTTTAGCTGCACAGGCATGTGTAACATACTAAGAATAATTGATGATCTCCAAATGAGGGTTACTTGACTTTTATTTATAGCCATCCAAGGGTGTCTAGATTCTTCTTTGGGCTGACTTGTCCTTTTGTGCACATGTGGGTTTTCATAATAAAACTGTATTTTTCCTCAACCAAATTAAATTCTTCCAAGGGATAGGAGGGGTATTCCTTGAAGCAGAAGATTTTCCAAATGAGGGAATTTGTCCCTATGCCTACAAAATTAACACTCCCTCTTAGCTAGGGAGAAATTATTGACTGCAACATATGTCCCATCACATGTATCTCATCAACAAATGTAGTCACTGCATATCTCGACTCATATCTGCTCATCTTCGTTCATATTTGCTCATATTTTCTTATCTCTTATTATCTCCGATTGTATCTTCTCATGCTGAACACTCTCGAATCTAAAAGGAAGAATTTTACATTGGAGGGGAGTCCAAGCTACCACCCTCTATTCATTGGGGAGCCACTACTACCACTTGGAGTCATTGCTAGTGAGGAGCTCAATGCTGCTACCCGGGAAACATCAAAGAGCTTATCATCACAGAGCTCTGCTCAACTTGGAACCACATCGGGGAGCCCAACTCAATTCGAAACTAAAGACAATGGGCGAGATCAACCTACCACAATACGTAAGGATCACACTTTATCCCAATGACGCTGACAATAGGTGATATAAACTTACCGAAGGTAAGGATAACACTTTACCCTATTGTCCTTGATCATCCCTCTTAACCCTAGTGATTCAGATGGTAGAACACTTTCATCCACCAACTTGGCTGTGATTCACCTACTACAAAGGGTAGGGATCACACTCTATCCCAAGTCCCTCATCCCATTGGTTAGATGGGGAGGTTATCCCATAAAGTGGGTAGGATGTTAATTGGGGAATACTATGACTATGGAGATCTCAGGCCTCTACATCCTATCAGTCAGAGGTCTCTCATCCCTAGGAGCTTTCCAACTCCATTCCTCACCCTTAGAGCTCAACTAGGGGGAAGAGAACAAATCAATGTTCTTGATCAATTAGGACCCTTACCCTAGAGGGTCACATCCATCAATCCATGCTACTCTCTCTAAAGATCATAAACATATCAAAATGCTGGTATCTGATACCAGCTTAAACAATTCACTGAAGAGTTCAATCATACTACTTTATATAAGTCTTTTGAGCAACAATCCTCTGTTTTCCTGTTCATGCAGAACATCAAATCAAATATTATGTTAGAGAAAATACATGTCATAAAAAAGATAACTTATTCATCTTCCCTCTCATGGAGGTAACAACCATAAGACTAAGCTTGTCTCATATAGCAACACTGTCTCAATTTATGAAGATATCTCTATCCCAGTTATATACAAGACTTTCTGTCAATCAAATCCCAGTCTTCTTATCGCAATATATTACTGTCATATCTATAACCTAGTCAAACAAATCTCCAAATATCTTACTTAACCAAAATTTCTCACAGATGCTCAACCTTGGTCGTGCTTAAAGCTACAAACTTCTATTTCCTGCTCATCCAAAATGTCATGGTAGATCCCAAGCTAAAGCAACACCAAAGTGTGCCCTTTCTGTCAACAATGCTTTCTAGCCTAGTCAACATTAGTGCATGCATGAAATCATACATATCTTTTAGTATATATTATATTAATATTGATCATATCATGCAAATTATTTCAAACTGTGTTTAGTGGCAACTCAATGTTTATGAAGCAGCTCAATCATGAATTGATTCAGGTTGCTCTCTACAAAACATATATCTAAATGGGTGTTCACAATGAACATCAATGCTTCAATCAACTGTGAGTTTCTAAGTTAGGTCCAACAATATCTCTCCATAACTTCTTGAAATTCAATTCCATCGGGGTGTCCAAGGATTTGCATTTCAATTTTCCAAAATCTCTCCAATAGCTTCACGATATCTCCTTCTTTTCTAAAATTTAAAGAGTAATTAATCAAGACAAAATTATTCATATTGAACTTCACATGCCAACTCCCTCTTACTTTGATCATCAGAGGCTCATTACCTATCAAGAATAGATCGTCAACATATAAAACAAAAAATCAAAGGAATACCTTGGACCACTTTTGAATTAGAGGTTCAAATCGACACATCTTCCAAGCTTCACTAGGTAAATGTCAATGTGGACATGCCAGGTTCGGGAAGATTTCTTCAAAACATACAATACTAGCCAAATCAATATGCTCAACCTCAAACAAATTAACACCGTGAAATCAAATCAACTGAGTCTACTTATCAGGCCTCAGATGCCAAACCAAAACTAATATCAAAGCCATTAAAATTTTCTTCCTGTCAGACCAGGTAGTAACTCCTCAACCAAAAATTGATTCGTATGTTTATTCCTTCATGGTGACCTTATTATATACACGAGGGAGAGATTGTTCAGTTCATCTCCCGATGACTGTTCACATTACTTATTTATTTATTTACATTATGTTCACCCAATCCTTATGATTAGGTGTCAACATTCCCCCCCTTAATATGAAGGGATGTTGGTGAGTCCAAGCATCATTCTAAATCGTTCAAGCTTTTCTCTTCCAAGCGCTTTAGTGAAGATGTCTGCAATTCGCTCATTATTGGAACAATGATGGAGATGGATTGTTTTGGCCTCAACATGATGTCGAATCAGATGATATTTAGTATTGATGTGCTTCGTTCAATCATGGAACTTTGGGTTCTTGGACAACTTTATTGCAGAGGTATTTTCAATCATGAGTGGAGTTGATTGTACTTGTTTTACTTGCAAATCTTCAAGAATTTTCTTGAGCCACACATTTTATTTTGTTGCTTCAGCTGCTGCCATGTATTCTGCTTCTATTGTGGAATATGCTGGAACTGATTGTTTCCGTGATCTCCAGGAGACAGCTCCTGATCCAAGACTCATAGCATATCCTGAAGTAGATACCCCAGTTTCTTTGTCTCCATCGAAGTCTGAATCAGAGTATCCAATCAAGTTGAAGTCGTCCACCTGTGTATACTTGATTCCAAGGTCTTGAGTTCCCTTCAAGTACCTTAGAACTCTTTTTGCAGCAGACCAGTGTCCCTCACAAGGCTTTTGCATAAACCTGGAGAGGATTCCAACAACAAATGAAATGTCTGGTCTGGTAGTAGTGAGGTAGATGAGACTTCCTACAAACTGTCTATACTTTGTTGCATCCTCAAATTCCTTTCCTTCAATAGATGTGAGCTTTAAGTTTTGTTCCATTGGAGTAGTAAGAGGATTGCATTCTGTCATGCCAAACCTGTTCAACAAATCTCCAATGTATTTTTTTGAGAAAGAAATATGGACTTCGGATGTTGGGTTACTTCAATACCAAGATAGTAATGAACATAGCCCAAATTAGTCATTTCAAAGCTTTTTCCCAATTCCTTCTTTGTGGATGCAATGTAGATTTCATTGTTCCCTGTCATTAAAAGATCATCTACATATACCACAAGATATACAATTGTTTTTCCAACTTTCTTGACAAATAAAGTTGCATCATTAAGATCATAATGTTTGAAATTGAGTTTCAGAAGATGCTCAGTTAGTTTTTCATACCAGGCTCACGGTGCTTGTTTGAGGCCATACAAGGACTTCACCAGTTTTCATACTTTATGCTCATGTCCTTTCACAGCAAATCCTTCAGGCTGGGACATAAAAACATTCTCTTTTAGATCTCCATTCAAGAAAGTGGTTTTTACATCCATTTGATGAACTTTCCAACCGTTCTGAGCTGCTAGGGCAAAGAGTGTCTAGATGGTAGCCCATTTTGCTGTGGGGGAAAAAGTATCCTCATAATTGACCCCTTTCTTATGTGCAAAACCTTTTGCAACAAGCCCAGCTTTGTGCTTGTCAAGTGAGCCATCAGCTTTATACTTGTTCTTGTAGACCCACTTGCAGCCAATTGGTTTGGTTCCTAATGGAGGATCAACCAGCTTCCAAGTGCCATTATTTATGAGGGCATCATACTCCTTTTGCATCGTTTCTTTCCATTCACCATGAGAAGTAGCTTCTTTGAAGGAAGTTGGTTCAAAATCCATAGACAAGTTCACTTCACAATCATAAGAGACATCCATATCAACAGGTGAATTAAAGTCATCCACATCACCTCCATTTTTCCGGTTTGAATTTCTAGTTCCTGTCTTTCCAACCTCATCAGGATGAACACTTTCAAGTGTCTTTTTAAGCCACTTTGGGGGACCTTTCTCAGATGGTCCAGGCTGCTCTGTTGATTGAGTTAGGACTGAATCGAGATTGAGTCTCCCAATTCTATCAATCACATCACTTAAAGCATCATTTGTTGTTGGAGTTTCATGCGGGGGAGAGTGTTCCTTAGAAGAAGATTCCACATGTTGATCTAGTATAGGAATTCCCCCTTCAAGATGTAGAATCTGATTATCAAGTTGTTGAAATGATTTTTCTTTTGCGAATCTATCCAAGCGATCAAGTTGCTGCTCAACAACATTGTCAGTTTTGGATGATTCAAGAAAAATTACATCTCTAGATACAACAAACTTTTCATTTACTTCATCATAGAGACGGAATGCTTTGGAGGTGTTTGAATACCCCAGGAATATACACTTACAACTTCTAGCACCAAGTTTGTTTCTATTTACCTTTGGTATCAAGGCATAACAGGTGGAACCAAAGACCCTGAGATGCTTTATCGAAGGAACATGTACATACCACATTTCATATGGAGTCTTGTTTCTAATAGCATTAGATGGAAATTTATTCTTTATATATGCAGCACATAGAACAACATCAGCCCAAAACATTATCTTTTTACATTTTTGAAGAAGAGCATGGATCGTACCATATTTAAGATTATCCTATTCATTCTTTCAGCTACACCATTCTGTTGGGGATTATAAGGCACAGTTGTTTGATGTTTGATCCCATGTTGGCGAAGATAGTTTTCAAATTCATTTGATGTGTATTCTTTTCCATTATCAGTGCGAATAGACCCAATATGAGATTGTGCATCATTTTCAATCCATTTATAAAAGTTCTTGAATGTTTGAAAAACATCCTATTTTTTCTTCAATAAATAAACCCAACAAATTCTGGTGTAGTCATCAATAAATGTCATTATATATTTGTTTCCATTTGCATAAGGAACAAGAATTGGACCACTGTTATAGACATTTTTGTGCCTTGCATCTCCAAGCATGAAATTTCCATAAACCAAGGGCTCCTAAGTCCCTAAAAGTGTTGTTCCAACCCCTAAAGGAACAAGGTCAACAAATTACAGCTTCTCCCAGAAGTTCTCCACCAGAAATTGCTCAGAATAAGTCAAAACAGGATCATTTCAGCTGCTCCACTGGCTAGCTGCGTTGCATAGCACCTAAATACACTAGCTGGGTGCGTTGCAACGCACCTAAATGCACTATCAGGGTGCGTTGAGCGGGAAATGACAAATGGCAGTGCCATTCCGCGAGGTGGAAAGACAATGGAAGCTTCCAGAATCTTCTCCTATGACACTTGCCTCACTGAATTCGACCAAGGATGAGTAAGAGGCTCTCAGTCTCCAAGTGGAAGCAAGAACTGACAGAGAGAAGACACTAATCAAATCACAGGCTGACTCATCCTCCTTGCATACATCTATATATGGATCCCTCATCCCAGAGATCCAGAGGCTGGAATTTTGTACATTGCAAGGAATTGCTGTTGGTTTTGAGATAGATATCAGAGTATTGGGTGATTTATGCTTTGTTGGAGGTGAAGAGGGGCTTCTTTGCTGGGAGGTTGATGCTGGGTCAGGAATCATCGGTTGTAACTCCTCCTGGATCTTCTTGTTATATCAATAAAACTATTTGAGTTTTTCCTCCATTCTTGTGTATCATTGATGCTTGTTACATTTGTATGGTTAGCTTAAATCTGATCCTAAGCTGTTTATGAATATAGATCCATGTCTTTGTATAGTTTTCTTCTTCTGTGATCTTACAGGTACTTGGTGAAGCTGGGCAAGTAAGGGAGCAGGTAGCTGGAAGCTGTCAAAGGAGAGAGGGATTGGATCAAAGGATCGGCGCAAGACACAGGTCGGTTCTTTCTATCCCCCTCTATCTTTAATTCATAAAGGAAATACAAAAGTAGTTTTCTCTGTTTGTTTCTAAGGCAGCTGTCACACCTTAGTGGGATAGAGTAGTTCTAAATAGACACTTTTCCCGGTAACAACCACATAAATCTGAATGAATGAGTTCAAGTTTACTATGTGCTCTTGAATGTGAATCATGAAAAGATTGTTTGCTATGCTTTCCTAGGATGCAAGCATCACATTGCTTAAGTTTCCTAGGAATTGTAGGCAAACCAACAACACCATTTTTCTTCAACAAGCGGAGACTGTCATAGTTCAAATGTCCAAATCTAGCATGCCATAATAAACTTGATGGAAGTGTACCTTCTTCATGATGAGAATTGTATGAGAAATGTTGTGCACGAGCAGAGGTTCCTTGCAGCTTGAGAAGCCTTTCTTCTTCTATTCCCCTCATGACAAGTGAGTGGTCAGATGCTTTTCTTACCTCAAGATTGCCATCAAACATGTGAATGGAGTGACCTTGCTAGCGGATGTGGACCAAGGACACCAAGTTTCTCTTGAGCTGTGGGAGATATAGAACATGATGCAGAAGAAAGTCTGGAAGACCAGGCAGTTTAAGCCTGATTGTGCCAAGCCCCGATGGCTTGATTTTTGATTGGTTTGCAAATTATACTGCTCCATCAACATTGTTAGTAAATTCTTCAAAAAAATCTTTTCTATGAGTCATGTGGCAGGTTGCTCCTGAATCAAGCAACCAATCATTTTTCCAAGAAGCAAGTGAAGCATTAAATAAATCTTCATTTACTCCAATATTACACTGTGCCACAACATAGTGAGCGGATTCAGGTGCTTTACCTTTGTCTGTATCATCAGTTTTACTTTTTTGTTGGTTTCTTTTCTACTCAATTTTGTTCCATGGTAACTTGCATGTAGAGGAATCATGTGATCCATTTCTCTTGCAGCGTATGCAGTGCAAATTTTCCTTTTCTCCTTGAGAGTGTCTGCCCCCCTACCTCTAAAATATCTTCCTCTTCCTCTTTGACCACCTCTTCCTATTGAATGAATACTGTAACAAAAAAACTTCCGCTGCAAAACTTTTACTCTTAATGGGAAAAATAAGACGGGACAAAAAATTCAAATGTCAATTGGCATTCATCTGGACAACGTTAAAGTATAGAATATATGGGTGATACAACCGAAATATGAGTGACTGTGTGTGTATATATATATATATATATGGCAGCCTAAATATACCATAAATATATATAAAAAACTGTGCAGCGCTGGACACAAAGCTTTACAATGCATACAACAAGGTTTATATCAGAGTTCCAACAATGTTCCAGCAGCGTGATAGTGGCCCTTCACGCAGTACTCCCAACTTAAATTCACCGCATATCAATCCAATACCATGTGACCCATATAAGTGTTTTTCTTTAAACCTCATATGAATCCACCATTATATATGTATATTCCATACGTCCCCTTTATAAAAAAAACTCAATTACCATACGTCCCTTTGTATATGTATATACCATACCATTAATGTAATCTTTTCACCATTTAAAAGCCCCATTTGGTCTACATAAAAAGGGATTATTTTCACAATTTAAAAACACTATTTGGTCCTCATAAAATTGAATAGTGCATAGTCAATTTACCAACACATGTAATGGCTTCAAGAGAAAAACCCAATGCATGGTACTCACCATAGAAACCAATGCATTGCATAGTCAATGCAACATCAACAACTGTCGGCAGGATTTTGACGGTGACTGCTCGACTTGGAATAAAGACAGGGCTTTCAGTGTTCAACGTATACCATCATTTAATATATGCCATTTAACAAAGGCCACTAGGTCATAAAATTAGACTTTAGCACTTCATCTATATATCACAACAGTCACAGTCCTTTACACGGCTTTATAAAAAATAATTACAAATCTTGAAGGACCGTCACAGTTTTCAAAAAGCAACTGAACAGCAGTGTCAAGAACTGTGTACCAGAAGAGGCCTATCTCTGTAAATGAGTGCAACAGAGTGATACTGTACCAGCATTGTCAGCGTTCAAAACAACGTAAATACCATACCAAACAGCCTTAATACAGCAGCGTGAATACCATACCAAACAACCTTAATACATCAGCATTAATACAATATTAAAACAATGTTAATACAATGGTAAAATAGCGTTCAACTTATGGCATTAACTTCAACGTTTTCCCTTCATAAACCAGTGAACACCACGCTTGTATACCAACGTATGGCCAAAAAAATTCAACGCATAGCCAAAAACTTCAACAGATTGCTAAAGAAACTTCAACGCATAGCCATACCAGCGTAAATACCATGATTGCAAGTCATCCAGCTGATCTCTAAATCTTCAGATTTTTTTTTTTTTTGCAGATAGAGGCTTTGATTCACGCAGTGAACATGGTCATGGAGTCGATTCACGCACCAACAGCGTTTCACTGCTCCTTCGCATAACTACTCGGACCATTCAACACAGTAGCATGGCCTCAAGGGCATTCAACTCAGCGATTCAGAGGATTTTCAGGTCTGAGGCTGTCAGGTTAGAGAATTCAGAGTTAATTATGGCAGACAGAGCGCACAGGGGCAGTGGATAGTGGACAGAGAGCAGTAGGCAGAAGGGAGTTACAACTATTTTGGGAGCTGGCTCTGATACCATGTCAGACCAGGCAGTAACTCCTCAACCAAAAATTGATTCGTATGTTTATTCCTTCAGGGTGGCCTTATTATATACATGAGGGAGAGATTGTTCAGTTCATCTCCCGATGACTGTTCACATTACTTATTTATTTATTTACATTATGTTCACCCAATCCTGATGATTAGGTGTCAACACTTCCAAACAAACTCTTTAGACTAGGTGCCAGGAAGAGCTCACACACAAATTCTAGGTTACAAATTTATCCATTTTCATGTCAACAAATTTTTATTTACCAAGCAATATCCAACCAAATTTTATCAAGCCATCCTCATGATCATCATTTATGTCCCTAGATGTGAATGCATACACCAAGGATAAGTCATATAAGTTTTATCCATTCATTGTGAGATCACTACATACTGAATCATAACTGTTTACACTTCAACCAATGTGTCGAGTGCCAATGATGCCAATATAGAATTAATATTGAATACTAATATTAGTCACTAAAAGTCACTATGCCCACATAGCACTACCATTTCACATCAAGGAAAATCACCATTATCAAGTACCAAATCAAAACCCTAAATTGTTACCATTGTGAATTCAATCAGTGAAAACATATCTATGAATTGTCAAGCATCATTACAAAATTCCAATACTACTCATCTATATTAATTCAAGTCAATAAGCCAAATATTTTCAAACCCTTGCAATTGTTACAAATACTATCATATACTAGCTCAAGTAATCAAGTTAAGGCAAACAACTTACCGATATGCATATTTTGATCCCCTGCAAACACAAGATTAGCTAAGGCATTCACATTCTCTATAATAAGTCAAGCATTTTGTAGATCTTAAAAAAAAACTTCCTTGGTCATAGAACTTTCCACTGTCTGCTCCATGTCTGTAAGTCTATCATACTCCTAATGAGCTCCTTGTTTTGTGCATAAGGATTTTAGTTTTGTTGTCCTACAGGATTAATCGCACCCATTGGCCTTCTTCTACAATTTGGGAGGCTTATAACTGCACCCTTAAGCCTTTCTCCCAGTGGTTGGGGCTTAGACTAGGAGAAACCTACTATGCTCATATCATAACTTGCCACAACCTCTTCAACAACATCATATGTTTATTCATGTCTAGAATCCTTCCTTCAATAGTCAAATGTCTTGTATTCATTTTCTGCAAATAATAGGTGTTGGGATCTTGAGGAAAGTTTCTCCCTCTAAATGGGAAGCCACTTTAGTCATCATTAATTAAGAAATCAATCAATATATCATAATACTATCACACATCAACAAAATTGTTAGATAATGAAATTAAACTATATGCATCATAGTCATAACATATTAGCATCAAATACTTCATCATCACATATGAACATGACATAAAACTTTCATCAAGCGTTAGTGCCATATAATTAGGGCAGCTGATAAGTGTATCATCATATTTCAAGGATCATAATCACTACATGACTTCTTTATCAAGTCAGTGCATCCATTCATATTTCCTAAGCTGATCAAAACTAGACAAGGCCAATAAGAAGATCCTGAGTATCCATATTATTATTAAAATTTCATCATTAAGGCTACCATGCTTATCACAGACATTAACAATAGTATCAAATCATAATATATCAAAAATAAATACATCTAGGAAGTTCATCATGTCTAGGATACTTGCCAAAGATCAAGTCCACCAATATCTCACATGTGTTGGAGATCAAACTTACTTCCATATGCATGCATGAGTCATTTATAAAGGTGATATTCTTGTCATACCTCAGGGCTTACCTTATCATCCAATATTGTAGCTTACACATACATGCTTATCACAGACATTAACAATAGTATCAAATCATAATATATCAAAAATAAATACATCTAGGAAGTTCATCATGTCTAGGATACTTGCCAACGATCAAGTCCACCAATATATCACATGTGTTGGAGATAAAACTTACTTCCATATGCATGCATGAGTCATTTATAAAGGTGATATTCTTGTCATACCTCAGGGCTTACCTTACCATCCAATATTGTAGCTTACACATATCGTGTAGTATTCATATACCTTTTGCAACTTGTAACTCTTATTTGTCATTGGCAACAGTAATTTTCGGATGCTACTTTAAGAACTATCAAAATATTTCCTCAGGTAATTCTTTCCTTTTCTAGAACCAACTCTTCTCTTCCTGCACCTTAGATGATCCTGAAGAATGATTTGCGTATCTAGAAGTATTCAAATACACAAATACTCTTATAGGAAGTACAAGCAATAATCAAGACAATGAGTCAAAACAAGAATAGTGTCACCAAGAAATAACATAAATATCAAAGGTACTTATCTTTAATGAGAGGATATCGACTCCCTCTTGAACCAACCTTCAGGAGTCATTACTTTCCATTATCCATATAACAATGTTGCCTTCAAATATTTCAACCAATTTGGTCAACGACTAGGCCTAACTAGGGTTATGCTTAAATATATCATAAATACTAGAACAACTTCTCATTAATCATGCGAGGGTTTCAAAACTGCAAAACTCAAGCCTTTATCATATTCTAGGGTTTCTTCTAAACCCTAACCTCATAATGTTCATTAAAACCTAATAACCAAATTGCCTAGGGTTTCCTTGAAACCCTAACATTCTTTTAGGTCTCCTCTAATCTTCTCTTGCTCCCATCAATGGTGTCTTCATAGGGGTGATCTTCAATGATTTTTCTTCATCCCACCTTTGAAACCATATTAATTTTTCTTAGGTTTATATTTTTATTTGCTTTAGATAATTGCATTTCATTATTTTACTCATTTAATTCGCCCCATAACATCATAACATTATTCATAAACATATGCAATTATACATAAATAACAATATCATCATCAATGCAGCGAAACATAAAGGAACAATAGAATTAAAACATTCACACATAGAGACACTAGGATGGTCGGAGACCAGGGTAAAACTCCATAAGGGGGAAACCTTCAACTTCTTCTTCTTATTACATTATCATTGAATGTTTCATCAAAGAGAGAGTTTAATGATCCATATATTCAACCACAAAACTATCGAACAAAATCAACTAAACAACATCAAAGAGATGAACTCAATAATGCTAATAATCAAAATCCTGATTCAGAAGCCTACGATCAACTATCATCAATTATAGGATTCTACGATCAATTGTCAAAATAAAATCCTAGCTTCCAACCACATGGAGAGAGAGATGTGCATGTGACTGAAACCCTCCAACCACACTCATATAATTGCGTGCCTGCATTTGCAATAGAAAATATCCTGTAGCATCCCTACGGCTGAAAACCAAAAAACTTAATCACACATGCAAGCTTTAGACCTTGAAATTTCAAAATTGGGCGAACCAACTTCCGTGAACCAACCTTAGATTTGTGTGAGCTAAAACAAAGAAAGAAGAATAATTGATGATCTCCAAATGAGGGTCACTTGACTTGTATTTATAGCCATCTAAGGTTGTCTATATTCTTCTTTGGGCTGACCTGTCCTTTTGTGTACATGCATTTTTCATAATAAATTATATTTTTCCTCAACCAAATTAAATTCTTCCAAGGACTAGTAGGGGTCTTCCTTAAAGAGGAAGATTGTCCAAAGGAGGGAATTTGTCCCTAAGTTGCCAAAATTAACAATTGGTATACTAATGTGGTGGGTAAACATGAGGAAACTCTAGCCAATAGTGATGAGGTAAATTAAGATTTTATCCACCTTTGAGCTTATATATTGTCCAAGACATCAACAGTTCACTCAGATACACTTTGAATATTTAAGAGATTAGGTTTACTAAGGGGATTGGTTCCTAGAAATAAGGCCCTAAAATATCGAGATTCAAGGGGATAAATAATCCCACAATCAAGGGATTGGTTCCTAACAATTATGTATAAAAGGCGAAGTCAAGGTTTAGACTTAGTGAGTTAGTTCTTGTAATCAATTTTAGTCTTTTGAAGTTCTAAAACTAGTGTACTAGTTATTTACCTCGTTGAATACTTGTATTATGTTTTGATGATCCTTTAATGAAAAGTCTCCTTTACTTAGTTTTCTAAAGGTTCCCTGAGCACCTTGGGTGGGTACCACCCAAGGGTACTCTAAGGAACCCTCTATACTTTCATTTTCCTTTCATTTTTTTCATACTTGTTATTTTATTTATGTGGAAATTACTCATAGTTAGACTTTTATGTTTCATGTAGAAGAAATTTCATGGTACAAATACTTCTTTTATGGTATGAACATGTTGTGCATGGATTGATTTAATTTATCTTATTAGTTTGCATGGATAAGAAGGTATTTTCCCCTTTCCTGTAGCTCTTCTTAATTCTCTCTACATTTTCCTATAATACTTCAAAATTTCCTATGAAACTGCTACACATGCTATATGATAGCATAATTTTGTCACTCTTTGACTACATTTCCTCTCAACAATGAATTTTTTTCTCAAGTTTGTAGTGATGGCACTAGAATATGATGTTTTTAATATGGTAGGAGTTGAGAAATAACTTCAATCCTCCCAGAGTATAACTCAGATTTAATTTTTTCAAAATACTCTACTTTCTACAAGAAGTTCGATAATATGTTCTTAGTTTAGAAAATAATACTTCCTTCCATTTCCTTTTATTGGTTTTCATTTTCATGATTATATGATTTAAACACCTAATATTTATTTCAAATTTAAATTTGTTTTGATTTAAAACATTTCACCATTTCATCTTCATCCTTTATGTTGGTAGTCATAGTTGCTTTCACCAATTTTTGGTTTCCTCCTTGATAAAGCATTTAGAGTAAGATCGAGGGTATCATTAGTTCTGGTTAATAAATAAATTCTTAAGAATTCAATAGGCACATGAAGGAAGTGAATAACTATGTCTTACATACATAATGCACAATGCCTAGGAGGTTCGTATGACCTTGGGTTGATAATTAAGGTAGAAAAGTGAAGGAGGGTAACATTATTGTTGCAATTATGAGGTCCAAGAATTTTTGGTGCCATTGTTAGGGGGATTCTAAAAGCTCATGCTTTGCTATTTTCAATTTAATTAAAAATAGGGGAAGAAAAATATATATTTTGCATTATTTCATTCATTTAAAAGAAATATAAATATATAGTTTTCCTTCCTAGTTTCTTTGACAACATGCTAGCCTCAATTTAAGGATATTATAGGAATATTTTTACCCAAATCCCCCACCTTTGAACCAATACTTGATAATTAATAATGTTAGGTCCCTATAATACTAGTGATTCCCCATTACTATTGTCATTGTAGCCCTTATTGTTATTGTTGTTCCCTATTCTTCCCATATTGTTATTATTGTGCCCCATAGAAGCCCACTATTTTTATTGTTGTGCCCTTATATTATTATTGTTATGTCGACTTTGATTATATTGTGACCCCTTTGACTCTTATATGTAGAAAGGAGTTTTTTTTTTACATTTGAATCATCCAAGAATTATTCATTTGTTTAATGTAAAGGAGGTTCCCCCTCAAAGAGGCTGATTTTGAATTCATTGATCTATATTTTCTTCTATTTTTGGAGATGGTTGCATAACATTTGGTATTAGAGCTTTGGATTCTAGGGTTTCACTGATCCAAACGCTCATCGTGGAATTTTGGCTATAACATTTTTTCTACGATGTTTCAGAAGTTTAAATTAAAACCCATTTGAGAAAAAATATTTATGAACCTCGGGTCTGAATTCAAGATCTTTTCTCGCTATATTTTCGGAGATATGATCCAAGGAAGTTAGGGTTTTTGCAGGCTCCCGAATTACATCCCAAAAAGGTGACCTTGGGAAAAGCGTCATAACTTTCTATTTGAGCATCATTGAAATTTGGTAAGAAGTTAAAGAAAGAGGAAGGACTGCAGTTTTTTTGTATTGTTTTCAGGTTCGAAGGTCAAAACAACGACATGTGGAAGGTCGTACAAGTCTGCTCTACTAAACTAGTCTATAATCAGGTCATTGTGGGAGATTTGGCATAACTATTTCTTGAAGAATCCAATATTGATCAGAATGGTGGGGTTAGAAAGAGGACTCAGAGGGCTACCACAAGACATAATTTTAGACCTTGGAGATCCGAAATTACATAGATACAACAGATTCAATATTGAGCTCCTACAAAGTGAAAAAAGTGTGTAGTTTTTTTTTTTTTAATTGCATAAGTTTGGTTTGAAAAATTAGTTTGAAGTGATTCTAAGGGCATAGTGAGGCATAATTATCATTAATTTATGACCCAAATAAATAAAATGGAAACACCTAGTAAGAAACCTAAAATATCTACCATGACTCATGAAGAAGAGGAAGAAATGCAACATGATATATCAAAATTACGAGACCAAATGCAATAATTTTCACTCACAAAAAGTAACAAAAGCTAAGATGGATGGTTTAAATAAAGGCATAGAAGCTAAGATGAATGGCATGGAAGCTAATATGGATGGCATGGAAGCTAAGATGAATGGTACGGAAGCTAAGATGGATGGCATGGAAGCTAAGATGAATGGCGTGGAAGCTAAGATGGATGGCATGAAAGCTAAGATGGATGACAAGGAAACTAAGATGAATGGCGTGGAAGCTAAGATGGATGGAATGGAAGCTAAGATGGATGGTATAGAAGCAAAAATTAAAGGCAAAATGGAAGATTTGAAGATATATTTGACAAAGTTGCTACAAGAAATGCTTACTAATGGTGAAAGGGTAGTAAAGGAAACTCATGATGAGAACAAAAGAAATGTTAATCATGATTTCATAGACTTTAACGTTTGATTGAAGACCCATCATGTTCCAAAGATCGATATGAGGAAGTTTGATGGCAAGGATCCCGTAACATGGATACTACAGATGAAGCAATACTTCGATCTCCATAATGTGCAAAACACACAAAAGGTATGCATTGCAACTTTATATTTGGAACCAAATTAGTTTGTGGCTTTTCTCTCGTAAACAAATTGTCACTTGGGCAAATTTTACAAAAGAAATGATAGCACATTATGAGGATACAAAAAACAACACCTTTTTTAGCCAATTGATAAATCTCAAACAAAAGGTTTCAATGATGGAACAAATTGAGGACTTCCAAAAATCGAATATAAGGGTAAAATATATTCCAGAGGATCATATGATTGATGTGTTCATAGGGACTTTAAAGGATAACATCTAACATGAGGTTCGCGTTTGGGAACCTGATTCATTGGAGAAAGCATTCAAGTTGGCAAGAAAAATTGAAAGCAAAATTATGGAAACAAGGAAGCCTACCACTCACAACTATAAATATGGAAGTGTTATTGCCCCTAGCCTTCTACAACCTACAAGGTTGACACCACAACAATTGGAAGAAAAAAGAGCAAAAGGTATTTTTTATAGTTGTGATAGAAAATACACTAAAGGTCATAAGTGTGTTGAAAAGAAATTATTTTACATAGATTGTGAAGAGGAGGAAGAAAAAGAACAAGAAACATCAAAAGAAGAGGATATACTCTAGGAAAAAACCCTAGAGAAAGAAGAAATTAATTTGACCATATATTCTAATGCATTGGCCAAATTACCAGTCCTCAAACTCTCAAGATAGAAGGACATATCAAGAATAAAAAGGTAATAGTGTTGATTGATTTTGGAAGTACCCATAATTTTATTCATTGTAAGATAGCCAAGGAATTGAATTGCTTCGTATATCCAACACCAGAGTGTCAAGTGATGGTTGCAAATGGAGGAACCATAAATTGCTCTAGAAAGTGCTATAATATCAAGCTATCCATGGGAGAATATGCATTGAATAGCCCAATTCTTTCCATTCCAATGGGTGGTGCTGATGTTTTACTAGGAGTCCAATGGCTACAATCTTTCGGTATGATAGCTTTTAATTTTCAAGAACTTTTCTTGAAATTATTTTTAGAAGGGAAGGAAGTTGAATTAAGGGGTATCACAAGGAAATCAAGAAATATAATAAGCTCTAACGGCATGAAAAATCTTCTAAAGAAATAAAAATGAGGCATAATTGCACAATTATGTTCACTAGAGGTTCCCATGTTGAAATCATCTATTTCTCTAGATCTTCAAAAAATCTTGGACAATCATTCCAAGGTATTTGAGACTCCCAAAGGCCTCCCACCTATTCATGATCATGATCATGCTATTCATTTGATTTGAGGAAGTGTTCCTCCAAACATCAAACATTACAAATATCCCTATGCCCAAAAGAGTGAAATTGAACATATGGTCACATAAATGCTAGAGGCTGGTATAATTCAACCTAGTCAAAGTTTTTTCTCTTCTCCAGTACTATTGGTGCACAAGAAGGATGGATCATGGCACATGTGTTTGGATTATAGGGAGCTTAACAATCTCACTATTAAAGGTAAATTTACCATTCCTTTCATTGATGAATTATTGGATGAATTGCATGGATCAATTTACTTCACCAATTTGGATCTTCGTTCAGGATATCATCAAATCAGAATGAAAACTGAAAACATTCTGAAAACAACATTTAGAACTCATGAGGGTCATTATGGTTTTTTAGTCATGCATTTTTGCCTTACCAGTGCACCTTCTACATTTCAAGGTTTGATGAATTCAATTTTCAAACCCTTCCCTAGAAAATTTGTGTTAGTATTTTTTGATGATATACTAATCTACAACAAGTCTTGGAAGGATCATGTTCAACATGTTGACAAGGTTCTCAAAGTATTGGAGGAGAAACACTTATATGCAAAAAGCTCCAAATTTTTCTTTGGAGTACAAGAGGTGGAACATATGGGTCATATTATATCTCAAGAAGGTGTTAAGATAGACCCTAGCAAAATTAAAGATATTAAGGAATGGAAAATCCCCACATCCATGAAACATATGTGAGGATTTCTCAGTTTGATAGGGTATTATTGTAAGTTCGTTAAGAATTATGGGAGAGTAGCAGCACCTCTAACAACATTATTGATGAAATATGCATTTTCATGGAGTCTAGAAGTAAAGAAGGCCTTTGAACATCTTAAAGAGGCAATGTGCCAAGCACTGGTATTAGCTATGCTAGACTTCACAAAAACCTTTATTATGGAATGTGATGCCTCAGGAAATGGAATTGGTGTTTTTTTAATGCAAGAAGAAAGACCCACTACTTTCGAAACTCATCCAACCAAAGGAAAGTATCTACACAAAGCTATTTATAAGAAGGAAATGTTGGCAATACTACATGCACTTAAGAAATGGCAACCCTACCTAATGGGAAGACACTTCAAGGTAAAAAAAGATCATGATAGTCCTAAATACTTTTTAGAACAAAGATTATCTTTAGAAGAGAAACAAAAATGGGTCACAAAGATGTTGGGTTATGACTTTGAAATCACCTACAGAAAAGGGAAGAAAAATATTGTTGCAGATTCACTCTCAAGAAAGTATGAGGATGTGGAAGCATTGCTTTGCGCCATTTCTATTATCCAACCAAATTGGATAAACGAAGAAAGGGATGAATGGAAGAATGACGAAGAAGTGTGGGCACTCATTTAAAAGTTACAACAAGATCCCATTACATCTGATACATTTAGTTAGAAAACTAATTCGTTATGGTACAAAGATTGCTTATACCTCTGTAAGAATTCCCAACTCAAACAAAAGATTCTTATTGAATTGCACACCTCTCCTTAGGAGGGAACTCAATATTTTTAAAAACTTACCACAGGGTTATGAAGGAATTTTTTTGGGATGGCCTTAAATTTGATATTCAAAATTTTGTGGCGGAATGTTTGGTTTGCCAAAAAAATAAAGTTGAAACAATTAAGACCCCAGGTCTATTACAACCTTTATGCTTTCCAAGTCAATGTTGGGAGGAGGTTTCAGTGGCCTTTATCATAGGTTTACCCAAGTCCGAAGGAAAGAGTGTCATCATGGTGGTAGTTGGAAGACTTACCAAGTATGCACACTTTTGTACATTATCTCATCCATTTAAATCCAAAACAGTTGCTACTAAATTTATGGAAAAAATTCAAAAGCTACATGGAAACCCAAAGATTATTGTGAGCGACAGAGATCCCATTTTCACTGGAAATTTTTGGACATAATTATTTTCTTGTCTGGGTACTCAGTTAGCTCATAGCTCATCTTATCATCCTCAATTTGACGGGCAAACTATGATAGTAAACAAATGTTTAGAAGGATATCTTCATTGCTTTGTATCTAATAAATAGACACAATGGGTCAAATGGTTGTCTCTGGCTAAATGGTGGTATAACACTTCCTTCCATACTACATCAAAATTGACCCCATTTATGGCACTTTATGGATATCATCCACCGTCCATCACATCATATTTAAGAGAAAATTCTAAGGTTCAAGTAGTGGAAGATCACATCAAGCATCGACAACAGGTTCTCCAACTCTTAAAGGATAACCTCACTTTGGCGCATAATAGAATGAAACAATAGAAAGATCAACATCACAGCATAAGAAGTTTCGATGTAGGTGACTGAGTATTTCTACAGCTACAACCATATAAACAAATGTACCTCAAGCAAGCTAAGAAGGATAATAAGTTATCACCAAAGTATTATGGTCCGTACAAGGTGTTGCAAAATATTGGTACTATGGCATACAAATTGGAGCTTCTTGTAGTTTCCTGAGTGCACTCAATTTTCCATGTTTCACGCTTAAAGAAGGTTATAGGTGACAAGCTCCCTATTCAAACAATATTTCCAGAACTTGACGAGGAAGAAAAAATCATATTGGAACCTGAAGCAGTCATAGAAACAAGAACTCGACAACTACGAAATCGATCAATTTCAGAGTATCTCATCAAGTGGAAGAACTTACCCTCTAAAGATTCCACATGGGAGGATGAGAGTTTTATACAAAAGCATCCAGAACTACTCAAGCGTTGAGGACAACACTTATTTTAAGGAGAGGGGCATGTTAGGTCCCTATAATACTAGTGATCCCCCCATTACTATTGTCATTGTAGCCCTTATTGTTATTGTTGTGCCCCTATTGTCCCCATATTGTTATTATTGTGCCCCATAGAAGCCCACTATTGTTATTTTTGTGCCCTTATATTATTATTGTTATGTCGGCTTTGATTATATTGTGACCCCTTTCACTCCTATATATAGAAAGGAGGTTTTGTCATTTTAAATCATCCAAGAATTATTCATTTGTGTAATATAAAGGAGGTTTCCCTCTCGAAGAGGATGATTTTGAAGTCATTGATCTATCTTTTCTTCTATTTTGTGAGCTAGTTGCATAACAAATAATGGTTAATTATTTGTAAATCATCCTCCCTATGGGAAGTAGAGGGTTTTGAAGACTCTTTAAAGAGACAAGAAATATACTTTGAGAATCGTTAGAAGAGGAAGAGTTCCATATCACTATACAATGGTTAATGATGGGCAACAACTAGAGGTATTTGATTTCTCTATTTGGGAAACTAATGGAGAAGAAAAAATGAAGAACATAAACCCGTATTTACTTCCTCACTTATATGGCCTAACTATATAATATTTTGATGCTTTCTTGTTTGAGTTTGTTGTTATATGAAGGAACTATGACTACACTTTAGATGAGAATTATATCAAGTTATTTCCTTCCACACTGAAGGATTTAGTTTTGATATGGCTCATGAGTGTAAAATGAAACAATATCAATAATTGGGAGAAAATGAAAGATTTTAGCAACAAGTATAGAGATTATTATTAAGCAAGATATACAATAGATGAAATCTTTTGAATTACCCAAGGGGGAGAATGAATCCCTAGAGGATTATGATGAAGATTCCAATTTATCTACAAGAAAGCACACAATTGCACCCTAGGTGAGAGTGCCTACGACTACACTTAAGATGAGCATAAGCTCAAGTTCTTTCCTTTCACATTGATATGGTTCACGAGTCTATAAGAAAACAATATCAATAATTGGGACCAAATGAAGTAAGATTTTAGCAACAACTACAAATATTATTGTAGCACAAGAGATACAAGAAATGAAATCCTCTGATGACCTAGGGGGTGAATGAATCCTTAGGGGTTATGAAGAAATATTCCATCTTATCTACAAGAGAGAACACAACTACACTCCAGATGAAGAATCCATGAAACTTGTCTTGTTGAGGGGATTAAGGGAAGAGATCATAGAGATACTAAACTTTATATTAAATGGGCACATTTACAAGTTGGATTTAGGAGACATCAAGCAAATCTTAAAAAATAACTCCAAGGAAATTAAGAAAAAAGGTAAAAATGGTAAGAGTATGGTAAATTATTCTTCTTCCTCACTTACTGAAAATTAAATAGGAGTAATGATAAAAGACATGAAAATATATTTTTAACACATATTAGCTTTGCAAATGGATAATTTGTAAATCAAGAAGAAATGTGGAGAAATAAAAATTTCACTAACCATATTTTGTCCTAAATGCATCAAAAGAAATCCTCATATGAGCGCCTTCTCAATAGTGTATAAATATGTGCTCTTTGTGAAGAACTCCATCCTACTAAAAAATTTCCATCCATTTCCAGGTTGAAATACTATGTATCAAGGAGAAAACAAAAGAGTGGAATCAATGTGCTTCATTAATTGAAGAAGACTAGTAACACCAAGACCCTTCCAACAAGGTGTGGACTATAATTTCCCTTAGTTTTTTGGTGGATATAATGCACAAATTCTTCCCCAATATTGGTATCAACCTAGTCTACCTCCCTTGGCTGTGAAAAATCAATAGTAGTATCTAAATAAGCATGCCCCTCCTCCTTATCATCCATTTAGAAACCAAAAACCTCAATGTATTAATCATACACAAGGGTGGAAGGCCTTATTTCCTCAACAACCAACTCTTATGTGTCTTCCTCCTCCATAACCAAATAACTCTCCTCAATATATTTCTCCTAAGATATTCCTACTCAACTTGTTCCCAATCCTAACAACAAATAAGCTTAGCCTATTTACAATAGTTAGGTCGCATGCCAAAATTAATTCTTGGATGTTAGATGAATTAGTGTGAGGATAGGAAAGGTTCCACCATATCCTCACATTCCAAATCCTATAGAAGAATTAGGAAATGAGAAAGGTGACTCTATGATCCACATCTTTTACTTCATGGATGCATACTGAATCACATATGAAAGAGAATGTAACCAAGTAACTTAAACACATTAAAAGAAGCATAAATAAAAAGAAACCATGATATCAAAGGCACAATATGATTTGATTATGGAGTTCACCCAGTGTGGGCTACATCTCCGTGCCCCGCTCAATGTGGGGAGGCCTCTTTCATTAAATGACAACAAAAATAAAATCACAATAAAATTACATAAATGACCCTTATATCTCCATTTTCCAACATGGACTGAAAATTCAAAGCTCAACTACAGAAACAAACATCACAATTGGATTCGTGGCACAAAATCATATCAAATGACTATAAACTTGATCTTGTTTTGAGCAAGTGACCTCTGGAGCTCTAAGGAATCTTTAAATTCCCTCAATATTCCTTGCAAAAATATTCTCCCAAGATTCCCTAGGAATATTTCTCAAAATACATGCCTGCCTGGGTGCAATTTCAGTCTAGGGTGCTCCTAGTTCTGCTTGTAATTCTGCCTCTTAACTCCCATTGGTTGGGTCTGCCTCCTCCTCCTCATTGAATGACAAAAGTCGGTTCATATATATTTTTCCAGGAGGAGTTTTCAAAATAGTCGTTTGGCTCGTTGGTTGGCAATACTGTGGTTGGATCGTTGACCCTAGCAGAGGTCGCTGGCTCCAAACCCACCTGTGCCATGACTTGTCCGAATTCATTTTTTTAAACAAAGTTTGTTCGCCGTTGTTGGTTTTTGCATATTGTTTTGGTTGGTAGGGCTGTCGATGGAAAGGTTGGCCGGTGGCCAACACGGGTTCGATACCCACCAAACCTGTTTAACACTGGTCTTCATATGGTGGGCGGGGTCCCGGGTCAATGTCACGGGCCCCAAGCCCCAATACACTATATATAATAGAGCTATTAGAAAGGGTGGCAACCTGCCGCCCCTTTTAATATATATATTTTTGTTTTTATATAACAAATTGGACAAAATTTTTCCACCAAGTTTTTAGGGTCATCGACAAAATTAAAGAGGTGAGAAATTCACCCATTCCAGTGGTCAGTAAATGCCAAATTGTTGCCTTGTTAGTAGCTTCCACTGTGCCTAGTTTGACCATAACTTTCACATACAAACTCATATTGAGGTGCCATTCATGTTGTTGGAAATCTTGTGTTGAGATATTCAGTCTAACCCTAGTTCCACTTCAATCTAGCGGCTTTGGTTTTTGAGCTTTTCCAAAGCCACTTTTGAATCTTGAACATTTCTAGAGCCACCTGGATCATTCCTCCCCATTAATGAGATTTCGGGCCGCCAAAAGATTTATCAGTCAATTGAAAAGTGAGGGAATTTCTCCCTCACTTTATCCTTTTCAATCCATTGGGCTTTACTTGGATGCATTCCCTTGAAACCAATGTGAAGATACTCCATGTCTCCCCATCATGAAGTCCAAGTCTTCCTGTCAAGAATGATATCCTCAGATAGCTTGTCCAAGTATTCAGGTGTAAATTTTTCCATCGCAGAAACCTATCCAACCTCTTCGGTTTCGATGATCAAAGGAGGCTCATGAAGCTTCAAGTTTTCAACGTTCACCATTGAGTACATCTATAGGTATGCTGACAAATTGAGCGAAAATCATGTCTCCAATCTTCTCTAATATGGTGAATGGACCATGCTGGATTGGTCTCAACTTCTTTCCTTCCCCTTTCATTATGTCTTTGCTGATGTTGAGCCACACTCTATCTCCAACCTGGAATTGGTGATCGACTCAGTGCTTGTCATGTCAAGATTTGTATTGAGCTTTAATTTTATCCAATTTCTCTTGCACTACCTAGTGAATCATCTGAATTCAGTGAATGAAATTCCATGCTTTGTCCCTGTCATCTTGCCCACTAGAATATTCATCTCTCCCAAAGACCATGTCTAAGGGATACTTTGGAAAATATCCAAAGCATGTTTTGAATGGTGAGATTTGAGTGCATGAATGCATTGCCCGATTATATGCATGTTGTACATAGGGAAGCTGCTTGTCCCACAACTTGGGATGCTTGCCACAATAGCCTCCAGTAAATGTATCAATGTGCGGTTGTCAACTTCTATTTTTCCGTCGGCCTGCGGATGAAATTCCATGCTCCTTTTTAGCTTGGTGTCCATCATTATCCACAAACTCATCCAAAACTCTCCAAGAAAGTGAGAATATCGATCAAACACAATGGATGTGGGTAACCCAAAGTGGACCCATACAAATTGGAAGAAGAGATGAGTAATCTTCTTTGTAGTGGTCTTCTTTTTACAAGGTGTTAAGACACACATTTTTCTAAATCAATCCACAACGACATACAAATACTCATGAAATATCCTAGACAAAGGAAAAACACTAACAAAATCCATTGACACACTTTCCCATGGATGACTCAGAACAGGGAGTGGTGTGTAGAGCCCTAATTTTCTATTAGTGGGCTTGCTAACTGAACACAACACACATCCCTTTACATATCAAGTCACAATATTTTTCATGTGAGGCCAATAACACAACCTCTGCAAATGACACAAAGTTTTCCCTACACCAAAATGACCTGACACAAGAGAGGTATGTGCCTCTTTGATTACATGTATTCTCTCATTGGTGGGGATACAAAGTTTTCCAAGGTGGTACAACAATTTTCCTTGAAAATGGTAATTATTCACCTGCAATACATGCATTAGTTTTGCATAAATATCCTTAAAATCATCATCATCAACACACTATTCAACATATTTTTCAAAAGATAAAGAAGAATTTTGCAAAAATATAGATGTAGAAATAGGAGGGCTAGAAAACATATCTACCACTTTGTTGTTGGTGCCTTTGTATTTTATTACCAAGAGAAAATGTTGGAGAAATCCATCCATCTGAAATGATGTGCTTGTTGATGCTTGATTGGTGACTGGAGGTACTACAAGGACTAGTGATCTATGTGAATGATGGTCTCCTTGCCAATCAAATAGTGCTTCCACTTATTCACGCTTTGAACCAAGGCATACAACTCCTTGTCATATGTGGGATAGTTCACAACAGCTTGGGAGAATGTCTCTGAATGGTAACATATATGTTTTCTCTGTTGCATCAACACTTCTCCCAAGATGTATCCAATGACAACTATATTGATCTCAAAAGGCTACTGGAGGTCAGGTAAGGCCAAAACTGGTGCGGTACTGATCTTCTCTTTCAATGTATCAAAGGCTTTCTGCTGCTTTCCTCCCCACTGAAAGGTTTGATTCACACTTTTCAATGCATGTAAGGGGGATGCAATGATGGAGAAGTTGGAAATGAACCTTCTCTAGTATTGTAATGCACCCAAAAAGCTACGAGCCTCTATAACATTGTTGGGTTTAGGCCACTTTAAAATCACATCAATTTTAGAAGGATCTATATTTAACTGCCCACCTCCAACAATGTGACCCAAGTAAACCAAAGAGGTCTTACCAAATTCACACTTAGAAATTTTGGTACAATTTTTCTTTTTGAAAAATAGTAAGTACCTTTTTAACATGACTCACATGATCTTCCCATGTTCTACTGAAAACAAGAATGTCATCAAGATACACAAGTAAAAAACCATCAAGAAAAGGTCTGAAAATATCATTCATCACCCTCATGAATGTGGTTGGATCATTGCATAGTCTGAATGACATCACCATCCATTCAAAA
Organism: Pinus tabuliformis; assembly: GCA_031772625.1. NCBI lineage: Eukaryota > Viridiplantae > Streptophyta > Pinopsida > Pinales > Pinaceae > Pinus > Pinus tabuliformis. The sequence continues at coordinate 1,016,159,696 of CM062820.1, read as the reverse complement.
AAACCCTATTTTGTCTTGAATGCAGTCTTCCATACATCCTATTCTGTAATCCTGACTTGATGTGATAGCCACTGCGCAAGCTTGGTTTTGTGAAATAGAATATATATATATATATATATATATATATATATATATATATATATATATATTTTTTTTTTTTTTTTTTTTTTTTTTTTTTTTCAGTTGATCTAAAAAATCATCAATGTGAGGGAGAGGGTACCGATTCTTCACTGTTATTTTATTGAGTGCTATTTAGTCCACACACATCCTCCAAGTGCCATCCTTCTTTGGCACCAACATGATGGGTAAGACACATGGAGACGAACTTGGCCTTATGACCCCTTGGTTCAACATTTCCTCCACTTGCTTTTTTATCTCCTCCGTCTCAATGGATGACAAACTGTACAATTTTGGGTAAAGGAGAATCTTGCTACAAGTGAATCTCATGTTGGAGCTCACCCTTCGGAGGAAACCAACTTGGTTCCTAAAAAATTCCATTATAGTTAGAAACAATTTCATACAATTCTCTTTTATGAGTAAGATCACAACCTTGGAAAGATTCAGATGTCTCTGCATCTTTTTCTCTCACAACCATGAGCATGCACCCTTTGCTGGAATTGATCAATCTCTTCATATGACCTGCACTTACAAGACTGGCACTGATTTTGGCACGATGAGCTCTAACAATGTATTCCACCTCATCTTTCGTGAGATGATACTTGTTTTCATGGCGAAAGAAAACTACTTTCCTGTCATACAAATATGGACTCCCCAATACAATACCATAAATATCCAAGCGTAAAACATCAAGATGAACCTCATCTACTAGTTTGGATGCAATAAAAAATCTAGCTCTACACTACTTGGTTACATGTAATTTGGATTTATCACACACCCAACCAAGAGGGTAGGGCTTCTGATGAGGCTTGGTTTCTAACCCAAACTTCTTAACCAAGAATTCTAAAATCAAATGTGCTTGTGAACCTGGATCAAACAAGGTTTCCACTTTAGTATGTTTCATTACGACTCTAATGTGGACAATTCAATCTTTTTTCATTCATTAACAAGAGACTCATTTGAAGAACTTGTACTTGCACGCAATTTAGAATTTTTCATTAGCATGAAGAGAAAGAGTACCTTGTATGCCCACTATTGCGATCTGTGTCTCATCATTGGAATCAGATCCAAGGTAACACTGTATGGTTTCCACCATATTTTTCTTTTTCTTCCCACCAAATCTCTTTGGTTTCAACTCTGTATGCAACTTCCAACAATGTTCATCTTCATGGCCTTCCTTCTTGCAATGTGTGCAAGATGGCTTTGCTCCTTCCTCCTCCTTGGTTGTAGATGCCTTCTTGTCCTTTCCCTTGCCTTTTCCTTTGAACTTGCCATTATGAGGTTTGAAAGATGACTTATTTGGTTTCCTTTTCCTTTGAACTGGCCACATCAATAGTAGTAGGCTCAAATAACAAAAAAAAATTGCATGATGTAACTATGTAAAACACCAATATACTTTGTTACAGTTTTTGGTGAATCAAGTGAAATACCCAAATTCAAAGCTTGTTTTCTAAACACTTCTATGAAGCTTTGTACATTTTGACCCTTTCGTTGTCTCAAATATTTCTATTCTGTTAAATCCTTTTGTTGATAACCCAAAGGATAAAATTTATCTTTTAATGCAGAAACAAAATTAGACCAAGAAGAAAGGAGATTGTCGGCCGGATAAATTGTTCTTGCGGACAAGACCAATCTCCCCGGTATCTATGGATATCTAGCGACAAGCAAGACAAACAAATTCTATAATTCTCTAAATATTGCGATTTATAAATAAAAGCCAAGAGATGTTTTAGACCCTACCTTAAGTCCAATGCCAGTTTGTGGAAGCCACACTCCGTTCGTCCAAATGAGCTCCCTTTTAAAGAACCTGCAAACACAAACAGGCACACATCAAATAACACCTGCATAGCCAATATAATAAACCATATTTATCATGATGATCAAGGAATTCATGAAATAAACCGTAGAAGACAATTTATTGAGAAAAATGAATCTGATTGTATTAACTTTAAAAAAAGAAGAACTTTACAACCATGGTGCCTTGATGCTGTACAAGCTCCTCCCAGGGTCTAGCAAGAATCTCCTCTACTTTGACAAGCTTCACTCTCTTCCCAATGAAGCCAAAAGGTATGTAATCTCTCCTCTCAAGCTCAATTAGGAAGTCTAAATTCCAATAGCATTTACCCTAAAAAATATTCAGCGTTTAACCTCCCTAGCAACCAGCCCAATGCCTCATTTTATAGTGTAGAGGAAGGAAGTTACCAGGTCCACCTTCAAAGGGATAGAGTCCTCCTTCAAAGGGATAAGCTCCTCTCATCAAGGGGTTAGCTCCTTTAGTTATGGGATGCATGAACCACCTATGAGCAAACTTGCCACCTCAATATTCCTTCTAGAAGTGTCCAGAATTAATCCAAAGTGAGTTTTTAATAATAAACTTGCTCCTTTTTGACTTTTACAGGGGTCCGCACCCATTCCTTTAGAGACAGAGCGGGCAGGTCCGCAGGTAACATGACCAAGGGGTGCGGGACCACAGGTAATGCTAAGAGAAAGGCGAAACCAAAGTTTTAGAGATTTTCAAGGACTTTCTCTCATTTTTAAGGCTTGACATGAAGAGCTGAGGTTTAAGACTTGCAAAGGAGGACAGTATGAGTGGTGATAGACTCACACTGACTGCAAAAAGTCATGGTGACAATATTTTGTGTAACAGATTGCCCCCTAAAGTACGAAGTCTGTAATAGATAATATTTGTCATCTAAGAAGATTGAAGTACTTTATCATTTCGAGGATCATCTTTTGGAGAGCCTGGTTGGAACCTGTAAAAACATTCAATACAAAATATATATATGAGATCATATCATCGTTGAGGTAGGCATTCCCATACTCAGATCAAAACTGACTAGAAAATTAACTAAACTGCTCTGATATAGGAATGATCTTGTAATACATCACAAGTATAGACATATGTAGACACAGTATGGGCGCATCCATCTGTTTATGAATAGTCCACTATATAATGAATAACAAAATTCCTCGCAACCTTGATGGTGGAAACTAGATCCAGGGTCTTGATTTCTATTTCTCAAAATAGTACGATTCTATCCATGTGAATGAATGTGTCGAAGTTGAACATGGTAGAAACCACTTGATTACCAGTCAATGATGTAAAATGTTAACAAGTGTGAGAGAAACCACCAGTAATGTTAATGGCTCTCAAAGTACTTAGTACAATCCATGAAATGTGAATAGATGAGCTGATGTCAAACATGTCACGGAATCCTTTGATCGAAGGTCAATGATGCAACCTGTCGTCAAAGGCGAGAAACCTACCATTGAGGCATGCAGATCCCAAGGTGTCGACGATTCCTAGATCATCTTTCTAGATAATGAGCTGAAGTCGATAGAAAACGATCTGTCGTAGGCAAGCCCACAACACGAAATCATAGATCAAGTTTGAAGAAATATAGTTGCAAGGACTGACTCAGGGATGGTCAAGATGGATGACAGATATTTTGCAGACGAATGGTTTATTTGCATTGACCTCTTGAACACATAACGACACTGCAGATGGTTTTGGTGACAATTGACCCAAAGCTAATACCCAGAAACTGGCTGAAGACTTTCAATATGGTTTGATTAACTGTTAGGCAAAGGATTTCCCAACCCAGGTGAACAAAAAGTGTCGTGTTCAAGAGTGGTTAAATGTTTTTCTGAGACACAAAGTATGAAAAACAGGTTCATTTTTCTCTCTTTTCCCCCACCATTTCTGGCAAGTACCTCTTTATTTTTGACAAGCTTGAGGAGGATAACATTTGCTTGATTATAAGCTCATCCTTCGGATGAGTCCAACTTAGTTTAAATTCGAACCCTAAGAAGGAGTGGTCCGTTCCTATTTGTAATTGAATAGGTCCTTTACTACTAAATTTTAACGAGTCCAGTATAGGAGAAACTCGACGTTTTTCAATTTTAGGGAGTCAGAAGAAAAACTTAAGAAAACTCCATGGTTGTCCTTTTTCGTAAATTTGTGTCTCTCAAGCCCAAAAAAGTATAAAATAATACTTGAGAGAACTGCTTGACCATTACGATCAAGGAGTATTTTTCATAATTAGTGTCTCTGATCTGAAAAGGTAAAAAAGTGATCAAAGACACGTCGTTTTATAACCAATATAGAATTTGAAACGACAAAAATCCGACAATCTTTTCATGTTTATACGGTCAGAAAATAGCTGTAAGTGGACCGTCTTTTTAATTTCGTTTTAACGAGTTAAAAGAGAAAAACTTGGCAATCTTTTCATATTTTAGGAGTCAGAAAAGAGCTTAAAGATGACTCTAATGTTTTTTGTTGAAAATGATCTATTTTTCCTGAAAAATCCGATATCCTGCACAAAAACTCAAACATTACTCATACCTGTTTAAAATAAATAAAAATGCTTCAAAAGTTACCTCTTTAAAGTGAAAAATAAACAAATTAAAAATTCATTTATTCAAAAAAGCTTATAAAAAGGGCTTTTGTAAATTCCTTTTTACCGTTTGACTTCAGAGTGAGAAAGAGAGCTTTTGGGTAAGAAACTTCCCATGAAGATTGTGGAAAATCTGTCCGTTGGAATCGAACACCGTCACCTCCAGGTAATCCACATCACTTTACTCTTGCATTTCAACCGTTTGAATTTTGTTTTTAGGTTTTTATTTTGATTTTTAGGAAGAATTTTGTTTAAAAGTCTGCTCGTGGGGGTCCGCAGGCGCAACATGCGAAACCTACAGACCCCGAATTTTTCCTACGCAGGAAAAAGCCACGGGCTGGCACTTGATGTTCGGGAAAAGTGCAGACCTACGCACTGTCTCTAACTAGAGAGTGCGGTCCCCGCAGCATAGGTTAAATAATTCCAAATTCTTCAATTTCCGCCCAAAAACTTTGATTTAAAATGTTTTAATCCGCTTTTTCTTTCAATTTAGGGTATACACCATGCTTAGTTGGCGGGAACGAGAGCACAAAGATGTGGACCTTGCCGCAATTAATCATCAACCTTCGATAGATGCATTGAAGGCATGCGGGTTATTTAAAGTCTGGGCCATACCTAGCATGAGGGCCCAAGCAGTCTTTCTGTAGTAGCTGGTGGACAGATGGAATATACAGGACCAATGTTTCCTTATTGGTGGCCACCAGCTTGAAATGGAGCCAGAGGATATTTACTTTTTGACTGGTTTGCCCAAGAGAGGTGAACTATTGACTCTATTCGAGACTAGGCCAGGTGGCCAGTCTGTTGATAGTCTTCGACTAGAGTTTTGTAACGACCAAACCAAGGACAAAGGGATTGATATCAAAACCATCTCCCATCCTGAACTCAAAGTGATTACATTTATTGTCACTAGACTCTGCGGAAGCGCAGCACTGCATATGGCCACTGGATCCCAAATGCGAATGGCAGTATACTATTTTCGAGGCACCATCTTCAACTGGTGCGAACCTGTGTTGGCTAATGTAAAAGGCCAACTGAATAGAGCAAAGAACGGATAGCTAAAAAACTTTGGATATGGTTTCTTAGTTGTGAGCTTTGGTCTAGAGAGGGTCCTAATGTTGGTCCCACAACATCTTTCCGTTGAAGCTAGACTTCCCTGAGAGCCCAAGCTAATGCATTGGGTTGCAGTGATGGCCCGTCATCCTAAGGAGGGTTCAGAGGTTGTTCGATTTCCTCCTGAGTATTTTCATTGGTTGGAGAACCAAGTTTTCACGATTTAGGATTTTCCTTATGCTGGGATGGATTATCGTGGAGACCCAGACATGGCTCTTCCACCAGGAGTCAAGATAAGCAGGAATAATGACCAGAAACACTCTCTAAACTAAGCACACTTTTCTAATATAAAACACACCAGCTAGAAAGAAAAATGACCTAACTAAAATCTCCACACTCAGATTTAAGCATAATATCTCTTCAGATAAAGACCATTTCTGGGTTTACCTAAAGAGACACCGTCAAAATCTACCAATTCATAGGCCCCTTTTGCCAGCTTTTGCTTAACAACATAAGGACCATGCCACATGGGTACGAATTTTCCAGCGCCTAATTTATCATTTGCTTGATCGTACAGTAAGACTAGGTCTCCTTCCGAAAAATTACGAGGTGTAACATTTCGATCGTACTGAGCTTTAATACGTTTGGCATGAGTTTCGATTACTAGTGCAGCATCACGTCAATTCTCATCTAGCTGAGCCAAGTACAACAAACGTTTCTCCTCTTCGGAAGTGGCTGGAAGTAATTCTATGGCTATTTGCAATGACGGGATTTCGCATTCAATGGGTAACACAGATTCCAAACCGTAAACTAGTTGGAAAGGAGTGAAACCAGTTGATGTTTTTATTGAGGTTCGATACGCCCAAAGCACTGAAAATAACATGTTATGCCAATTCGACCTATGAATCCCAATGATTCGTCGGATCATAATGACTAGAACTTTGTTGATGGCTTCAACCAGACCATTAGCCTGTGGGTAATATGGAGTAGAACTATCATGACGCAGACCAAGTTGATATGTTAGTTCAGTCATCATAATGTTTCGAAAATGACACCCATGATTAGTGATAATCGCTTGTGGAACACCAAATCTAGTAATTATATGATTGAAAACGAAAATCGCAGCAGTTTTTCCATCTGCTGAAAATGTAGGCATCGCCTCGGCCCACTTGGTAAAATAATCTACCGCAAGGATGATATATGCATGCCCCCCGGCTGAGTGAGGGTTACATGTAATAAAATCGATACCCCATTTTGCAAAAGGACCGACTGCAATTATAGGGTGGAGAGGAGCAGGTGGAGCACGCATCTTTCGATCAAAAATTTGGCAGTTGTGGCATTTTCGGACCGCGTCAATACAATCTTTAAACAAAGACGACCATAAATAGCCATTGTGCAATATCTTTTGGGCTGTGGCAAACCCAGACATATGACCGCCACACGCTTAAGAGTGACAGTCATTTAGAACCATTTTAGTTTCCTCATGAGTTAAACAACGTCGGAAAACAGAGTCCGCCCCACGACGATAAAGTGTATCTCCAGGATTGGAATCGTATTTTCCGATGCTGATATCTTGAAATTTTAGGCCGAAAGGATTGGGTTTGGAGATAAACTATGATATCTCCATACCATGGATCAAGAGTGCTGATAAGAAACAAGGATTCATCCGCAATGGGCTCTTCCGCCACAGTTTCAATATCAGCACGTGGGAAGTCACACATCAACTCCACAAAAAACTAAAGATTTCTTTGACTTAGATTTTTCAAACTCCAAGTCAAATTCCTACAGGATAACAATCCATTTGGAATACTTGCCCCCTAGCAATTTTTTGATCAAAATATAGATCATAGGGTTGCAGTCGGAAATTACAGTAGTTTTGCGTAGTAAAATGTAATGACGAAATCGTTGGACAACTTGAACAACTGCTAAGGCCAATTTCTCCACATGTGAATATTTTAGCTCAGTTGGATTCAAAGTTCGACTAAGGTACTACTGAATTCATCTTCCTGAACTAATGCCCTTCCAATGGTGGAATGAGAGGTGGCGAGATATAAGAAGTAGTCCTGGTTGTAGTTGGGAGGATGCAATAACGGTGCATGGGTCAACGCGTGTTTTAGTGCATCAAAAGATTTGTCAGCTATCTCATCCCAAGAGAATGGAGTATTCTATTTCAACAACCTGATAAAACCCTTTGTTATCTCGGCGTAGTTAGGAATGGATTGACATAAAAAGTTTGCTTTCCCTTTCAAACTTTGGAGTTGGCGAAGAGTCGAAGGAGGAGGCAATTTGACAATAGCTTCAACCTTCGAGGGATCGACACGAATGCCGACTTTCGAAACAACAAATCCCAGTAAACGACCCATTTCTATACAGAAAACACATTTGTGTGGATTCAACCTAATTCGATAATGCCTACATCTCATAAAGATTGCTCGTAAATGAATGAGATGATCGGCTCTACGTAATGAATGAGCAGGTAAATCATCGAGATAGGGTTGCACAATGTGCTTGATGTCATGAAACGCGTAAGACATAGCTCTTTGAAAAGTTGCTCCGACGTTCTTCAGCCCAAAAGGTAATTTGCAGTAAGCAAATGTCCCCCATGGACAAATAAAAGCCGTTTTTGGTTGATCAGCAGGTAGAATGTTGATTTGATTGTAACCGGAAAAACCATCCATAAAGGAGAATATTTCACTGCCGGCACAATCATCAATGATTTGATCGATATAGGGAGTTGGATAATTGTCTTTTGGACATGCTCGATTAATATCCATATAATCAATACATATTCTTATTGTTCCTTGCTTTTTTTTGACAGGAACAATATTCGATACCCAATCCGTTAAAGGAATTGGATATATGAAACCTGCTTTAAGTAATTTTTCAACTTCTGCTTTAATAGTAGCAGCTTTTCGCGGGTGAATCTGACACAAACATTGCCGGACGGGTTTAGCATTCGGGTAAGTTTTGATTTCATGAACAACAATTGCTGGATCAATTCCTGGCATTTCTTCATATGACCAGGCAAACACGTCTCGGAATTCTTGAAATAGGGCCTTGTATGTTTGAAGTTCATTTTCCGTACAAGAGGCACCTATATGAATGTTTTCAACAATTCCAGGCTTAACTGAAATGTCAATAGGAATTGTTCGAGAAATATTTCCCAAATTTAACTCAGGATTAGGATTTTGCAATGGATTCTGTGGTTCCTTGACATAATCAGTCGTAAAATAGATGAAAAATCATTTTCAAAATGATCAATCTCAGGTAAGAACGAAGATCTATGATGAAGATCTTCCCATGGTAAATCATCAACAGACAAAATTTCACGAATTTTCTCATCAGTATGAACAAGTTTGGAAAATGTCGTTGAATCTGAGTTTGATGTTGAAAGTGATTCTTCATGGACTACATTCATTAAGTCAATTTCGGTTGAAGAAGGGTCAGAAAACGACTGTACGACCTGATACGCAATTTCATAGGGACTCAAAGGCATAGCATCACCAAATGAATCCATCTCAGATTCGGAAGGTATGATCTAAGGATCATCATAAACAATAGTGTCTGATGAAATCATATGAATGGTTGCAGTAGAAGGTGATACGTTAGGAGGAGGAAAGGAAAAAGTTCCTAGTAAACCAGAATCTTTAACTAATCCTACTCCAACATCCTTATAAGGGATAGTTGTTTTGCCGACATGCTGGATACTTTCTGAAGAGGCTGGGTTGGATGAATAATAAGTTAGCTAGTCTATAGTTATGATCTTTCCATTATGAGGAAACTTTATAAGCCGAAAGACCGATGAAACAACAACAGTCATAGCGTAAGACCAACTACGACCCAAGAGAAGGTTGTAATCTAGAGGGGCATCAACCACTTCCACATCTAGATTAACAGTTTTGCCTTCAACACATATAGGTAAATCCTGTAGAATGCTAAAAGGATGGAACCCACGGCCATCAAAAGCCTTTAGAATCATTGGGGATTGATTAAGTGTAGGAGAACCAAGCGATCTCCAACACTGGATCGACATAATACACATTGAAGCTCCCTCATCAATTACAGTCCTATAACAAGGTCTGTTTTTGACTAACATTGTGAGGTGTAATATTTCTAAATCAAAGATTATAAGGTTCGAGTCCTGAATATCAACAGCTCCTATAGCCGACAATAGCAATTTACGCTGTGCTGGACATGATTGCAGCACCTCCAAAGTAGACATTGCTAAAGGTGAAATAGCTAAATCTTCAACAATGTTATAGTTCTGAGTAGCTCTTACATGTGGATTGAAAGCTGAATTTCGAAGTATACCCTTGGCGGGCGGTTTGATTACTAAGTCTGGGTTAGGTTTCTCGATCTGTAGCGGATCGGAACAGGGAGTTGAAGTTGATGGGTTCGAATTAGAAGATTCTGCTTCCTTACCACCAACATGACTTTTACTTCCATAATCTTGCGATCGTGTCGCAATCCTAACATGGGACACCATCATTATGGGTTATTCTGAGGCATTTGAGGAAGAATCTACCATCTTACTATCTTGACTAGGAAAAGGATCCTTCAAGACAACATGCGTTTGAGAACCTTTGACGATTTTCACAACTTCAGTGCGATGAGGGCAGTCTCTTGTAAAATGCTCTTAGTCACATATGAGACAAGGATAACGAGGTTTACGTTTCTCATCAGTAGATTCTGTTTTATCTGGTTTCTCTTTCAAATTTTTATATGATTTATTTTTCTTCTTCCCATTCTTCTTACCGCCGAATTTTTATTTGGCTGTAGATGACTCTACGACATGAATATCGGCAGAAATTTCCGCAGAAGAGTCTCCTGTCGGGGAATCTAGTAAAGTTATAATAGGAGAAGAATTCTTGGAAGATTTCTTCTTACTTTTGGTGTTAACTGAACCAATCATACCGTCAGCGGCATGAGACCCTGAAGGAGCTGCAGTTATTTGATTTTTTTTAGGAAGGTCAGGGATTTTCTCGTGTAAAGTACCCGACTGCGTATAAAGGTCAAGGTACTGAGCTTGAGAAATTACTTGCTCTTTAGTAACAACTCCTGCCTTAGCTACATCCTCAGTGATTTTAGGTAATAATGATTTAACAAACTATTCTTCTAAGATATGATCCAGAATAAAAACTTTCACTAAACGCCGTCGACGTCTCCATTCATGAATGTGATCTGAAATATAAGTGGACGTTGACTGTTTTAATGAAGTTAATAATTTCGTGCCATTGTCATATTTGACAGGCAACTGAAAATGAGTTAAGAACGAAGTGGCTAGCTAACTAAAGTTATAAAAAATGGCTCGCGGTAACTCAATGTACCACTTGGTCGCAAGACCAATTAGATTCCGTTGAAAAAGACGTAAACGAATTGAATCATCTGAAATGGAGTTAGATGCACATCAGAGGTGATAAGTCATCACATGGTTTGACGGATCCTCTCCTGATTTACCCTCAAACTTTGGGATATCACTGGGCAACTTATTCGGCATTGGTGGCCAAAATGGAAGATAATTAATCAGATCGTTCATAAGGTGCGACAAATCAGGCAAGTCCAAAGTTGCAATGAATGGTAACTGACGATTAGGGTCTCGAAAACCCTGGGTCATAAGACCAGCCCTAGGAGGAGGATATCCAGGATAACTTGGAATTGGAATGGCATTTGGGATATTATATCCTCCTGGAAAACCAGGATTAACCGGACTGTACTGGGATTGTTGAGGTTGCTGATAAGTATATCCAGGGTACGGTTGATACTGATAGACCAGGTTCTGCACAACAGGACCGAATCGGTACTGTCCCTAGTATGGTTGATAAGTAAATTGAGGTTGACTTGTGACAATCGTACTTGGACTAGGTTGTCCTACAGGAATTTGAACCGAAGTCTGAATTGTAGGTCCTGAGTGAGGTAAAGATGCTTTAGGAATTGATGCAGGAACAATAGAAACTAGAGCTGTCGATACTCCAGATGTAGCTGGGGTAGATTGAACAGATGTTGCAGCAGTCGTTTGAGGCGGAGTTCGAGGCGAACTAGGCCCAGGCTAAGAAACTACACCAGGTGCAAAAGTTTGAATAGTAGGCTGGATAGGTTGTTGGGTTGAACCAGAAACCAAGGGTTTTCCAGATTGAGATGACAACTGCACATTCAGTTGCAAGATCTGTTGAGATTGAGATGGATCCCACACTACGTTTATTCCAGGGTATGGACCCATAGAAGGTTGAGCATATTGAGGACCATAACCGGGTTGAGGGTAGGGTTGATAATTTAAAGGTACATTTCCAGCTCCTTGGACAAATGATTGACCTGAAGGTGGTTGGAAACCTTGGGATGGGTACTGACCTTGAGGTGATAACCTTGAGGCACGTACTGAAACTAGAGTTGACCTTGAGGTACATATTGATACTGGGGTTGACCTTGAGGTACGTACTGAGTCTGGTGTTGACCTTGAGGAATGTACTGTCCCGAAGGTATGTACTGTCCTTGAGGTTGCCCCCTAGGCGGTAACTGGGTACCTTGAGGTTGCCCCCCCGGTGATAATTGAGGACCTTGAGGTTGCCCCCCAGGCGGTAACTGACTACCTTGAGGCTGCGGATTTGGAATGGTACCTAACATCATAAGAATGTCTTCTACACTCAACGGTTTAGTTCCGTTATTACTAGTTAATAACCCTTGTTCAACAGGTTGAGGAGATGCTCCCGAAAAAGTACCAGTAAGTGATTGATACCCAGAAGGAACAGAAGGACCTCCATCTAAAAATGTTTCTGGAGATTGAGAAAACATGGATGACTGTCTCGACATATTCAAAGGAGGATAATAACCTCTAGGTGTTGGATGAAAATGAATGCGAGGTGGTGAAAAACTTAGTCCTGGGTTTTCTAGAAAATTGGTCAATGAAAGATACCAAGCGTCCCTCCTAGGTGGACTGTAAAAGATCAATTCACGCTCCCTAAGTTCTATAGTTGGTTGATTTTTAGGGATAGATATACCTTCTTCCGGAGTAACAAGTTCTTCAATAGCAATAAGTCTAGAAGGAAGATTTTGGTTAATGTCTCTTCCTACTCTGGGTGAACCAGGACCACTGGAAGTTGGAGAAGCAAATCCCGATGATGGTGTAGCAGCAGGTTCAGTTTCAGGTTCAGAAATTTCAGGTTCCTTGGCTAATTCACTAATAGAAGAAAAACTACCAGTAACTTCGGAAAATGAAATTGGTTCAATAATATATTCTGGTGCTTGAACTTGATAATCAGGATGCACAACTAAAGAAGATTCTCCTTCTTCTGGTGATGCAAATCTACTGTCACTAGGAGTTACAAGAGCTCATAGCCCTTCAAGCTGGCTTGGTGAAAACTTAGGAGGTTGGTCCCGAAGTCTACGGGACTGTCTCGGTAATTCAGCCATGATTAAATATTTTAATTACTTCACATGCAAACAAAGAAAAATCTCAATGAAAACCACCTAAAGTCTCTAAAGAACCCAACAATTTGAAGCACACGCCTAAAGAATCTAGGAGTTTAAACCACACACAAATAGTAACTTTCCGTACCGAAAACCTTAGTTGGTGATGAAATCCAACGTTGCAAAATTCAATACAGAAATGGTGGTTGGAACAGTTACCCCGACAACCTTCTTAATGAAACAAACTGACACAAGTTTCTCCACTAAACTGTCTCGAGTGAAGAGAACCCCCCAAAGAGTCCAAGTGAGTCTAGTCGACGTCTACTCCAGGTACAGTGGGATCTTCCCTCCACCGTCACCTTAGGAAAGAATCCTATAGATTATGGTCACTACGGTTACCAACAGAAACAAATATACCTAGGGGAACAGTCTGTGATCCGATACACACGCAAGGGCAGAGTATCAAAGCTCAATCCCCTTGAAGGCTCCTTGACATAATCCAAGGTTTACCAACAAGTGACCCTAGGCTCCTTGACAATGGTTAATCCGAGGTTTACCGTTTTTAATACGTGTATATCTGCTATCGTTCCCAATGAGGAAGGATTGATTACCCCACTGGTTCGGATACGACCTCGTGCTTGACTCCTTTAACAGGAGCTTCATAGAGCATAGATGTAACAATTGGAATTTATCTCCTACCGCAAGATATAGTTACTTGTTTGTTTTTACTATCTTGGAGAGTTGATTACTCCCTACTCCAAGATACTAGCCTAAGCTATGTTGGTGATAAAGAGCCCTAGAAATAAAAAGATTGCTAGATAGATTTTACTTTAAGCGTTATTTTTTATGGTTGTTTCTTAAGTCAAAAGGTGTGGAGATGAAAATTTATGGCGTGAAGACTCGACTCCAAAACCACTAAAAATGCACCTAAGATGACAAACAATCCTTTTCTTCAATGAATTTCTAGCTAAAGAAAGAGTTGAGAATGAAATTGCTTGAAAAAACAAATCTTTCCTTAACAAACAAATGAAAAGAAAAACTTTTGTCTTTTTCAATAAACTCAAAAACGAGACTACTAATTATGCTCACGAAAAATATCGCTTTCTTTTTTCCACTCAAAAACTACAAAAACAAACCTTTTCAAAAGAGATTTTAAAATTCCTAGAAAACACTCAAAACTATTAAAAAATATAATCTTGAGATCTATAAATTCTAAAAACCTAATTGAAGTAAAAGCTTACAAAATTTCTTTTCGAGGATGTTTTACTTAGTTATGAGCAAACTAAGGACTAATTTGTTCAGAATAACAAATTAATAAAAAAACAACCAGCTTATGTTTTCTTTTTAAAAATGAAATCCAAAACTTTCAAAACAAGTTCTTTCGAAGCTTTGCAAAGAGAAAAACGAGATGTATTCCTCACCAAAGGTAGATTTTACAAATCGGTCAGACTCATAAAGAAGACTAGCAAAAACCAGGGTGATCTAAGGTTTCTAATGCTTCTAAGCTCTGAGTTACTACAAAGACCAAACGAAAATCAATTCAGGCACACAAAACTTCTAGAAATTCACCTAAAACCTAAATGCCAATGGAATTCACCCACAAAAAGTTTTTGACAAGACACGTGCAGATTTGGGCAGAGGCTAAAACACATAAACAAATCCTAAGCTTAACTGAGTGAAAAGATTTTAAGTTTTCAAAATTTTGACAGGGTCCGCAGGCTCCCAGTATAACTAGGTGTAGTACCGCTCTGTGTAGTAAAGCAACAGTGCGGGGATGTCCGCACTGTGTTACAACCAGAACGTGCAGTCCTCTCTCAAAAGCGTGAAAAACAAAAACAATTCAAAATCTAAAGAACCTACCCAATCCCACACACATCAAGCAAAAACCAGAAACAAAGAAAAAGTTTCTCAAGTCAAAATAAAAGCAAAGGCAAAAAAAACCAAAATTCAAGTCCCCAGCGGATTCGTCATTTTGTCGGCCGGATAAATCATTCTTGCGGACAAGACCGATCTCCCTAGTATCTATGGATATCTAGTGAAAAGCAAGACAAACAAATTCTATCTTTCTCTAAATATTGCGATTTATAAATAAAAGCCAAGAGATGTTTTAGACCCTACCTCAAGTCCAATGCCAGTTTGTGGAAGCCATGCTCCATTCGTCCAAATGAGCTCCCTTTTAAAGAACCTACAAACACAAACAGGCACACATCAAATAACACCTGCATAGCCAATATAATAAACCATATTTATCATGATGATCAAGGAATTCATGAAATAAACCATAGAAGACAATTTATTGAGAAAAATGAATCTGATTGTGTTAACGTTAAACAAAGAAGAACTTTACAACCTTGGTGCCTTGATGCTGTACAAGCTCCTCCCAGGGTCCAGCAAGAATCTCCTCTACTTTGACAAGCTTCACTCTCTTCTCAATGAAACCAAAAGGTATGTAATCTCTCCTCTCAAGCTCAATTAGGAAGTCTAAATTCCAACAGCATTTACCCTAAAAAATATTCAGCTTTTAACCTCCCTAGAAACTATCCCAATGCCTCATTTTATAGTGAAGATGAAGGAAGTTACCAGGTCCACCTTCAAAGGGATAGAGTCTTCCTTCAAAGGGATAAGATCCTCTCATCAAGGGGTTAGATCCTTTAGTTATGGGATGCATGAACCACCTAGGAGCGAACTTGCCACCTCAAGATTCCTTCTAGAAGCATCCAAAATTAATCCAAAGTGAGTTTTTAATAGTAAAATTGCACCTTTTTGACTTTTACAAGGGTCCGCACCCATTCCTTTAGAGACAGAGAGGGCAGGTCTGCAGGTAACATGACCAAGGGGTGAGGGACCGCAGGTAATGCTAAGAGAAAGTGCGGAACCAGAGTTTTAGAGATTTTCAAGGACTTTCTCTCATTTTTAAGGCTTGACATGAAGAGATGAGGTTTAAGACTTGCAAAGGAGGACACTATGAGTGGTGATAGACTCACACTGACTGCAAAAAGTCATGGTGACAATATTTTGTGTAACAGAGATTACCCATGTTTTTGTTTCCTTTCTGCAACTTGCTATCCCACCAAATGAGAGCAGTGCCACTCAGCCGAAGAGATGCTAATTGGATCTTAGCCTCATCCTCCTCGATTTGATGAGTCCAAAAATAAACCTCGATTTGTTTAATCCAATTGTTTAACTTCTCTGCATTACATTCTCCATTATATGTGAGCAAATCAAACTTTACATCTAGCTTAAAAATGGCTTCTTAGATGTATTCCTATGATGCCTGTTAGAGTGATGAGAAGAGGAAGAAGAAGAATTGTCACTAGAGGATGGGGAGGGTGGCTTAGGAGGCTCTCCTCTTCCACCTTCATGATTTACCGAGGCACGATATTTTAGTTCTTTCTTCTGAGGATTGATTGTCTTCTCATAGTCTGCAAACAACTTGTCAACTCTCTCTGCCATGGTGAAGAATATCTTGTGATAATTTCGATCTTCATCCATTTGAGTTTCCTCATATTCCATGTTTTATCTTTGTGCTACATGCCTCGCTTCGGGATCAAAGGATTTGAGTTTCCCTTCTCCTCTTTGGATCTTGTTCCTGGTTAGCATTCAGTCATGCAACTCGCATCAAGAGGACCTTCTCTGATACCAAACTTGATCTAGATATTTTACTTCATGGATGAATACAAAATCTCATATAAAAGAGCATGTAAAAAAGTAACTTAAACACATGAAAAGAAGTGGAAATCAAAAGAAACCATGAGATCAAAGGCACAAGATGATTTGATTATGGAATTCACCTAGTGTGGGCTATATCTCTGGGCCCTGCTCAATGTGGAGAGGCCTCTTTCATTAAATGAAAACATAAATCAAATTACAAAAATGACCCTTATACCTCCATTTTTCGACATGGAATGAAAATGAAAAGCTCAACTACAAAGACAAACATCACCATTAGATTTGTGGCGCGAAATTGTGTCAAACGATTATAAACTTGATCTTGTTTTGAGCAAGTGACCTCTGGAGCTCTAAGGAATATTTAGATTCCATCAATATTCCATGAAAGAAGATTCTCCCAAGATTCCATAGGAATATTTATCAAAATCTGTGCTCGCCTGGGTGCAACTCCAACCTAGGGGGCTCCTAGCTTCGCCTGCAATTCAACCTCTTAACTCCCACTGGTCGGGTCTGCCTCCTCCTCGTTGAATGGAAAAAGTTGGTTCATATATAATTTTCTGGGTGGAGTTTTCAATTGAGCCATTTGGCTTGTTGGTTGGTAGTGTTAGTGTCGGTCTTGAGCCCTCCATCGGTGATCAAAAGCTCTTTGCATATGCATAGGTAGGTGTCTCATCAGTGTCAGTTTTGCATCCCGTTAGGCATGCCATAAAACTGATGGAGGAGCTGGTCCTTGTCCCCTTCTTGGCTTTGCTGGATCAGGTCATGTCAGGTATTAAGCTTGTGTCATACTTGTTTTGTTTTGTCTTGAAGTCCCAAGTCTTAGGTCTAGGGTTTTGGTCAAAAATCACTGCAAGGTCACGAGTCAAAGGTCCATGAGTGCCCAGCAAGCCAGAAGGAGGTTTGTACATATGTTCCATTGATATTTTTCATCAGGTACAGATCATTTATACCTTGGATTTAAAAACCCTGTTTTGAAACCCAAGGTCATGTAATATTTGCAAAAAAATAAGGAAAATTTCAAAAGTTTTCAAAATGCCGGCAATAACCCTGGTCTCCTCGCCAGAGTCCATCAGATGGTCAACCTGCAAAAAGAACGGAGTTAAAGTGCCTCAAAAGCTAAATTCAGGACAAAACAACTCAAGAAACAGTGTTAAAGTGAATGCCAAAATAGAACATTAGAGAGTGGGTTTTGTGATTTAATTTTTTCAAATTCAACCTACAAGAGCTAAATTTCCCTCTAAACATTTCATTATGCCTCTATGAGCTAACAAAGAGGAGCAAGAGGGCGAAAATAGTGAAGGAGGTCGAATTGCAGTGAAATTGGAGAGTTTCTCTGGTGCGCGACCACTCGGGCAGGGTGCGCGACCACCTGGGCGGTGCGCGACCACTCGAGCCCTCCTCCGCAGTGCAAATTTTACACTGGCGCGACCACTCGAGCTGCGCGCGACCACTCCAACCCTGCGCGCGACCACTCGAGCTGTAACTTGCAGAACCGGCCCAAACTCACTCAAATTGCCTTGTGACTTGTAAATTGCTCGAGGTAGGCCTCTCAAATGTTTTGAATGTTGAAAATAAGGATGATGAGCTTGTGTTTGTGCATTTTTATCATCAAAATTATGAAGAGAAATAGGTTAAGTGATTGCTTGTTCTTGTAGGCAATTTTGCTAGGGTTATGTTTGATTTCAAGGTTTTTAATTCCTTTTTATTCCCTCCATTACTCCTATTAGATTTACACTTGTCATCATGTGTCTCAATCTCATCTCATTTGCAAAGAATGAATCTCAATTCCCCATTCCCTACACCTAAAACCCTAATCCCTCTCATATGCATCCCTAAACCCTAAACCCTCTATACAAATCTGTCCCAAAACCCTAATTCATTCCCCACAACAATATCATTATAAAATATGTAAAACCACAGCAAAGATCAAATAGTGATGTGAAAATGAAAGAGCAATTGCAATAATAAAACAAAAAGACAAAAAAAAAGAGAAAAAGATTACTATGTGTAGCCAAGTTATTGCAAAGACAAAAGAAACTTATTGCTGTGTATAGTCCTCATAAAAACAGTGAAAAGGAGGCTGTTATTCATAACAAAAACAAAGTAAATACAGTTGTACCTATTTGTTAAAGGACAGGTTGCCTTGAAATACTGTTTGTAAAGGAAGATTGCTGTGTTTTCAGACCCAAACATATGTATCTTTTTTCCTTTTATTCCCCTAGATGCAATACATCTCCTTTCTCTTTTGAATTTGTTAAGTAAAGCCCTCCTCCCCTTATGACAAATGTAAATTAATCCCTTATTGCCCCTTAGCATCAAAAGCATATCAGTCCCTTGGAAAAATAGAGTATGCTTCAAAATGTACAGTCAAAGGACAAAATCTAAGAGCTATCTGTTGATGCTAGTTATCATTGTTGCCCTATACCCCTGTATCATGCTATCCTTTACCCCCTGTTGAAAATTATATTGTCCTTTCCCTTGGTGACCTTATTACATGTCTTCCCTAATAAAGATATTTCTTTGCAAATGATTTCCCGATGATGAGAGATGAGATAACATGTTTGACATTTTGTGAATTATTCCTTAAAAGTTCCCTGTTTTTATATATTTTCCCATTCCTTATGAAAAAGTCCCTCCCCTAACATTTCCCTCATGATTTTTTCCCCTTGAAAACAGCATACTTCTCAGCATTTTGCAGGCAGGGCAGCAGTCAACTTTGTCTATTTTCTCCACCTTGCTCAATAACACCATGTCAACCACTGAAACTAATGAGCAAGGTGATGACCGGTCTTCTTCTACGGAGGTTGAGGCACAGCAGAGGCCTCGTAGGGGTGGCAAAGGTGGTCATCATAGGAGAGAAGAGCCCACATCTTTATCAGAATTATAGGCTTGCCCATTGGCAGTGACTTGTTTCCAGTACATGTCATGTTTCTAGTTTTGCGAGAGGCTTGTCCAGATTCAGCACCATAGGGAGTTGGCCCGGCTATTTGTTTTGCGCCTTCATCATGGGCAGGTTACTCTTGCAGGGGTGAATTTTGTGTTTTCTCCTGAGATGATTTCAGAGGCTACCGGGATACCCAATGTGGGTGAGGTGTGGCCAAAGCGCAAATGGCTGGATTTTGTTTATTTTGAGCCATATGTTAGGCCAGCATTCGTACATCACTTGTCAGGGAACTTTCCTTTCAGATTCCTCCGAGAGGAGTATGCTCCGATCATGCGGCTTATCATGCATTACTTCACATGTGAGGGAAGGTTTTCACGAGTCTTTGCTTGTCACATTCACCTGTTGATGCACTTTACCCGAGTGAGGATGATGAACATCCCGGTTTACTTCTTCCATGATATTCAGAGGATGGTGTCCATGTTTCAGAGGCAGTCCCCAGCTCAGCAGTACAGGAGTTTGTGCCATCATGGTCTCATTCAGCTCATTGTTTCCCATCAGTTGAGTCAGCAGGGCATTCCATGGGCAGACTTCATTTCTCATGAGGTTTTTACAGTGCCACCACAGCCACAGCCAGAGCTAGAGGTCATTCATGAGGCGGGAGGTCCATCACACCAGCTCGAGATTATTGTTCCGAGACATGTGGCTTCTTCACCTCGGGTCACCTATCAGAGAGGTCCTAGGACCTTATTTGCAGCAACTCGACGAGTATTTTCTCCACAGCAGGTGGAAGGGGTCTCGTCATCTTCTTCAGATCAGCGAGTGTTATCTCCACACCAGGTGGAAGGGGCCTCGCATTCTTCATCAGCAGAGGCAGTACGGGAGGGCAAGCAGCCCATGGTTGAGGATGAGAGAGCTGGCGATACACGTCATGATTTCATTGACCTTGATGCTCATTCTCCTTCTTCAGATTTTTATGAGCTTATCAGACAGAGAGAGGAGGAGAACCTCGTGTTGCAGCAGAAGCTCCAAATGGCTCAATGGACCATCACTTATCTGGAGCAGCGCAACAGAAAATTAGAGGCGGAGAAAGAACTTGATGAGCTATGGAGGATCCGCGGTAATCGAGGTTTGAACCGTAGGAGGCCCGGGGACCCATTGCCTGCTGACCGGGAGTCTTTGCTCATTCAGGCAAATGCTCGCTTGGAGAGACTGTTGGAGAAAGCCAACCAGGACAAGAGGTTGCTACGGAACATGAAAACTCATTATTGGGCGAGAATGCATGTTTGCAAGGCAAAAATGAAGATACTCCAAAGGAAGTTGTCCGAGGCCCGCAAGAGGAGGAAGAAGACCAACCCGCTCTGTATCTTGGCTGAGGCCTCTCTTACTCACCATGATACTCATTAGCCTCCTCCTGGCAGCAAAATCAAGAAATTTTGAGAGTTTTGATGCATTTTTGGCATTTTTGAGAATTTTACAGGTTTTAGCCATTGGAGTGGTCTCACCCCGCGCGCGACCACTCGTGGGGACAGCTCAGAATGAGAAAAGCTTTGCATTTTTGGAATTGTCATGCAAAAATACACTTTCCTATGCATGGGGTCAAATTTTTATGGAGATTTGGGCCTCCAAAAGCTCAAAATACATGCAAATTTTGACGTTCTGCCCCTTTTTTGAGTTGCAGAAAGCTGCCTTGGGAGAAATGACTTTTGAGGGGTCAAATCAACTCCAAATTCAGAAGTTCCAGTGGGGTTGGAAAGTAGACTCATAGACCTTTCCAACAAGCTATCTTGCACCTGATTTGGACACCAGGAAGGCCCTCAAACATAGCTGCCAATGTGCGCGACCACTCCAAGGGAGGGGCGCGACCACTCAGGGAAATTTCACCATTTTGACTATTTCGGCCTGCAAAACACTGTTTTTACTTTGGTTGACTTTTGATGTATGTAAATGATGGATTATTGGGTAATTTTCATGGCACATGGATACATTTACTCTCCTTTAACACTTCTAGAAGTTTCCTTGATGTAAATAGTGAATATTAAATGCATGGATGGGTTACCTAAGTTTTAGAGGCAAGTTGTTTTGACTGCCTATTATCTAGTGCTCAGTTTAGAATTAGTTCAAACTGCTCCTAGGAAGCTGAGCTCGACCCCTAGAGGTGGGGAAAGGAGTTAGATGATCTATATTATGCCTTCTCTTGCTCATTTTCATGGTTGGACTCTTGAGGGAGAAGCTCTATTGTATATTTTACTTGTATCTCTGCAATTTGAGGAAAAGGAAGGCCAGGGTTTTGCAGACATCATTGTGGATTCTTGTGGACTATTGGGTTGATGGTGTGTTTCCTACTTGTCATTGTAAGTGTGTTTATGTGTTCCATCTCTTATTCTATTGCTACTAATTAAACAAAAGAAGTGATAAAGTTTGAATTCATGCATGCCATGCTCAACTTTCAATTTTGTTTAATATTTATGTTTTCCACTGTCTAAAGAGGATTCAAAGTCATTGTTTGCCCTCTTTAGCTCCCTCTCTTTCTTCCTTGATCATCCATCTCAGCTTAAGGCATCAGCACAAACTCCTTCCTTGCCCCAAAGACCCACCTTCAAAAACTGAGCTCAATCCCCACACCCTGAATTGCACTCCCTCCAATTGCCACCAAAAACCCCAAAAAACTTTAAATCAACCCTCCTTATCAGTTTACTAGCCTAATATCAGTGTTCCTAATTGGGTCAGCTCATCCTATTGAAAGATCTACCGAGTTTGACCGGAGAGAGCCTTCTCATACCCCGTAGGGCTAGCTACGAGGTGAAATGGTTTGATGTTGCCTTGAAGGTTTACCTTCCTCAGCCTAGGGTGAAATCTCAAGCGCTAACATAGTGGGGAGGTAATTCAACCAGCTCATGAACAACAAGATGAGATCTTTGTTCAAGTAAGTGAAAACTCTTCTTTCAATCATAATTTGGATAGTTTGATTGCCATGTCATATGAAGATGATCAACAATGTTTCCAAGTTTCAGAAGATCAGGACTGTCATTCAGATTTTTCATGTTTTGAAATGTTATTTCAAGAAGACAAGACTTATTTGAGCAAAGGGAAACAGAAAGCCTTATCTCCTTTGTCTGAAGAGGAGATAGATCAGCTCTTGAAAGGTCTTGTTACAGCCCAAGCTACAGCAGATTTGCAGTGCACACACAGTCACGAAAGTGTTGGTGAAACTTCTTCCTCTTTTGAAAATGATGACAGTCTTGTAATTAATTTCATAGATCAGCAAACGGATAATATTTTCTTTGATGAAGATGATGAGGCTGTCATGTTTGATGATCTTGAGGATTGTTTTCTGTTTAAGAATGACCTAGACCATGAAATTGAGGAATATAAGCTTGAGAGAGACAATATGTCAAAATTTTTCACGGTAAAGGAATTTACAGCCAACACTCATATGGCAGAAGCTTATACCTCTCTGTACCTTCCTATCAATCAGCAACCTACTGTTCTTTCATATCAATATAAAGCGAGTACTTATATTTTTGCAGCTGGATCTCCAAACAAGGTAGTGCTTCAGGATTATCAAGATCCCTTTGGCATTCTTCTGCAAGCATTAGAAAAGATAAATGTTGCCTGGTTCATTATCATAAGCTTTGGTTTCAGTGGTTATTTTGAGTTGCCTACAGGTTCATCGTTTCGCCTGCTCGAGATAAGCGAGAGCAGAAATTTGGTATGTAGCCATCTGCTGGATTGGTTACATTGGAAAGCTCATTATACATGATTGTACATATTTCATTAGTATGCAGGTGGTTGTCATCATGATTCCAAATCTTGATGGACTGCTGCCCTTCTCTTGTTTTAGTTAAGTCAGTCATGAGTCATTTGTGTTTGGTCTATTGAGTGAGTTTTTTCAAATTATTTCAGTTTGCCATCGAGTCGGTTTGAGTTAAGCTTCAGTTAAGCTTTAGTCAGTTTTCAGTCAAGTTTTCATTCAATAAATGAGTCAAAGTTTTGTGTCAAAGGTGTAAATGTTGACTCCATTGCCCAATGAATAAAGCACTGGTCTGCTCTCCCAGAGGTCTAAAGTTCTTGGCACCTCCAAGGAGCTACCATCTCCACTGGAGCCAATGTTAGTGTCGGTCTTGAGCCCTCCATCGGTGATCAAAAGCTCTTTGCATATGCATAGGTAGGTGTCTCATCAGTGTCAGTTTTGCATCCCGTTAGGCATGCCATAAAACTGATGGAGGAGCTGGTCCTTGTCCCCTTCTTGGCTTTGCTGGATTAGGTCATGTCAGGTATTAAGCTTGTGTCATACTTGTTTTGTTTTGTCTTGAAGTCCCAAGTCTTAGGTCTAGGGTTTTGGTCAAAAATCACTGCAAGGTCACGAGTCAAAGGTCCATGAGTGCCCAGCAAGCCAGAAGGAGGTTTGTACACATGTTCCATTGATATTTTTCATCAGGTACAGATCATTTATACCTTGGATTTAAAAACCCTGTTTTTAAACCCAAGGTCATGTAATATTTGCAAAAAAATAAGGAAAATTTCAAAAGTTTTCAAAATGCCGGCAATAACCCTGGTCTCCTCGCCAGAGTCCATCAGATGGTCAACCTGCAAAAAGAATGGAGTTAAAGTGCCTCAAAAGCTGAATTCAGGACAAAACAACTCAAGAAACAGTGTTAAAGTGAATGCCAAAATAGAACATTAGAGAGTGGGTTTTGTGATTTAATTTTTTCAAATTCAACCTACAAGAGCTAAATTTCCCTCTAAACATTTCATTATGCCTCTATGAGCTAACAAAGAGGAGCAAGAGGGCGAAAATAGTGAAGGAGGTCGAATTGCAGTGAAATTGGAGAGTTTCTTTGGTGCGCGACCACTCGGGCAGGGTGCGCGACCACCTGGGCGGTGCGCGACCACTCGAGCCCTCCTCCGCAGTGCAAATTTTACACTGGCGCGACCACTCGAGCTGCGCGCGACCACTCCAACCCTGCGCGCGACCACTCGAGCTGTAACTTGCAGAACCGGCCCAAACTCACTCAAATTGCCTTGTGACTTGTAAATTGCTCGAGGTAGGCCTCTCAAATGTTTTGAATGTTGAAAATAAGGATGATGAGCTTGTGTTTGTGCATTTTTATCATCAAAATTATGAAGAGAAATAGGTTAAGTGATTGCTTGTTCTTGTAGGCAATTTTGCTAGGGTTATGTTTGATTTCAAGGTTTTTAATTCCTTTTTATTCCCTCCATTACTCCTATTAGATTTACACTTGTCATCATGTGTCTCAATCTCATCTCATTTGCAAAGAATGAATCTCAATTCCCCATTCCCTACACCTAAAACCCTAATCCCTCTCATATGCATCCCTAAACCCTAAACCCTCTATACAAATCTGTCCCAAAACCCTAATTCATTCCCCACAGCAATATCATTATAAAATATGTAAAACCACAGCAAAGATCAAATAGTGATGTGAAAATGAAAGAGCAATTGCAATAATAAAACAAAAAGACAAAAAAAAAGAGAAAAAGATTACTATGTGTAGCCAAGTTATTGCAAAGACAAAAGAAACTTCTTGCTGTGTATAGTCCTCATAAAAACAGTGAAAAGGAGGCTGTTATTCATAACAAAAACAAAGTAAATACAGCTGTACCTATTTGTTAAAGGACAGGTTGCCTTGAAATACTGTTTGTAAAGGAAGATTGCTGTGTTTTCAGACCCAAACCTATGTATCTTTTTTCCTTCTATTCCCCTAGATGCAATACATCTCCTTTCTCTTTTGAATTTGTTAAGTAAAGCCCTCCTCCCCTTATGACAAATGTAAATTAATCCCTTATTGCCCCTTAGCATCAAAAGCATATCAGTCCCTTGGAAAAATAGAGTATGCTTCAAAATGTACAGTCAAAGGACAAAATCTAAGAGCTATCTGTTGATGCTAGTTATCATTGTTGCCCTATACCCCTGTATCATGCTATCCTTTACCCCCTGTTGAAAATTGTATTGTCCTTTCCCTTGGTGACCTTATTACATGTCTTCCCTAATAAAGATATTTCTTTGAAAATGATTTCCCGATGATGAGAGATGAGATAACATGTTTGACATTTTGTGAATTATTCCTTAAAAGTTCCCTGTTTTTATATATTTTCCCATTCCTTATGAAAAAGTCCCTCCCCTAACATTTCCCTCATGATTTTTTCCCCTTGAAAAAAGCATACTTCTCAGCATTTTGCAGGCAGGGCAGCAGTCAACTTTGTCTATTTTCTCCACCTTGCTCAATAACACCATGTCAACCACTGAAACTAATGAGCAAGGTGATGACCGGTCTTCTTCTACGGAGGTTGAGGCACAGCAGAGGCCTCGTAGGGGTGGCAAAGGTGGTCATCATAGGAGAGAAGAGCCCACATCTTTAGCAGAATTACAGGCTTGCCCATTGGCAGTGACTTGTTTCCAGTACATGTCATGTTTCCAGTTTTGCGAGATGCTTGCCCAGATTCAGCACCACAGGGAGTTGGCCCGGCTATTTGTTTTGCGCCTTCATCATGGGCAGGTTACTCTTGCAGGGGTGAATTTTGTGTTTTCTCCTGAGATGATTTCAGAGGCTACCGGGATACCCAATGTGGGTGAGGTGTGGCCAAAGCGCAAATGGCTGGATTTTGTTTATTTTGAGCCATATGTTAGGCCAGCATTCGTACATCACTTGTCAGGGAACTTTCCTTTCAGATTCCTCCGAGAGGAGTATGCTCCGATCATGCGACTTATCATGCAATACTTCACATGTGAGGGAAGGTTTTCACGAGTCTTTGCTTGTCACATTCGCCTGTTGATGCACTTTACCCGAGTGAGGATGATGAACATCCCGGTTTACTTCTTCCATGATATTCAGAGGATGGTGTCCGTGTTTCAGAGGCAGTCCCCAACTCAGCAGAACAAGAGTTTGTGCCATCATGGTCTCATTCAGCTCATTGTTTCCCATCAGTTGAGTCAGCAGGGCATTCCATGGGCAGACTTCATTTCTCATGAGGTTTTTACAGTGCCACCACAGCCACAGCCAGAGCCAGAGGTCATTCATGAGGCAGGAGGTCCATCACACCAGCCCGAGATTATTGTTCCGAGACATGTGGCTTCTTCACCTCGGGTCACCTATCAGAGAGGTCCTAGGACCTTATTTGCAGCAGCTCGACGAGTATTTTCTCCACAGCAGGTGGAAGGGGTCTCGTCATCTTCTTCAGATCAGCGAGTGTTATCTCCACACCAGGTGGAAGGGGCCTCGCATTCTTCATCAGCAGAGGCAGTACGGGAGGGCAAGCAGCCCATGGTTGAGGATGAGAGAGCTGGCGATACACGTCATGATTTCATTGACCTTGATGCTCATTCTCCTTCTTCAGATTTTTATGAGCTTATCAGACAGAGAGAGGAGGAGAACCTCGTGTTGCAGCAGAAGCTCCAAATGGCTCAATGGACCATCACTTATCTGGAGGATCCGCGGTAATCGAGGTTTGAACCGTAGGAGGCCCGGGGACCCATTGCCTGCTGACCGGGAGTCTTCGCTCATTCAGGCAAATGCTCGCTTGGAGAGACTGTTGGAGAAAGCCAACTAGGACAAGAGGCTGCTACGGAACATGAAAACTCATTATTGGGCGAGAATGCATGTTTGCAAGGCAAAAATGAAGATACTCCAAAGGAAGTTGTCCGAGGCCCGCAAGAGGAGGAAGAAGACCAACCCGCTCCGTATCTTGGCTGAGGCCTCTCTTACTCACCATGATACTCATTAGCCTCCTCCTGGCAGCAAACTCAAGAAATTTTTAGAGTTTTGAGGCATTTTTGGCATTTTTGAGAATTTTACAGGTTTTAGCCATTGGAGTGGTCTCACCCCGCGCGCGACCACTCGTGGGGACAGCTCAGAATGAGAAAAGCTTTGCATTTTTGGAATTTTCATGCAAAAATACACTTGCCTATGCATGGGGTCAAATTTTTATGGAGATTTGGGCCTCCAAAAGCTCAAAATACATGCAAATTTTGACTTTCTGCCCCTTTTTTGAGTTGCAGAAAGCTGCCTTGGGAGAAATGACTTTTGAGGGGTCAAATCAACTCCAAATTCAGAAATTCCAGTGGGGTTGGAAATTAGACTCATAGACCTTTCCAACAAGCTATCTTGCACCTAATTTGGACACCAGGAAGGCCCTCAAACACAGCTGCCAATGTGCGCGACCACTCCAAGGGAGGGGCGCCACCACTCAGGGAAATTTCACCATTTTGACTATTTCGGCCTGCAAAACACTGTTTTTACTTTGGTTGACTTTTGATGTATGTAAATGATGGATTGTTGGGTAATTTTCATGGCACATGGATACATTTACTCTCCTTTAACACTTCTAGAAGTTTCCTTGATGTAAATAGTGAATATTAAATGCATGGATGGGTTACCTAAGTTTTAGAGGCAAGTTGTTTTGACTGCCTATTATCTAGTGCTCAGTTTAGAATTAGTTCAAACTGCTCCTAGGAAGCTGAGCTCGACCCCTAGAGGTGGGGAAAGGAGTTAGATGATCTATATTATGCCTTCTCTTGCTCATTTTCATGGTTGGATTCTTGAGGGAGAAGCTCTATTGTATATTTTACTTGTATCTCTGCAATTTGAGGAAAAGGAAGGCCAGGGTTTTGCAGACATCATTGTGGATTCTTGTGGATTATTGGGTTGATGGTGTGTTTCCTACTTGTCATTGTAAGTGTGTTTATGTGTTCCATCTCTTATTCTATTGCTGCTAATTAAACAAAATAAGTGATAAAGTTTGAATTCATGCATGCCATGCTCAGCTTTCAATTTTGTTTAATATTTATGTTTTCCACTGTCTAAAGAGGATTCAAAGTCATTGTTTGCCCTCTTTAGCTCCCTCTCTTTCTTCCTTGATCATCCATCTCAGCTTAAGGCATCAGCACAAACTCCTTCCTTGCCCCAAAGACCCACCTGCAAAAGCTGAGCTCAATCCCCACACCCTGAATTGCACTCCCTCCAATTGCCAACAAAAACCCCAAAAAACTTTAAATCAACCCTCCTTGTCAGTTTACTAGCCTAATATCAGTGTTCCTAATTGGGTCAGCTCATCCTATTGAAAGATCTACCGAGTTTTACCGGAGAGAGCCTTCTCATACCTCGTAGGGCTAGCTACGAGGTGAAATGGTTTGATGTTGCCTTGAAGGTTTACCTTCCTCAGCCTAGGGTGAAATCTCAAGCGCTAACAGGTAGTACTGTGGTTCGGTTGTTGATGCCGACAGAGATTGCAGGGTCCAAACCCACCCATACCATGCCTCATCCGAATTCATTTTTTTAAAACAAAGTTTATTGTCGTTGTTGTATTATGTGTATTTTTTTGGTTGATAGGGCCACCGATGGGAAGGAAGGTCGGCGGCCGACGCGAGTGTTATACCTGTTGGCCCTATTTAACACTAGCCATTATATGGTCAGCGGGGTCCTGGGTCAATGCCGCGGGCCCCAACCCCCAATACACTCTATATAATAGAGCTGTTGGAGGGGTGGCAACCCATCACCCTTTTAATATATATTTATTGTTTTTATATAACAAATTGGACACAATTTTTCTGCTGAATTTTTAGGGCCACTGGAAAAATTAAAGAGGAAACAAATTCTCCCATTCTGACCACCGGTAAATGCTAAAGTGTTGCCTCGTTAGTAGCTTACAATGGGCCTAGTTTAACCATAACTTTGACTAGCCATAAATTTCACATATGAACTCATATTGAGGTGTCATTCACGTTGTTGGAAAGCTTGCGTCGAGATATTCAATATGACCCTGGTTCCATTTTAATCCAATGACTTTGATTTTTGAGCTTTTCCAAAGCCACTTCTGAATCTTGAACATTTCTAGAGCCACCTAAATCACTCTATATTTTAGTAATACACCAATCGACAAGCTCCACCTTATCCTAAGAGGTTGAACATCAAGTGTCACACGGAATAAGTCGATCTTGCGGACAAGATAGACCTTACTAGAATCTAAAGAAGACCTAATGACAAGCAAACCAACCAGACACTATCTTTCTCTAAATATGCTTTTATAAACAATAGCAAACAAGTGTTTTTAGGGCCTACCTTAGGTCCAACGCTAGCTTGTGGATGCCCTCGCTCCTTCGATCCAAATGAGCTCCTTTTCGTGAATCTGCAAACACAAACAAGGCAAACAAATTAAATAGCACCTAAAAAGCCAATTGCATTAAAACATATTTAACATGAAAGTCAAGGAGTCCATGAAACAAATAACATAAGATACTTGTTGAGAAAAATGAGTTTGATTGTATTAATTCAAAAGAAGAAGAACCTTACAACCTTTGCCTTGACGTTGTACAAGCTCCTCCTAGGGTCCAACAATAAGTCTCCTCTACTTTGACAAGTTTCACTCACTCCCCAATGAAACCAAAAAGGTATGTGATCTCTCCTCTTTAGGCTTAACTAGGAAGTCTTGATTTCACTAGCATTTACCCTAAAAAATGTTCAGCTTCTAACCTCTCTAGCAACCAGCCCAATGCATGTATTTATAGTGCAATGGAGGGAGGTTACTAGGTCCTCCTTCAAAGGGATAAAGCCCTCCTTCAAAGGGATAGCTCCTCTCCTCAAGGGATTAGCTCCTTCTCTTTTGGGATGCATGAACCACCTCAGAGCGAACAATCCACGTCAAAATTCCTTCTAGAAACCTCTAGAATTAACCCAAAGTGAGTTTAAGATAAAACTTGTGCCTTTTGACTTTCACAGGGGTCCGCACCTACACCGTTAGGGACAGAGCGGGCAGGTCCGCAGTTTTTGTACATAGAAGGTGCGGGACCACAGGTGACCATGAGAGAAAGTGCGGAACCAGAGTTACATTGATTTTTAATGTCTTTCTCTCATTTCCAAAGCTTGATTTGAAGAACTGAGGTCTAAGACTTGCTTAGGAGGACAGTACAAGTGATGATAGACCCATACTGACTGCACATAATCATGATGACGATATTTTTGTGTAACAGATTGCCCCCTAAAGTGCGAAGTCTGTAGTAGATGAGGATTTATTATCATTTAGGAAGAGTGAAGTACTTTATCATTTCGAGGATCATCTTGTGGAGAACCCGGTTGGAACCTGTAAAAACATTCAATGCAAAATATATATATGAGATCATATCATCGCTAAGGTAGGCATTCCCATACTCAGATCAAAACTGACTAGAAAAACTAACTACTGCTCTGATACATGAATGATCTTGTAAAACATCACAAGTAAAGACTCATGTGGACACAGTATGGACGCAACCATCTGTTTATGAATAGTCATTTATATAATGAATACAAAATTCCTCGCAGCTTGGATTGTGGAAACTAGATCTAGGGTCTTCATTTCTACTTCCCGAAATAGTACGATTCTATCCATGCGAATGAATGTGTTGATGTCGAACATGGTAGAAACCACTTGATTACCAGTCAATGATGTAAACCGTTAACAAGTGTGAGAGAAACCACCAGTGATGTCAATGGCTCTCAAAGTACCCAGTACAATCCATGAGATGCGAATAAATGTGTTGATGTCGAGCATGTCACGGAATCCTTTGATCGAAATTCAATGATGTAAACTGTCATCAAAGGCGAGAAACCTGCAATTGATGCATGCAAATCTCAAGGTACTGACGATTCCTAGATCCTCTTTCTAGATAATGAGCTGATGTCGATAGAAAGCGATCCGTCGTAGGCAAGCCCACAACACGAAATCATAGATCAAGTTGAAGAAATTTAGTTGCAAGAACTGACTCAGGGATGGTCAAGATGGATGACAGATATTTTGCAGATGAATGGCTTATTAGCAGTGACCTCTTGAACACATAACGACACGACAGATGGTTTGGTGACGATTGACCCAAAGTTAATACCCAGAAACCGGCTGAAGACTTTCAATGTGGTTTGATCAACTGTTAGGCAAAGGATTTCCCAACCCAGGTGAATAAAAGTGTCGTGTTCAAGAGCGATTACAAAGTATGACAAACAAGCTCATTTTTCTCTCTTTTCCCCCACCATTTTTGGCAAGTACTTCTTTATTTTTGACAAGCTTGAGGAGGATAACATTTGCTTGATTATAAGCTCATCCTTCAGATGAGTCCAACTTAGTTTAAATTCGAACCCTAAGAAGGAGTGGTTCGTTCCTGTTTGTAATTGAACAGGTCCTTTACTGTGAAATTTTAACGAGTCCAGTATAGGAGAAACTCGACGTTTTTCAATTTTAGAGAGTGAAAAAACTTAAGCAGACTCCAGGGTTGACCTTTTTCGTAAATTTGTGTCTCCCAAGCCCGAAAAAGTATAAAATAATACTTGAGAGAACCGCTTGATCTTTTACGACCAAGGAGTACTTTTCGTCATTAGTGCCTTTGACCTGAAAAAGTAAAAAAGCGATCAATGACACGTCATTTTATAACCAATATCGAATTTGAAACGACAAAAATCTGGCACTCTTTTCATGTTTTTACAGTTGGAAAAGAGCTGTAAGTGGACCATCTTTTAATTCTATTTTAACGAGTTTAAAAGAAACACTCGGCAAACTTTTCGTGTTTTAGGAGTCAGAAAAGAGCTTAAATATGACTCTACATGTTTTTCTGTTGAAAATGATAGATTTCGCCTGAATAATCCTTTATTCTGCACAAAAACACAAACATTACTCATACCTGTTTGAAATGGATAAAAACGTCACAAAATACCTTTTCAAAGTGAAACATAAACAAATTTGCGATTTATTTACTCAAAAAACTTATAAAAAGGGCCTTTGGCAATTCATTTTTACCGTTTGAATTTAGGTGAGAAAATAGTGCTTTTGCTTAGAAAACTTCCCGTGAAGATTGCGGAAAATCCAACCATCGGAATCAAGCACCGTCCTCTCCAGGTAATCCACATCATCCTACTCTTCATTTTCAACCGTTTAGTTTTTTGTTTTAGTCCTTCATTTCATTTTTGGGAGGGTTTTTAGGCTCAAAACCCGCGCGCAGGGGCCCGCAGGTTTACCATTGCGGGCCTGCGGACCCTGACTTTTTCTCCATTGGCAAAAAGATCAGGGTCCGCACCTTCCGTATAGACAAAGTGCGGTCCCACGCACTGTGTCTAACCTGGAGGGTGCGTACCCCGCCGCAAGGGTTTTGAACCCAAAAATTCTCAAAAATGGACCAACCAAAATCTTTTCTAGCAATTTAATTAATCTTTATAGTTGATGCAGAGAGCACATCATGCTAGATTGGCGTGAACAAGAGCATGAGGACGTGGATGCTTCCGCATGGAATCATCAGCCTCCACTTGATGCTTTGAGGGTGTGCGGACTGTACAAATTCTGGGCCATTCCTGGCATGAGGGCTCAGGTGGATTTCTTACAGTGGCTGGTTGACAGATGGAGCATACAGGACCAGTGCTTCTTCATTGGCGGCCACTAGCTCGAAATCGAGCCAGCGGACATATATTTCTTGACTGGTTTGCCCAAGAGAGGCGAAGACTTTACTCTGCACGGGACTAGGCCAGGTGGCTAGTCTGTCGATAGCCTCCGGCTAGAGTACTGCAACAGCCAAGCTAGAGACAAAGGGATAGACATAAAGACGATATCCTGTCCTGAACTCATGGTGATTGTGTTTACTGTCACCAGACTTCGCGGAGCTGCCGCATTACATATTTCCACCGGATCACAGATGCGTATGGCAGTTGATTGCTTTTGAGGCACCATCTTCAACTGGTGAGATGCCGTGTTGGCCAATGTGAAAGGACAACTGACCAGGGCCAAGAATGAACGACTAAAGACCTTTGTTTATGGGGCTTTGGTCGTGAGTTTTGGCCTGGAGAGGGTTCCTATGCTGATCCCACAACACCTTACTGTTGGAGCTGGGCTTCCTCGAGAGCCCAAACTGATGTGATGGGTCGCAGTCATGGCCCGTCACCCGGATGAGAGGACAAAAGTTGCTCGGTTCAAACCTGAGTATTTCCAATGGCTGGAAAACCAGGTCTTTTCCATTCAGGACTTTCCTTACACTGGGATAGATTTTCGTGGTGACCCAGACATGGCTCTTCCACCAGGAGAGCAGTGGGACGAGTCAGGTAAAATCCTTTCCAACATTTTCCTAAATTTTTTTTATTTTTCCATCGTCTCAAAACTGATAGTAAAAAATTTAAAATGCAGATGTGGGTCCACAGCGACCAACCGCTCTCTGGCCTTTCGAGAGGAAACAACCAGTTGCACCCGCGCCAGCCCCATAGGACGAATCAGTATAGGTTTTGGACGAGTTGGAGGGTCATCTTGAGCGCTTGATAGGAGATATTCCTGAGACCACTATAGAAGACATTCCTCGTCGACTTCAGCGCTATGTGATTGGAGTCCCGGGACCTTTTAGGAGGTTCCTTTGCAAGGTGGCCCATGCAGTGGTTTCTTATAGAGATCATCACCAGTGATAGGATGATCGCCTATTGTGGGAACATGTGACATTTTTGTTTTTTGTACTTATCATTTTTGTCGATCATAAGGTGTTTTTCAACCTATGATCGAAGACGATGTATTTTTTGACACACTCCTACATATATATATCACTATTACCGGCTTATCTTGTTAATCATGTTATGGAATGATTTTAAATTTACATGTATGATTATTGCAAATGTCTATTTAACATTCAAGAAGCAATTGCATCTGCTAATGTATTTAAAGACCTTGGAATATGCTGATATTCAACGTAATCAAACTCACGTTCCAAGAGACACACTCTCAAAAATAATCTTAATAACACTGGATTTCTAATGGCATACACTCTATTAAGCTGTAATACAACGAGTTCAGAATCTAACCTCACTACCAAACTCCGAATCCCAAATGAAATAGATTCAGACGATAACTCAATCACTTCACTATACTTGGCAATGTTTTTTATTGTTTGACCGAGGCTTACCCCATGCATAGATACTAACTCGTCAAAGGGCGAATAGATAACCCAAGCTGCGGAAGAGATGTACCATGTATTACGACAAGCACCATCAGCAAAATCAATGTATGTTTGGAGAGGCATCGACATCTGCAATATCAAAAGTAAAACCCTGATAAGCAGGAATAATGATGAAAAAACACTCTTTAAGCTAAGCACACTGTTTAAACTAAAACACACCAGCTAGAAAGAAAAACTATCCTAACTAAAAATCTCCATACCCATTCTTTTAAGCATAATACCTCTTCAAGTAAAGGCCATTTCTGGGTTTACCCAAAGAGTCCCCATCAAAGTCTACCAATTCCTAAGCCCCTTTGGCTAGCTTTCGCTTGACAACATAGGGACCATGCCACATAGGAACGAATTTTCCAGCGCCTAATTTATCATTAGCTTGATCATACACTAAGACTAGATCTCCTTCCGAAAAATTTCGAGGGGTCACATTTCGATCATACTGAGCTTTCATTCGTTTTGCATGAGTCTCGATCGCCAATGCAGCATCACATCGATTCTCATCTAATTGAGCTAAGTATAACAAATGATTTTCCTCTTCGGAAGTGGCTGGAAGTAACTCGATGGCCATTTGCAGTGACGGGATTTCACAATCAATGGGTAACACGGCTTCTAAACCATAGACTAGTTGGAAAGGAGTGAACCCTGTTGATGTTTTTACTGAAGTTTGGTACGCCCAAAGCGCTGAAAATAGCATGTTGTGCCAATTCAACCGATGAATCCCAATGATTCGTCGGATCATGATAACTAAAAATTTGTTGATGTATTCAACCAGACCATTCGCTTGTGGATAATAAGGGGTTGAACTATCGTGACGTAAACCAAGCTGGCCTGTAAGTTCGGTCATCATAACGTTTCGAAAATGATGCCCATGATCAGTGATTATCACTTGCGGGACACCAAACCTAGCAATTATATGATTGAACATAAAAATTACAGCTATCTTGCCGTCTGCCTCGAATGTAGGCATCGCCTCGGCCCACTTAGTAAAATAATCTACCGCAAGGATGATATACGCATGCCCCCCGGCCGAGTGAGGGTTACATGTAATAAAATCGATACCCCATTTGGCAAAAGGACCAATGGCAATTATAGGGTGGAGAGGAGCAGGTGGAGCGCACATCTTACGATAAAAAATCTGGCAGTTATGGCATTTTCAGACCGCCGTAATACAATCTTTAAATAAAGACGGCCAGAAGTAGCCAGCGCGCAATATCTTTTAGGCTGTGGCAAACCCAGACATATGACCGCCACAGGCTCCAGAGTGACAGTCATTTAGAACCCTTTCAGCTTCCTCGTGAGTTAAGCAACGTCGAAAAATAGAATCCGCCCCACGGCGATAAAGAGTATCTCCAATAATTCTGAATTGTTGGGACTGGAATCGAATTTTCCGACGTTCTGACCTTGAAATTTTCGGCTGAAAGGAATGGGTCTGGAGATAAACGATGATATCCCCATACCACGGATCTAAAGTGCTGATTAGAAACAAGGATTCGTCCGCAATGGGCTCCTCCGCCATAGTTTCTGTGTCAGCACGCGGGAAGTCACACATTAAATCCGCAAAAACTAAAGATTTCTTAGACTTATATTTCTCAAATTCCCAAGTCGAACTCTTGCAGGATAATGATCCATTTAGAGTACTTTCCCCCTAGCAATTTCTTGGTCGAAATGTAGATCATAGGGTTGCAATCCGAAATTACCGTAGTTTTACGTAGTAGAATGTAGTGACGAAAACGTTGGACAGCTTGGACGGCTGCCAATGCCAATTTCTCCACATGTGAGTATTTTAGCTCAGTGGGATTTAACGTTCGACTAAGGTAATATATCACATGTTTAGTTCCTGATTCATCTTCCTGAACTAAGACCATTCCAATGGTGGAATGAGAGGCGGCGAGATACAAGAATTAATCCTGGTTGTAGTTGGGAGGATGCAACAACGGTGCATGGGTCAACGCGTGTTTGAGTGCATCAAAAGATTTTTGAGCTATCTCATCCCAATAGAATTGAGTGTTTTGCTTCAACAACCAGGTAAAACCCTTTGTAACCTCGGCGTAGTTAGGAATGAATCGTCGTAAAAAATTTTCTTTCCCCTGCAAACTTTGGAGTTGGCGAAGACTCGAAGGAGGAGGCAATTTGATGATATCTTCGACCTTTGAGGGATCAACGCGAATGCTGGCTTTTGAAACTACAAACCCCAACAATCGACCCATTTCTATACAGAAGACACATTTGTGTGGATTCAACCGAATCTGATAATGCCTACACCTCATAAAGATTGCTTGTAAATGGACGAGGTGATCAGCTCGATGTAATGAATGAGCAGGCAAGTCATCGAGATAGGGTTGCACAATGTGCTTGATGTTATCAAACGCATAAGACATCGCCCTTTGAAAAGTTGCTCCGACATTCTTAAGCCCAAAAGGTAATTTGCAATAAGAAAATGTCCCCCATGGACAAATGAAAGCCATTTTTGGTTGATCGGTAGGTAGAATATTAATTTGATTGTATCCGGAAAAACCGTCCATAAAGGAAAATATTTCGCTGCCGGCACAATCATCAATGATTTGATCGATATAGGGAGTTGGGTAATTTTCCTTTGGACAGGCTCGATTAATGTCCCTATAATTGTTGCATATTCTTATTGTTCCATGCTTTTTGTTAACCGGAACAATATTCGATACTTAATCCGTTAACGGGATCGGATAAATGAAACCTGCTTTCAACAGTTTTTCAACTTCTCTTTTAATTGCAGCAGCTTTTCGTGGGTGAATCTGACGCAAATGTTGCCAGACGGGTTTAGCATCCGGGTAAGTCTTGATCTCATGAACAACAATCGCGGGATCAATTCCTGGCATTTCCTCATAGGACCAGGCAAACACGTCGCAGAATTCTTGAAATAGGGCCTTATATAATTGAATTTCGTCATCAGAACACGAGGCACCTTTTTTTTTCCACTGGAAAAATCGTAATCTTTTCATTGATTGGAAAAAATTACATGTTGTAGATGCGGTTAGCATATGCTGTATGTTCTTCCACCACACATGTGGGTAGTTGTAGCTTCTATTACAATCTAAAAAAAACAAAATGCATCCTATAGGATGTTCTGTATCATCATATATATATGTTGCCACGCAGGGCTATCAGTTGTTTTCTTTTTCAGCTATATACAAAAATGTTCCAAAAATAAATATCAGATCATAAACATTTTCATGGGCTGGCTGCCCTGTGATACTGTGCATCTATATACGGACGGTGGTAGTACTGGTATGCATTGGCGCCTCGCTGCTCCTGTATCATCCACTCGCCTCTGGGAAGTGCCGTGGCCTCCTTGGATAGTTGGTCGGCACTGTTGTTGTGTTCCCTGTAGATATGATTGCAAGAGATATCATTAAACTGTGCCTTCAATAAATTTATTTCATCCAATATGCTGCTGAGTGTGTGAGTATGACATGCAGTGTTATTATTGAACCAATCTATGATAATCTTTGAATCCCCATATATGCTCAGATGCATGCAATTGTGGCTCAAAGCAAAATGTAGAAGATGGCGGAGGGTGATGAGCTCAGCGAAATTGTTTGAACCAGCACCCAATCCCAGCTTTGCTTTGTAGAAATGCTGTTCAGATTTGTAAAGAAGAAAGCCCCCCCCACAACCTTGCTGTTGGGCAGCACCATCGAAAAAAGCCCATGGGCTGTTTTGATTGATGTGAGGAGGGTCATGAGGACGACGGGACTTTGGCTGCACAGGCTCCGGTATTTCGTTAAAGACAGCAATGATCTTTGCAGAGAGTTGAGGCCAGAGTACCGTTTTATCCTCAAAGGTCAAACGGTTCCGAGCCAGCCAGAGGTACCAACAGATGATGATGGGCAAGCTTTGCAATTTTGAGTTCCTGTGTTGTTGGTACCAATTTTCCCAGATAAGATTTATGTCATCTCCTTCCCATCGACCAGAGTATCGAATATCAGAGGAAATGGATTGCCAAATGTGAGTCAGTACAGGGCATTGCAGAAAAAGGTGTACACATGATTCAGCTGCCTGTTTACATAAGATACACCAGGATGGTCCATGGACCGCACGTCTCATGAGGTAATCTCCCGTGGGGACTACACCCTTTAGGATGCACCAAAAAAATAACTTCTGTCTGGGAGGCGCCGTTAGTTTCCAAATGGAGTTCCACCAGAAAGATATGTGGTCCGGGATCTTGTGAGAGATGAGGGAGAGGTACCCATCTTTAGGGGTGTAGATACCGTGCTTGGAAGGATACCATATAAGTTCATCGGGGCCCTGTTTGATTCTAATTTGTGCTTCAGATAAAGCACTGGTATATGACATCCAATCTTGGTGCCATTGAGGAGGGATGTTGATCTGGTCAGCAGATTTCCAACGCTGTTCAAAGATGGAGGTATTATGTTGATCAGCAATATCGGCAATGTGAGTGATCCCTTGCGAGTGCAGGTACCATATGAGAGCTTCAGGTAATATGTGCCTGCCCCCGCTATCATTCCAAGGATCCAGTCCGACCCTGACCTGTGCGCCATCATTTATTCTCCATATCAGGTTTTCTCTGATAAGTGGTAATGCATGAAGTAGTGCTTTCCAGACGGAGGATATCCCAGCTTTGGGCCAAGTCGGAAGTCGGATCCATTCCATAAGCTGTAGAGGCCATATGTATTTATGATAAACCATGTGGGTCCATAGATTTTCCCCAGAGATTAGGGTCCATCCCATCTTTGCAGCCAGAGCCTGTGTGAAAGAAGGGAGATCCTTGAGCCCCCAGCCCCCCCATTTCTTGGGAATGGCAATCCTCTTCCATCCGATCCAAGCAAATATGCGCTTCTCTTTTGCCCCATTCCATAGGTACCTATTACAGGTTTGCTGTAATCTAGATAAAATGCTGCGAGGGATCCAGGCCAATGCCATCCAGAAGACTGGGGTAGCTTCCAACACTGCTTTCATCAGGACCAGCCTACCCGCTCGAGAAAGATATCGATGGCTCCAAATATTTAGTTTCTTTTCCAATTTAGCCACTAGCCAAATCCAGTCAGCTATTTTGGGACAAATAGGGTTGATCCAGAATCCCAAGTATTTGAGGCCCTAATCCATGGGATGTAAGCTGTAGGGAAATAGCTGGAGTGCCATATGCGATTCATTTACAGAGGTTCTGGCTAGAATGATTGATGACTTTGAATGATTGGCCTGCATCCCAGTGGCAGATGAGAAGAGAGTGATAATATTAGAGAAAGAGCGCAAGTCCCGGATGCTACCATCTAAGAAGATCATGACATCATCCACAAATAGTAGGTGTGTGAGGAACCAATCATCTGATATCTTGAGGCCACAGAAGTCTCCATTTCTCTTGGCAGATTCAATAAGGCGACTGAGGCTGTCCATGATAATGAGGAAGAGAAGGGGAGACAGAGGGCACCCCTGTCTGAGACCACGCTCAGAATGGAAGAAAGGTGTTGCTGATCCATTAATCAACACACTGAATGAAGGGGTGGTAATACAAGCCATGATCCAAGTGATAAATTGGTGGGGGAAGCCCAGATGTATGAGGAGCATTTTGATGTATAGCCAGCTTACCCGATCGAAGGCTTTTGCAAGATCAATTTTTAAGATGATGGCCTTATGGTGTTTTGTCCAGATGGAGTGGAAGGCCTCCTGTGCAACCCCAATAGCTTCATGAATCTGGCGGTGTTCCAGGAAGGAAAATTGTTGAGGGGAAATGTGGTGAGACAGAATGGGTCGAATGCGATTAGCAATGATTTTTGAGATGATTTTATAGAGAACATTGCAGAGAGAGATGGGGTGATATTCATCAAAAGAGGAGGGCGAGTCAGATTTAGGAATCATGGCAATGAAAGTGGAGTTGATGGCATTATACATGGTTCCCGACATTCTACATTCCTCTACTACCCGAAGAAGGTCCATTTTGATCATCTCATAAAAGGCAATGTAGAATTCGATGGTCCATCCATCTGGACCCGGGCTACGCTCCTTTTTAAACCATTTGATGGTGGACTCAAGTTCTTCTGGGGTCACCGGATCAAAAAGAATCTCAGCTTCGTCTTCATTTACAAACCTGGGGAAATGTCCAGCAATGTTGATGATATCTGCAATGTTGGAACCCGGGGGTTGCTTATATAAGTTCCTGAAATGGGTTGTACCCATCTGTGAGAGCTTATTGAAAGTGTCTGCCACTCCACCCTCGGGCATTGGGAGATTCCAAATAGTATTACTGACTTTTCTGCCTTTGGCATAATTGTGAAAAAAGCGAGTGTTGTCATCTCCAGCCTTAAGCCAGGTGGCTCTACTGCGCAACCGAGTAGATTCTTCCCTCTCCTTAAGGATTTTTTGCTTCTGATTTTCCAACTCCACTAAGTGGGATTTATCTGCCTCCGATATGAAACCCAATCCTCTTTCATCGGTGAGAGAGGTGAGCTCATCTTCAATGTGCATGAGAGCTGCTACCTCCAGCCTGTATTTGTTCCTA
The DNA here is from genome assembly GCA_031772625.1 of Pinus tabuliformis. Classification (NCBI taxonomy): domain Eukaryota; kingdom Viridiplantae; phylum Streptophyta; class Pinopsida; order Pinales; family Pinaceae; genus Pinus; species Pinus tabuliformis. Next base: position 1,016,118,732 of record CM062820.1, on the reverse strand, counting down.
GCCCATTCGATCGAGAGTTCCTTGAGCTGCAATAGATTCGTGCAGAAGCCTTTAGCCAAGGAGTCAGCTCGATCAATCGGGTGTAAGGGCCAGAAATCCGTAACAAGTTTGATGTAGGATGGGTCCTATAGCCATCCATGATTGAATTTGAATGGTGCCTTTGGTTTTTTATTTGGACCGATTATTTCCAGATAGATAGGATGGTGATCTGATATACAACCATTCCCCACCCATTGCCTGTAGAGGTGTAGTCTTTGAAGCAGAGTTCCTTTCATCAAGAATCTATCAAGTCTACGAGCCAGGGCAGCATCACCGATCCTTCTGTTCCTCCAGGTGGGAAGGGGTTTAATCATAGGGACATCGCTCAAGTCATGACGATCCAATAGATCAGTCATGTAAGCGGATATGGGATCAATTTGAGCTGAGGCTCCCCATGATTCTCCATAGCCCAGAGAAAAGTTTAGGTCCCCCCCGATGAATAAGTGTTCAACAGATAGAATGGATAAGCCCAGAAGATTGTTCCAGAAGGCTTCACGCTGGTGGCACGGCCCGTATATGTTTATAGCCCTGAGAGAGATGCCCAAGTCTGCAGAGAAAAGATCGAGCCCCAGAAAGCCAGGTCCCCCCCAAGTACCTTGGGCTTTAATGGTAACATGATTGTATCCAATCGCTAAACCACCTGATCGACCAGAGGAGTCCATGGCCGAGAACTGCCAACCGGGGAAGATAGAAGATAGTGAGGCCACTATGGAGTCCACAGGTCCAAGGGTTTCTTGCAGAAATATAATATCGACAGGAGAGGATTCATACAATCGCTTGAGGGCTAGTTTCTTTGAGGCACTAGCCAAGCCTCTGCAATTGAAGGAGAGACACTTCATGGGGGAAGGTGGCCAGGGGTGTTCTTCGCTCTAAGTACCCCATCAATAGTGGATTGCCTCCCAGTGGCTACCTCTGCCCCCGCTCTCCGGATAGCCTTTGTGAGATCAGATTTTCTCCCTCGCGAGGGCAGGGAGGACGGACCAGGTGTAATTATACCCAAACCAATGTGTGAAGATTGAGGGCCCTGAGAGTGAGGGCGAGGCCGCAGGAAATAAGGGTGATTTGCGCCCCTGGGTGATGAGAGGGAAGATGTAGGGGATGTAGGTGGTAGAGTGGCGGTGACCACAGGGGCAATGACGGAGGATGAAGGCATCGAACAGAATGCAGCAGATAATGAAGGAGATGAAGACAAATTTGACAATGAAGGATATAGAGAGTTACCCGGTATGCCTGCGGATGCCGATGCTGTGGCCGCCCGAGATCTAGTGACCGGAGCAGTTGCACGTCCATGCGAGACACCCTGAGCCTGTGGAGCAGTATCAGTGGGGATGCTCGTGATCGGGACATGTTGAGCAGCCGGAGAGATTGATCTCGGAGTGGGGATGGAGGAATCAGGTGCGTCTGCTCGTCTCTGGTTGAGCGGGCAGTCCTTGAAGACGTGCCCCACCCTATGGCAGCGACGACATCTGAAGGGAACGCCTTCGTAATCTAAAATCTGAACACGAGTGTATCTTCCCCAATGAAGAGTGATTTTTTCCTCCAGACCTTCGCGAGTGTCTAGGTGCACCAGGATCCGGGCGAGCGTTCTGTTCCTAGACTCCACAAAGGTGCGATCATGATCGAGGTATGTGCCCAAAGCATTTCCAATGCGGATGAATACCTCTTCGTTCCAGTATTGTAGGGGAAGTCCCGGCAGTCGAACCCATAAAGGCCCAGCTCCAATCTGTTCTCGTTCCGGATCAAACAGAGGACTCCATCGCTTGAGCAACACCGGCGCCATCTCAATATGCCAGAATTTGGCCAGAACCAGATCCGTATAATTTTCTTTTGCGAAATGTAGAGCAAACCAGCCGCGGGGAGAACCTGTACTTCAGGGAGTTCCATCAGAATCCCACCCCAGATTTCCTTTACCCATTGTGTTAACCGGGTCGCAGAGTAGGCTCGCCCCCGGACATGACCCACCAGAATAGTATTGGCCATGATTGCAGCCTCTGCTATGGCCGTGGTCTCACCAAACCAGATAGAGATGTCTTTTGTTGTGGATTTGACACACTTAGTTCTCTTTTTACCAGAACGTGGCGCAGAAGGGTGGTGAACCAGGGGGTCTGGGAGGCAGTCTGGCGGATTTGTCCTGGAGGAAACTACTTTGACAGCAGGGGTTTCAAAACACCCTGAGGGAGAATGGAGGAGCATGGAGAAACCAGACGATGATGGAGGGGGCTGGCTTGAGGAGGGTGGAGCCGGGATGGAGGATGACAGGGGACGCGATTCGAAAGGCGGTGATGGAGGGATCACAGATGATAAAAAGCGAAGGGTTCCCGGAGATAAGGGGGGAAGGTCCAGTCCAGCTGATTCAGAGAGAACAACACCTTCTGGCGTGCCCGAGGGGGGGGGGACCGGGATAGAAACCGCAGGGGAGGGGTGCGACCCAGGAAGCAGAGGGCCCAGAGCAGCAAACGATGATGCGAGAGGAGGGCATTCGAAAATGACCTGAGACAGGTGCGGGTCTTTGGAGTAATCGATTTCCTCCTCCGTGTCCATAACCTCATTAACCGGCTCCATGGTGAAAGAGACAGCGACAGTTGTGACCTGAAAAATCGGGCCCGGTCGGCAGGTTCGAACGGAGGCTGTGGGGAGTCTGCAGGCTGAGGAGATAGGGTTCCAGGATGCCCTAACCGAAACCCTCGCGGTTAACAGCAGAGCGCGCCGGATCACTCATCCTTTTCCACCCATCCCCACAAAACTTCACTCTTAACACTATTATATAACTCCCATACTGTATTTCCCAATCCCGTATTATATATATCAGAACACGAGGCACCTATATGAATGTTCTCAACAATTCCAGGCTTAACCAAAATGTCAATAGGAATAGTTCGAGAGATGTTTCCCAAATTTAACTCTGAATCGAGATGTTTCATTGGATTCTAAGGTTCCTTGACATATTCAGTTGTAAAAATTGATGAGAAATCATTTTCAAAACGATCATCCTCAGGTAAAAACGAAGATCTGTGATGGAGATCTTCCCATGGTAAATCATCTACACATAGGATTTCACGAATTTTCTCATTAGAGTGAACAAGTTCAGAAAACGTAGTTAAATCCGAGGTTGATGTGAAAAGTGATTCCTCACGGACCACATTCATTAAGTCATTTTTGGTTGAACACGAGTCGGCAAAAGACTGCACGGCTTCATAGGCAATTTCATATGGACTCAAAGGCATGGAATCACCAAATGAGTCTATCTCAGATTCAGAAGGAATGATCCAAGGATCATCATAAACAATGGTGTTTGATGTAATCATATGAATGGTTGCAAATGAAGATTATGCATTGATTGGAGGAAAAGGAAAAGTTCCCAGTAAACCGGCATCTTTAACTAATCCTACTCCAACATCCTTATATGGGATAGTCGTTTTACCAACATGCTGAATACTTTCCGAAGAGGTTGGGTCAGATGAAAAGTAAGCCAGCTGGTCTATTGTTATGATCTTTCCATTGTGTGGAAATTTTATTACTCGAAAGACCGATGAAACGACTGCTGTCATAGCGTAAGACCAACTTCGACCCAAGAGAAGGTTGTAGTCTAGAGGGGCATCAACCACCTCCACATCTAGACTAACGGTTTTTCCTTCAACCCCTATAGGAAAATCCTGTAGAATGCCAAAAGGATGAAACCCACGGCCATCAAAGGCCTTTAGAATCGTCGGGGATTGATTTAGTGAAGGAGAACCAAGCGATCTCCAACATTGTATCGACATAATACACGTTGAGGCTCCCTCATCAATTATAATCCGATGAATAGGCCTGTTTTTTACTATCACTGGTATCTGGAAAGCCATTTGATGAGGCAAACGCGGTGTACTATTTTCTAGATCGAAAATTATTAGGTTCGGGTCCTGAATATCAACAGCTCCTATAGCCGACAAAAGTAATTTACGTTGTGCTGGGCAAGATTGCAACACTTCCAAAGCCGACATTGCTGAGGGTGAAACAGCTAAATCCTCAACAATGTTATAATTCTGAGCCGCTCTCGCATGTGGATTGAAAGCTGACTTTCGAAGTATACCCTTGGCGGGCGGTTTGATTACCAAGTCTGGATTAGGTTTCTCGATCTGTAGTGGATCGAAACCGAGAGCTGAGGTTGATGGATTAGAATGAGAAGATTCTGCTTCTTTACCATCAACAGGACTCTTACTACCATAATCTTGCGATTGAGTCGCAATCCTAACATGGGACATCATCAGTATGGGTTCTTCATTGGCACTCGAGGATGAACCTATCATCTTGTTGTCTTGAGCCGGAAAAGGATCCTTCAAAACAGCAGGAGTTTGGGAACCCTTGACAATCTTCGCAACCTCTGCACGATGAGGGCAGTCTCTTGTAAAATGTTCATCGTCACAAATGAGACAAGGATAACGAGGTTTGCGCTTTTTGTTATTGGATTCCGCCTTTTCAAGTTTCTCCTTTGAATTTTTGTCTGTTTTATTCTTCTTCTTTCCTTTCTTCTTCCCACCAGATTTTGATTTGGTTGTAGATGACTCTACAACGTGAATATCGGCGGAAATCTCTGCAGAGGAATCTCCTGTTGGGGAATCAAGCAAGGTTATAATAGGAGAAGAATTCTTAGAAGACTTCTTCTTACTTTTAGTGTTAACTGTGCCAATCATACCATCGGCGGCATGAGATCCCGAAGGAGCTGCAGCAATTTGATTTGACTTGGGAAGATCGGGGATTTTTTCATTTAACGTACCTAACTGAGTATAGACCAAGTCAAGGTACTGTGCTTGAGAAATGACTTGCTCCTCAGTAACAACTCTGGATTTAGCAACATCTTCAGTGATCTTTGGCAACAAAGATTTTACAAACCACTCAGCCAAGATTTGATCCGGAATAAATACCTTCACTAAACGACGTCGACGTCTCCACTCGTGAATATGATCTGAAATGTACGTGGATTTCGATTGTTTTAGCGAAGTTAACAATTCCGTGCCATTTTCATACTGGACTGGCAACTGAAAATGAGTTAAAAATGAGGTAGATAACTGACTAAAATTATAAAAAGTGCCTCGCGGTAACTCAATGTACCACTTGGCTGCGAGACCAATTAGAGTGCGCTGGAAAAGTCTAAGACGGATCGAATCATATGTGATGGAGTTAGACGCACACCAGAGGTGGTAAGTCATCACATGGTTCGACGGGTCCTCTCCTGATTTACCTTCGAACTTGGGAATGTCAGTGGGCAACTTATTCGGCATTAGTGGCCAAAACGGAAGATAATTAATGGGATCATTCGTTAGGCTCGACAAGTCAGGTAAGTCCAAAGTTGCGATAAACGGTAATTGCCGATTAGGATCCCTAAAACTCTGGGCCATGAGACCAGCCTCAGGAGGAGGATATCTAGGATAACTAGGAATAGGAATCGCGTTCGGGATATTGTATCCTCCCGGAAAACCAGGATTAACCGGACCGTACTGGGGTTGTTGAGGTTGTTGATAAGTGTACCCAGGATATGGTTGATACTGATAAACTGGCTGCTGGATAGCAGGACCGAATTGGTACTGTCCCTGGTACGGTTGATAGGTGAATTGTGGTTGACTTGTGACAACCGTACTTAAACCAGGTTGTCCTACAGGCATCTGAACCATAGTTTGAATCGTAGATCCAGACGGTGGTAAAGATGTCTGAGGAGTAGATACAGGAACAGTAGAAACCGGAGCTGTCGATACTCCAGAAGTAGGTGGGGTAGATTGAACAGATGTTGCGGCAGTTGTAGTAGTCGTTTGAGGTGGAGTACGAGGTGTACTAGGCCCAGGCTGAGAAACTACCGAAGGTACAGAAGTTTGAATGTTAGACTGGACTGGTTGCTGGGATGTACCAGAAACTAAGGGTTGTCCAGTTTGAGATGACAACTATACACTTGGCTGCAACACCTGTTGGGTTTGCGATGGATCCCACACTATATTCATTCCAAGGTACTGACCCATAACTGGTTGAGAATATTGAGGACCATAACTGGGTTGAGGGTAGGATTGATAATTGAAAGGTACATTTCCCGTTCCTTGAACAAACGTTTGACCTTGGGGTGGTTGGAAACCTTGGTTCGAGTATTGACCTTGGGGTTGATACCCTTGAGGCACATACTGATACTGGGGTTGACCTTGAGGTATAAATTGATACTGGGGTTGACCTTGGCGTACATATTGAGTCTGGGGTTGACCTTGAGGAACGTATTGTCTCGTAAATATGTACTGTCCTTGAGGTTGCCCCCAGATGCAAATTGTGTACCTTGAGGTTGCCCCCCAGGCGTTAATTGAGGCTGCCCCCCAGGCGGTAACTGGCCACCTTGAGGTTGAGAATTGGGAATAGAACTTGACATCATAAGAATGTCTTCTACGCTCAATGGTTTATTACCATTGCTTCCAGTTAATAACCCTTTCTCAATGGGTTGAGGGGATGCTCCCAAAAAAATACTAGAAAGAGACTGATACCCAGAGGGAAGAGATGGACCACCGTACAAAAAGGATTCGGGCGATTGAGTAAACATGGCCGACTGTCCTGACATATTGACGGGAGTATAAAAACCTCTAGGTGTTGAGTGATAAGGAGCACGAGGTGGTGAAAAACCTAACCCTGAGTTTTCAAAGAAAGATACCAAAAACTGCTCCTAGGTGGACTGTAAAAAATTGATTCACGCTCCCTTAGTTCAATGACAGGTTGATTTTCAGGGATAGGGATGCCTACTTCTTCTTCTTCCGGAGCAAGTTCTTCAATAGAAATAAGGCTAGAAGGAAGATCTTGAGTACTTACTCTTTCTACCCTAGGTGAACCAAGACCACTAAAAGTTGGAGAAACAAACCCCGATGTTGGAGTAGCAGCAAATTCACTTTCAGGCTCGCATATTTCGGGTTCTTCACCTATATCACTAGTAGATGAAAGGCTACCAGCGATTTCGGAGACAGACACTGACTGCGAATTATATTCTGCTACTGGCGTTTGAAAATCAGGATGTACAATCAAAGAAGATTCTCCTTCTTCCGGTGACCCAACTCTACTGTCTCTAGGAGTTACGAGGACTTTTAAGCCTTCAAGTTGGCTCGGTACTTCCTCAAGAGGTTGGCCCCGAAGTCTACGGGGCTTCCTCAGTAACTCAGCCACGTTTATAATCTCAGGAGACTGGCCCCGAAGTCTATGGGACTGTCTTGGTAATTCAACCACAGTTAAAGACTTTTAACTACTTCACACACAAACAAAGTAAAATCTCAATGAAAAGCACCTAAAGTCTCTAAAGAACCAAACAAATTTGAATCATACGCCTAAAGAATCTAGGATATCAAACACACACAAACAGTAACTTTCCGGACTGAAAACACTAGTTGGTGATGAAATCCAACGTCGCAGAGTTCAGTACAGAAATGGCGGTTGGAACAGTTACCTTGGCAACCTGCTTAATGAATAGACTGGCACAAGTTCCTTCACTTAACCGTCTCAAGTGAAGTGAACCCCCCAGAAAATCCAAGTGAGTCTAGCCGACGTCTGCTCCAGGTACAGTGGGATCTTCCCAGCACTGTCACCTCAGGAAGAGTCCTAAAGAATATGGCCACTAAGGTTACCAACTGAGACAAATACACCTGGAAGAACATTCTACGATCCGATACTTACGCAAGGGCAGAGTAGCAAGCTCAATCGCCTTGAAGGCTCCTTGACATAATCCAAGGTTTACCAACAAGTGACCCCAGGCTCTTCAACAATGGTTAATCCGAGGTTTACCGTTTTTAATACGTGAATATCTAGCATCGTTCCCAATGAGGAAGGATTGATTCCCACACTGGTTCGGACACGATCTCATGCTTCTCCTTTAAGAGGAGCTTTCCCAGAGCATAAATGCAACAATTGGATTTCTTACCTACCACAAGATACAACTACTTGTTTGTTTTTACTGTCTTGGAGAGTTAATTACTCTCCTACTCCAAGACACTAGCCTAAGCTAAGTTGGTGTATCAGAGCCCTAGAAATAAAAATGTTACTAGGTGAATTTTACTTTAAGCGTTAATTTTAGTGGTTTTTGTTTAAGTCCAAAGGTGCGGAGATGAAACTCGTGGTATGAAGACTCGACTCAAAATTACTAAAAATGCACCTAAGATGATTTAAACAATCTTTTTCTCTTCGATGAACATCTAAACTAAGAAAGAGTTTGAGAATGAAAATACTTTGTAAACACAAATCTTTCTCAATTAAACAAATTAAAAGAAGAGCTTTTCCTTTCCAAAGCACTCAAAACGAGACAACTAATAATTTCACAAAAATTTCCCTTTTTCGTTTCAAAGCATTCAATCACTACAAAAAACAAACTTTTTTCAAAAGAGATTTTTTTATATTTTGTAAATAAAACACTCAAAACTAATGAAAATAACTCACTTTGAGAGCTACAAACTATAAAAACCTATTTGAAGTCAAAGCCTACTAAAAGTCTTTTTTAAGGATGCTTTACTTAGCTAGATGCAAGCTAAGGACTAATTTATGCAGAATCACAAATTAGTCAAGAACAACCAATTTCGTTTTCTTTTTGAAAATGAAAATCCAAACTCTCAAACACAAGCTTTTCAAAGTTTTGTAAAGAGAAAACTCAAAGCGGATTCCTCAAACAAGGGGAGATTTCATTAATGGTCAGACTCATAAGAAAGCTGGTAGACACTAAGGTGATCTGAAGTCCCTACAGCCTCTAAGCTCAGAGCCACTACACAACCAAAACGAAAAACAAACCCAACAAGCAAAACTCCTAGGAATTTCACCTAAAACCCTAACACTAGTGAAATTAAACCAAGGAAAGTTTTTGACAGGGTACACACAGGTCTGGGCAATGGCTAAAACCTATAAACAAATTCTAAACTGATAAAAAAGAGAAAAATTTAAAATTTCTCAAAATTTTGACAGGGTACGCAGGCAGCCTGTTTACACAGGTGCGTTCACGCTCTGTGCACTAAGAAAAAGCGCGTACAGGTACACTCTGTGCTTAACTTAGAGGGTGCGTACTCCTCCCAAAAAAAAAAAAAAACTAACTCAAAATTAACTAAATCATCCAATCCCACAATCATCAAGTCAAAAACAGAAACAAAAAATACAGTTTCTCAGGTCAAAGTATAAACAAGGAAAACAATCAAGTCCCCAGTGGAGTCGCCATTTTGTCACACGGAATAAGTCGATCTTGCGGACAAGATAGACCTTCCTAGAATCTAAAGAAGACCTAATGACAAGCAAACCAACCAGACACTATCTTTCTCTAAATATGCTTTTATAAACAATAGCAAACAAGTGTTTTTAAGGCCTACCTTAGGTCCAACGCTAGCTTGTGGATGCCCTCACTCCTTCGATCCAAATGAGCTCCTTTTCGCGAATCTGCAAACACAAACAAGGCAAACAAATTAAATAGCACCTGAAAAGCCAATTGCATTAAAACATATTTAACATGAAAGTCAAGGAGTCTGTTATCACTTAGAACCATATGTATAATTTTTTTTTTTGCATATAATCCTTTGTCTTAGTTCAATGTCAAAGGTCTGGGGCAAATTGTTTTCGTTGTATGTTTTTTACTTAGGGTTGGAGCTTTAAAGGTGTTTGATTTAAATTATACTCGAATCCTATTGGTCCTCCTCCACCATCATGGTTTCATAAGTCATGTCTTGTCTTATCCTAGTCACCGATTCTTTTCGTGATTTCGCAGCGTAATCTCCTATTGGCCAGTTTCACAGCGTAATCATTGTTTAGCCATTCCGCAGCGCGTTATCATTAAGCCGTTTCGCAGCGCATTATTAGAATTCAAAGCTAACCGCGCTGCGAAATCGTGGATTCGTGCATTTCGCAGCGAATCTTTCCCAAAGTGTCAAGTCTGTTGATGAGTCACCAATTCTTTCCTCTCATGTCAATTTGTGTACCCTCCCGTAGCATGTCTAAATGCTCATTAGTCACTACTCCACCAATAGATTTGTTGAAATGCACCGAAATATCATTCCAATGGATTTTACCGTGCATGGATCTTTATGATGATCGTAAGTGATGCATAAGTGACAAGCTCGTATGATGATGTATTTGAGTTTTCAAGCGAGGCTGTTTTCAAGCGAGCCTGATTACAAGCGAGGCCGAGTTAAAGAGAACTGAACCGCCATTTCAACTGAAGCTGTTGGTCATTGTGTGTGTGAAGATTGCAAAAGAAAAATGGAGAGGAAAGAACACAGATATGGAAAATGCCAGAGGACCGAACCCGAAGGTTTGGACATAGCATTGAGAGATGAAGGCGTGAAGAAAGCATTCAAAGATGCCGGGTGCTGGAACTTTTGTAAAAAGATGCAAGGAGGACATGCGCAGGTAACCAAAGAGTTTGCTTTAAACTTCACCGGTTTAAATTCAAAAATAGCTATGTTGGAAGTTCAAGTGTCCCCGGAGGCAATAGCTGCTGTAACAGAGATTCCAAGAGGGCGGCAAGAATGGTTTAAGAATTTTAAGTTTGATATGAATCCATGCAAAGAGTTTTTAAAGGAGGCATATGTGAATGAAGACCTAACAAAAGCAGTGCCCAGAAACTATGTCAAGGAGCATTATGCCCTTCTTCTCACCTGTATTCAGAAATACTTGACCTGTGAAGGAAGATACAATAAGGTCTACTCTTATCACTTCAAGCTGCTTTTACATTTTACTGGGAAAGCTTCCATAGACATTCCTTTTTACTTATTTCGCAGTTTGAGTAAAATGTGTGATAAGGTGCAGCTGAGGAAAGAGGATTGTGAAACCTCTTTGTTTCACCATGGTTTGGTTAAATTGTTAGTTTTAGATGGCCTCCAGAAGATAGGCAGAGACTGGAATTCGTTCATCTTCATGGCTGGTTTCCAAAGCAAAACTGGCCTTACTCCACAACCAGTTAAAGAACAACCAGTCAAAGAACTCACGATAGCTGAGCTTCAAAAAGAGGCAAAAGATAAAAAGCAAGCCAAGTCACAGCTAAGAAAACCAGTGAAGCCACTGATCATTAGAGAACAACCTCAGCAATCAACAAAAGAAGAAGCTCAGCATAAGAGGACTGTACCTGAAACAAGTAGATCTGAAACAGTGTCAAGGGTAAGGACAAGAAGCCAAGTAAGTAGAGAAAAAGGTAAAGCCTTAGCTGTTGAAGAAAGCCCAGTATCTAAGGCAAGCCTAAATGATTTATTGGAGGCCATTGAGTTTGAGCAAATTGAACCAGTGCATATTGATTTGACACAGTCATCACCAGAAAGTACCAAGAAGTCTAAGGCCTCAAAAAGGCTGAAGTTTGATGAGCCAGGTGAAGAATTCATATTCAAACCCAGAAGACCTATTACAAGGAAGCAAGTAAAGGAAGCCGAGAAATTGCCCAGAACAGAGGAAGCCGAGGAATTGCCCAGAACAGAGGAGGCAGAGAAAATTAAGCAAAAAGACACAAATAGAACAGTCATCATATCTCAAGGAGGTAATATTATAGCTATAAGGAAACAGATAGAAGCAGCTAAACATGAGATTGCTACGGTGAAGAATGCCACTAGGGAGACTGCAGTCAGGTATGCAAATTATCTTAAAGCTGTGTGGAAAGGAAGTGAAAACCTAGTAAACCAGTTGGATTCAGTAGCCGATGTTTACACATGGATAGTTCCGGCAATTAAAGAGGCTAAATTCATCAGAAAGATAAATATGCATCTAAGAGCTGAAAATAAAGCTATGAGGAAGAAAGTTGAAGACTTGAAGGCACAGCTAGACCAGTTAGCTGCTAAATGAAGTTGTTGTTCAAAGAAAGGTTTTGTTCTAAATTTTGTCAAATTTTGCTTAGTTTTATTGTTTTGAGGACATGTAGATCCCTGCTATATGTATCAAATATCAAAAGGAGTTTTGGCAATCAAATGTCTAGGCGGTAAATACCTCAGGGCAAAAGACAAGCTGTTTAAACAATTCAGCAGTTTCGTAGCGCGCTACGAAACTGCTGTAGGTGGTGTTTTCAACGCAGACAAACAGTTTGATAATATGTGCGGAAATTTTCAAAAGGAAACACCTGAAGGATATGTAAGAGACCAAATGAAGCCATCACAACCATTCAGATCAAGACAGCTGTACCTTTAAAAGGTGGAATGCTTTAACTCAAGTTTAAAGTTTCTGTTATAAAGCCACTTTATTACCGGTCATAGGGTATTGAATGAGTTGCATACAAGGAATTTTGGCTTGCACACTTGGCCATCGATGAAGCCTCCAGCACATTAGGAACATGGTGGTGTTCTATATTTTTGGGTTATTAAAAGGGCTAAAAAACATGCTGCTGTATTTTCGAAGTTATGGAGGACTGGAACCGAAAAGCAAGGGATATCATCTAACAATCACTGAGCAGTTAAAGCATTCAGCATCCGAGGCCAACATGGAGCATTAAATACTCATCTCAGCCATCTCAGCCAAACTGAAAGGAGACCACGTGTCAAAGAACAAGAAGGAATCATTCTACGAAGAAGATAGAGTTAGAGTCATAGTCAAATTAGAACTCTTTAGAACTCCAGTTAGCACTAATTGTATTTAATAGTTTGTTGCAAAGCAGATAGGTGTCATAAAAAGTAGTGGTTGAATTCCCCTCATGCTGGAGGAGGAATCTCGAATTAGGTAGAATAAGAATTCTATATATAGCTAAGACAGTGATGTAATGAGGGTTGGATATTTTATAAAAAAGAGGACTGTTTTGGCTTATGTAAAAAACAGAGTTCAGTAATATAAATGACTGTTTTACTTCTCAGGATTCATAAGGGATTTTCTTGTTCAGAATGTGTGATGGTATATTTTCTTTAGTGTTCTTTTACAGTTGTACAAATGCATAATCACTCAGAATTCATTGATCATGCTCTGACTTCCTGTTTGTAAACTGTGGTTTTATATAAGTGGTATTCTGAACATCCAAATGCTAAATGCCCTGACTTCTATGTAAGGCATCATCATTGTTTGTTGTAGTATGTTAGACTCCATAGGCCCAATGGAAACTTATGTAATGTTTGTCCAGCCTTCATTATTTGTCAATTTTATTCACAAGAGTTAGCCATCTTACTAATAGTCAAAATCAATAATCCTTTGAGAGAGCCCTCTCAAGCTAAAGAGGCTAAGCCTTAGTCAAAAGATTGGTGTGAAATAGTTACTTGAAGTCTTCCTGGGTTGCAGCCTTCCAGGGCTTGATTTTGAGATAACATTTTGGTGCGTCTGCCGGGAGCCTGAAGATTACTCATTCCCGAAATTATGAAGCTGAACTTCTGAAGGTAGCAGGAGCTCAGAGGATTTTCGAGGCTGCATTCTACCTTGGTGACTCCATTTAATCTTAAAGTATAAAAGGTGGCTTCAAGAGGAAGATATACAAGGAGTAATCCTGACCCAGATCCACCTTCTCCTGTGGATAACCCGAACATCATCTCAAGGAGTAGACAAAGATTTTCTGATATACCAGGTACTTCAAACATTTCAAAATCTTTGTTTCCTGAATTTTCTAGAAGTCCTGAAGATAAAATTGTTGATGATAAAATTCAAGAGGTATTGTTGAGGTCTGAAAACGAAGAAGAGCTTATTGGAATTATTTTAGATTTACAAAAGAGAGGCATTGATACTTCATCTTTAGTGTCACAAAAAGATAAGGAAGAGTTTTGGGAGGTTGTTACTTCAGAATTGCTATTAGAGGAAGAGGACTTGAATCAGCTCAAAGAGCTTGACCCTTTTGAAGTTTTGCTCAAATCTAAAACTGGTTTACCTCTCCCAAATTGGAGTTCTTTTGTCAGTGGTTTACAAAGTCCAAATAGCCCTTTTCGTACCCATACTTTATCTTCTGCCTCTGCTAGTTCAAATAGTCCTCAAACAACATCTCATACTAGTTCTGGTTCCACTGGTCATACAATACCTGTTATCACTGTTCCCCCATTCACTATGGCTATACCTGCTAGGTATGCCCCTCTAGCTCTCCCTGCTGTTTTGCATGATCTTCCTAGTAAATATGCTGCCAGGATTCCAACATGGGGAGGTGATGAAGATATTACAGCCGAGGAACATGTAGATAGGTTCAATGATTTTGTTGACAGGGAAGAGGTGGATGATGAAGATGTAAAATTAAGACTGTTTGCTCAGACTTTCATTGGGGAAGTCAGAAAATGGTTTAAAGCCCTTGGGGCTGGTAGCATTCGTAGTTGGGCTGAATTTGAAGATAGCTTTCTGAGGAAATGGGGAAACAGAACCAATCTTGTTCAAGCTCTCACCGAATACAATAATCTAAGAAGAGCTCCAGATGAAACTGTCCAAAAATTTTCTAAGAGGTTTAATAAAACATATAATTCTATTCCAGCACATTTGAAACCTCCTGGAGCTTTGGCAAAGTTGATATATGCTGAGTCATTCGATTCAGATTTCTCTCTTTTACTCAGAGAAAGAGAGTCTGCCAATCTTGCTGACATGCAAAATGATGCAATTACGATAGAAGTGAATATGCTTGCTGCTAAGAAATCAAAGATGGCAAAGACAAAGATAAAGGAAGAAGAGAAGCCTTCTACCTCTGCTCAAGAAGACAAGTTTGAAACAATGATGAAAACCATGGAGAAATTGATGGACCGATTAGCTCTTGGGAATACTTCTGCTCCTCAGGCACAGCAAGAACCTCAATTCAGGAACCCTCAATTCAGAAGGCCTCAGAATCAGCAAAGGCCAAGAGACAATAGAAATCAGCAGGCAGATCCTCCAGTGAGACCTCCTTTCCAACAAAACTTGGTGGATGAAGAAGAAGAACCTGAAGTCCCTGAGGAATCTATCCATTGCTTTGATGAAGAAGATTCAGGAATTTTCTTAACTAAGGATGAACATGATGAGTCTAGCGTGATAAAATTAGAAGAAGAGCCTTCAGATTTCTTAAAGGGTTATCATCATGCTATATTTGAGATACAGAAGCAGTACAATCTTAGGAATAGAGATGTTCCTATCACAGCAAACAAGGCACAGCCCAAGAAGAATATCTCAAAGGCAGTTGAGGATAAGAAGGAAAAATCAAAGGTGGTTGAAGGTAAAGGTGATTCCCCTCTTGATAAAAAGGATATTCAAACTCCTTCTCCTTCTAAAGAAATTGAAAAGTCTACTTCTGTTTTTAACATTGAGAATGAGATTGCAAAAATTAAAATATCAGTTCCTTTCAATGAAATTCTCAAGGTAGACAAATACAGAAGCAAGATTGTTGAAATGCTTAACTCTCCACCAGGAGTGGCTGATATCCTAAGTGTACAAGAGGATAGTCCAATTATCTGTTTAGGACCAAGACTTGAGGATGAACAAAATGATGAGTTTCCCCCCTTTTACATAAGCATTAATATTCATGATATGACTTTACATAATGCTATGTTGGATTCAGGGGCATCACATAATCTCATGCCTAAGGTAATTATGGAAAGACTGGGGTTAGAAGTAACCAGACCATACAAGGACTTATTTTCCTTTGATTCCAAGAGAGTTCATTGCATTGGTTTAATAAAAGATGTTGTTGTGGCACTCACACAAATCCCAACAAAAACAACTGTCATGGACATTGTTGTTGCAGATATTCCACCTAAGTTTGGGATGCTCCTTTCAAGGTCATGGGCAGCAAAAATAAAGGGTACCATGCAAATGGATCTAACATATGCTACCATCCCAGTGTTTGGTGAGCAAAGGAGGTTGTACCGTGAAACAAGGATGGCCTACATGGTGAGCAGCAAAGAAAAGCCTCAGAATTTTCCCATTTACTCATGTGATACTAGTCTTGGTTCAGCTATCCTTTTCAATGAATCAGTTGGGAGAGAATTAGAAGATAAACCTGCAGAAAATCAGAGTCATGAAGGACAGCAAGGAGATGAAAAGGATATCATGGGCTATTGGTCATTGTACTTTGATGGATCAGCAGGAAAAGAAGGGGCAGGAGCTGGCATTTGGATCACTAGTCCAAGTGAAGAAAGTAAGTTTCTCTCATACAAATTAAATTTTGATTGTACCAACAACATGGCTGAGTACGAATCTCTAGTTTTAGGTCTGGAAGCCTTGATAAAGTTGAAGGCCAAAAACATTGCTGTTTGTGGAGATTCTGAATTGGTAATTAAACAAATAGAGGGTGCATATCAAACCAAGGATGCAAGAATGAGAGCATACAGAAATTTAGTGTTGGAGATTTTAGAAAAATTTCAGACTTACTCTTTTAGCATCAAAACTAGAGACCAAAATTCTATTGCAGATTCTCTTGCTGTTTAAGCCAGTTTATTTGTCATTCCTAAGCACTCTTCTGATAGTTATGAGGTGGAGGTTCGCCATAGACCAGTCATACCAGATAATATCATAAATTGGCAAGTTTTTGAGGATGACCAGCAGGTAAGAAATTTCATTGAATTAAAAGAAGAGTTTGAGCACAATCAAATAGATCAGCAGAACATGTTAGTAGAATCAAAGGAAGGTTCTGAAGTCTTAGAGTTACAAAATAATTTAATCCCTAAAGGCCTCATTCCTTTGGAGAAATTATTTGATCAAAATGATGTGTTCAAAGCACCAAGACTGCAAGCTAATGAGGAGGAAGTGGAAAGCTGTAATTTAGGTGACTCAGTAGTGCCTAAAATAGTCAAGATTTCAAAGTTCCTTTCAGCTGATATGAAGACTAAATATGTTGAAATGATGAAAAAATTCATTGATGTTTTTGCATGGAGCTATGCTGATTTGAAACAGTATGATTCTTCAATCATACAACATACCATCCCAATTAAGAAAAATGAGAAGCCTTTTAAGCAGAAATTAAGGAGGATTAATCCTCTTCTAATGCCACTGATTGAAAAAGAGGTAAAAAAGCTTTTTGATGCCAAAATTATTGTTCCAATCAGATTCTCAAATTGGCTTGCTAACTTGGTACCAGTTAGGAAAAAGAATGGGGAGATCAGAATTTGTATAGACTTCAGGAACTTAAACAAAGCTTCATTGAAGGATAATTACCCTCTTCCCAAAATGGATTTCATTTTGCAAAACATTGTTGGTTCACAAAGGATGTCTATGCTTGATGGCTTCTCAGGGTACAATCAGATTCTTGTTCACCCAGATGATCAGGAGAAGACAGCTTTCACTACACCTTGGGGAACATTCATGTATGCAAAAATGTCCTTTGGCCTCATGAATGCTGGAGCAACTTTCCAGAGAGCAATGGACATTGCTTTTGCTGAAGAAAAGGACAAATCAGTGGTGGTTTATCTTGATGATATCACAGTTTTCTCAAAAAAGGAAGAAGACCACTTAAAGCACCTTGAAAGGGTCCTGTTGAAATGTAGGAGGTTTGGTATTTCTTTAAACCCAACCAAAAGTATTTTTGCTTTAACTTCTGGTAAACTGCTTGGACATATTATTTCTGAAGAGGGAATTAGGATTGATCCTAATAGAGTTAGTGCAATTCAAAAGTTAGATTTACCAAGAAGTAAGAAGGAGATTCAATCTTTTCTTGGGAAAGTTAACTTTGTTAGAAGATTCATTCCTAACTTTGCTGAAGTGGTTAAGAACATAACAAAGATGTTAAAGAAAGGAGCAGATTTTAAATGGACACCTGAAGCAAAGAAATCATTTGAAGAAATTAAGAAAGCACTTACTCAAGCACCAGTACTCATCAGCCCGGATTTTACCAAGGAGTTTCTGATCTTCACATTTGCTTCTAAAGACACAATTGCTGGAGTTTTATTGCAAAAAGGAAGTCAAGGTACTGAACAGCCCATTTCCTTTTTTAGCAAGACATTGGCTAATGCTGAATTGAAATATAATATCTTAGAGAAACAGGCTTATGCATTGGTGAAAGCCGTTAAGGATTTCAGAATTTATGTTTTGCACTTTCACATTGTTGCATACGTGCCAAATACTGTTATAAAAGATATCCTTACACAAGCTGATCCAGATGGAAAAAGGGGAAAGTGGATAGCAAAGTTGTTGGAGTATGATATTGAGATCAAACCCACCAAGTTGGTAAAGGGTCAAGGCCTAGCCAAATTGTTGACTCAGTCAAATCTGGACTGTATTGATATCAAATAAATCTCAGAAATTTCTGAAAATGAAGAAGAGTTGGTCCAAATAAATGAGAAATTCCTGATTTCATAATGGTATAAGGATATAGCATTTGTCTTGCAGCATAATAGAGCTCCTGATAACCTTTCAAAATCTAAAGCTAGGTTCACCAAGTTGAAATCTCTCAGATATTTTGTATATGACCAAAATCTGTTTTGGAAGGATGCAGGAGGAATATTATTAAATTGTCTCATTGAAGAAGAAGCTGATAAAGTAATTAATGAGTTTCATAAAGGGGATTGTGGAGGTCATCACTATTGGAAAGCCACAGCAAACAAGGTTTTGAGAGCTGGCTATTTTTGGCCAACTATGTTTAGAGATATCTACAGAAGGATAGCCACATGTCATGAATGTCAGTTGTTTGAGGGAAAGAGAAAGCTCATGCCAATGCCTTTGGTTCCCATTTATGTTGAAGCACCTTTCCAGCAGTGGGGATTAGATTTTATAGGGGAAATCCATCCTCCTTCATCAGGACAACATCGTTGGATTCTCACAGCCACCAATTACTTTACAAAATGGATAGAGGCAATACCCACAAGGCAAGAAAATGATTCTGTGATTATTTCTTTCTTAGAAAATAACATATTATCAAGGTTTGGTTGTCCAATCAAGATCATTACAGATAATGCTCAGGCTTTCAAGTCCAAAAGAATGATTAATTTTTGTCATCAGTATCACATTTCCCTTGGACATTCCACTGCTTATTATCCGCAGGGAAATGGTTTAGCTGAAAGCTCAAACAAGAGTCTTATGAGAATCATTAAAAAACTGCTGCAAGAAAATAAAAAGGCTTGGCATCTGAAACTGAAATATGCCTTGTGGGCTGACCGGATTTGCACAAAAAGTTCCATTGGAACATCACCATATGAGCTTGTGTATGGGGCAGAGGCTATATTTCCAACATCTCTCGGAGTACCAGTAATGAAGCTGATTCAAGGATTAGAAGAGGAACCAAATGCTATACAGCGAAGGATCAATCAGCTAATAGCTTTGCAGGAGAAAAGAAGTGAGGTGTTTGACAGTCATCAACAAAACCAGAACAGGGTCAAGAGAGCATTTGACAAAAAGATCAAAGAGGTCACATTTCAGATTCATGATAAAGTCCTGAAATGGGAAGCCAAAATTGAAGAGAAAGGTAAACATGGTAATTTTGAAAATTTGTGGAAAGGGCCATATCAGATTTCTGCTTTCCATGGAAATAACACCTACATTCTGCAGGAAGTTGATGGAACACCATATGCTGGAGGACCTGTTAATGGCAGGTTCTTAAAGCATTACAATTAATGAATTTCTGCCAAGTTTCCCATAAACATTGTATATAACCGTTTTATGAATCTTTCTTGTTGAAAATAAATGACAAGCTGAACAGAAAGCTTAAGCCCGAGGTGAAGGCCCACAAAGCTAGAAAGGAATGCTTGTCAACTCTGTGTGTGTTTTTAAGAAATTGAACAAAGCACTGGACCTACGAGTTCTTAGTGTACTACAGGAGCACACTATCCCAAGTGGAGCCACTGTTATCACTTAGAACCATATGTATAATTGCATATAATCCTTTGTCTTAGTTCAATGTCAAAGGTCTGGGGCAAATTGTTTTCGTTGTATGTTTTTTACTTAGGGTTGGAGCTTTAAAGGTGTTTGATTTAAATTATACTCGAATCCTATTGGTCCTCCTCCACCATCATGGTTTCATAAGTCATGTCTTGTCTTATCCTAGTCACCGATTCTTTTCGTGATTTCGCAGCGTAATCTCCCATTGGCCAGTTTCGCAGCGTAATCATTGTTTAGCCATTCCGTAGCGCGTTATCATTAAGCCGTTTCACAGCGCATTATTAGAATTCAAAGCTAACCGTGTTGCGAAATCGTGGATTCGTGCATTTCACAGCGAATCTTTCCCAAAGTGTCAAGTCTGTTGATGAGTCACCAATTCTGTCCTCTCATGTCAGTTTGTGTACCCTCCCGTAGCATGTCTAAACACTCATTAGTCACTACTCCACCAATAGATTTGTTGAAATGCACCGAAATATCATTCCAATGGATTTTACCGTGCATGGATCTTTATGATGATCGTAAGTGATGCATAAGTGACAAGCTCGTATGATGATGTATTTGAGTTTTCAAGCGAGGCTGTTTTCAAGCGAGCCTGATTACAAGCGAGGCCGAGTTAAAGAGAACTGAACCGCCATTTCAACTGAAGCTGTTGGTCATTGTGTGTGTGAAGATTGCAAAAGCAAAATGGAGAGGAAAGAACACAGATCTGGAAAATGCCAGAGGACCGAACCCGAAGGTTTGGACATAGCATTGAGAGATGAAGGCGTGAAGAAAGCATTCAAAGATGCCGGGTGCTGGAACTTTTGTAAAAAGCTGCAAGGAGGACATGCGTAGGTAACCAAAGAGTTTGCTTTAAACTTCACCGGTTTAAATTCAAAAATAGCTATGTTGGAAGTTCAAGTGTCTCTGGAGGCAATAGCTGCTGTAACAGAGATTCCAAGAGGGCGGCAAGAACGGTTTAAGAATTTTAAGTTTGATATGAATCCATGCAAAGAGCTTTTAAAGGAGGCATATGTGAATGAAGACCTAACAAAAGCAGTGCCCAGAAACTATGTCAAGGAGCATTATGCCCTTCTTCTCACCTGTATTCAGAAATACTTGACCTGTGAAGGAAGATACAATAAGGTCTACTCTTATCACTTCAAGCTGCTTTTACATTTTACTGGGAAAGCTTCCATAGACATTCCTTTTTACTTATTTCGCAGTTTGAGTAAAATGTGTGATAAGGTGCAGCTGAGGAAAGAGGATTGTGAAACCTCTTTGTTTCACCATGGTTTGGTTAAATTGTTAGTTTTAGATGGCCTCCAGAAGATAGGCAGAGACTGGAATTCGTTCATCTTCATGGCTGGTTTCCAAAGCAAAACTGGCCTTACTCCACAACCAGTTAAAGAACAACCAGTCAAAGAACTCACGATAGCTGAGCTTCAAAAAGAGGCAAAAGATAAAAAGCAAGCCAAGTCACAGCTAAGAAAACCAGTGAAGCCACTGATCATTAGAGAACAACCTCAGCAATCAACAAAAGAAGAAGCTCAGCATAAGAGGACTGTACCTGAAACAAGTAGATCTGAAACAGTGTCAAGGGTAAGGACAAGAAGCCAAGTAAGTAGAGAAAAAGGTAAAGCCTTAGCTGTTGAAGAAAGCCCAGTATCTAAGGCAAGCCTGAATGATTTATTGGAGGCCATTGAGTTTGAGCAAATTGAACCAGTGCATATTGATTTGACACAGTCATCACCAGAAAGTACCAAGAAGTCTAAGGCCTCAAAAAGGCTGAAGTTTGATGAGCCAGGTGAAGAATTCATATTCAAACCCAGAAGACCTATTACAAGGAAGCAAGTAAAGGAAGCCGAGAAATTGCCCAGAACAGAGGAAGCCGAGGAATTGCCCAGAACAGAGGAGGCAGAGAAAATTAAGCAAAAAGACACAAATAGAACAGTCATCATATCTCAAGGAGGTAATATTATAGCTATAAGGAAACAGTTAGAAGCAGCTAAACATGAGATTGCTACGGTGAAGAATGCCACTAGGGAGACTGCAGTCAGGTATGCAAATTATCGTAAAGCTGTGTGGAAAGGAAGTGAAAACCTAGTAAACCAGTTGGATTCAGTAGCCGATGTTTACACATGGACAGTTCCGGCAATTAAAGAGGCTAAATTCATCAGAAAGATAAATATGCATCTAAGAGCTGAAAATAAAGCTATGAGGAAGAAAGTTGAAGACTTGAAGGCACAGCTAGGCTAGTTAGTTGCTAAATGAAGTTGCTGTTCAAAGAAAGGTTTTGTTCTAAATTTTGTGAAATTTTGCTTAGTTTTATTGTTTTGAGGACATGTAGATCCCTGCTATATGTATCAAAGATCAAAAGGAGTTTTGGCAATCAAATGTCTAGGCGGTAAATACCTCAGGGCAAAAGACAAGCTGTTTAAACAATTCAGCAGTTTCGTAGCGCGCTACGAAACTGCTGTAGGTGGTGTTTTCAACGCAGACAAACAGTTTGATAATATGTGCGGAAATTTTCAAAAGGAAACACCTGAAGGATATGTAAGAGACCAAATGAAGCCATCACAACCATTTAGATCAAGACAGCTGTACCTTTAAAAGGTGGAATGCTTTAACTCAAGTTTAAAGTTTCTGTTATAAAGCCACTTTATTACCGGTCATAGGGTATTGAATGAGTTGCATACAAGGAATTTTGGCTTGCACACTTGGCCATCGATGAAGCCTCCAGCACATCAGGAACATGGTGGTGTTCTATATTTTTGGGTTATTAAAAGGGCTAAAAAACATGCTGCTGTATTTTCGAAGTTATGGAGGACTGGAACCGAAAAGCAAGGGATATCATCTAACAATCACTGAGCAGTTAAAGCATTCAGCATTCGAGGCCAACATGGAGCATTAAATACTCATCTCAGCCATCTCAGCCAAACTGAAAGGAGACCACGTGTCAAAGAACAAGAAGGAATCATTCTACGAAGAAGATAGAGTTAGAGTCATAGTCAAATTAGAACTCTTTAGAACTTCAGTTAGCACTAATTGTATTTAATAGTTTGTTGCAAAGCAGATAGGTGTCATAAAAAGTAGTGGTTGAATTCCCCTCATGCTGGAGGAGGAATCTCGAATTAGGTAGAATAAGAATTCTATATATAGCTAAGATAGTGATGTAATGAGGGTTGGATATTTTATAAAACAGAGGACTGTTTTGGCTTATGTAAAAAACAGAGTTCAGTAATATAAATGACTGTTTTACTTCTCAGGATTCATAAGGGATTTTCTTGTTCAGAATGTGTGATGGTATATTTTCTTTAGTGTTCTTTTACAGTTGTACAAATGCATAATCACTCAGAATTCATTGATCATGCTCTGACTTCCTGTATGTCTTTGTAAACTGTGGTTTTATATAAGTGGTATTCTGAACATCCAAATGCTAAATGCCCTGACTTCTATGTAAGGCATCACCATTGTTTGCTGTAGTATGTTAGAATCCATAGGCCCATAATAATCTCTCATTCTTATTCTTTCAAAATTGTCCAATAATCTCTCATTCTTATTCTTTCAAAATTGTCCTGATGATGGACCCCCTTTGGGGTTTGAAACGTTGGCAGAATGAACTGAGAACTGTGGTTAATCCGGATCATGAATCAAAAAACTCCCACAGAAATCTAAAATCTAACTTATGTAATGTTTGTCCAGCCTTCATTATTTGTCAATGTTATTCACAAGAGTTAGCCATCTTACTAATAGTCAAAATCAATAATCTTTTGAGAGAGCCCTCTCAGGCTAAGGAGGCTAAGCCTTAGTCAAAAGATTGGTGTGAAATAGTTACTTGAAGTCTTCCTGGGTTGTAGCCTTCTAGGGCTTGATTTTGACATAACAGAGTCCATGAAACAAATAACATAAGATACTTGTTGAGAAAAATGAGTTTGATTGTATTAATTCAAAAGAAGAAGAACCTTACAACCTTTGCCTTGACGCTGTACAAGCTCCTCCCAGGGTCCAGCAAGAAGTCTCCTCTACTTTGACAAGTTTCACTCACTCCCCAATGAAACCAAAAAGGTATGTGATCTCTCCTCTTTAGGCTTAACTAGGAAGTCTTGATTTCACCAGCATTTACCCTCAAAAATGTTCAGCTTCTAACCTATCTAGCAACCAGCCCAATGCTTGTATTTATAGTGCAATGGAGGGAGGTTACTAGGTCCTCCTTTAAAGGGATAAAGCCCTCCTTCAAAGGGATAGCTCCTCTCCTTAAGGGATTAGCTACTTCTCTTTTGGGATGCATGAACCACCTCAGAGCGAACAATCCACGTCAAAATTCCTTCTAGAAACCTCTAGAATTAACCCAAAGTGATTTTTTTAAGATAAAACTTGTGCCTTTTGACTTTCACAGGGGTCCGCACCTACACCGTTAGGGACAGAGAGGGCAGGTCCACAATTTTTGTACATAGAAGGTGCGGGACCGCAGGTGACCATGAGAGAAAGTGCGGAACCAGAGTTACATTCGTTTTTAATGTCTTTCTCTCATTTCCAAAGCTTGATTTGAAGAACTGAGGTCTGAGACTTGCTTAGGAGGACAATACAAGTGATGATAGACCCATATTGACTGCACATAATCATGATGACGATATTTTTGTGTAACATCAAGAAAAAATGAAAAACCTAAAAAGAATGAACTCTTAGGAGAACTTAAGAGCTTGAGTGTTAAAATAGCCCTCCTTAAATCCATCAAGGAGGTTCCTATATGTAGAAGATGACATCCCTATAATCAATGCCATAGGAAAATGACGCAGGGTTACCCCCACTTACACCCATAGTTTGCATGGATTATGCACATAGACTGTCTGTCCCAGGAATTTTAACTATGTATCGAGTTAAATCTTCATTTACTAAGGTTTAAGGCCCCATTAATAAATCTCTATGCGGAATGTTTGATTAAAACCCAACATAGTCTAACCCTTCCTTCAATATGCATGTATCGGGACTTTATCAACCCTAAAACCTTCACATATGACTTTATTTAAAGCCTTTCATTAAATCCTTCCTATCGAGACTTTTAAACTCCTCATAACCTTCATTAATCCCTTTATAAACCTTTTCTAACCCTTTAATCGCATATATATAACCTTCCCCTCTTTAAATATTGGTTACATATATTTTAACACATAAAACCTTCCATCCTTTGATAACGTTGGAATTATATATAAAACCCACACATATCCGCACTTAATCCTTCATAGGCCATTTACAAAGGAAATACCCGCAAAACATACCTTTTCCGCCTTTATACGACCTCTGCACAGATATCGATGCATGCTCCTTTATCACAATAGCTAATCACTCCTTTGTGGGTTTCATTAACAAAGGCCTCTATCGCATCCGATATGCGATTAATGCAATATCAGATTTCAAAACATATACAACTGCGCCTATAATGATATCGGGTCTGCCCTTATCATTCGCTTCCGCTGCGCCACTCTGATCTCTGAAGCCCTGAAGCCCGATCGCTGATACTTCCAATCACCGATTGGTGCTTTATCGCTATCAGCGTATCGGTCCCATCGCACATCGCTATTTCTATTGTCGCTGTCCCTTGACCTTACGATCTCCAATTTGCGATTAGATCGCGACCGTTAATCTGGTCCTGATCCAACGGTCCACAATCAATCAACAATCGCTCATCGCTCTTGTCTAAGGCCCAATTCTGATCTATCCATAATCATTTTGTCGATGTGATTTAATCCTGCCCATTGATCTTCTAGATCCAACGGTTATTGTGCGCCATTACTTCACTTCTCCACTCTTACTTTTTACTTAAATTTTATGTTGTTTTTCAGTGTTTGCTGTGGTTCTTGGGTTTCTTCAAAGGTTTCGGCCTTTCACTCTTCCACTGCTCAATTCACTTCCACTTGAACTTAATTCTGTGAATTCTTACTCCCGATCATTCCATAGCATCACTTGGGTTCTCAATTTGGTTCTACGCCATTTACGATCCTCTATCTCTTCTCCTCCTCTGTGTATTCGCCTCAACTCTGCCTCTTTGCGTTCACTGCACTTCGCTTGCATAAATATATATATGAAATTCTATGATACACTCAATCTATCATTCAACACTCAATCACACATTTATACAAGGTTTGAATTAATCTTTGTATATATAAATACAAACAATTAATTACAGAATGAGATCTTTGTCTCTCTGGCCTGATGTTCTAATATCAATGGCCTCTGTTTACATTATGCCCGTAGGCTTAAAACCACACTCTAGCTATCTATCTAGCCTCTAACTTTCTAACCTCTGACTAACTTCTGATCATGCCTTTTAGGTTTACACTTATACAAAGGGATTCTAAAACCAATTTCTGGTTTAGATCCATAAACTCCTCAACAAAATTCCTAAATATCTTCCTCGTTCCTAAAATTCCTCTCTAATCCATAAATTCATGAACTGACTCCTAATATGACTTTTACAATTAATTCTCAAACCACTCATCACTCAACTATCCTAAATTTCTCATGTTCTCCTACATTCGAGAACATTTACAATTATTCCTCACAATATTCGATTAAATCCTATTCTCATTAAAATCACTCAAAACCCTTAATAATTACATTAATCCAACATTTAGGAAATCAACTTCCTTAAAACACAAGACCCCCTATGTCTACTAAAATACAATGATTTTCCTTGAGCTGAATGCTCCTGCATCAGACTCCCAAAGTAGAAAATTTTCATGATCTCCTGATCATGTGTCTTCATATGTTGTTAGAAAACCTCCAGGGTCCCAAACTTTAGTTTGTAACTGTCTGAAAGCTCTGCACCTTTGTTGTTGCTGTATGTCTGCTATTTTCTGTTTCATCTTCCTCTCCTTGTCAATCAGGTCCAAATTCTGATTGATCATGCTTCCTGCTGCTATCATTTTCCTCCATATGGACTGCTTCATCATTAACTGCCACATTTCTTCAATATCTGTGTCCAACATATTCTTGGTTTGGTCCATACTTTTCCACTTACTGTTATTTCTTTCTCTCTGCTTCAAGTTGTTGTTGTTGTCCGCTAACTCTTCAATCTGCTGTTGGTTACTTTCATTTTGTAGTTGCTGGTTCCTTACTTGTTCTTCTACTCTTGCTCCAACTTTTGCTTTGACTCCTACGCTAACTGCCTCCCTTTCATCCTTACCCTCTTTCATGATTACCTCTTTCTGTGTTGAATCATGACTATCCAACGTTCTCTCTAGCAATTGAACATCTTTGTTCCATGGATTGAATTCTTCCATAGAATCTTCTTCTTCCATTTGGCTGCTTATCTGTGCTAAATTTTCTCCAGCATCTGCAACTAAACCTGCACTCACAAAACAATTGTTAAAGTAAAAATCATAAGGCTTCTATGCCTTATCTCCCTTTGGAAACGCATCAGTATGCTACTCTGCTTTTTCCTTATCTATTAGCACATCAATATGCTGATTTAAATTCCCAACAGAATTCACGAGACTGTCTGCTAGTCTCTCCTCCATACCATCTGCTTCTATGATGTCTCTCTACCCTTGTCCACTATAGTGAAATCCTTCCTCCGCAATCACACTATTATACTCTGAATTTCTCAGCAAATACTCCAGAAATTCAAGTTCTCTGTGACACTTCATAAGTACTTCATCATTACTTATGATTCATGCATTTATACTTAAATTATCAGTTTGAAAATCACAAGGTTCAATAGTCTCAACTGTTGCTTCACATATCAACTCTTCAGACTGATTTTCATCTCCTTCTTTCACAAGAAATTATTCCTGTGCTTTCACAGTTTCAAATATCAATGCATTATCAAATTCTTTCTGCTGCAATAAATCACTGCTTCTCTCATTTAAGAGACATTCTCCATCCTCCTTTACTTCAGAGTTTTTATCTTCTAAAAGATACTCTTCCATCCTTTTGACAACTTCAAAAAATGGCTCATCCTCTGCAAAACCTGTAATCACATCAAAGTTATTAGATTCAATAATACAGGGTTTTACATTTTCCTGTTGCTAGTCTACATTTATCCAACAATTCAGAAAATCATCAATGATTCCTTCTTCTTCACCTAGAACTTCACCCTGCTCTGGTTCACAAATGGATACTTCCATTTCCAATTCAACTTCTCTGAGTTCTTCAGATCTCAATTGAACACCAGTACCTGTTCAAGTTTCATCAGCTCTTCTGCTAATTGCATATTCACCTGTTGAGTTTTCTTCTCTTGTAGCCTCCTTTGTAATTTATGCCACCTCACTGGCTTTTTCCTCAAGACCCAACCTAATCTCTGGTTTTCCTCAAGTATCATCATCAATACATTGAGTTGTTCTTTCATCTCTGCAATCTCTTTGTCAAGCTCCTCTTGACTCATCCTCTTGCCATTTTCCTTGGCATTCTCTTTCTTCACCTTTCTTCTGCTGTGGTCTTCTTCAGAACCTCTGCTATGACTATCAATAGCCATCTTCTTCTCTATCTTTGTGAGCTCCTCACTCACTTACTATGAGCTGCATTAAAGCCTCTACAACAACAAGTCCTCCCTGCTACCACTTACCTCACCAAGCTTTCCTCTGTACTCGTTCTTTTGGCAAGCCCTTGGTTCTCTATCTCTGGAACCTCCTTTGAGCACCCTTCTCTGCTCCTTTAGGCTTTAACTCATCTCCACCTTCTCAAGAACACAACTGTCATCTTGTATTTCAATCACCATGAAATACTTGGTTCTGACCACTTCTTTTTTCACTTAGAAAGTCTTACCAACTTCCTTCATTACCTTGGAAATTCTACCCACATCCTTTTTGGAATTACCTTTGTGATATGCAACAATACCTCTGCAGTAACAAGTCTCCTTCATGCTACATATGCCTCACTAAGCTTATCTCCTCTAAGCTCAGCCTTTCAACATTTCTCTGGTTCTTTCCTTTGGAACCAATTGAGCACTCCTTTCTCTAGATTGCTTCAACCTTCACACCTTCTTATGCTGTCACCTGCATATCAATGTATAAACACATTCTAAAATCAAAACAGAACACATCACCTTACCTTCAAGATCTTATCATGATCTTGTTTCACCATTCCACCTATACCTTGAATGGATTGTCCTCTGTTTTTTGCATCTACAAGTTCTGCTACACATCACCTCTATGTGCCTACTTTCTGTCAGATTAGAATATGATCCTTCCTTGCTTGCATAAACATCTTTGACACATAACTTTGTTCTCAATTCTTTCACAAAGAATTTATTTGTTCTATTTTAACACCAATTGCTTCAGTTACAATTCTGCTCTGATACCAAATGACGCAGGGTTACCCCCACTTACATCCACAGTTTGCATGGATTATGCACATAGCTTGTTTGTCCCAGGAATTTTAACTCTATATTGAGTTAAATCTTCATTTACTAAGGTTTAAGGCCGCATTAATAAATCTCTATGTGGAATGTTTGATTAAAACCCAACATAGTCTAACCCTTCCTTCAGTATGCATGTATCGGGACTTTATCAACCCTCAAACCTTCACATATGACTTTATTTAAAGCCTTTCATTAAATCCTTCCTATTAGGGCTTTTAAACTCCTCATAACCTTCATTAATCTTGTTATAAACCTTCGTTAACCCTTTAACTGCATATATATAACCTTCCCTTCTTTAAACATTGGTTACATATATTTTAACACATAAAACCTTCCATCCTTTGATAACGTTGGATTATATATAAAATACACACTTAATCCTTCATAAACCATTTACAAAGGAAATACCACAAAACATACCTTTTACCTTTATACGGCCTCTGCACAAATATCGATGCATGCTCCTTTATCGCAATCGATAATCGCTCCTCCGCGGGTTTCATTAACAAAGGTCTCTATTGCATCTGATATGCAATTAACACAATATCGGATTTCAAAGCATATACAACTGTGCCTATAATGATATTGGGTCCGCCCTTATCATTTTCTTTTGTTGTGCCACTTCGATCTCCGAAGCCCTGAAGCCTAATCCTGACAGATGCTTTATCACTATCGGCGTATCGGTCCCATCGCACATCGTTATTTCTATTGTCGTTGTCCCTTGACCTTGCAATCTCTGATTTGCGATTAGATCGCGACCATTGATTTTGTCCACGATGAATCGGTAGTTGCTCATCGCTCTTGTCCAAGGCCCAATTCCAATCTATCCATAAGGATTTCGCTGATGCAATTTAATCCTGCCCGTTGATCTTCCAGATCCAACGGTTATTGTGCGTCGATACTTCACTTCTCCAATCTTCCTTTTTACTTAAATTTTACGTTATTTTTTAGTGTTTGCTGTGGTTCTCGGGTTTCTTCAAAGGTTTCGGCCTTTCGCTCTTCCAGTACTCAATTCACTTCCACTTGAACTTAATTCTGTGAATTCTTACTCTCGATCATTATGTAGCATCACTTGGGTTCTCAATTGGGTTCTACGCCATTTACAATCCTCTGTCTCTTCTCCTCCTCTGCAATTATTTGATACACTCAATCTATCATTCAACGCTCAATCACACATTTATACAGGGTTTGAATTAATCTCTGAATATATAAATACAAACAATTAATTACGGAATGAGATCTTTGTCTCTCTGGCTTGATGTTCTAATATCAGTGGCCTTTGTTTACATTCTGCTCGTAGGCTTAAAACCGCACTCTAGCTATCTATTTAGCCTCTAACTTTCTAACCTATGACTAACTTCTGATCATGCCTTTTAGGCTTACATTTATACAAAGGGATTCTAAAACCAATTTCTGGTTTAGATCCATAAACTCCTCAACAAAATTCCTAAATCTCTTCCTCATTCGTAAAACTCCTCTCTAATCCATAAATTCATGAACTGACTCCTAATCTGAGTTTTACAATTAATTCTCAAACGACTCATCACTCAACTATCCTAAATTTCTCATGTTCTCCTACATTCGAGAACATTTACAATTATGCCTCACAATATTAAATTCATATTCTCATTAAAATCACTCAAAACCCTTAATAATTACATTAATTCTACATTTAGGAACCAACTTCCTTAAAACACAAGACCCCCCTATGTCTACTAAAATACAATGATTTTCCTTGAGCTGAATGCTCCTGCATCAGAAAACTAGCAAATATCATGATTGGGAGGCTAGTTATTCCTAAGCATTTGGATCCTAGCAAATTAGTAATATTGAATGTGCATATCAACCAAAACTTGATCCAAAACTCCTTGATAGAGATAGGGGTTTCAATAAATGTCATGACTAGGGAAATACTGTTGAAACTAAACCTTTAGGGATGACTAAGACATAACACTACTATACTTTATCTTGTTAATAGGTCAATAATAGAACTTGGAGTATCCCAGTAATATATTACTTCTCTAAGCTAAGGCCAAATTCAATGGGTATCCTCTCATCTTGGGAAGGAAATGGCTAGAAACAATAGATGCATACATCAATTGAGAGCATGCAACTTGACTATCACAAATAGTCAATCCTAAAAACAAATTTCTCTTTACCCCTCTAATTAACCATTAACAAAAGAAGATTTGTGGGTAGTAGAATAATACAAACTTATCCAAACCTCCATTGGAAATATGATTATACTTGAAAGTGGGGTGAAACAATATAATGGAAAATTTAATTAATCCAAAACACTTGAATGCATATATAATATCAATTACAACATCAACATAAATGTACTCTAGATATATATAAGAAATTTATTTTATTATTGGATGATCTTGTAGGCACCAACCTACTATTACATTGATTTTCTGGCACCAACTAGAAGGAGGCACCAATTCTCTAAAATGTTTTACTAGCACCAAGCAGAAGGAGGCACCAACCCCGTGAAACTTTTTACTTGCACCAACCAAAAGGAAGCACCAACATGAAATTCTTAACTGGATCCTATATTTATATCTTCAACTCTCTTTTGTGCTGCTCCTTTGTTTTGCATGTCACTCCCTATTTTGTCTCTTCAACTCGATTTCATCCACATTCCTTATATATTACTCCTCTATTATGTATTTACAAAATCTGATCTTTTGGAGGCCACACTTTGCTCTTCTTATTCAACACTTAGACAACATCCTTGCATATCAACTTAACATAGTTCACAATTTTGATTGCATCTAGATTGAAAAACTTCGCACATCTTCCATAAATTTCATTTCTTAGACTTGTTTCACACTTCACACAATAGAACCACCGCAAGCGATTACGCAAGACTAAAATCACTTCTATTAATATCGATCAAATCACCCAAATTCCAAACTTCTTTGGCTTATTTATACTAGACTATATTGGGAATTTCATGGCAGGCGTGACATATAATCTGGATATCATATTATTTTTCTATTGGAAATATGGTCCCAATGACCCAAATTATTTTCATATTCCCTTGGCTCCTGAGGGGTTTGTCTTTGCATACATGTGACCTTTCAATATAATAATTCTTTTCAGACATTTTAACATATTTGGATCCAGGTCCACTTAGTTGTAATGTTTTGTTGGACACTCAAATTTCCTTTGTTAGCTCCAAGTACTTTGACACTTATCATTTTGTGGCCCAAGGCTGGGACTAACGATGAAGATCGAGTGCTTAAGCCCCAAGAGTGTTTAGGTTTGGACCCGTGCAAATCTCCTAGTGTTAAATAATAATGAACTTCTAAAATGAATCCATTGATTTGATTAAAATCAATACTTCACCCCCCCAACTATTTGAACTTTAAAAAAGAGGTGGGGGTCTACCTTCTTTCCTATGTGTAATAAATATCCATCAAATTTTTAAAGTGCACCCCATGATTCAATCAAAACATGCAATAAATAAGTCACTTTAGGGACCCCTCGACTATCAAAACTTTAACGAAATGGGGGTGGGGTCCAATTTTTTTCCTATGTAGTTTACTGCCGCAATGTGGCACCACATGAGGTTAATTTGGCCCATTGCATGCCACTACCTCTATGCACTAATTTATTATGGAAAGCGGGCCATGTTGTGTCCACATCACTACCATGCTGCTATTTGACACTTGGCATGCCATGTCATTGCCACATCATTACCAAGTGTCACTCAGAAAAGGGCCACTTGGCCAGCCAAAAAGGCTAAATATGGGTGCCATGTGTCACCCTCACATGATTCCACATCATCATCTAATCTATCACTGTCACTCTATCATCCATGTGGATCCACATCACACCTCTCCTACGTCATAACAAATACGGGATCAAGTGCATTCCTTATCTTAATTATTATGCATGTGTTAGCCCAATAGCTATATGGGCCATTATATTAAAACATCCACACACATTGGATCTATTATGTGCATAAGAATACTTGAAAATTTGTGCATGTTGTGAGCCATTAGGGGAATTTTGAGGTCTAAAACGATCCTCCTAAGAAAAATGTACAACCAAAATAAACTTTATAAGAACCAATAAGATTCAATATGATGATGTCAACCATGGGGGATGACTCACCATTTTTGGAGTAAAAAAATAAAACGATTAAAAAATAATAAATTAATAAAACTACTTTTTCAACTCATATTTTCAACTTATCTCCCTAATGTTTTACTCAATTTTGGAGCAGGAGTACTCGTTGGATGTAAAATTTAATTCCTCATCCAAGGAGTATCCATGTTGCATACTTTTGATGGAACCTTCTACATGAAAAATGAGAAATACATGAAAAACGTGATTCTAATCACATTTTTCATGTATTTCTCATTTTTCGTGTAGAAGGGTCCATCGAAAGTATGCAACATGGGTACTCCTTGGATGAGGAATAAAGTTATGCATCCAATGAGTGTTTTCACTCGAAATTTGAGTAAACCCATTGGGAGATAAGTTTAAAAAGTAGTTTTTTCTTTTTTCCCTCTAAAATTTGATGTTGTAACCTAATATTATTTTATTATTTCCACTCTTATTTTATGATTTCCTTGGGAGGCCCATTTTAGACGATAAAAATCCCCTAATGCCAATACCAACCTAAGCCATTGTATTAAGTCATTCTCTGCCATTAGCTCCATTGTGTGCATGACAAAACTTTGAACTCCACACATGTTTATTTCCAATGTTAATCTAGGCCATCAAATCAAATGATTCTCCACTATTGGATCCATCGTGTTTTGGACCACATATTAACCTTCGTGCATGTTGTGCACCTGATATCGATCAGAGCCATTGATATTATTGGTGGTGATGAATCACAGTCGTTGATTTTTCATTCAATGCTTTCACCATTTACTTGAATACATACTACATCAACAAACTAGTTCTATATTTTTTTGATCCTACTCTTCTTACTCCGCATGATCATTTGATGCATTTTTAAGCCCTCAATCTGATCTCCTATCAAATTGAGGGCTTAAAAATGCTCTTTTTCCATATTGTTGGACATTGTCTTCTAAGGGAACAATCTTCGTTTCCTTGGTTTTGAGATCTATTTAGACTGCTTCTGCAATCTCTTTCTTTGTGCCCACAAATTTTTTATATGTAGCATTCAACATAATTCAATAAAGGAGAAAAATAATCACCTTTTCTAACACTACTTTCATACAACCTTTAGATTTGCCACTTAAATAACTATTCATTGGATTTTTAAGAAATTATTTACTTCCATAGTTTCTTCTTGCATAGGCTCTACAATTATTACATGAGTAGTAGTATCCATAAAATAAATCTTGGTACCTAGATTTATATTTCCTACTAAAAAGGATAACTTTGTTGAATCCACTTTGCTTGCTTCCTTTTCTATAATGTTTCTCATCCATAATTGTATTGGTGCCTTTTAGTGTATGTGCATGGCTGCCATCTTTTACTTTTTAATGGTTCCTTTTAATATCTCTTGGATTTTTTCTGAATGACTTATCCCTGTTTGGATGAAAGAAGATTCATGGCCTTGCTAATCCATTATGTTGGGTGTGGAGCCTGATTATCTTCTGTATTCAAAGGTATCGCCGCATTGGACCCTAGTTTGTAATGGGGTAGAAACGTCGCCCGTAAAATATTCACTACAGTGGGGGATCAGGGGCAACGCCCCCGAAGCTAAAAATATATGTAAAATTGCCTTGTAAAATGTTGTAATTTTGTAGTCAATCTAGGCCGTTCATTAGGCGGAGATTTGACAGTAGAAGTTATGTTTAATTTAGGGTTTTTTGCCCTAGAAGGCAACCCCTCGCTACATATGAGGGAATTGTATTGCATCTATGTAGATCTGTATTCTGAGTGAGGAAGAGAGAGGAGATTGAGAGCGAAGAGGGAATTATACCGGATCTGCTATAGATTTTATTTCTTAAGTTTGTTGGATAATATAAAAGGAAGGACTGACTGTTTCTCTGTGGACGTAGCCCAAACTGGGTGAACCACGTATATCTGTGTCTCTCTTGTTTTATGCGTTTTCTGTGTTTATATTTTTGCAATATTTTATGTGTTCCATTGCTTTGTAATATATAATTTTGTAACACATTAAGCTATTATTGAGTGCATTAGCATAGCTGGTGGGTTCCTTACATCCCTTTTTTGTTTCTGTTGAGCTTGACTCTCCCTTGTTGTTCTTTGGATTCTGTTCATAACCAATATTTGTCTTTATTGATGGAAATATATGACAACTGGGGATGTGATCTAATGACTCAATATATTTTATTATATTTAAATTTTGATTCAGCTGATTTGAGACATTTTCTAATTCCTTTCTCAAAAAGAAAATTTCTTCTTCCAACTTCTCACAATGTCCTTCCTTTTCTTTCCATTTCTTTGGAATATTCTCCTTTATTCTTTTGGTTTTTTCTACTTCATTTTTCAAAATAATGATTGAATCTACATCACATCCTTTATCCTTGTATTCTTGCAATTGTTGTTCTAATTGATTGACCTTTTTCCTTAGTTGTCTTAACTCTTCTAGGGAACTTACGAGTTCTCCCTCAAAATCCACTTCCTCTTCAATCTCTTCTTCAACATTTTGATCATTCATGGCTATGAATAATATTTCTCTTCTCTCATCGCCAGACATGTGTTCATTACTTTCACAATCTATATCTTCTTTGGAGTACAAACCTTTCTTTTTGATATATCCTCTTATTTCATGATCACGAGATTTGATTTTTTCTTTATCATCACTATCATTTGATTTTGCATATGGACGCTTAGATGCATAGTGACCTATGCTACAAATAGGGCTTCCTCTTCTTCTGATTCATGACTAAAATCTTCATGGATATTTTTCTTGTTTGTTTCTTTATCCGCATTAAATTTGGATTCTCTTGATATTTAATTATGCTTCTCTATTCTAATTTTGTATGTAGTGAGAGTTCCATGAACAGTATGCATATTAAAATATTGAATGTATGATAATTCCTCAATACTTCAAACTTTTGGATTAAGTCTTGAGGGAAGGGAAATAATTTGTGAACAACTTTAGATTCCTTAATTGTCTCGCCAAGACTTTTGATAATGTTGATTTTCCCATCTAAATGAAGAAAGAATGCTGCAACTTTCTCATCTTCATCCATTTTCAGACTTGTGAAGTGAATTCTATAAGTTTGCATCTTAGCCTTATTTACTTTTTCATCTCCTTCATAATTGCTTTGAAGCTTGTCACAAATTTCTTTGGGTGATTTGTAATGCATTACTTTGAAAAATTATGTGCCTGATAGTCCACTTAATATGTATTTTTTTTTTACCTTGCATTATTTGCATAGAATAATTTTCCGTTTGCATTAGTTGGAGGAGTTGCGGGTACCTGATAACCATTTTTAATAGCCATTCAGACATCAATACCTAGAGAAATAATGTAGGTATGCATTCTTATTTTCCAAAAGGAATAATTTGATCCATCATATATTGGAGCCTTTATTGAAGAAGATCCCCTATGATTGGCCATGTTCCTTTGTGATCTACCTTATAGTGATTAACTGTTATTGAAGGGACCTATTTTGACACCAATTGTTGGAAATATGATTATATTGAGAGGAGGGAGGGGGTGAATTAGTATAATGGATAATTTAATTAATCCAACACACTTCAATGCATATATAATATCAAGCACAAAAAAAAAATGTACACTAGATATATATAAGAAATTTATTTTATTATTGAATGATTTTGTAGGCACCAACCTACTATTACATTGATTTTTTTGCACCAACCAGAAGGAGGCACCAACCCTCTAAATTTTTTTACTGGCACCAACTAGAAGGAGGCACCAACCACCCGACATGTAGTTTTACTAGCACCAACTAGAAGGAGGCACCAACCCCTTGAAAACTATAGGAACCAACCTAAAATGCTTAATTGAATCCTTTCTTGATATCTTCAACTCTATTTTGTGTTGCTCCTTAGTTTTGCATGTCACTTCATGTTCTGTATATTCAAATCGATTTCATCCATAATACTTCTATATTTCTCCTTTGTTATGCATATATAAACTCTAATTTTTTGGATGCCACATTCTGTTCTTCTTATTCAACACTCAAGCAACATCCTTGCATATCAACTTAAAAAACTCCACAGTATTGATCACATCTAGATTGAACAACTTCAAACGTATTCCATAGACTCCATTTCTTAGACTTATTTTTCACATCACACAATAGAACTACTATAATAATTTAGATTCGGGTGCACTTAGTTGTAATGTTTTGTTGGACACCTAGATTTCCTTTATTAGCTCCAAGTGCTTTGACACCTAGAAATTCATGACCTAAGGATAGGACCATAGGCTGAGAACGAGTGCTTAAGCCCCAAGGGAACTTAGTCCTGGACCCGTACAAATTTCCCTATGTTAAATAACCACCAAATTCTAAAATTCACCCATTGATCCAATTAAAACCGATGAGGGAGAAGTCACTTTGGCCCCCCTCGAATATTTGAAATTTAACAAGGGGGTCTAATTTTTGTCCTATGTGCAATTAAATATCCCTAAATTTTTTAATGTGTGCCCCATGATCTCATGATATGATAAAAAAGGACGATGAAGAAGTCACCCCCCCCTTGACTATCCAAATTTTAATGAAAGAGGGGTTTTGATTTTGTCCTATGCGGTTTATGATCTAGGTAGATATTGGTGGCCACTCATCTATTCCACTTGGACCCCCAATACAGTTTCTTTTTATTTTCCTATTTTCTAAAACAATTTCCTATTTTGAAATTTTTATATTTTTGGCAGTTTTTCGTGTCTTGAACTTCCAGAGCCATTTTGAGGCTCTAAATAACGTTTTTTGGGGAAACAGGAAAATGGGAGGCCTACATAACTTTTGCTTGTAGTTGAAGTTGTTGTCCTTAAATAGATATTTCTAATGAGGTATCGTGCATTCCAAACAGAGATCAGAGATTAAAGTTACGACCCTAGGAAGTTGATGTTCCAACTAACCCCAATGGGGCCCATAAGCTTTTGGTGCTTCATATCCTCAGGTTAAGTTTTTGGATGTTTAGGGTTTTCCAATGTTTCTTAATGATAGAAAGGCTTTTGAGCCTCATTGTAATACAATTTATAAGGAATGAAGGTGTCAAATATATTCTCAGAGATAAGCTACCATTGCTCAAGTTGTATGCTTCCATTCTACATGTAAATAATTTTCGGTATTTTCTATTAATTAATTGAAGTTCAGTTTTTGTTGTAGCTCTATGTTTTTGTTTAAATATGTATTCCATTTCATTCCTTTATAAATATGGATCAGTGGTATCAGATTGGTCTTCTCTTTCTCTAATTTTCTGTGCATGTCCCCAATGAGGTTAGAATATAAGGAGTTTGGACATTAACCGGTTGAGCCCTTGCTAGACCGGCCTTGCCGACCCCGACGACCTCCCATGGAAGAAGAAAAGAAAGACGAGGAAGTAGGATATCCTTTCAAACTGTTGCTTGAAGAAGCACTCGAGCGACAAAGGGACAATGTGATGGATAAATTTTCCCAAATCCTTCAGCGGTTACCAGTGGGTGAAGCATCTTCATCTAACAATCACTTTGGAGGTGCCACCCCCTTTAAGGTACAAGTTAACTTTGAAATTCCTATATTTGAAGGCCAGATAGATGCAGATACTATATATAGATGGTTAAATATACTGGAAGGTTATTTTTTGGTCCATAGTTTTTCCAATAGGGAAAAGCTTACTTTTTCACTCCTCAAAGCTGCCTCCCACATCCAGGATTGGTGGGAAAACAACTTTGAGAAGAGGGATGAGAAGGAACCCTCACTATTTTTAGCTGCACCCACTTCAAATTCTTTCCGAGATGCTTTCAAGGAACAATACTACCTTGTCGGGAGCTATGAAGATAAGTACATAAAATGGAATGTAGAGAATCCTGTAGATTCACGAGCTCATGTAATCTACTAAAACAATAGTAAAGAATCTACTTCTACTCTTTACATCGGAAGCCCATAAATATCGAGCAAAATAATAATCGAAAAGAAGAAGAACATCAATAGCACATAACAGAATAAGTTTTCCCAGGGAAAGCCACAACTAAAACCCCCACTATCTGTATTGCATTAATCGGAAATCCAAGATGATAATACAATGCTTGTTCTCACAAGAACAATCCCAACACTTAGTATAATCAATTTCCCAGCTCACAAGAAAGCTCAATCCAAATCCAGGCCTCTTCTCTTCTCTCCAAGCCTCCTATTTTCTTGTGTCCTTAGTCAAATACAATGAATACAATATGCTCTGCTCAACCTTGAGCTTAATATGCACAAGTATTTCCTATCCTTTGCTTGATGACTTCCTTTGGCCAATACTTAGAAAAATTTCCAAACCTCCAAGCTTCTAATTCTTTGCACAATTCCTGAGAGAATTAGCTCATATTTAAAGGTAAATTCCTCATCCATAATTGCACAATCCAAAATTAGGTCCTTCTCTCATTGCATGCATGATATTTACAACTCAATAAATCATACAACTGATAATACATCGTCCCTGCACTCTAATATCAACTGGGTCTCTAAAGTGACATGCATGAGTTTCTTATGAGGGAATCTTAAATTAACTGGAGTAGCACTAGTTGAGTGCATTAGTGCACCAACTAATTGTTAACTCACTATTAGTTCCTCAAACAATTTGGAACTAATTTAACTGAACTTAACTCAGTAAACTGAGTTATCTAATTACAACTCACAATTAACTCATCCTAGACCCCTATAAAATATAGGGAGAACATATACATAACTTCATAAAGACTTCCAACTAAAAATTCCTAAGCTAATTAAGTTAATTAAACTTAAGTAACTACTTACAAGTTGCTATGAGAATAGAATTCGATTTTTATTCTCAGTTTAATTCAAGGAAAAATTAAACTAGAATTTCTGGATTCTATTTTTAACATTTCTTGTTGCTATTTTCAACATGGAACACACTATGATAGGAAAGGGAGCAATACGTGTCAAAGTTCATAAATATTTTTCATACCCTACACAAAAGACTAGGTATCAAGGACTCTGATTGAAATATGTACTCAAATATCGTGGTTGTATACACAAATAGATCCAGACAAAAATCGAGTTCCTGGACATCTTCTCGCTTGGCGTGACATACTGATATGTTGTCAAGGTTGAGCAAAAATTTAAACAAAAGAGGCAGGATTTTGGATCTGCAAATACGAAGTAGGGAAAGAGCACCTCCAATCTGCATAAAAAAGGACCGAGCCAAGAAGAAATGACCTAGGACAACCCCTTGAAGCCACAATCAAAGAACAACAAAAAGAAGACAAAGAAATACATAAGAAAGTGGTGTGAGTTCCATAAGAGCCCCACTCACATCACAAATGAGTGTCACATGAAGAATTCATTGGTGGTTGAGTTAAAAGCTTCTGAATTAGATGCATATTCTGATTCAGAGCTGGAACTCAACAAGGGGAGAAAAATCATTGATGTAGAACCCAATGTTTCCATTTCCACCACTAAGGTCAAGAAGAATGAGCTCGAAGATCGAGAGGAGGGTGAGCATCTCTTCCACTCACGGATGTGGGTGAAGGGTTCACCATTTGCAGTTCATTATCAACAATGATAGTCAAAAGAACCTCATCTCAGCTAAGGTCACGAAGTAGTTGGGCCTAATGGCAACACCACACCCACAACTGTACACCATCAGATGGCTCCACCAAGGGCATGATTGTCGTGTTAATTAGAAATGCTACCTACCCTACAACATAAATCCCTTCACAAATAAGGTACTGTGTGATGTTTCTCCCCTTGAAGTTTGTGATGTCATGTTGTGTACGAGTCTAGACCTCACACTGTTACTATTACTTTGGGCAATAAGCTACACATGATACCCTAGGTAGCCCCACCTACTGAAATTTCTTTAATATATGCTAAGAAATGCAGTAAGATCATCTCCTAGACTGAGAAATTTGTTTTCTTTCCAATTCGATCTCAAATTAAGGGGAAGATCATAGTCACATCCATGGCCCTTAGAAAGGGTTCCTCCATGTAATGGAATCTGGTGGATAAGGTCTTGAAAGAATGCAGGGACATCTTCTCCTCACCCACATGTTTACCCTTACACTGTCAGGTCAAGCATTTGATCAATTTGACTCCCAAAGCACCTTTACCAATGAGCCAATATACCACCGCTCTCTTTTGGAAAATGAAGAAACCAAGTGGTAGATATAGGAGTTTCTACAAAAGGGCACATTCGACCAAGTATGTAAACTGTGGGAGCCCCATTATACTTGTACAAAAGAAGGATGGGACCTGGAGACTCTGCATTTATTATCAGGAATTGAATAAAATCATTGTTAGGAACAGTTTTCCAATCCCTTGGATTGATGACCTCCTTGACTAGCTTAAGGGGGGAAAGTACTTTAATAAGATAGATTTTAAGTCTGGCTATCACCAAGTTCCAGTAGAACCTGCAAATGTATGGAAGACTGCCTTCAAATCTAAGGAGGGCCTTTTTGAGTGGTTGGTCATTCCCTTCGGGTTGACAAATTCCCCTACAAATTTTATGAGGTTGATGGATGACACCTTGCAGATCTTCTCCAACTTGTTTGTGGTTGTATGCCTGGATGACATCCTCATCTTTAGTAAGAGTTGGGAAGAGAATTTGCAACATATTCTGTAGGTCCTTCAAATCCTGCGATAACATAAAGTATGTGCCAACTTGGATAAATGCACCTTTGCTACGAACCAAGTCTAATGTTTAGGTTACATCATTGATGAGCAAGGCATGCATGTGGATCTAGATAAGATCGAAGTCAATCCGAATTTCCCAAATTAGACCATTCTATCTGAGCTTCGTAGATTTTTTGGCCCTGCCAATTTCTATTGAAGTTTCATGTTGGGGATTCTCTCATATCACTTGGCTTTTGAGTCAAGTTACTAAGGGTGGAGTGAAAGAAATTTTTTTCTAGTTTGAGTCCCAATATAAGGCATTCATTGAGTTGAAGCACCGCCTTTGTTATGCACCAGTGCTCACATTTCTAGACCCACAACGACCATTTGAAATTGAGATAGATGCCTCCGACTATGATATTGGTGCATTTCTCACCCAACAAGGGAATCCATTGGCCTATCACAATGAGACACTCTTCAATACAATTCATAAATACCCCACCTAATATAAAGAGATGTATTCCATTGTGCATGTCGATCAACAATGGAAAAATTATATTCTGTTGAAGGAGATGATCATTTGCACATATCACCAACCTCTTCAATTTATACAAACACAAGGGAAGTTGCAAAATGACTGCCATCAGAAATGGTCCACATATCTACAAAAATTTCATTTGAACATTAAGTACAAGAAGAGTAGCACCAATAATGTGTCAGATTGGCTCAATCAACCACTGGTTGTGGCGCTGACCATTGTTCTCAACTCTTGTGGGAACAAGACTTCTGGATGGCCGTAACTTTACAAAAATGATCCAAAATTCACCACCACATGCCATATGTTGATGGATAGAAAGCAGTTTATAAACTTCTACCTCTAGGGTGCACTGTTATTCCACTTGGGACACCTTTGTGTTCCTTAAAGAAAGCATGCCAAGATGATTTGGGAGGTGCACTATAGTCGGGTTGCAAGATGCTTTGGTGCAGAGAATATAGTTGCAGCACAGAAAAAATATTTTTATTGGTAAAATCTCTGACAGGATGTTGGAAAATATATTAGATTCTACACTACTTGTGCCATTGACAAGCCAACCATTAATAAGAGAGGGCTGTATACCCCTCTGCCTACTCCTAGCCATCCCTGGGAATCCATATCCATGGAATATATGTTTGAACTTCATTCTACTAATCATGGCAACGATTGTGTATTTGTGCTTGTCCACAGATTTTCTAAGATGGACATATTGGCTCTCTACAAGAAGAGTATCACAACATAAGCCACTACCAAAATCTTCTTTGAACGAGTGTGGGCCATTTCAGGATTATATAGACCATTATATTATATCGACATAGCAAGTTCCTAATCACATTCTGGTTGAGCCTCTATTCATTTTTGGACACCAAGCTCACTTAGTCGACCATTTTCCACCACAAGACTTATGGCCAAACAAAGGTCTTCAACAAGATGATAGTGCACATACTATACATGTACAACTCTAAGAATCCATGAACACAGGATGAGAGTATTCCTTGTGTTCAACATAACTATAATAGATCTCTTCGTAGCTCTATTGGCCACAACGCCTTTCAAGTGGGCCTAGGATTTCAACCATTATGTCCCATTGTTGTTGTAATGACTCTTGCAGCTACATAGGAAGAATCTGCACATGTTCAATCTGAAGCTCATAAATCCACCAGGTTTATTGAACTCATTTAACACATCTACCAGTAAGTTCATGACATCTTGCTTAAAGCCAATTCCAAGTAAAAACAACGACATGATCAACATCGGGTGCCACCTACGCTTTAGGTGGGCGACAAGGTTTGGTTGCAATTGTAGAAGGAACGCCTTATCAGAGCCCATCGAAAGCTTCAACAACTCTGATACGGGCCTTACACCATCACCAAGGATGTGGGAGAGAATTCTTTTGAGATCAATATTTCCCCATTCCTTAGCTTGCACCCAGTATTCAATGTGGACCACCTTCGACCATAATTTCCACCATTGATGGACACATAAAAATTGCTGACCAACTGACACCAACAAAGATCAACTCAAATTGCATTGAAAAAGAAAAAATGATCAGATCATTAATTAAAATATTAAGAACACTTTCCAATAGAGGATCCAATTGTATCGAGTTTTCAAAGCTAGCTAATTCCTGCATCAAGGCAAGTGGCTCACCAGGGACCAAGTTCAACATAAATTTCTCTATCTCATGGAGCCACTAAAGACAATGGGGACCATTTCT
Organism: Pinus tabuliformis; assembly: GCA_031772625.1. Classification (NCBI taxonomy): domain Eukaryota; kingdom Viridiplantae; phylum Streptophyta; class Pinopsida; order Pinales; family Pinaceae; genus Pinus; species Pinus tabuliformis. Next base: position 1,016,074,753 of record CM062820.1, on the reverse strand, counting down.
TCGTAAGGGGGGAGGACTAATCTAGGTGGATATTTGTTTCCATCTACCTATTCCACTTGGAACCGCAACACTGTTTCTTTTCAGTTTCTTATTTTCTAGCACTATTTCCTATTTCAACAATTTTCTATTTTTGGCAGTTTTTTGGGTCATGAACTTCCAAAGTTGTTTTGAGGACCTAAATGATGTTTTTTGGGAAATAAGGAAATGGAAGACCAATTTTCTTACCCTTTGCAGTCAAAATTTGTTTTCCTCAGATAGATATTTCTAACAAGGTATCGTGCACACCAAATGAAGATCAGTGGCCAAAGTTACGACCTCGGTAAGTTGATGTTCCAACTAACCCTAGTGAGACCCACAAGATTTTGGCACTTTATCTCCTAAGGCTAGGTTTTTTGATGTTTAGGGTTTTCCACTGTTTCTTAATGATAAAAATTCCTCCAATCCTCATTGTAACATAATTCAGAAGGCATGTAGCCATCACATCTCTCCTCAAAGATATGATACCATTAACCGAGCTGGTTTGCTTCCGTTTTGCATGTAAACAATTTTTAGTATTTGCTATTAATTAATTGAAGTTCAATTTTCACTATAGCTCTAGGTTTTTGTTTAAATATGTATTTTATTTCCTTCCTTCATAAATCCAGATCAATTTACTATCACAATGTCGCACCACATGAGGTTAATTAGGCGCACTACATGCATCTACTGCTATGCATCAATGACTTATGGACAATGGGACATGTCATGTTCACGTCACTTCCACATCACTGTCTACCACTTATAATGCCACATCACTGCCATGTCACTACCATGTGTCACTCAAAAAAGGGCCACTTGTCCACCCAAAAAGGCCTAATATGGGTGTTACGTGTCACCCTGACATGCTTCCACATCATCATATGATCTGTGTCATTCTTACTATATCATCCATGTGGATCCACATCATACCTTTCCCACATCATGCCAAATATGGGATCAAGTGCATTCCTTGCCTTAATTATTGTGCATGTGTGAGCCCAATAGCATTTTGGGACATTAAATTGAGACATCTACACTTGATGGGTCCATCACATGCATATGCGCACTTTAAGCTCTATGCATGTTGTGATCCTCATATCAAACTAAGCTATTGGATTAATTCCTTATATTCCACCAGATCCATCATGTCCATGATGGAACATTAAACTCTATGCATGCTTATATCTGGTGTTGATCTAGTCCATCAGATCCATTATGTACTAGAACACACATTAATCTCTATGCATGTTGCGCACTTGATATCGATCAAATCCATTAATCTTGCTAGTGGTGATGAATTGTGGTTGTTGATTACTTGGCTACTTGCTTTATAAACATACTCTATTTGGCCTATGATTTTTAGATCATACATTGCTTACTCTACATTATCATCTAATGCACTGCTTGATGACAACATTACCTTTCTTGATGCTTCAATCTTGCGTGAGTTACTATGCTCTATTGTCTACCCATTGGATTGATAAGAATATTTGCCTACTCAAATTTAGTTTCAACCTTGGTTCGACCCCCCATGTGTGTGACATTAGTCACTCTGGGGTTGACATCAATGAAAACACATTAAATAGCCTCTACCTATTTCCTTTGCATCATTGGCATAACCTTAGGTAGTAGACAATCTATGAAGATACCTTCATCTCTATTTTTTTTCAAAATTAGTACTTGAGTGCTGTGAAAATAAGCACCTTAGATGATGAATAGTTGTATGAAAATTTTGCTAATTGAAAAGTGTATTTATGGGTAAATATATTCATAGCTAATTCTAATAACCCTACTATCAAAACCATAGAAAATTCCCCCTCTAAAACTCTTAAAACCAACACCAATCTCATTGTTGATCAAGAACAAATTTTTTTTATTGTCCTGAAAAACCATGTTGCAACCTTTGCATGGGACTTTAGGGAGATGAAGGGAAACCATCCTTCCATCTATACTCACCAAATATACATCAAATAGGACTATAGACTCATCAAGAATCCTTAGAGGATGACGCACCTTGCATCTAAAAACATTGTTAAAGAAGAATTCCAAAAAAATTTGATGTTGGATTCATCTACCCAATTTTTAAGAGTGATTGCATTTCACCCTTAGTTATTGTCCCAAGGAAAATGGAAAATGGAGAGTGTGTGTATAATACATGGAAGTAAATAAATCCACTAGGAAAGACCATTTCCATTTCCTTTTATCAACCAAGTCCTAGATTCTTAGCAGGAAAGGATTACTTCCCACTTTTAAAAGGATTTAGTTGATATAATAAGATACAAATTGGTCTTGATGAGCAAGAAAAAAATACCTTTACCTGTCCTGGGGGTACTGTTATGAACCTTATACCTTAAAAATGGTAAGAAACAAATAATTATAGTTCACTTCAAGGGGGGAACCTCCTTTTAAAATGAATAAAACATACAAGACACTACTTTATGATTCTAATATTAGGTCTCCTTAGTGTGTGTGTATATATCTATATATATATATATATATATATATATATATATATATATATATATATATATATATATATATATATATATATAATGATACAATTATAATAAAATGGAACCATGAGAGGTTATATCCTAAATAACAATATAAGAATAGAAATGTAATCACTCAATATCTATGACTTAATAAGGGGTTTTAGGAGACAAATGATACAATTATAATAAAATGGGGCCATGCAAGGTTCTATCCTAAACAACAATATACGAGTAGAAATGTAATCACTCAATATCTATGGCTTAATAAGGGGTTTTAGGGTTAAATGTGGCTTATATAGGGCTTAACATGCCCCTCTTCATCAAACAAGTGTTGTACTCAACACTTGACTAATTGTTGGTGATTATGCATGACTAAGTCATCTTACCAAGTCATCCCTTCCACTGGTAGTCTCTTTTGTTTAATCCTTACTTCAAGGATTACTCTATTGCTTACTCGATTGCTTAATACTTGTTTAAATGATTATTTCTACTTCTGGTACACTTCCAAGCTACAAATCAATAGTATAGTCATGATCTCAAGTAGGTGGAAGACCCTTAGTCATTGCTCCCTTGGAATGATTGTTGATAACTTTATGGAGATCTCCTAACATAGATGATATTTACATTTTAGTATTTAGTGAACATAATTATGCAATTACACCTTGGTGCCCATTTTTCAGTAGTTTTTTCATTCCATTAGAGCTTATAACTTTATAGGGTTTCCCTTGGATACTTCTAAGATGAATTTCCTTGCCTTTTGAACTAAATTAAAGGTCACCCACTTTTAGCACAAGGATGGGAATATCTAATGAATACCTCCCCATATTGAGCTTATAATATGGAACTTCCTTGAACAATTTACGGTACCTCCATCTACAATCATTACATGAAACCTTTGTGTTGGATATATGAAAAAATTGAGAAATTTTGGTAATTTGTAATTAAATGAAGTTATGGCTATTGCTAGAATCAATCAACATTGTTAGATTTTTCTTTTAGGTATATCATTCTATCTTGAGGGTTTATGGAGTTTTTGGGGCCCCAGAGTCACACTATGTTGTGCTATAATGCAGAGCCTAGGAACATATTCAATTTTAATTTGTGGTTATGGTTTGACTTTCCGCTGAAAATATGCGTATAAATCACCTAAGTTTGTTTAATCTTGTTGAACATGTTTTTGCATTTTCAGGTTTCAAGTGTTCATTCATGCGTTTGAGTTCTTGATGTAAAGTTTCAACAAGAAAGTTGAAAACTAATGAAAAAATTGCAGCAAATTAAATCAAACATTGTTTCTTTTCATTGTGAATACTACCTTTGTTGAATGAATGTGTAAATTTTGTTGATACTTCTATGTTTATTTCAAATACAAGTTCCATGCACTCTAGTCACTTCACATAGTTCTTTCACAAAAAATAAAGAAACATAAAGAGCCATTTTCATGCATATCCATCATATTTTTAATTTATGTATTAAAATTTAAATTTATTTTGAGAATCCAGGTAAGGGAAATGTTAACAATTCAGAAGGGTTTTGCTGGGTATAATTTCCACTTGTTTTCAACTACAACATCCATGTGCTTTGGGTTTGACATGAAAGAAATAAAAGGATTTAAAAGAAGAGAAATATGGAGAACATACCTTAACAAATTAAAATGAGCAATTAAGAATTCATTTCAACGTGTTAAAATCAGATGGACAACTGGGAAATTAAGAATTCAACTCTAAGAAAACATATTAATTTGAATTTTGCATTTTCATTTAAAATCCATATAAAATTTTACCAAAAAATTAAAGGTACTCTTCAATAATATTGATAAATGCTACAAAAACTAAAGAAAACAATCATAAGGATTTAGAGTTTTCCTTAATTAACAATCACATCTCAATTTCATACCAAACTAGTTTTACAACATAATCTACCATGAAAAATCTCTATAATTGCATTAATATGGTGCGAAACTCAAATTAAAAGGCGGGTTTTAGAATTACATGGAAAAGAAGCACTGAAAGCCCAAGACAAACTTGAAATCCCAAGACAAAGTTCAAAATTCTTCCTTACAATAACTTCAAAATCCCAACAAATTCTAGGACATTTTTGACAGAGTTTCCCCTACACCAATTTTTTTTCTGCCAAATTGCATCAAAATGAGGCCTATATATAGACTATCAAGAGTCAAGCTGCTAGCCCTAAACCACTAGTGGTATTAATAAACCACTAGGAATATTTTACAAAATGCTAATTGTCTTGTAACTAACTTCTTCTAGAAGTTTCCAGAAAAATTCTAGCTATAGGGTGGGTCCCGTCTGATTTAGTTGTAGTAGGCTATCCTTCTCTCTCTTTATCATGGGCTAGGTGTCTCTCTCTCTTGCTTGGGTGTTGGTTTAAGTGTGCGTATCACCTTGGCTGGGTTGTTAGTGGTGTCGACCTTGGTTGTGTAGATGCTATTGTTGATTGTTGAGGTCGTCCCTGATGTTGCTGTGAAGACCTAGAACTTAAGCCCGCCTTTGCCAATGACACTTGTGGAATTGGCACATGTCCCATTTGAATAAATAATTTATATAAATACATCATACCTCTCAATTCCTTTCCCAAAGGAATATTGCATGATTGTGTGTCCAAAATGGTTCCTTCTAAAGTTGTGATTGTTTCATAATCCACTTTACCCTACTCTTTGAAAATATTCTTTAATATGAAAAAAAATTCAAAATAACCTTCATACAAATTCACAATGTCCTTTCCATGCAGTAGCTGACCCTCCTCCCTGAAGCCTTTATGATCTTCTTTAATGTTGGTGAGGCACTTCATGAGGGCTTCCTTGGAATATAAATCCCCGTTCCCATCAAAGAACAACTGTAATTTCCTCTTGTATAATACTTCACATCCTATCCTTAAAACCTTGTACTTCATTTGACAGTGCCGATGCTTTCTTTTCTACTAGTATCACCAAATTTTGTTTCCTCTTGATCTGGTTGGCCCTCGCAACCCACCATGATATGTCAATATTTTCCTTGAATACCTCCTCCTTGGGCATATGATTAAGGAAATTTATGATCACTCTAGCCTTGTTGAGGAAGTCACCCATAATGGTATTAATTGCAGTCATTTCCCTATGGGCCCTTTTGACAGTTTCTATCTTCTCTTGGATCAACTCCATATGATCCCAATGCTTGTCTATTGTCTTCATGATATTGTCCCATATGATTCTTTTGGAAGCTTTGAAAGAGGACTTACTGGGGTGTTTCCTCCTCAAAACTTCCAATTCAACATCAATTTTCTAACTGCACTCTTAGGCTCGTTACAAATCCATCTTGGTACTCTCGAGCTCTTCTTCTTTTTTATTTAGTTCTTACTTATGAAGGAAAACAAGCCTTAGAAGCTAAAACGGAACCAAAATTCATTATTTGAATAAATTCAAGTATATCCTTGCTAGAAATGAAAGTAGATCTGCTAAATGACAATTTTTATTAACAAGAAGACTAAAAAATCCATGCCCCTAGATGCTAATTCGAATTGGTACTCATACAAATTTATGGGGAACATCCTCTTTGAAAGGAGACAACTTTCCCCTCCAAAATCCCTCAAAAAGTGGATTTGGTTCCCAATAGTAGGAATATTCATTAAATATTGAGCTATGGCTTCTCCTATAGTAGGGAACACATCCCTAGATGTTCTCAATAATCAGATATTCAGAATTTACACAATATTCTGCAAAATAAATAATATTAGGTACATAATAAGCAAGGAAAATTGAATTCCTAAGGACCCATTAAGACTATGAATTAACTATATAATGTGCAAGTAAGGGGGTTAAACTTTTTTTAAGTGTCTAGTAATGATCAAATGGGCCTTAAAATATATACAATTTAGAGGCCCGTTAGTTACTCATTTGCTTAATTTCTAGAGCAACTGAAGAGGTACTTCCACTCTCCTCTACTCCTAACCGTAGGTTAGTTTCACCATTATCTGTCCTGTAGCTAACCATCCTCGAGCTGGATCCGAGGTCTAAGGAAATTACATGTGTTCTATCGACCAAGATTGCATCAGTATCTTCAAGTAAGTTGTTTGGGATCTATGTTTCCATGCTGATGATACCAAGGGTTGTACAGGGTTCTCCTGGTACTGACTGGGTAACCATAACGAAAAAATCCTCTCCCAACATTTCCTTTGCTAATATTTTTATATTGATTTTCCCATGTCTCTTTGTAGGTTTTAACCCCATACAGAAATTACCTACTTACAAATTCTAAAACATAAAAAATAAATAATGCGAGAGAGGAACACATAAAACACATATACACAAAGATTTTCCCCTGGATCCCAAAACCGAGACTACCAGCTTGATTTTTTATTATGTTCCTTTCAATGTTACAATACATATTTATACATGCCGAAGCATCCAATACCATGGACCGAAAACCATCACGTCCAATACCATGGACCGAAAAACCATCGCATCCAATACCATGGACCAAAAACCATCGCGTCCAAAAAACATGTGCGAAAATCATGCACAAAACCATAGGTGGGTCTGCCCAACCTAACATAGGATCCAAAACCAAAATTTTCCAGGGTGCTGCCCCAGACCCCATAAAGTGGGGTTACGGGTGCCCTTCAAACCCCTTGTTAACTATGTGGAAAGAATATAACACAACCCAACATTCTCCCACTTGTTGTTTTCTTTCCATAGGGGACCACAAGAGAGCTTAGTCATTTTCCCAACCCTAAAATGCCCATTGTCTCTCTACACCAGGAGAACTTCTCAAAGCTCATAGATTTTGTCAATGCATCTGCAATATTCTTCAAAGTGTCCACCTTTACCAGCAACACCTTTTTGTCTTCTATCATATCCCTCACAAAGCGATACTGAACATCAATGTGCTTTGTCTTTGAATGATATGCGGGGTTCTTTGCCAAGAAAATTGCACTTTGGCTATCATAGTCTATCCTTATAGCTCCCTGTACTAACCCCATACTTGAACACAATCTCTACAACCAAACTACTTCCTTGCTTGCATGAGTGGCTGCCATGTATTCTACCTCTGTAGTTGATAGTGCCACTACAGATTGTTTCTTACTCATCCAACTGATTGCACCTCCAAATAGGTTAAACACATACCCACTTGTAGATCTTATCTGATCCAAATCTCTAGCCCAGTCTGGATCAACAAAACCATGAATATACAACACTCTATCCAATCCTGGTCTTCCTTGGTAGCACAAACCATAATCACTAATGCCACGCAAATACCTGAAAACCCACTTCACTACTATCCAGTGCTCCTTCCCTGGTTTTGACATCAACCTGCTCAATATTCCCACTGCATGTGCAATGTCTGGTCTAGTACATACCATTGCATACATCAGGCTACTGATTGCACTTGCATATGGAACACGGGACATGCCCTCTTACTCTTCTTGTGCATTGGGACACTGTGTTACACTAAAAAATGTCACCATGTCTATTTACAGTTAGTATGGCTCTATCAACAGTCATGCTATCCTCTTAGGCAAGTCTTATGCCTCTGCTCTCCATGTCAAACTCCAAAAAGAGAGAAAGTCTTTATAAATGTATTTATCTCTGGGTACGCAGGTTCTCTCAACCTTACCTGCGGGTACGCACCCAATGTTCACAAAAGCTGCGTACTTGTACGCTCTGTATGTAAAGGGGCAGGTGCGTCCCCCTGTAAAGGTCAAAATGCGCAAGTTTCATCTTTAAAAAGTTACTTGTAGTCATTTCTAGAGCATTCTAGAAGGTTGTTCGACGTGTATTGAGCGCCTCCAGATGGTTCATGTACCCCTACCAAAGAGGAACTTATCCCATCAATAAGGGAGCTATCCCATCCAAAGAGGGGATTATCCCATTGATGGTGGACCTGAATAACTTCCTCTAGAGCACTATAAATACAGGCATTGGGCCAGAAGGAGGGGAGTTTGGAAGCTAAACATTTCTAAGGGTAGATGCTGCTGGAATTAGGACTCCCATTTAGAAGCTTGTGAGGAGAGATTTCCATCTTTGCTTGTTCTATTTGGAAGTGGGTGAGCTTTGTCAAAGTAAAGGAGAACTCTTGATGGACCCTGGGAGGGACTTGCACAACACCAAGGCTCAGGTTGTATTTGTTCCTTTTGTTACCTATTAATGCAAATGAGTCCATTCTTCTCAATACCTTGTTATTTATGAGTTGTTTCATGTACTCCTTGGTCTATGTGTTAAATATGTTTTATTTTATGAGATTATCAAGTGCTATTTAATCGTTTGATTGTTAGTGGATGCAGGTTTCAAAGTGAAGGAGGAGCTCATCCGTATCAGCGAGGCTGGACTGCTACAACAGCGTGGGACTACAAGTAGGATCTAAACACTTGATTTCTTATATAGTAAATGCATGTTTAGAGAAGGATTGCTCTTATTTGTCTTGTTTGTCACTAGAGAGTCTTAGGCTCCTAGGGAGGTTGGTTGTGTCCGCACTATCGACTCTTTCCGCCTGACAAATTGGCGACTCCGCTGGGGACTCCATTGATGTGAAAGTCTTTTCCTTTGTATGCAACTTTGATCTGAGAAAAGTCACTTATTTTCTGGTTTTTGGCTCTGTGACTTTGTTTTTGGGTGGGTTATCTTAGGGATAGATTCAATTTAGTTTCTCTTGAATTTTCCAGTAGGACGCATCTTCTGAGTATTGCACAGTGCGTCCCTGTATGCACTGTCGCTGTGTGCACAGAGCGGGCCCGCACCTGTCTTAACGGGTTTCCTGCGTCCCCTGCTAAAATTTAAGAAAATTTCAATTTTTGCTTTTTTGCTCTTTAGATTTTGTTTTCAATTTGTTTTTACTGCCCAGATCCACTGGTTACCTGCCATAAATCTTCACCTCAGCTTTTTTCATTTGCATTCATGTTTTAAGCTTTCATCAATTGGGTGTTTTGAGTCTCTTTTTTGAGAAATTCTTGATTTGATTTCCTTTGGTCATTACTTGGAGGTTTGTCTCAGTCTTTTCACAATTTTTCATCTTTTTGCTTTGGTTTTTGCAAAAAAATTTCCCCCTCATTCGCCGGGGGGGGGGGGCTAAATTGTGTATGAGTGTTAATCGCCTTTGAGTGTTTTTATGTTTTGATCTTTGGAACTCTCACCCAATTTTCTCGACTTGCACTTGATTGGTTCTTAGATTACATTAGAATCGTCTTGTGTTTGAGAATTCTCTTGCATAGATCACATTTGCATAATTAGAATTCTCATTTTCAGAATATGAATGAAAAATGTGCATAGATTACATTTGCATACTTTTCAAGTGAATTGTGCTTAGATTACCATTGCATAGTTTACATTCTGAAAAATCAATCGTAGATTTAGATCAGCTTTCTTTGATTTGAATTTACACAAAAATAAAAATAAAAAAAAATGGTTTGGAATTGATTTGCATTAGTTTTTTTTCTTGATGAAATTAGTGCATTAGAGAATTTGTTATCTTTTCTCTTAGTGATCAATTTTTGCATTGTTGGAAGTGAATGGAAACTCTCTCCTTACTTTAGTTAGGATTCATCGAATTGAAAAGATTACATTATCATATTCGATTGCATTCAGTTGAGTCGGGTCATAACACCATTGGTTTCATATCCATTTACCCATTTCAGTAATAACAGCCTTAATAACACAACGCTTAATTAAAATTCATCTAGTGATTTTTACATTTCTAGGGCTCTGATACACCAACATAGCTTAGGCTAGTGTCTTGGAGTAGGAGAGTAATTAACTCTCCAAGACAGCAAAACCAAACAAGTAGCTCATCTTGTGGTAGGATAAATCCATCTGTTTCATTTGTACTCTGGGAAAGCTCCTCTTAAAGGAGAAGCACGAGCTCGTGTCTGAACCAGTGAGGGGATCAATCCTCCCTCATTGGGAACGACGCCAGACACGCACGTATTACAAACGGTAAACCTCGGATTAACCATTGTCGAGGAGCCAGGGGTCACTTGTCGGTAAACCTTGGATTATTGTCAAGGAGCCGGCAAGGGGATTGAGCTTGATACTCTGCCCTTGCGTGCTGTCGGAGTGTAGACTGTTCCCCCAGGTGCATTTGTTGCTGTTGGTAACCTTAGTGACCATTATCTTTAGGGTTCTACCCAAGGTGACGGTGGAGGGAAGATCCCACTGTACCTGGAACAGACGTCGGCTAGACTCACTTGGATTTTCTGGGGGGCTCACTTCACTCGAGACGGTTAAAGTGGAGGAACTTGGTCCAGTCTATTCATTAAGCAGGTTGTCGGGGTAACTGTTCCACCCACCACTTCTGTACTGAATTCTGCGATGTTGGATTTCATTCCCAACTAGTGTTTTCGGTCCGGAAGGTTACTGTTTGTGTATGGTTTGACTCCTAGATTTGATAGTGCGTGTTAATTTGTTTGTTTTTACTTTTAGAGACCATAGGTGTGAATTGTGAATTTTAATTGTTAGGTGTGAATTGTGAATTGTTAATTTTAGTTTTAAAATTGTTAATAAAATTCACTGAAGTTGAATATAATGGCAAATGTTCCGGAATTTATCAACCTAGGAACCCCTCCTAACGAGAATCCTAGTACTTTTCCTTACTTTGGAAATGTTGGTCCTCCTTATATGGCTACTTTGTCATTACCTGGATTTACAATAGGTTTACCGATATGGTTATTTTCAACTTCGTTGGCCCAAAATACTCCAATTGTTCCATCTCAACCGGATGCTTCACCTCAACAGAGTTCACCATCTCAACATCACCAACCTTCTGTTGACCCTTTACCTTCTTTGCCTAATTTTTCTTCCTCCATTTCTTCCTCTTCGCCTAGTAAAAGCCTTGATGCTAGTAACCAGGAGGCTAAGAAGAAGAAGAAAGGGAAGAAGAAGAAGAAGAAGAAGAAGCAAGATAAGAAAGAAGTCAACCAACCAACCATGGTTGTAAGTGTTGGTTGTGTTGAGGAAAATTCCGACATGCATCGTAAACCCAAATACCCTTGCAGGCTTTGTAAGGGTGACCACTTCCTTGTCAATTGTCCTGGTATTCCAAAGGTCTTGGAAGTATGGTCAGAAAAATCTCATCAACTTTCTATTGATCCATCAACCAGTGATAGTCAGGTTCCTAGGAAAAAGGGTAAAGTTAGGTTTCCTTGTAAGTTATGCAAAGGGAGTCATCAAACTCACATTTTCCCTCACATGGATGAAGCCTCAACATTGTTGGAAAAACTTACTGTTCCACAGCAAGAATTTCCAACTGGTTACCGTAAACTTTCTCCCAACCTACCGTCAACTGACGGAGTGATTGATCTAAATTCAAGTACAGTCAATCACACTCTTCCATTGGAGAGTGAAACTCATGTCACTCAGGTTGATGATCCATTAGTTGATCAAGTGGTCGATTCAATTTCACATTCGGTCGATCCCACTTTCCATTTAGAGAGTGAACTTCATACCGCTCAGGTTCTTCTTGTTACATCAGATTCTTCTATGCCGGGGGGCATTTCACCTGTTTCTACAGAACCCCCTCCAAGTACTGAGGTCTTTTCCTTTGATTGGAATAGACTGACAGAACCTCGTCTTCCTTCCTCCATCCCTTTCCAAATCATTGTCAAGGCTGGTAGTAGGGACCTACATCGTACTCAGGTAGATGAAGGTGCTTCTGTTAGTATTTTATCCTCAACTGTTTGGAAAGCTTTGGGTTCCCCTCAGCTTGCGCCTATTACGCAGAATCTGAAAGCTTTTAACAGAACCATTAGTGAACCTTTAGGGATCCTTCCTAAGTTTTCTATTACCTTGGAAGGTAAAACTGTCTGTATTGATCTTATAGTAGTTCGAGGTCCCTTGGATTTCAATTTACTCCTTGGGCGAGACTATGTTTATGTAATGAAAGCTGTCATATCGACACTCTTTCGCGTGATGTCTTTCCCTCACAATGGCAGTATTGTGACTGTAGACCAGCTTTCGTTCCCTAGTCTTGTTTCAACTACCAATAATATGACATCCCTAAATGTTCCTGATTCTAAAGTGGTATCTACCCTGCCACGGGTTAATTATGTGGAAACTGGTCCCATGTTTTCAGTTATCGATGTAAGTGAGCCTCCCACTGTTTTCTCATCTTCCTTTGATTTAGATCCGATAATTGACATGAAAAACTCTATGGGATTACTTGAACACGATGTTCTTATCCCTTTTGAGTCCCTTGAAATATGTTCCTTCCAAAGAACTATTCTTCCTTCTGATGAAGACCTCTTGGAAGCCATGATCAAGGTGTGTCCATTGACATGTCTTTCTTCCAGTTGGAAGCCATGATCAGTGTGCGTGAGGAAAGTTCCTTTTACTGAGTCAACCTCGTTAAAAAATGAATTAGTGTGCGTGAGGATAGTTTTTCCTGTATCAACCTCGTTAAAAAATGAATCAAGTACGAGGATAGTTTGTTCCTGTATCAACCTCGTTAAAAAATGAAATAGGATGTTGTGAGGATAGTTTCTTCTAGTCTCAACCTCATTAAAAAATGAAACTGGAAGTCATGAGCATAGTTCCTTGTCTTGTGTCAAGCTCATTAAAAAATGAAACAAGGAGTTGTGAGGAAAGTTCCTTTTACTGTGTCAACCTCATTAAAAAATGAATCAGTGTGTGCGAGGATAGTTTTGTTCCTGTGTCAACCTCGTTAAAAAATGAAACTGGATGTAGTGAGGAAAGTTCCTTTTACTGTGTCAACCTCGTTAAAAAATGAATCAGTGTGCATGAGGAAAGTTCCTTTTACTGTGTCAACCTCGTTAAAAAATGAATCAGTTGGTCAGAGGATAGTTCCTGTTACTGAGTCAACCTCGTTAAAAAATGAATCAGGTATGAGGATAGTTCTTTTACTAAGTCAACCTCATTAAAAAATGAATCAGCCAGATTTTAGGTTATGTAGGTAGATTGTAGAAAGTAGGATTTTGAGGACAGTTCCTGTTACTGAGTCAACCTCGTTAAAAAATGAATCAGGTATGAGGATAGTTCTTTTCTTGTGTCAACCTCCTTAAAAATGAAACAACTCCCTTTTCAAGTTAAATATTGAAAGTAAACCTTCATTTCATCCAGCCGGTTGAATGCAATGAAGCCTGGGGGGCATGTACCTCGCTTTGCATCATTATGCTGGGGGCATGCGAACTTTTTGAGCATAGTTCCTTGTCTTGTGTCAAGCTCTTTAAAAAATGAAACAAGGGTAGGTTAAATAGGTAGATTGTAGAGTGTAGTCATGAGCATAGTTCCTTGTCTTGTGTCAAGCTCATTAAAAAATGAAACAAGGATTTTAGAGCATAGTTCCTTTTCTTGGGTCAGGCTCGTTAAAAAATGAATCAAGGTTTTTAGAGTAGAGTTTTTTGTTAGGTAGATTGTAGAAAGTAGTTATGAGCATAGTTCCTTATCTTGTGTCAAGCTTGTTTAAAAAATGAAACAAGGGTTTTGAGGATAGTTCGCTTCATGTGTCAACCTCACTAAAAAATGAAACAACTCCCACAAGTCTTTCCAAGATCTTGAAAGTAAAGCTTCATTCCATCCACCTCATTGAATGCAATGAAGCTTGGGGGGAATGTACCTCGTTTTGCGTCATTATGCTGGGGGCATGTGAACTTATAACAATCATAGTTTTTCGTTTCAAGCTTGCGTAAACATGAAACCGAATCCGAGCATAGTTCTTTTCCTGTGTCAAGCTCGTTAAAAAATGAAACAAATCCTCCTCTAATTGAGTCAAGAGTTTGACTAGATCTCGTAAATGATTAAGTATTTAGGTTAGTTATTTCAGTTTTTTGCATAATTTTCTTACAATTTTAGGTCGAGTCTTTCAAACGATCTCGTTCATGAGCCTTCATTTCATCCAACTGGTTGAATGAAATGAAGCAGGGGGGGCATGTGCTCTAACAGTTACGCTTAGGGGGCATCAAGCACAATTTCTCTCTATTTCAAGCTTGTGTAAAAATGAAACTACTTTGAAGCATAGTTTCTCTCTGTTTCAAGCTTGTGTAAAAATGAAACTACTTTGAAGCATAGTTTTTCTCTGTTTCAAGCTTTTGTAAAAATGAAACCTATTTCGAGTCAATTTCAGTTATTTTCAAGACTCGTTAAACTCATGAAAATCTCGAGATTATTTTGTTATTTTTCATTCTCGTAAAACAAATGAAAATGCCGAGTTCTTTCCGTCTTTTCCTGCTCGTAAATCAAATTGAAAGTCAGCCATATGAGTACATTTTTATCATTTTTTCGAACTCATTAAAACTTACGAAAAAATTGAAAACCATGAGTACATTTTTATCCCTTTTTCGAACTCGTTAAAACTTACGAAAAAGTGAAACCTCAGAGTCATCTTTTAAGCTCTTTTCTGACTCCTAAAACATGAAAAGATCGCCGAGCGTTTCTTTTACACTCGTTAAAACGGAATTAAAAGACGGTCCCCTTATAGCTCTTTTCTGACCGTAAAAACAGGAAAAGATTGTCGGGTTTTTGTCGTTTCAAACTCGATATGGAAATAAAACGACGTGTCCTTGATCGCTTTTTACTTTTCAGGTCAGTGGCACTAATTATGAAAGTACTCCTTGGTCGCAAGATCAAGCAGTTCCCCCAGGTATTATTTTATACTTTTTCGGGCTTGAGGGACACAAATTTACGAAAAAGTTCAACTTGGAGTCTTCTTAAGTTTTTCAGACTCTCTAAAATTGAAAAACACCGAGTTTCTCCTATACTGGACTCGTTAAACATTTCACAGTAAAGGACCTGTTCAATTACAAACAGGAACGAACCACTCCTTCCTAGGGTTCGAATCAAAACTAGGTTGGACTCATCCGAAGGATGAGCTTATAATCAAGCATATGTTATCCTCCTCAAGCTTGTTAAAAATAAAGAGGTACTTGCCAGAAATGGTGGGGGAAAAGAGAGAAGAATGAGCCTATTTGTTATCTTTTGTCTCAAAAGAAACTTTATTACCACTCTTGGACACGACACTTTTCATTCACCTGGGTTGGGAAATCCTTTACCTCACAGTTGATCAAACCACTTTGAAAGTCTTCAGCCGGGTTCTGGGGATTAACTTTGAGTCGTTTATCACCAAGCCATCTGTTGTGTCGTTATGTGTTCAAGAGGTCTGCAAGCAAAACTTTCATCTGCAAAATACTTGTCATCCATTTGACCATCCCTGAGTCAGTCCTTACACCAACATTTCTTCAACTTGAACAATGATTTCGCGTTGTGGGCTTGCCTGCAACGGGTCGCTTTCTATCGACATCAACACATTATCTAGAAAGATGACTTAGAAATCGTCAGTACCTTGAAGTCTGCATGCATCAATGGCAGGTTTCTCGCCTTTGACGTCAGTTTACATCATTGACTCTCGATCGAAGCATTCCGTGAAATGTTCGACATCAACTCTTTCATTCACATCTCATGGATTGTACTGGGTACTTTGAGAACCATTGACATTACTGGTGGTCTCTCTCACACTTGTTAACAGTTTACATCATCGACTGGTAATCAAGTGGTTTCTACCATGTTCGACATCAACTCATTTATTCGCATGGCTAGAATCGTACCAATTCGGGAAGCAGAAATGAAGACCCTGGATCTAGTTTCCACCATCCAGACTGCGAGGAGTTTTGTATTCATTATCTAAGTAGACTAATCATAAACAGATGGTTGCGCCCATACTGTGTCCACAAAAGTCTATGATTATGATGTACTGCAAGATCATTCCTGTATCAGAGTAGTTAGTCTGTTAGTTAAAGTTTTGATCTGAGTATGGGAATGCCTACCTCAGTGATGATATAACCTTATACATGTATTTTGTGTTGAAAATTGCAGGTTCTAACCAGGCTCTCCACGAGGTAATCCTTGAAATGATAAAGCGCTTCACCCTTCCTAGATAATACAAAACCCTAATCTACTACAGGCTTCGCACTTTAGGGGGCAATCTGTTACACTAAAAAATGTCACCATGGCTATTTACAGTTAGTATGGCTCTATCAACAGTCATGCTATCCTCTTAGGCAAGTCTTATGCCTCTGCTCTCCATGTCAAACTCCAAAAAGAGAGAAAGTCTTTATAAATGTATTTATCTCTGGGTACGCAGGTTCTCTCAACCTTACCTGCGGGTACGCACCCAATGTTCACAAAAGCTGCGTACTTGTACGCTCTGTATGTAAAGGGGCAGGTGCGTCCCCCTGTAAAGGTCAAAATGCGCAAGTTTCATCTTTAAAAAGTTACTTGTAGTCATTTCTAGAGCATTCTAGAAGGTTGTTCGACGTGTATTGAGCGCCTCCAGATGGTTCATGTACCCCTACCAAAGAGGAACTTATCCCATCAATAAGGGAGCTATCCCATCCAAAGAGGGGATTATCCCATTGATGGTGGACCTGAATAACTTCCTCTAGAGCACTATAAATACAGGCATTGGGCCAGAAGGAGGGGAGGTTGGAAGCTAAACATTTCTAAGGGTAGATGCTGCTGGAATTAGGACTCCCATTTAGAAGCTTGTGAGGAGAGATTGCCATCTTTGCTTGTTCTATTTGGAAGTGGGTGAGCTTTGTCAAAGTAAATGAGAACTCTTGATGGACCCTGGGAGGGACTTGCACAACACCAAGGCTCAGGTTGTATTTGTTCCTTTTGTTACCTATTAATGCAAATGAGTCCATTCTTCTCAATAACTTGTTATTTATGAGTTGTTTCATGTACTCCTTGGTCTATGTGTTAAATATGTTTTATTTTATGAGATTATCAAGTGCTATTTAATCGTTTGATTGTTAGTGGATGCAGGTTTCAAAGTGAAGGAGGAGCTCATCCGGATCGGCGAGGCTGGACTGCTACAACAGCGTGGGACTACAGGTAGGATCTAAACACTTGATTTCTTATATAGTAAATGCATGTTTAGAGAAGGATTGCTCTTATTTGTCTTGTTTGTCACTAGAGAGTCTTAGGCTCCTAGGGAGGTTGGTTGTGTCCGCACTATCAACTCTTTCCACCTGACACATTGTTCAGCAGATAACCTCACACCTACAGGAATAGGAAACTTCACCGGTTTACTATCTTGCATATTAAACCTCTGCAATATTGTCTTGACATACTTCCTCTGGTTTAACCAGAGCTTCCTCTTTGCCCGATCTCTTTTAATTTCCATGCCCAAAATATAGTTTGCAGCACCAAGATCTTTCATGTCGAATTTGGAGGATAATTGGGTCTTCAAATCCTGGATAACTTCTTTGTCATTTCCAACCAACAACATATCATCCACATACAAGACCAAATAAATAACACGGTCACCAATTAATTTAAAATACACACAGTGATCTACTTTGCTTCTGGTGAAGCCAAGTCCCCATATAAATGTATCAAATTTCTGATACCACATCCTTGGTGACTGTTTTAACCCATATAGAGACTTCTTTAACTTACATACCAGTTCTTTCTTACTCTTCACCGCAAAGCCTTCAGGTTGCTTCATGTAGATCTCCTCTTCCAGATCCCTGTGAAGAAATTTTGTCTTCACATCCATCTGTTCTACCTCAAAATCAAAAGCAGAAGAAATAGATAAAAGTAATCTAATCGAAGTTACCTTGGAAACAAGAGAAAAAATATCACCAAAATCAATTCACGGCACATGGGAATAACCTTTTGCTACCAACCGAGCTTTATATTTCTCCACTTTTCCTTCTACATTTGTCTTCTTTTTGAACACCCATTTGCTGCCAACGGGTTTCCTTCTAGCCGGCAACTCCACCAGATCCCAAGCCTCATTTTTGTACAAAGATGCCATTTCATCAACCATGGCCTCTTTCCAGAGTTTTCCATCCTCTGAATCCACTGCTTCCTTCACAGTTCTGAGATCATCATCAGTAATAGACAAAGAAAAATTTGAACAGAAAGCAGATGGACTATACCTTTCTAGCTTCCTTCTTTCTCGAACCGATCTTCTCATAGCCGGAGTTTGTGGCTCTTCATCTTCTGATTCCTCCTCTGCTATAGAGTTTGATTCTTCCTCCTTTAACTCAAACTCTATCTTCTCAAGTTCCTTTGGTTGGACTTCATGTTTAATAACATCTTTCACCTCTCTAAACACCACATCTTGGTTGTACATAACCTTCCTTGTTACTGGGTTCCAAAGCTTATAACCCTTTAAACCATCCTTATACCCAATAAAGATGCACTTTTCATATTTACTATCCAACTTGGTTCTTTTCTCCTTTGGAACATGTACATATGCATCACATCCAAATACCCTTATATGTGAAAGAAAGGGTTTCTTACCAGTCCATACCTCTTGTGGAGTCTTATCCTCCAACTTTGATGAAGGTGAACTGTTTATCAGGTAACATGCAGTATCCACTGCCTCTGCCCAGAATTCCTGTCCTAACTCGGCACCACTGAGCATGCTTCTTGCCCTTTCCATCAACGTCTTATTTATTCTTTCTGCAACTCCATTTTGCTGAGGTGTATATGGAGTAGTCTTTTGCTGTGCTATACCACACTTCTTGCAGAATTCTTCAAATTCCTTACTGCAAAACTCTCCA
The DNA here is from genome assembly GCA_031772625.1 of Pinus tabuliformis. Taxonomy (NCBI): domain Eukaryota; kingdom Viridiplantae; phylum Streptophyta; class Pinopsida; order Pinales; family Pinaceae; genus Pinus; species Pinus tabuliformis. The sequence goes on along the minus strand of CM062820.1, from coordinate 1,016,055,734 downwards.
CCATTATCTGTCCTTAGCACCTTCATCTTCTTCTCTATCTAGTTTCCTACTAGAGCCTTAAATTCTTTAAACCTATCAAATAATTCAGATTTCTTCTTAAGGAAATATGTATCCATGTATTCCTTGAGAAGCCATCTATAAATGATACATAGTACACAGACTTACCCAGTGATGGAACCTTCACAAGTCCAAACACATCACTATGCACAAGCTCTAATATATGTTTCGCCCTCTTACCATCAAAGGGGAAACTCACCTGATTCTGCTTCCTGTATACACAATTTTCATAGAAATCAAAATATAGATAGCTATTACTCATACCTTCTACCATACATTTACCATGAAGTATTCGAAGGCCCTTCTCTCCAACATGTCCAAGCCTTTGATGCCACAGCATGGTATTTTCTCCAGAGACCACTAGATTTTCTGCTCCACTTTCACGAACCACAGAACTGTTGCACCCATCAATAACAGTGCTACCTTGAAGCTTCTACACAGTTCCAATCCAAACTCCCCACATCAATACCAGTGCTCCTCAAACCATTTTGCAGGTATCCTTCTCGAACACTATTTTTAAACTTGCATCATCCAGCTTGCTTACAGAAATCAAATTTCTGGCTAATGTAGGAATATGTAGAACACCTGGAAGCATTCTAACCCTTCCACAATTTACTTTTCTGCGACCAATGATTCTAGCCTTCTTGTCATCACCCAAGAAGACATCACCACCATCATATTTCTCATACTCATAGAACCACTCTCTATGCGGAGTGAAGTGAAAGGATGCACCTGAGTTAATCAACCATGCCTCATGATCTACATGTGTACTTGAAGAAGCCAAGTACACATCCCCACCTTCATCTGAGGTGGTTTTCACCTCTACAGAAGGAGCCTCATCAGATCCCTTTCCTTTGTCAAGAGCTTTAGATTTACAGTCCCTTTTGAAGTGGCCTTCCTTTCCACATTTCTAGCACACCACCTTTATAGGTTTTCCTCGAGATTTAGATCTCCCTCTAGATTTAGATCTCCCACTTGATGACTTATTTTTGCTTCTGTTCTGGGACCGTCCTCGTACAAACAAGGCATCACCATTTTGGCTCTCCATATTTTTCCGTCTCATCTCCTCCGTTAGCAAGGTTGAGACTATTTCATCAAACTGCAAGGCAATTGCATTGCTACCTATTGCAATAACCAGACTATCCCACGAATTTAGTAGAGAACACAACAAACTGATGCACTTATCTTCATTTGAAATTTTAATATCAATATATGCTAATTGACTTACTATAATATTAAATGCGTTGAGATGCTTTATCACCAAGTCTCCATCTTTCATCCTCAGGTTATACAGCTTTTTCCGCAAGAACAGTTTATTCACCAGACACTTAGATTGGTACAAAGTCCCTAACTTGTCCCATAAAGCCTTTGCTATAGCTTCCCCTGATACATTCAGCAATACTGAATCTGAGACATAATCGTATTGTGCTCTTTGCCTTTCAACCCAACTTCTTCCATTCTTCATCAGACACTCCCGTTGGTTTAGTACCTAGATCTACCGTGATTTATTGATCTTTATCCACCAACAAATCCTCCATATTGAGTTTCCACAACTCAAAACTCTGACCATTAAATTTCTCGATCTCTATCTTTCCACTGCTCGCCATCTTTTTTCACCACCAGGATCGATCTCGCAGATTTCCCACTAAATAGGGTCTACCACAGGCCCGAGCGAAACCCCTCAGCAACAAAGGCGTCCCCTTGAAGCCAAATCTACTCCGATACCAAATGTAGGTTTTAACCCCTTACAGAAATTACCTACATACGAATTCTAAAACATAGAAAATAAATAATGCGAGAGCAGAACACATAAAACACATATACACAGAGATTTTCCCCTAGATCCTAAAACTGGGACTACCAGCTTTATTTTTCATTATGTTCCTTTCAATGTTACCATACATATTTATACATGCTGAAGCATCCAATACCATGGACCGCAAAAACCATCGCGTCCAATACCATGGACCAAAAACCATCGCGTCCAAAAAACACGTGCGAAAATCATGCACAAAACCATAGGTGGGTCCGCCCAACCTAACATAGGGTCCAAAACCAAAATTTTCCGGGACGCTGCCCCGGACCCCATAAAGTGGGGTTACGGGTGCCCTTCAAACCCCCTGTTAACTACATGGAAAGAATATAACACAACCCAACACTCTTCAAGCTACCCTTGGTTAATATGTCTCTTCTCTTCACAAGAAGACAAGAAATTGAAATCAAGGAGATGACTAACAATTCAGGTGGTGAAAATCAAGAAATCGGTTGGCTGGTGGTGGATTTTATTTATAATTTGTGCCAATCACCTTTAAAATTATTATAAGGAATTTAATTATAAATCGTATTTGAAACTTAATAAAATCATAACTATGTTTTAAATATAATTTTAAACAAAATATTTTAAACACATTTTGAATATTATATATTTTAAAAATAATTGCATTAATTAATAATGTTGGTGGGAGTAGGGGGATTTGACTTTTCGAAGCTATAAAGGGTTTAATAGTCGACTTAACAGTTAATGGTATGACTTCTCAGAGCAACAAGTAAAGTTTGGCAATGTATTCCTCAGACCAAGGATTCATAAGGTGGTCCAACCTTTAGTCACATTAATTAATTAATATTAATGAATTTAGGTTTTGAACAGTTGTGGTTATCTCCATGCTGGTGTGGTCATTAATGTTATATTTTGTTAGGGTCCAACCCTACCCCTTTATTTATGTAATAAACCCAATATGGTTGAGTCATATTCATAGTTAGTTAAGGAGTCAATAAAGCTCATATTAATAATTGTAAGTGGTTGACTTGCATTTAAGAAAGGGACTACAATTAGTTTCAATGGGCCATAATTAATAAATAAAGTGGTTAACCCTTGTTATGCAAAGGACCACTAGTCGTTAGGTTGTTGAAGGTCATTTAGCTATAAATAGTCATAGTTAGAAGGGAAAGATCATTGAGTCTTATTTTGTAATCGAGCTCTGCTCTGCTGGAGGTTTCCCCCTCGAAGAGGCAAGTGAACATTGCTTTTATCTATGAATAATAAAATACTTGTTGTTTTTCTTATTCTATTATGTGTCATGGGTTGTATTTCTTCACATATTTGGTATTCTGGAATTTCTCGTAGGTCAAGAGCATAAAAAGTGGTATCAAAGAAATTTCCATGGCTGCCTCCATTTTTGGCAGATTTTTTTTTAGGCTAGAGACATGTTCCGAACATCTTTAAACTACGATATCTGTTGTTGAGCGCATAAACTTGCGGATTTGGGGAGGCATGCATGCAAGAAATACAAGAGGTGGTCACACTTGTTGGATTCCCTTGTAACCCCTGTGGGTACCCCTTTGAGTAGTAGTGCATTAGACAAAATTGTGCACAAAATACCTTCCACGTACCCTCTGGGTATATCGGAAGCCCCCTAGGCTCACTTGAAACCTCTCCTTAGATAAGCCATCGGTAATCTTGCTACTATAGTACACTGAGAACAAGACACGGGGAGATTAATTGCATGTACGATAGGGTAGTCGGGTAGTATAGCTAAGGGTACGGTTGATCCTCCTTAGTTAGCGCCCTGAAAGATTGGGTCGAGTATTATTGTTGTAACCTTATGTATATTGTGATATGTAGCACCTGACACTCCTTTGTGACCATAGTTCCCTCGACTCTCTAAAGATCGTTCATTATATTATTTGCAAGATCAGATCCACCAGTTGGGGTTCTACAGTTGTAGTATGATTCAAATCTAGCAGTCGAGGTTCTGTCAGCACTGCCACAATCAGATCCACCAGTTGGGGTTCTACTATCACAATACCATTCAGATATAGCAGTTGGGGTTCTGTCATTGTCGCACCAATTAGATCCACCAGTTGGGGTTCTACTGTTGTAGTCCAACTCACATTCAGTCGTTGGGGTTTCATAGGCAGATCTGACTCTCTATGCAATAAGGTTTGTGGCTACTATAGTCTGGGCCCAATTTTCACAGGACATTGGATAGGATCAAGTTTTCTGGAAATTGGCCATTGTATTATTGATCAGCGGGGAGTAAAACTCCATTCATAGTTAAAAAAAAAAAAAACAGGACGTTTACAAGAGACTTAGCCCATAAGATTTAGGACGTCGAGTTGATTGCAGTGGTACCATTCACTTGTCAGCTTCAATTTTCGGGCAATCCCAAATTTTCTTAAAGTGACATCAAGTGATCGAGATCTATGTATGGTAGAAACTAGAGCTCAAGTCATGGCCAATGATAAGATCGAGCGCCTTGAACACAAGTTGGATTCTTTCCAGGAAGAGATGAAGAAATTCATGGCACAATTCAATATGAGCACATCGGGGTTGCATCCGGAGGCACATGGTATTAATGAAGACCTTGAAGGAGAATCTAGCCATCATATTCACTTCCATGGAAATCACCAACATTCCCACCCTCAGCCACGCAAGCTGCACATGTATAAATTTTATGGCTCTAATCCAGAAGTATGGGTAGCACAAATGGGACAATATTTCATTCTGAATGATATCCGCGATGATACAACTAAAATACTTGTGTGAACCCTTTACTTGGACCAAGAGAGATGGCAAGTGGTAATGGCATCAGAAATGTTATCTGGGGAACATAACTTGCAGGTGTTCTCAAAATCCCTTTGTGACCGCTTTGACAAAGAATCTAATTTTTTGGGTCGTCTTACTAAGCTCCGACAGACAGGCATAGTAAAAGACTACATTGCATCCTTCGAGACTTCAGTCATCCGAACAGAAAGTCTAGGAGATGAATTATACTTGGAATGTTTTATAAGTGGTCTCAAAGAAGCCATCCAAGCACATGTCCGGATGCACCACCCACCTACATGGATAGATGCTTGCACAAAGGATGTCGAAGTGGAACATGCTTTAGATACCTAATCTACTCGTCCAAATTTCATAGCCAAGGGACACCCCTCCCAGGCACAGGGCCCTACCCAAACACTTAAGGTTCAAAAGGTGTCCCCAGCAGAAATGAATGAAAGAAGAAAACAAGGATTGTGCTACCACTGTGATGAAAAATACTCCCCGGGGAATAAATGCAAGGAACCAAAATTATTTCAAATTGATGTTATTGATCATAGCTCATTGGAGGAAGCTCCACCCCTTGGGGGACCAGAGGAAAATTTGAGGAAACCCAATAGGACAATGAGCTCACAACTAAGTCATAGGAACTAGTTATCTCGCTACATGCTTTGGCGGACATTTCTACGCCCCAAAATCTCAAAATCAAAGGCTTTATTAAACATCACCCTATGGTAGTATTTATTGATAGTGGCAGCACTCATAACTTTATCCATCAGTGAATCGCCGTAGTTGTTCATTGTTTTGTAAGGGCAGTCTCTAATTTCCAACTCCTTATTATTGATGGGGGACAATGAAATGTGAAGGCCACTACGAAAATATTAAACTTCAGATGGGAGATTGCCACCTAAGGACCCACATGTTTGCAATTAACATGGGTGGTTATAACATTGTCTTGGGTGTTGAATGGCTTCACACACTAGGACAAATCACAATGGATTTCTAGCAGTTATATATGACCTTTAAGCAGAATCACCACATGCATACACTCTGTGGACTCCAAGCAGGTGCTGCTTCTATCATCAACTCAAATCGAATGGAAAATTTGTTGAAAAAGGGCCATCCTGGAGTTACCGTCCAGTTTAATGCCATCCAGGCCATATAACCCACTACTCTTCATATTCATTTTGAGATGAAACATGTATTAAATCGCCACCAGTAGGTATTTGACAAACCTAAAGGGCTTCCACCCTCTAGAGGGGAACATGATCATAACATCACTTTGGTCCAAGAGGCATAACTGCTGAATGTGCGCCCATATCGATATCCTTTCACCCAAAAGAATGAAATTGAAAAATCATCAAGGAAATCCCTAAAGCCAGTGTTATTTGTCCTAGCATCAGTCCTTATTCATCGCCAGTGGTCATGGTGTGAAAGAAAGATGGGGAATGGCGCATGTGTCCAGAATTTCGGACCCTCAACAAGCTCACTATTAAAGAAAAATTCCCTATCCCGGTTGTTGATGATCTACTTGATGAACTACATGGTGCTCAATTCTTTACTAAGCTATATCTTTGTTATGGTTATCACCAAAAACACATGAAAGAAGTCGGCATTCCCAAGACTTCTTTCCGAACTCATGAAGGCCATTATGAATTCTTGGTCATGCCATTTGGTCTCTGTAATGCCCCATCCACTTTTCAAAGCCTCATGAATCACATGCTGAAACCATTTCTCTGAAAATTTGTCCTCGTTTTCTTTGATGACATTCTCATCTACACCCTAACCAGGGAAAAACATCTTTAGTATGTATACCTGATCTTGCAACTGCTCTGAAATCACAAATTATTTGTGAAATTTTCCAGGTTATCTTTTGGCATGGAAGAAGTCGAGTATTTGGGACACATTGTGGGTCGTCAAGGTGTCAGGTTTGATCCTAAGAAGATACAAGCAATGAAAGATTGGTCCCAACCAAAAACCTTGAATAGTTTGAGGGGATTCTTGAGTCTCACCAGCTACTATCGCAAATTTGTCCGCAATTATGGTCGCATTGTTAGACCCCTCACTAACCTTCTCAAAAACAAATTCATTCCTCTGGACTGATGCAACACAACAGGCATTTATGGCTCTCAAACATGTCATGTGTTCCACTCTAGTATTGGCACTACCTGACTTCAGCAAATCTTTCTTGATTGAATGTGTTGGCTTATTGAGCCCTGACCCAGGTTTGAAAGAGTTATTAGCCAAACAAATCTCGCAACTACCAGCCCTTTTGGCAACAACCCGCGGAGCGCGGACTGAGGTATCACCTAAGGTAGCAAGGGAGGGTGCTAGAACCAGGTTTCTTCACCCTTGGGATGTCTTGACATGGTTTGGAGGGGTTACGATCCGTATGCGGCCTTGTGCCACTCTGTACTGCTCTTGGACTTTCGCATAGATCTGTGCAGCCGCTCTTTTTTATTAATCAAATTATTACAGATCTGAGCTTTTTATTACAGTCTTTAAGAAAACATTTAAACTTAAAACCTCGCGTGCACAATTATAAAGAAAGATATAAACCTATATAACAGATCATGCATAAATTCAGAACATAAGCATTGCACACAGATCGACATAGATATATAAACCAGAAATGAACCAGAATCACAATGTTTCAGAGTTTACACAGTATTTCAGAACCAACTTATCTTTATTAATATTCTCGATCCAGCACAATTCACTTTCTGCCCTGCACACACAACTGCAGGGGTTCACACACACCGCAGTGGACTCTATCAGGCCTCTGCGCACACAGCTGCAGAGCCTCTATCCAACTACTAACACTTCATGACCTAGACATACAGACTTAGAGCACATTTACTTTCAAGAACCCATAACACTGTTCTCCCCCGAAAACTGACTTCTACCCTTAGAGCCTCACTCTATTTATACATTCCCATGGTCCGCGGACCATGGGAAGACCGACCTACTCCTTATTATTCTATATTATTTTTGGGTGGACAACCCCTTGACTTGACCTAATACATTTTTTTCTTTGTGCATTTTAGAGATTTACAGTATTATTTCCCAAACTTCTAGTCTTTAAGCCCCAAAACTATTACGCAGGGCCTTCACTATCCAACAGGCTCCCAACACAATCATCGTGACTCGTCCTGAGTCACCCGTCGGTGCGATGATATGAATTGTCTAGTCTTCATTGTCCACCATCCCTGTAAGTGACACACTCTGTTCTGTTGTTCCGTCTTTGCCTCCTGCAACTCTCTTCTCGTTTCTGCTCCACTTCCTCCACTAGTTCATGCAACCGATGATGCTCATTCTGCTCTGCTCGGTTAGCACAGAGCACCCCCTCATAGGATTTTAGCTCGAGTTGGGGTGCTGCATACGGGACCTCTTCATGCCAACGCAGCCACTTTCCAATTTTGTATCTTCTATATGCACTGTCTGTTGCAGCTTGTGTTGCAATTTTTCAAGACCATGGCTGTTGTCTGCGAGATCCCAATCTTCAAGGTGCATCAGAGACGACTTGTGAACTATAATTCCACCATTTGTCTCCATATTTAAAGCCTCTCCCTTATCTTTTATGGTTCGTTGACCAACCCATGGATTAGGCAGCGGCATCTGGACCAGTTTTGCTTCATGTCTAACAATTTTCGGTACATCCCCTTCCGTCGATGTTGAATTCTGCATGATGCCTGCAACCGTCAACACCATACTATTTAGAAAGTCCTGCATCTCCATTAGCCATATCATAACCCTCGGGTTTACTCCTTGAGCATTTACACTAACTAGTTCCATAGCGGCGGGAAGACACAATAGCTTACTTTCTTCAAAAACATAGCTCATTTGGTGGATTCCCCCCTGTGATTTATAAGTGTTTCGAAATTCAAATTCATTGGTTCCCTCATTTTCTAGTGTCGTAACGTTAAGTCTGCGGTAGATCGTTCTAGATCTGGCTCATACGTCGTCTCTTAATTGCCCGCCACCCGCTCCCTTTTGCCATAACTCAGACATCTTGTCATGAATAGTGTCAGCAACGGTCACCTCTCTACTTGTCCACGCAGTAGCGCAACCCCTTCTACGCAACCATGACCTCATACCAATTCGGCACGCCCTCTGATTTTTGCGTAGCTCCCCCATAAACTACTTTAACGTCCTGTGCTCTCTTCCAACTTCCTGTAGCGGTGAGACTGTCCTGCGATCGGTTAGTCACGCGGTCGGCCCACCCGTGTAGAGCTTCAGGCGACGTCCATTTACTCTGCCGAGGAAAGGTTCTCCATTTAGCTTGGCAAGCTGGACCGTGCCCCCATCTATGACATCTTGTACTACATAGGGCCCAAACCAATGCATTCGGAGCTTTCTAGGGAGTTTCTCGAACTTGTTGTCGTAGAGTAAGACTAGATCATTTTCTTTGAACGTGTGCATATTGATATGGCGATCATGCCAATATTTTTCCCGCTACTTCTGTACTTGCTGATGGAATCCTGCTAGGAACTGTTCCTCCTCAAGTTCTTCCAGTTATGCGATCTTCTCTTCCAAAGCCGCACGGTCTGCCATGCCTGTCATCGCTGCTATGCACAAACTAGGTACACTGTATTCCATTAGAATGAAGACTTATTTTCCATAGACTAACTAGAAAGGCGTCTGACCCATAAAATTCTTACATGTTTTTCGATATACCCATAACACGACAGGTATGCGCAAATCCCAATCATTGCACTGCGCATTACATACCTTTGTCAATGCAGTCCCCAAGATCTTTTTGAAAGCTTCAATGGTCCCGTTTTCCTGCGGATGGTACGATGTTCTTTGTTGATGATATATCTGAAACTCCTTAGTGAGCGCGCTTATAATGTCATTTAGGAAGTGCATTCCACGGTCGCTCATTAGTAATTTTGGACATCCAAACCGTGTTAACACATTCTCGAACAAAAATCTCACTGCTGTCATGGTCGTGCGGTCCTTAATCGGCTGTGCTTTCACCCATCGGGTCAAGTATTCTATCGCAGTGATGATATAACGCACCCCTGTCCTTCCTGGAGGCGTGATAGGCCCTACAAAGTCGATTTCCCATTTCTCAAATGGTTGCAGTGTCATTTGTGGCTTGAGTGGCATCTCATCCCTTCGCGATGGTTTCCCCGTCCGTTGGCATACGTAGCACGCCCGATAGTACGCTTTTGAGTCTTGATGTAGGGTTGGCCACGAGAGCCTTGCACAAAGAATCTTTTGTGCTGTAGCGCGCCCTGTGTAATGTCCTCCTGCAAACCCCCCATGTGCTTTGGCAAGGAACTATCCTCGCTCAAATTCCGGTACATATCTATGTAATATTTCATCATTGCCCATTTTGTAGAGGTGCCCTGTAATAACAGTAAGGTCTACTACGCGTATCACCAGTTCCTTCTTCTGTTGCACTGAATATCCCTGTGGCGCGGTTCCTATGGTTAAGAAGTGGATTATATCCTCGAAGTGGCCATCTGTAATGTGTACTGCATAGAGTTGTGCATCAGGTAGTCCCTCCTCCAAATTTGTGGGTTCTTCACCATTCTCAATTCGGGATAGGTGATCTAGGCCCGCGTTTAAATGTCGTGGATTTACGATGACTTCAAAATCATATTCCTGAAACAATAACAACCATCTACAAATGCACCCCATCAACACAGGCTTATTCACTAGGTATTTTAGTGTAGAGTGATCAATATACGTCTTAAAGTGTCCTCCGAGTAGGTAGTGGCGGTATTTCTGGAGTGCGTATACCATCGCCAATCCCTCATGCTCATTAGTGGAGTAGTTTTTCTCAGCTTTGTACAATCATCGGCTTGTGAACATGATCGGGTGATCAATCCCTTCCGCTTCTTCATGTGTGAGTACCGCTCCCAGTGAGATACATGACGCGTCAACATGCATGTGAAGTTCAATTTCCCATTTTGGAAAGACCAATATAGGAGCTGATGCCATATTTTCCTTGAGTGTTTCTAGACTTTTGTTACATTCCTCATTCCAGCAATAACTAGCGTCCTTTTTCAACAACTGTTCCATTGGTGCCGTGATCTGCGCATAGCTCTTGATGAACTTTCGATAGTAACTAGTGTGTCCCAATGTGGTGTGCAGCTGCTTGACACTTCGCAGCACTTGCAGATTAAATATGACAACAATCTTTGTCGGGTCTACCATCAGGCCTTCCTTGCAGACCACATGGTCAAGCAAGTTCTTGAAGGGGACAAGGAAAGTACACTTCTTTATATTTAGTGCAATCTGGTGCCATCAGAAAGTATCCAGCAGTAATCTCGCAGTATGTTTCTTAACCAGCCCAAATATGATCCAATCATTAAGATATACCTCTAAGAACTTGTGTATAAATTCCTTGAATGTAGCTACCACAACGTGTGAGAATATTTCCGACGCATTCTTTAGTCCAAAGGGCATCACTGTATACTGAAAACAACGCCATTTGGTAGCGAACGTTGTTTTACTCCTATCCTCCAGCGCAATCTTGATCTGGTGGTACCCCGAGAAACCTTCTATAAAGGAGTAGGCTTCTTGTCCCCCAACATTTTCCAGTACTTCATCTGTAAATGGCGTTGGGAATGGATCGTTAACACATGCATCGTTGAGCTTCCTGAGATCCACACAGATGCAAATTTCTCCCTTCTTTTTTTTCTCCTGTACAACCATAGGACTTACCTAGTCGGATTCCTCTACTGGTTCAATTATTCCTACTGCAAGCATTTTATCCAATTCTTCGCGGACCTTTGCTTTATATCTTAGATTCAACCGATAGGGTTGTTTCTTAATTGGCTTCGCATCCGGCTTTAGATTTATCTTCATCATCACGAGGTTGTCGAGGATTCCCTTTAGCTCTGTGATTTTGTTCGGGAATAAATCCTGATACTCGCAAAGTAACTCGACAACCTTTTTCATTGTTGCATCATCACAATAGTCCCTAGTGTTGCATACTTCAGTTCCTCCTCTGTGCCAATGTTCACTTGTTTCGTTTTCAGCGGCTCAGTGATGTTGGGGTCCTTGATCGCTAGTCTGTGCACCTCGCAACTCCCATCGGTTTTTGGAATATTGATGTTTTTGGGATTATCCTCATCATCTTCAATCTGTACATTGTAACATTCAAGGGCCCGGCTCAGCCGGTGCGACCAGTCTGGCTACACTATTTCTTCTAGTTCCAATGGTACCTTGAAAATGGCAACCTTTACTACTTGCAATGCATCGTCAACAGTGTCCATCCATTGGTCCTCAAATAAGAATGTTAATAAAAATCCTTCGCTCAAGATATCCCATTCGCCTGTACCATGTTGAAGCTCTGTTTAAGAGTACGCATTCCTTGGAATGACATCCAGGGTATGATAAAATAAGTGTACCCACTTGGTTGAGGCTCTTCTCCATAGGCTTGGACCCATCTGTTAAGGTGCATCAGTCATCACATCCATTATATTTCTCAGTTATTCATAATTCCGGCTTCCCCAATTTTATTTTCATCATACGCCTATAACCATGCCAATCTTCAAAATTTCCTTCATGTGTGCCCCACCAACGTGCAGGAATTGCGCGCAATGCCCATCTCAATGCATCAAACCATTGGTGCTCTGGTCCTGTGCTTTCAAACTTGGTTATGAATTCATCTACTACTATCAGCCCATCATATATCAAAAAGTCGCGATCCTAAGCTCTGATGCAATACAGTGACCTAATCATCATGTTGCAGTTTAACGTGGTTACTCCATTCAACCAATTATGCCACTGCTTGTCTTCCTCATCTGAATCTTCGGTGCAGGACTCGGCATGGCCCCACGATATTCCTCCCTCCGCAATTGGATTGACCCAATATTGATTTCTTGTAGTAATCTTGTAGATACAGTCTAGTTCATCATCACTTCCTTCGTTGTGCACGGGTTTAGTGTAACGCGGTCCTTCAGCCAGGTCCAGTGGAATGACTTCTTCTCAAGTATCATTTTCCGCTTCTTTAAATTAATAACCCAATTCATATCGGTGGCCCAGCCTATCCCTAACAACATAGGGTAAGGGCTACTTTCATCCATGATTTCTATTACCTCAAAGTATGTTTGGGTGCTCGCGCCTTCTATATCTACTGTAATTCCTTGCAGTCTTCCCATGTGTAAGATCTTTTGTTGGTTTTCCATTTGCAATTGAATATGAGACCATTGTAGTGTGGGCTTGCCCATGCGCTCCCAAGTCTGTTTAGGTAATACATTTTCACCTGGGCCCAAGTCTAGAATGATCTGATCCATCTCATAGTCGCCAATCTGCATTGTTAATCGCATTTCCCACCTAGTATACAAAGAATGTTTTCCCAATTTTTGGACCACACAAGGTTCACCCGACCCTGCGCACCTAGTTATCAACTCTTGTAATCCTGTAACCACCCTATTATCATGAAGCAATTTCATGCATGTCTCTAAAAAGGTAGTTAGCATCGAGGGATCCCTTTCTAGCTCTGGTTGATCCTTACTACCTGGGGTAGAGACCTCCGTGAAGCTCTTCCTGGCTTCCAGACATGTCTCCTTGCAAACCCCTACGTCACCCTTGGTTTGTTTCCCCTTATCATCCCCTGTGGCCATGCCACTTCTGAGCATCATGTTCACGTTGGGGTCTTCCTTGCGCAATTTGGACCTCATCATCTAGAAGTTTTGTGTCACTGTAGGTTGTGCTACCCTTTTCTCACAAATCTGCGCTATCAGTGTGTGGAAATCTATCATTTCATGATCAAACTGCTCATAGTAGGGGCACGATATTCTGGTCAGGTTGGTACAATATCGCATGTAGTGCCCTAGCCCTCCACAATTGTAACAGATTAGCTACCCGCGACCCCTTCCTGGCCCCATTCCTCCCCATCCTTGTCCACGTCCCTGGAATCCACCGTGCGCTATCACCGCGGCTGGATCCTGACCTCGTGCTTTAGTCTGCATTATGTAGGCAGGTGACCGGTCCATCAATAATTGATAACTACAGCAATCTCGTTCCTCGTGGCCCACCGATCTGCAAAAGTTGCAAAATAGCTGCTAGGGGGTCTGGTTAAATTTTGGTAGTAGATGACAGTTGTCCATGTTGTGCTTTCCTCCCACTTGACAGATTGCGTACCAAAGCGAGGTTGCCGCGTTTGGCCTCGCCTGTGCCTCTGGTCGCAACAACATTTGTCCCCCCTTTGCCACATAGTTTGCAAAGACCGGACAATGATCCTTATCGTGGCCCTAGCTTCTACATTTTATACACCACACTTCCTCCCGGGCCTTTGGCTGGGCCGCCTTTTCCTATTTTAAACTCTGCATATCTAAACATAGGTCTTGTATCTGCACTTGGATTTGTTGAAATCCCAACCCCAGATCCTATATTGGAGTTTCATGCAACCTCATCACTGTTTCTAACGCTTCAACTTGGGTTGAGATCTTTTTCTGTGACAGTGTCGTCCTCAGATGTGATGTCAACGATGCCACAAACCATGCACAATGTTGTACATTCGTCAACGTCATGTTAAGCTCATGGATTGTACCCTTCAATCTCTGATCCAGATCCCATGGCGTTTCACAAGGAAACATTGCGATCTCTTTGAACTCGATGATCGACTGCGTCTCTGATTTCAGCCAGCTAAATTCTTTTTCAATTCAGCCTGCATCTCTGTTGTTCCCACATTCGGGTGATCGCTTGAGTACTTTATATACCATGTCAGTGCACGGTCCTGTAGTGCGCTAACTAGGGTGGCCTTTTTGATGTTATCATCCGTAACTCCATGTGCTTCCCATACTACCCTCACTATGAACCAAAATTGTTTTGGATCTTCACTTCCTACTCCTTTGAATATCAGCAACTGGATCACGCTCATCATGTTTAACCTCTAGTTTGCACGTCGATGTGCTAGGACCTACTATGAACTCGTACCACTCCTGATCCAATCAATCCTCAGACTCTTTCTTCGTAGGGTTCTAGTGTTCCGCCATCAGACATCCCTTAGGCAGATCCTAGTCTTGGCAACAGAACCATTTCTTGGCTTATTGGGCCCTGACCCAAGTTTGGAAGAGTTATTAGCCAAACAAATCCCGCAGCTACTGGCCCTTTCAGCAACAACCTGTGGAGCGCAAACTGAGGTCTCACCCGAGGTAGCAGGGGAGGGTGTTGGAACCAGGTTTCTGCACCCTTGGGATGTCTTGGTGTGGTTTGGAGGGGTTACAATCCGTATGCAGCCTCCCGCCACTCTGTACCGCTCTCAGACTTTTGCGTAGATCTCTGCAGCCACTCTTTCTTATTAATCAAATTATTACAGGTTTGAGCTTTTTATTACAGTCTTTAAGCAAACATTTAAACTTAAAACCCCGCGTGTGCAATTATAAAGAAAGATATAAACCCATATAACATATCATGCATAAATTCAGAACATAAGCATAGCACACAGATCAACACAGATATAAACTAGAAATGAACTAGAACCATAATGTTTCAGAGTTTACACAATATTTCAGAACCAACTTATCTTTATAAATATTCTCGATCCGGCACAATTCACTTTCTGCCCTGCGCACATAGATGCAGGGGTTCGCGCACACAGCAGCGGACTCTATCAGGCCTCTGAGCACAGAGCTACGAAGCCTCTATCCAACTACTAACACTTCATGACCCAGACGTACAGACTTAGAGCAAACTTACTTTCAAGAACCCATAACACTGTTCTCCCCCGAAAACTGACTTCTACCCTTAGAGCCTCGCTCTATTTATACATTCCCATGGTTCGTGGACCATGGGTAGACCTACCTACTCCCTATTATTCTATATTATTTTTGGGCGAACAACTGCTTGAATTGACCTATTACATTTTGTGCTCTGCAAATTTTGGAGATTTACAGTATTATTTCCCAAACTTCTAGGCTTTAAGCCCCAAAACCGTTACGCGGGGACTTCACTACCCAAAAAAATGTGATGCTTCAGGTACTGGTATTGGTGTTGTTTTAATGCAGGAAGGTCGACCCTTGGCTTTCACCAGCCAACAACTGAGTGGGAAACATCTTAGAAAATCTACCTATGAGAAAGAGAGGATGGCCATCTTACATGCAGTGAATACCTAGCGACCATACTTATTGGGGCAGCGTTTCCAAATCCACACAGACCATTAAATCCTCAAATATTTTTTGGAGCAATTTCTATCCTCGCCACAACAAAATAAGTGGCTGGCCAAAATTTTGGGATATGATTATGAGATAATTTACAAGAAAGGCAATGACAATGTAGTAGTGGATGCTTTATCACACCAATTTGAGGATGAAAGCACCCTGCTATCAATCTCTCTTCCCATACTAGATTGGATTGAAGAATCCCACAAGGAATGGTCTTCACACCCCTCTCTCTCCCAACTCATTAATAGCTTGAGAGAAGATCCTAATTCCTTAGTTGGCTACTCTTAGAAAGATGAGATTCTTCGCTACAAGGATCGAGTAGTTATATTGCCAACATCCACCCTCAAAACACACATTTTGGAAAACTTGCACTCATATCCCACTGTAGGCCATGCAGGATTTAGAATACTTATGCTTGCACTCATCGTTCTTTCTTTTGGACGGGCATAAAAACTGACATTCTTACTTTTGTAGCTGAATGTGATGTGTGTCAATGCCACAAAGGAGAAACAATCAAGTTACTAGGAACCTTACAACCATTGCCAATCCCTGCCTCCGTCTGGATGGATGTTTCTATGGATTTCATCACTGGTCTCCCGAAGTCAGGCAACAAATCAGTCATCATGTTGGTTGTGGACAGAATTTCTAAATATGCTCATTTTTGCACTCTACTCCACCCATTTACCCCCTTTTTGGTGGCTCAAGCTTTCATGGACCAGATCTTCAAACTTCATGGCATGCCCACTTTCATTATGTCTGATCGTGACCCGACTTTCACTAGTAACTTTTGGCAAGAACTTTTCAAGCTACATGGAACTCAACTCCAACTAAGTACTTCCTATCATCCCCAAATTGATGGTCAAACTGAAGCAGTGAACAAATGTTTGGAGACATACCTAAGGTGCTTCATTTCTGAAAGCAGCACCAATGGGTATAGTGGATACCTTTAGCTGAATGGTGGTATAATACTAACTATCATGAAGCCACCAAGATGACTCCATATGAAGCAATGTATGTCCAACTCCCACCTCACCTATTTCTTACATCCTTGGATGCTCTAAGGTGCAAGCAGTTGATCAAATCCTACAAAACCGTGCAACCATGCTAGCTCGTTTCAAAGATAATCTCCATCAAGATCATAATCGAATGAATCAACAGGCAGACCAACATCATTCAGAGCTCATATTTCAAGAAGGGGATCAGGTATTCCTGCGGCTACAACCATATAAGAAAGCATCGCTCAAAGAAAAGGGCTACCAGAAATTAGCTCCAAAATTCTATGGACCTTATCAAATACTTCAAAGCATTGGAGAAGTAGCCTACAAGCTGGCCTTGCCACCAACTTAAAAAATCCATCGAGTCTTCCATGTATCATGCCTCAAGAGAGTGGTGGGGAACAATTGCAAAATTCAAACCAGTCTACTTGAATTGGATGAAGAAGGTTCACTCTGGCTCCAACCTGAACAGGTCCTTGATACTCGAGAATGAAATTTTTGCGGCCGCACGATCAAGGAAGTCCTAGTCAAGTGGAAAGAAACCTCTCTAGAAGATGCGACCTGAGAACCAGACACTATTCTTTAGCAGTTTCTGCAGCTTCAGCCTTGCAGAAAAGGCTAATTTTGATGGGGGAGGACATGTTAGGGTCCAACCTTGACTCGTTTATTTATGTAATAAACCCAATAGGGTCGAGTCATAGTCATAGTTAGTTAAGGAGTCAATAAAGCATGTATTAATAATTGTAAGTGGTTGACCTACATTTAAGAAAGGGACCACAATTAGTTGCAATGGGCCATAATTAATAAATAAAGTGGTTAACCCTTGTTATGCAAAGGACCACTAGTCGTAGTTAGAAGGGAAAGATCATTGAGTCTTATTTTCTAATCGAGCTCTGCTATGTTGGAGGTTGCCCCCTCAAAGAGGCAAGTGAACATTGCTTTTATCTTTGTTTTTCTTATTCTATTATGTGCTCTAGGTTGTATTTCTTCGCATATTTGGTATTCTAGCATTTCTCGCAGGTCAAGAGCATAACATGTTTATAATAGAAAGGTAGACATGGGGGTGTTACAAACCCCACCCCTTTAAAGGAACATTATCGTCAATGTTATTTAACAGAGAAGAGAGGTAATTAAGCCATATAACTATGGTTACTGCATTAGTGACAACTACTATGTCTTGAATTTCTCAGTCTAGCCAAGACATTCAATGTTTTTAGAGGAACATATTCGACTCATTAATCCTTAGAGCATACCCAATGCATACTTGATCCCATGGAATATGCCCATGACTTATTGAAAAATAAATTATTTTGATTTCTCCTTCCTTGCAGTCACATACCTTCCAATTTCAAACATTCCCTTCTTTGCTTCATTAGTCCCTCGGGAGATCCATCCCTTGGCAAGGTTTCCTCACATAGGAAGGATCTTCACAACTAATGCATCCCTCTGGCTTGTTTTATTAACACAACACATAGTCATGGCATCTCATAGCGATCTATGCACATCATGGGTTTCTAATATCCTTGAATGACCTAGTTCTTAGTGTCTTCAACTCTATCCCGCTTCTGCTACATAATTTGATGTCATCATGTTGCTATTATTTTGCTTTGCAATCAACCTCATACATTTGTGTTGGATCGTTTAGTAGTTCACCTACATCATAAGCACACAATTCTTATAAGATTACTCATAAAAAATTTAGAACATATTAAATCATAACTTAAACATAATTCTTTAAACCGATAATGGGTACTTACATTTATAATTTCTCTTGGCTTTAAGAGCACCATGTGGTTTCTCAGCTAAAGTAAGCACTCAGTGATGTATATGCTCCATAGCTTCATCTTTACTAAATCCTGTTCACTGAGTGGTTTATTAGCTGAAGTAAGCATTCAATGGCAATAAAAAATACTCTGCTCCATGCTGTCTTGATTCAAATTTGTCTTCAAGTTAAGCTCACTGAGTGGTTTCTCAGCTGAAGAAAGCACTTAGTGTAAAATATACTACTTCATACAACTTCAACCAAATTCCATTAAGTAGGGAAATACACTAATTAAGTTGATAGCTTGATATCACTTACGGGTGGCTTATCAATAGTTTGGAAAGCACTAGTGGTTTCTCAACCACAACAAGCACCAGTAGTTTCTTAGCCAACCACAAGCACCAATGACTCATTGTATATGTGGTTTCTTAGCTAGAGACAAACATTGGTGGTTTTTCAGTTGAAACAGGGACCAATGGTTTATCAGTCTTAGTGAGCACCCAGTATGTTCACTGCATGGGTGATTTATCAATAAGAGAAAAGCAACAATGGTTTGCCAGCCATAAAAAGCATCGCTGGTTTATCGGTCTTAGCAAGCACCCAACGTTTTCAAACCAATCTCTCTATGCTCATTTTCATCATTGACTTGGCCTTCATGGTGAGATTTCATAGCTCGAGTATTTTTAAAGAAGTTAGTTAGTTGTTATTATATTCAGTAATACAACATTAAACACTTCCTTGTCGTAAGAAAAATATAACATGAGCACAACAATGTCATAAGCATATGAATATAACAACAAGATTTCACACTTGCTTGATGGGTCCCTTACATGTCAGGGAGTATTACTAGGTAACCTTATCATGTTACCCCAAACATACCATAATCATCAGATTTAAAACATTAATTACCCATACACCTACTATGATGGTTTTCAACAGATGACTTATCACATGAAAATGCATCATTATATATTCATCTTACTATTATCATATTCATTGGACTTTAGAACACACACACACACACACACATATATATGCCAAGCAGTGTTAAGGTTTAGGAAAAAATCCTCCTTAAGTTGCATGTCATTGTCTTGTTTGTTTAAGTGGGCCCTTCTAAGCCCTTTTGTCTAATCTGTCAATTCTTCTACCCTTTACTTCAATTGTATGGCATACACACAGTTTAATAATGGTTTTGAACTTCCAACTGGATTTTACTCAACTCTTCTTCATGAACTCCTTTCCCCACACCCAATAAATTAATTAAGAACAAACAAAGAAGGCAAGAAGAGAAACATCACAACAATAATTCATGACAACAACACAAAGCATCGTCATGCTCACAACCAACCAAAAACACAAAACACACAGTTAACAGTAACAGATAAAGGATTGCACAACACATAAAAAAATTTCACTTCAGTAAGAGCACTTAGTACATGCATAAAGTTTAAAACGGTTCATTTCTCAAGGCCTTCAATAACTTTAAAGTTTCAAAAATCCTTCAAAATAGTTTAAGAGGAAACTTCAACATCTTAAAGAGATCAAGGGGATGTTCCCTCATTTATTTTTGCACTATTGGTTGTTGTTTCCGACATCTGGAATTTGCATGAGTCTTTCTTCTCTTACTCTGTCACACATACATAGTCGTCATGATCCGGATTTAAATAGGAACGCAAAAAATTACAGGGATAACCATAAACATAGAGATGCTGTGGAAATAATACTTCATTTCATTAATGTAAAATACTAAAATATGCTTACAAACGAGAATGGAAATAAACCAGCTAAGGCGATGGTAGCTTATCTCTGAGAAGAGATGTGGTGGCTACATGACTCTGAACTGCCTTACAATGAGGCTCAAGGGCCTTTTCATTATTGAACAATAAAAGCAAACCGTAAACAACCAAAACCCTAACCCGGGGAGATGTAACACCAAGAGTTTATGGGCCCAGTTGGGGTGAGTTGGACAACCAACTTCTTGGGGTTGTGACTTGGTCATATTATCTCCGTTTGATGCGCATGATAGACCGTTGGAAAGATCTCTCCAAGGATGATGACAAAAAAGACAATGTTAGACAAAAAATTATTTGCAGTAGATTTCCAAAAAAGTGTTGTTTAGGGCCTCGAAACGGCTCTAGAAGTTTAGGACTCGAAAAACTGCTAAAAATAGTAAATTGTGCTACAATTAACGAAACTAAAAAACTGAAAGAAGCAATGGTGGGGGTCCAAGTGGAATTGGAGGGTGGCCACCAATATCCACTTGGATCATTCCTCCCCCCTTAGGAAGCAATGGTCCCCATTGCATTGAGTTCTGCCATGAGATAAGGGAACTTCTGTTAAACTTGGTCCCTGGTGAGCCACTTGCCCTGGTGAAGGAGTTGGCTTGCTTTGACAACTCGATACAGTTGGATATTCTACTGGCGAGTGTGCTAGATTTGTGTGTTCATGATCCAATCAATTGCAGCTTGTTCCATGCAATCTGGATTTAAATCTGTGGGTGTGAGTTGTTCTGCAATGTCGGATGTGTCTAGTAATGGTGGAAAGTACTGCCAAAGGCGGTTCACATTGAATACTGGGTGCAATCCAAGGAACGGGGGGATGTTGATCTCAAATGAATTATCTACCATAGCCTTGGTAATGGTGTAAGGACCATATCGGAGTGGTCTGAGTTTCCGATAGGCTCCGGTAAGGTGTTCCTTTTGCAAATGCAACCAGACTTTGTCGCCCACCTAAAACTTGTGTGGCACCTGATGTTGATCATGTCGCTGCTTGTACTTGGCATTTGATTTCTCCAGAATGTCATGGACCTACTAGTGAATATGTTGGATGTGCTCAATGAAGTTGTTTGCCTTATCTATTTTGAATTGGACATGAGCCGAATCTGCGTGAGTAGCTATAAATGGCATGGCCACATTAATGGGACATAGTGGCTGGAATCCCAAGCTCACTAGAAAAGGGTTGTGGCCAGTCCAACTGTGGAGAGCCCGGTTGTAGTTGTGTTGAACATAGGGGAGGCTCTCATCCCATGTGTGTGGATGCTTTGAGTTATACATGCGCAGAATATGTAGGATCATCCTGTTGACAACCTCTGTCTGACCATCAGTTTGAGGAAGGAAGGTTGTGGACTTAGTGAGTTTGGTGTCTAACATCGACCAGGGAATGAACCAAAATGTACTAAGTAACCTGCTATCCTGATCTGAGATGATAGACTGTGGGATCCCAAAGTGTACCCACACTTGCTCAAATAAGAGTTTAGCAGTGGCTTCTGCTGTGATATTCTTCTCGTAGGACGCCATAATGGCCATCTTCGAGAACCTGTCGATGACCGGAAAAACACAATCATTTCCATGCTTAGTGGAAGGAAGGCCTGACATGTAATCCATGGAGATGGATTCCCAAGGTCGACTAGGGGTAGGAAGCGAGGTATAGAGGCCTTGCTTCTTGATGGTCAGTTTGGAAATGGCGCAAGCAGTGCATGATCTGATGTACCTCTCAACATCCTGTCAAAGATTCGGCCAATAGAAATACTTCCGTAGTATTGCCACTGTTTTCTCGACCCTGAAATTCCCAATAGCCCGACTATAGTGTGCTTCCCAAATCATATTTTCACACTCGTGTTATGAAACCAGCTCAAGAAAAAGATAGAAAAGATAGATCAACGCCTTAAAATTCAGCCTCTTCGAGGGGGAAACCTCATTTACATTACATAAATGAACAATTCTTGGATGATACAAATGAAAAAACCTCCTTTCTATATATAGGAGTCTAAGGAGTCACAATATAACCCAGCTGACCTAACAATAATAATATAAAGCCACAAAAATAACAATAGAGGGATTCTATGGGGCACAGTAATAACAATATGGGGATAATAGGGGCACAACAATATTAATAAGGGGTACAATTACAATAGTAATGGGGTAATCACTAGTATTATAGGGACCCAACATGCCCCTCTCCTTCAAAAAAGTGTTGTCCTCAACGCTTGAGTAGTTCTGGATACTTCTATATAAAATTCTCATCCTCCCATGTGGAATCTTCAGTGGATAAGTTCTTCCACTTGATAAGATACTCCGAAATTGATCGATTTCGTAGCTGTCGAGTTCTTGTTTCTGTGACTGCTTCTGGTTCCAATATAATTTTTCCTTCCTCATCAAGTTTTGGAAATATTGTTTGAACTGGGAGCTTGTCGCCTATAACCTTCTTTAAACATGAAACATGGAAAACTGGGTGCAATCGAGAAGCTGCAGGAAGCTCCAATTTGTATGCCATAGTACCAATCTTTTGCAACACCTTGTATGGACCATAATACTTTGGTGATAATTTATTATCCTTCTTAGCTTGCTTGAGGGACATTTTCTTATATGGTTGTAGCCGTAGGAATACCCAATCACCTACATCAAAACTTCTTTCGCTGCGATGTTGATTTGCCTGTTGTTTCATTCTATTCTGTGCCAACACGAGGTTATCCTTTAAGAGTTGGAGGACTTGTTGTTGATGTTCGATGTGATGTTCCACTACTTGAACCTTAGAATTTTCTCTTAAATATGATGTGATGGATGGTGGCTGATACCCATAAAGTGCCATAAATGGGGTCATTTTTGTTGCTGTATGGAAGGAAGTGTTATACCACCATTCAGCCAGAGGCAACCATTTGACCCATTGTGTCTGTTTATCAGATACAAAGCAACGAAGATATCCTTCCAAACATTTGTTTACTATCTCAGTTTGCCCATCAGATTGAGGATGATAAGATGAGCTATGAGCTAACTGAGTACCAAGACAAGAAAATAATTCTGTCCAAAAATTTCCAGTGAAAATGGGATCTCTGTCACTTACAATAATCTTTGGGTTTCCATGTAGCTTTTGAATTGTTTCCATAAATGCAGTAAAACTGTACTGGCTTTAAATGGATGTGATAATGCACAAAAGTGTGCATACTTGGTAAGTCTGTCAACTACCACCATGATGACACTC
This sequence comes from Pinus tabuliformis, assembly GCA_031772625.1. Classification (NCBI taxonomy): domain Eukaryota; kingdom Viridiplantae; phylum Streptophyta; class Pinopsida; order Pinales; family Pinaceae; genus Pinus; species Pinus tabuliformis. The sequence goes on along the minus strand of CM062820.1, from coordinate 1,016,032,277 downwards.
TTTCCCTCAGACTTGGGTAAACCTGTGATAAAATCCATTGAAACCTCCTCCCAACGTTGGCTTGGAATGGATAAAGGTTGTAATAGACCTGGTGTCTTAATTGTTTCAACTTTATTTTGTTGGCAAACCAAACATTCCGCCACAAACTTTTGAATATCTGATTTAAGGCCATCCCAAAAAAATTCCTTCTTAACCCTGTGGTAAGTTTTTAAAAATCCCGAGTGCCCTCCTAAGGGAGAAGTGTGCAATTCCATAAGAATCTTTTGTTTTAGCTGGGAATTCTTACAGAGGTATAAGCGATCTTTGTACCATAACGAATCATTTTGCCAGCTAAATGTATCAGACGTACTGGAATCTTGTTGTAACTTTCGAATAAGTGCCCACACTTCTTCGTCATTCTTCCATTCCTCCCTTGCTTCTTTATCCAATCTGGTTGGATAATAGAAATGGCGCACAACAATGCTTCCACATCCTCATCCTTTCTTGAGAGTGCATCTGCCACCACATTTTGCTTCCCATTTTTGTAGATGATTTCAAAGTCATAACCCAACATCTTTGTGACCCACTTTTGTTGCTCTTCAGAGGATAATCTTTGTTCTAAAAAGTATTTAAGGCTATCATGATCCGTTTTTACCTTGAAGTGTCTTCCCATTAGGTAGGGTCGCCATTTCTTAAGTGCATGGAGTATTGCCAACATTTCCTTCTCATAAATAGCTTTGTGTAAAAACTTTCCCTTGATTGGACGACTTTCAAAAGCAATGGGTCTTTCATCTTGCATTAGAACAACACCAATTCCATTTCCTGAAGCATCACATTCCACAATAAAGGTTTTTGTGAAGTCCAGTGTAGCTAAGACCGGTGCTTGGCACATTGCCTCTTTAAGATGTTCGAAGGCCTTTGTTGCTTCCGGAGTCCATGAAAATGCATCTTTCTTCAATAATGTTGTTAGAGGTGCTGCTATTCTCCCATAATTCTTAACAAACTTGCGATAATACCCTGTCAACCCGAGAAATCCTCGCAGATGCTTTATGGATGTGGGGATTTTCCATTCCTTAATGGCTTTAATTTTGCTAGGGTCTACCTTAACCCCTTCATGAGATACAATATGACCCAGATATTCCACCTCTTGGACTCCAAAGAAACATTTGGATCTTTTTGCATATAATTGTTTTTCCTCCAATAGTTGTAGCACCCTGTCAACATGTTCAACATGATCCTTCCAAGACTTGCTGTAGATTAGTATATCATCAAAAAATACTAACACAAATTTTCTAAGGAATGGTTTGAAAATTGAATTCATCAAACCTTGAAATGTTGAAGGTGCATTGGTAAGGCCAAAAGGCATGACCAAAAATTCATAATGACCCTCATGAGTTCTAAATGTTGTTTTCGGAATGTCTTCAATCTTCATTTTGATTTGATGATATCCTGAACGAAGATCCAACTTGGTGAAGTAAATTGATCCATGCAATTCATCCAGTAATTCATCAATGACAGGAATGGGAAACTTATCTTTAATAGTGAGCTTGTTGAGCTCCCTATAATCTGGACACATGCGCCATGATCCATCCTTCTTGTGCACCAATACTACTGGAGCAGAGAAAGAACTTTGACTCGGTTGAATTATACCAGCCTCTAGCATTTCTGCAACCATACGTTCAATTTCACTCTTTTGGGCATAGGGATATCTGTACGGCCTGATGTTTGGAGGAACACTTCCTGGAATCAGATGAATAGCATGATCATGATCATGCATAGGTGGGAGACCTTTGGGAGTCTCAAATACCTTGGAATGATTGTCCATGACTTTTTTGAGATCTGGAGAAATAGATGATTCTGATGTGGAAACATCTAGCGAACATAATTGTGCAATTACACCTCTTTTTTCCTTTTTTAGAAGCTTTGTCATACCATTAGAGCTGATTATCTTTCCTGGTTTCCCTGCAATACCCCTTAATTCAACTTCCTTTCCTTCCGTAGAAAATTTGATGAAAAGTTCTTGAAAATTAAAAGCTATTGTACCCAAGGATTGTAGCCATTGGACTCCTAGTACAACATCAACACCTCCCATTGGAATGGAAAGCATTGGGCTAGTCAATACATATTCTCCCATGGATAGCTTGATATTATGGCACTTTCCAAAGAAATTTATTGTTCCTCCATTTGCAACCATCACTTGACACTCTGGTGCTGGATATAAGAAGCAATTCAATTCTTTTGCTACCTTACAATGAATAAAATTGTGGGTACTTCCTGAATCAATCAACACTATTACCTTTTTCTTCTTGATTTGTCCTTCTATCTTGATGGTTTGAGGAGTGGTAATTCCCACCAATGCATTACAAGATATGGTCGGATTCATTTCTTCTTTATCTAGGCTTTGTTCTTGGAGTATATCCTCTTCTTTTGACCCTTCTTGCTCCTTTTCTTCTTCCTCTTCACAATCTATGTAGAATAATTTCTTCTCAGCACACTTATGACCTTTAGTGTATTTGCTATCACAACTGTAACAAAGCCCTTTTGCTCTTTTTTCTTCCAATTGTTGTGGTGTCAACCTTATAGGTTGTGGAAGACTAGGGGCAACAACACTTCCGTCTTTATAGTTGTGAGTGGTATGCTTCCTGGTTGCCATAATTTTTCTTTCCATTTTTCTTGCTAACCTGAATGCCTTCTCTAATGAATCAGGTTTCCAAAGGCGAACATCATGTTGGATATTATCCTTTAAAGACCCTATGAACACATCAATCCTATGCTCCTCTGGAATATCTTATGTTCAATTTTTGGAACTCCTCAATGTGCTCCATTATTGAACCCTTTTGTTTGAGACTTATCAATTGGCTAAAAAAAGTGTTGCTTTTTGTATCCTCATAATGTGCTATCAATTCTTCCGTAAAAATTGCCCAAGTGATAAATTGTTTACGAGAGCAAAGCCATTGATACCATACAAACTGATTTGGTTCCAAATATAAAGTTGCAATACATACCTTTTGTGTGTTTCACATTATTGATATCGAAAAATTGCTCCATCTGTAATATCCATGTTGCGGGAATCTTGCCATCAAACTTCCTCATATCGATTTTTTGAATATGGTGGGTCTTCGATCCAACATTAGAGTCTATGAAATCATGATTAACATTTCTTTTATTCTCATCATGAGTTTCCTTTACTACCCTTTCACCATTAGTAAGCATTTCTTGTAGAAACTTTGTTAAATCTGTCTTCAAATCTTCCATGCCTTCTTAGCTTCTATGCCTTTCTTTAAACAGTCTGTCTTAGCTTCAACACCTTTCTTTAAACCATCCATCTTAGCTTCTACATCTTTCTTTAAACCATCCATCTTAGATTCTATTCCTTTTTGTGCAAGGGACAGTTGTTGCACTTGGTCTTGTAATTTTGATATATCATGTTGCATTTCTTCCTCTTATTCATGAGTCATGCTAGAGCTTTTAGGTTCCTTACTAGGTGTTTGCATTTTCTTTCCTTGGGGCATCAGTTACCGATAATAATGCTCTACTATTCCCTTTGAATTGCTTCAAAATAAATTTCAAACCAATCTTAATTTAAAAGAATCTACACAACTTTTTTCACTTTTTAGGAGCTCAATATTTCCTCTGATGTATCTCTGTACATTCAAATCATCCAGTTATGAAATTGTGACCTGCAGTAGCCCTCTTTGTCCTCTTTCCAATGCCACTAGTCTGATCGAAATTGGATTCTCCAAGGAAGAGTTATGCGAAATTTTCCACAGTGACTTGATTATAGACTAGTTCAGTAGAACGAAATTGTATGACATGCCACAATTCACTGTTTCGAACTTTGGCTCTGAAAAATATATAAAAGAAACTATAGTCTGCCCTCTTTCTGTACCTTCTTATGAAATTTCAATCTGATGCTCAGAGAGAAAGTTATGACGATTTTCCCCAGGTCACCTTTTTAGAATGTAATTCAGGAGTTTGCAAAAAGACCAACTTCCTCAGATCATATCTCCGCAAATATAGCGTGAAAAGATCTGAAATTCAGATCCGACATTTAGCGCGATGTCTTCTCAAATGGGTTTTTTTTTTAGCTTCTAAAACGTCGCAGAAAAAAAGTTGTAGCGAAAATTCCACGATGACCTGTTTGGAGCAGCGAAACCCTAGAATCCAAAGCTCTGATACCAAATGTTATGAAACCAGCTCAAGAAAAAGATAGAAAATATAGATAAATGCCTTAAAATTCAGCCTCTTCGAGGGGGCAACCTCCTTTACATTACATAAATGAACAATTCTTGGATGATACAAATGAAAAAACCTCCTTTCTATATATAGGAGTCTAAGGAGTCACAATATAACCCAGCCGACCTAACAATAATAATATAAAACCACAAAAATAACAATAGAGGGATTCTATGGGGCACAATAATAACAATATGGGGATAATAGGGGCACAACAATATTAATAAGGGGTATAATTACAATAGTAATTGGGTAATCACTAGTATTATACGGACCCAACAACTCGCTTGAGGGAACACAAAGGTGACCCAGGTGGCATAACAGGGCATCTTGGAGGTGAAAATATGGAACATGCTGACCTTCCAAGAGTGTCTGGTATGTGTGGCCAAATTCAGGGTCTCTCTTGTCGGGAAGTGGACAATCAGAAGTCTCATGCCCATAAGAGTTGAGCACAGTGGCTAATGCCATGATTGGTGGTCGACTGAGGCAATCTGCAACGTTATTGGTGCTGCCCTTCTTATACTTGATATTCAAATGGAATTGTTGCAGGTATGTGGACCACTTCTGATGGTGATCATTCTGCAATTTCCCTTGGGTCTATATGAACTGCAAGGGTCGGTGGTTTGTGTGGACAACCATTTCCTTCCCCAAAATGTAATGCTTCCATTGTCGGTAGACCTGCACAATGGAATACATCTCTTTGTCATAAGTGGGATACTTCTGGACAGTGTCTGAAAGTGTCTCACTATGATATGCCACTGGATGCCTGTGTTGAGTAAGTACTTCCCCAATAGCATAGTCAGAGGCATCTGTCTTGACCTCAAATGGTTGTTGCAATTCTGATAATGCGAGCACTGGTGCCGAGCAGAGGTGATATTTCAACTCCATGAATGCCTTCTGTTGAGATTCAAACCAAAAGAATTTTGCTTTCACTCCTCCCTTAGTGACTTAACTCAAGGGCCAAGTGATATGAGAAAATCCAAATACGAACATGCGGTAGAAGTTGGCAAGACCTAGAAAGTTGCAAAGCTCTATCAGAGTGGTTGGAGATGGCCAATCCCGAATGACTTGGATCTTGGCTGGATCCACATGCACCCCCTATTCATCAATAATGTATCCCAAATACTGAACTTGGTTCATGCCAAAAGTGCATTTCTCCAAATTGGCACATAACTTGTATTGCCGCAGTACTTGGAGAACTTGTCGGATGTGGTGGAGGTGATCTTCCAAACTCTGGCTGAAGATCGGGATGTCATCCAAGTATACCACTACAAATGAGTTGGTGAATGGCTGCAAGATGTCATCCATTAGCCTCATGAAGGTTGCAGGAGCATTCGTCAATCCGAAAGGCATAACCAACCATTCGAAAAGACCCTCCTTGGCTTTGAAGGAAGTCTTCCACACATAGGAGGATTTGATTGGTACTTGGTAATATCCTGACTTCAAATCGATCTTACTGAAATATTTTCCCCCCTTCAGTTGGTCTAGGAGGTCATCGATCCATGGGATCGGGTACCTATTACGGACAGTGATCTTGTTCAGCACCCGATAGTCAATACAGAGTCTCTAAGTCCCATCCTTCTTCTGTACCAACACGATCGTGCTCCCACAGGGTGATGAACTTGAACGGATGTGACCTTTTTGAAACAGCTCCTGAATCTGCCTCTTAATTTCATTATTCTCCGAAACGAAGTGATGATAGATTGGTCCATTGGGTAGCGGCACCCCTAGGGTTAGATCGATGGAGTTCTTGACCTGACAGTGCAGAGGAACCCCTACGGGGGAGGTGAAGATGTCCTCGTACTCCTCCACGACCTTGTCCATCTATAGTTGTCATGCCGAGGGGTCCTGTCTGGAGGTTGTGGCCACTGTCTTCTTCTTTCCTTGAGGGCATATCATCAGGAAAACAAATTTCCCGATTTCAAAAATGACCTTACTGCATTGTTTTGCAGTAACCAAAGAGATGGTGGTAGGCGGTGCCACCTCTGGTATCCTGTACAACTTATTTCCCAAAGTAACAATAACAACACGAGGCTTTGATTCATACACAACATGTTGCTTCCACAAGTATGGTTGTCCTAATAATACATCATAAACTTCAAGGGGATCAATGTCACACAATACCTCATCTGTGAAGGGCTTGATGTTGTATGGAAGGCAACACTACTGGCTCACGCGAAGATCCCGTCCTTTGTTAAGCCACCCAATGGTGTATGGTTGTGGATGTGTTGTGGTTAGTAAGCCCAACTAATTCACGACCTCTGCTGAAATGAGGTTCTTTTGGCTCCCACTATCAATAATGAACTGTAGCTGGGAGCCCTTTACCCACATCTGGGAGTGGAAGAGATGTTCCTCCTCCTCTAGATCTTCGGGTTCCTACTTCTGGATCTTCGTGGTGGCAACAGTGGCGTTGGGCTCCGCATCAATAATTTGCTTCCCTTTTTCATTCCCCTTGTCGGGTTATGACTCAGAGTCAGAACATGCATTTGATTCTGAAACCTTTAGCTCGGCCACTAGTGACTACTTGGCCTGACACTCACTTGTGTTGTGAGTGGAGCTCTTATGGAACTCACACCACTTTCCCGTGTCCTTTTTCGACTTCACGACACTATTCTTTGCTTGCAATTTTGGCAGGTTGTCTTGGGTCGCCCCGCCTTGGCTTTGTCCTTTGTTCTATGGTTTGGGTGTACCTTTCCCTTGCTTCAGATTCACAGATTCAAAGTCTCGCTTCTTCTGTTTAAACTTTTGCATGGCCTTGATGGCATATCTGTTAGCCGAATAAATCGTTCTTGCGGACAAGACCGATCTCCCTAGTATCTACAAATATATAGCGACAAGCAAAACAAGCAAATTCTACGTTTCTCTAAATATTGCGATTTATAAATAAAAGTGAAGAGGTGTTTTAGACCCTACCTTAAGTCCAACGCTAGTTTGTGGCAGCCACGCTTCGACCGTCCAAATGAGATTCCTTTTGAGAACCTGCAAACACAAACAAGCACACATCAAATAACACTTGCATAGCCAATATAATAAATCATATTTATCATGATGATCAAGGAATTCATGAAATAAACCATAGAAGACAACTTATTGAGAAAAATGAACTTGATTGTATTAACTTTAAACAAAGAAGAACTTTACAACCTTGGTGCCTTGATGTTGTACAAGCTCCTCCCAAGGTCCAGCAAGAATCTCCTCTACTTTGACAAGCTTCACACTCTTACCAAAGAGATCAAAAGTTATGTAATCTCTCCTCTCAAGCTCAATAAGGAAGTCTAAATTCCAACAGCATTTACCCTAAAAAATATACAGCTTTCAACCTCCTTAGTAACCAGCCTAATGCCTCATTTTATAGTGTAGAGGAAGGAAGCTACCAGGTCCACCTATGAAGGGATAGATTCCTCCTTCAAAGGGATAAGCTCCTCACATCAAGGGGTTAGCTCCTTTAGTTATGGGATGCATGAACCACCTAGGAGTGAACTTGCCACCTCAAGATTCCTTCTAGAAGCATCCAGCGTTAACCTAAAGTGAGTTTTTAAGAATAAACTTGTGCCTTTTTGACTTTTACAGGGGTCTGCAGTCTTTCCTTTAGAGACGGAGTGGGTAGGTCCACAGGGGACATGATCAAGAAGTGCGAGATCATAGGTAATGCTAAGAGAAAGTGTGGAACTAGAGTTTTAGAGATTTTCAAAGACTTTCTCTCATTTTTCAAGGCTTGACATGAAGAGTTGATGTTTAAGACTTGCATAGGAGGAAAGCATGAGTGGTGATAGACTCACATTGATTGCAGAATGTCATGGTGACAATAATTTGTGCAACAATATCGGTATGACATGCCAAGCTAGGAGATGTTTAGGAATTCTATTTCTTCCTGGATGTACTTGTGCCGGTAGCCACAATATTTGAGTACCAAATGCTGCTCCATATCCTTGATACCAAACTTTGTGCGAAGGGTATGGAAAATATTGGTAAACTCCAGCACGTCTTGGTCCCTTCCCTTCCATAGCGTAGTTGACTTTATGTATTGGTCCTCATAGCTTCCGATAGGGTAGTACTGCTCCTTGATAGTTTTATAGACATTTTTGTGCCCTACAACTCCAAGCATGAAATGTCCATAAACCAAGGGCTCCTAAGTCCCTAAAAGTGTTGTTCTAACCCCTAAAGGAACAAGGTCAACAGATTACAGCTTCTCCCAGAAGTTCTCCATGAAAAACTACTCAAAATTGGTCAAAACAGGATCATTACAGCTGCTCCACTGGCTAGGTGCGTTGCATCTCACCCAAATGCACTATGAGGGTGCATTGCATTTCAAAAGTCCCTTCTGTGGGGTGCGATGGGAGAGAAATGACAAATGGCAATGTCATTCCACGAGGTGGAGAGGCAATGGAAGCTTCCAGAATCTTCTCCTGTGACACTTGCCTCACTGAATTTGACCAAGGATGAGTAAGAGGCCCTCAGTCTCCAAGTGGAAGCAAGAACTTCCAGAGAGAAGACGCTAATCAAATCACAAGCTGACTCATCCCCCTTACAGATATCTATATATGGATCCCTCATCCCAGAGATCCAGAGGCTGGAATTTTGCATATTGTAAGGAATTGCTGTTGGTTTTTTGAGACAAACATCAGATTGTTGGGTGATCTATGCTTTGTTTGAGGTGAAGAGGGGCTTCTTTGCAGGGAGGTTGATGCTGGGTCAGAACAACCGGTTGTAACGCCTCCTGGATCTTTTCTTGTTTTATCAATAAAAGCTATTTGAGTTTTCCTCCATGCTTTTGTATCATTGATGCTTGTTACATTTGTATGGTCAATTTACATATGATCCTAGATTATTTATGAATATAGATCCATGTCTTTGTATAGTGCTATGCTTCTGTGATCTTACAGGTACTTTGTGAAGCTGGGCGTGCAAGGGAGCAGGTAGCTGGGGACTATCAAAGGAGAGAGGGATCGAATCAAAGGATTAGCGCAAGACAGAGGTTGGTCCTTCTATTCCTCTCTATCTATAATTCATAAAGGAAAAACATAAGTAGATTTTCTTTGTTTGTTTCTAAGGCAGCTGTCACACCTTAGTGGGATAGAGCAGTTCTATATAGACACTTTTCCCTGTAACAAAATGGCGACTCCACTGGGGAAGCTAATTAGTTTGTTTGTTTATCATTCTTTTTTGTTTGTTTCATAAACTTACAAGTAGCATTCGAACTGCATTTGCCATAACAAATGCAAAGTAGATAACTGCTACTTTAATCCATTCGCTGGATCTGTTTATGATTTAAACAGCTGATTCACAAACTATCTGATTGCCCTTGTGATAGCTCTTAGATCCTCCTTAGATCTACCCCTGATTGTTGAATTACTGATTGCTTTTTACTCGGCCAAAAACCAAGAACTGAACTGCAAACTCTGACCTGGAACCCGAACAGAGTCTTATTTCTAGCCCAGCGTAGGTACTGTTCAGAGATTCTGAATTTCAGCGCACTTCCCGAGTGGACAACCTGCGCTGCATTTCAGATTCTCTGTGTTACAGGTGCGGTGATCAGACTGGCTCTGTGCAGCTGTGGCTTCTGTGCTTCATTCTTTCCAGTTCTATTCCTGAATTTTGCTGCCTGTGATCAGTATATGTCTGTTTGAAACCCCTTTTCCTTGCTGTTATTCCGCCTCCTTTGTACAAAAGAACTGTAGATGTTTTTGTGTGTTTGTTGAGTCATTTACAGTTCTCCTTTGTAAAAGTAGCATAGTCGTACTGTCATCCTTTGATTTGAATCTGTCGCAAGTGTCGATTTCAATCGTAGGAAAGAGTTTGATTGCTGTTGATGGTCGATTATCCTGTTACTATTGCTTTTGGTATGAATTTGTAATTTTCTAGTGTCAAGAACGAGTATTCATTTCAAAATCGTAAAGTGTCGTAATCATCTCTATTTTTTATTTCGAAAAAAGCTTGATTATATTTGTCACTTGAAAAGAAATTCAGATTTGTACATCAACTTTATTTTTAGCATCCATATACTAATAAAGTTGAAAACAAATACATGCATTTGCATTTGCATATAGACAGTCTGTTTGGCTTGATTTAGGGAAGTGCATTTAGAGTGTGCTCTTTGCTCTTTGTGAAAATATTTTGTCTTTCTTTTCCCTAATAGCTAGGATTTTCATTGCACAAAAGAGATAAAAAGTTTGTTTATCATCTTTAGATTGCATTTTAGGAATTACATCTACATCTCGTGGTGAACCCGAAAGGAAAACTTCATAAACAAGATCAACTTAAAATAAATTCAATGAATCTAACAACGCTTTGGAACTTAACGCACAACATTTAGAGGTCTAGGCTAGAGACGTATTCTGGCGTCGTAAAGCCTGGTAACTGTTGTTCTCACTGATGGTTGGGTGATTCCTCCACTTTGAGACGATAAGTGCCAGTACGGACTTGTGCTCCCACGTACCGTCGAGTATATTTTGGGAGACCCCTATAGGCTTAAATCCTTTATCCATAGGAAGCTGTGTTTGCCGCCCTATCGATCGTAATGCACTGAACACAGCATTCGGGAAGATTGACTGCCATACCGTAAAAAGTATTCTGCAGTTTTGCGATTGGTTTGGTACTCCCTCTACCTAGATTTCCAGAGCAGTCCCTTTCGTTCCTTTTCAGACTCCTTAACGGAAAAGGTCCATCTGAGCACTTGTCACTTCAAGCTCATTAAAAATCGAAGGAGACTAGAGTCATCTTTTGTTTTTTCTCGACTCTTAAAAATTGAAAAAACAAGTTGTGTCAAAGCGTCTAAAATTCATTTAATTCGGAAATATACTTCCCCTTTATTTTAGTTAATCGAGTAATCCGCAATCGTGGAAGAAAGTCAATTGAAACCTCGTCGTTAACGGAGGCTTACGAGTCAACCGTCTTTGTCTCCAGAATCGAAGCCAGTACGGACAAAGCGAACTCATTTAACCGGTTCCAAATCTCCTATTAAAGTTAGAACAAGTGTTCCAACGACATCGGAGACTCCGGTTACTCCAAACATTTCTGGAATCCCTGCCTCTACAGAAGAAGTTTAGCAGCCACAAAAGGACAGTAATACTAATCCTAGTCTGAGAGTAAACACTTGTGTTATCGAACCAGTTCCATCTACAACCGGTTCAGAGAGTCTTGCTCTTCAAACATCTGTCGCTGCCGATTCCTTACCTTCTTCGGCACCAGAAATATTCTACGGACCTGACGGTCTTCCCCTTCCACCTGGTCTGATTGCCATAGAAGAAATTGTAGAAGATCCTCCAACAAGTACTCCATCGCAATTTGGAGTCAGGATAACTCTATATCCTTCTTCATCAGAAGTTAGTCTACCACCAGCGGAAGCTCCTGTAGAATCGCTAGGTAATCTTTTGGATAGACTACAAATGTCTGAACAACCGTCAACATCTAGGACTGTGTCATCTGACACAGCGACGGCAGAACTCCCTACTATCACTCCGACAATGTTCGTCGGTATACCATCTGTCCCGACTAGCTCTCAATCGCTAGAAGGAGCCCACTCAGGGGCTACTTCGACAGTATGGTCTGCTCCTGTTTGTTCATCCGGAATAATATCCGGAAACTCTTATGTTGAGTCTAAATAGATTGATCCATTTGGAGGTCAATTTGGGTAGTCCGACCCCCAAGGGCAAACAATTCCCTTGAGTTCTAGATTACCACCGTATGGAGGGCAGTATACCCTTTCATTATCCCCTCCGGGAGGATATCCATACGGGAGTTCACAACAACATTCAGGTTATACCTCAAGCGGTTGGGTACCAATACTACCTCAACAACCAAGAGTTGTATATTCGATGCAACAATGCTTACCTATGTCAAACATACCGGCTACGCCAGCTATTGTGACGGTGTCACAAGTTCAAGCGCTGCTTGTTGTATGCCAACCTCAGGTTTCTCAGGTTGTAATGCAACAGCCCCTTGACCCTGCGACTCAACCACAATCACCGACTGGTGGAATGACACAGGTTCAGACAGGTACAATTACCCCTCATCTTGGTCAAACTGTTAGTATCGGTCAACAGCACATGGCTTCACAACCATGGCTAGTACAATACCAACAACTGCAATTCCAACAAGTATACCAAGGTTCTGAGCAACAAATCTTTGCTAATAGTGGGCAGCCATACATTCAAAACGGTCAAAATCAACCATTTTACAATGGTCATGCCCACCAACCTTACCAAAGTTACCAGCATCAAATGCATTATGCCGGTATGCAAAGACCAACCGCTCAGGCAATCCCATCTTATCCTGGGTATGCTTCACCTAACTTGAACCAACAGTTACCCTTTGTGGCAACTTTAGAGTTACCTCATTTAAATCGGTTAACAAACGATCCAATCACTTACGCCCCTTGGTGGCCAGCGATTCCGCATAAAATTCCATCAGATATTCCTAAATTTAATGGAAATCCAGGTGAAGATCCATCGAATCATGTGATGACCTTTCATCTATGGTGTTCATCAAACACCTTAAATGATGATTCGATAAGACTTCGCCTCTTTCAGAGGACATTAACGGGTCCGGCGGAAAAATGGTACATCGAATTGCCTAGAGCTTCGTTTGACAACTTCAGTACCTTAGCCATGACCTTTTTAACCCATTTTCAGTTACCAATAAGGTACGAAACGGGAACAAAACTTCTTACCAATTTCAAACAGACAACGACCACTCACATATCTGATCATATACATGAGTGGCGACGTCGTCGTAGAATGGTAAAAACGTATGTCCCCGATCAGCTCTTAGCTGAATGGTTTATCAAGTCATTACTACCTTCCATCACGGAAGATGTGGCAAAGGGGGGAGTCGTAACAGAAGAGCAAGTTATCACTCAGGCGCAATATCTGGACTTGATTTACACTCAGTCTGGCATGCTCTACGATAAAATACCTGACGCCCCTAGACTGGAATTGTCAATTCCTCCTCCTCCTAAATCAGACAATGACTCTCATGCCGGCGATGGCGTGATTGGCACAACAGACACGAAATCGACAAAGGCTACATCCAAAAAGGCCCGTAAGATTTCAGGTCAAAATGCAAAAGATGAACTTCTTGCTTCAGAAGTAAATGCCGTATCGACAGATAAAGGCAAAGAAACCAAACAACCGGGGAGCAAGAAGAAAGGCAAAGGGAAGAAGAAGAAACAGGAGGAATCATCACCTGAAAAATCTTCTTCAAACCCTCCTGGAGATAGGAAACCAAAAAATCCATGCCTTATATGCGATGAGGATCATTGGACCGCAAATTGTCCACACAGAGCTGAGGTTAAGAAATTCTTCAAGAATTCAAAAACCTCCGCAGTGTTAACTGATCCGTTTCCAAATCCAGGAACAAATCTGGTTGAAAGTGAAAATGCTTCCCCGTCTCAAATGCTAATGTTGTCGGTCTCAAAACAGCAAAATGATGCTTTGATATCGACAAGGAACAAAGATTATGGGAATCCACAACTGTCGAACAACAAGGATAAAGATCAACCTAGTAGTTCGACAACAACTTCGATAGAAGTTGCACCACCTACCATTCCTGAATTGACGATAAAACCGCCAAAGGGAGTAGTACACAAGTCGACATTTAATCCCCGCGTTAGAGCGGCACAACATTATAATATAGTGGAAGATTTGGCCCAATCGCCATCCGCTATGTCGACTCTTGAAGTACTACAGAATTGCCCATCCTAAAGGCAGGCTTTATTATCAGCCATTGGTGGGATAGACCCAAAGGATTCCAATCTTGTATCCTTCGATCATAAAGGATACGATCCTCAATTACCAGCTCAAATAGCTTTCCTTGTTCAAGTGAAAGCCCTCAACAAAACTGTTCATCAAACAATTATTGATGAGGGGGCATCTACATGCATCATGTCAATGAGTTTCTGGAAAACTTTAGGATCTCCAACCTTGTCGCTATCTTCGATGACATTAAAAGCATTCGACGGAAGGACATATACCCCATATGGTATTCTAAGTAACTTGAAAATTGAACTAGGAGGGAAAACGGTAGAAATAGATGTTGAAGTAATCGATGGAAATCTTGATTACAACATCCTACTAGGAAGGCCATGGATATATGCTATGGCGGTTGTTGTGTCGACCTATTTTAGGAAGATTGCATTTCCCTTTCAAGGAGGGATTACAATCGTCGATCAACAAAACTTCCTCCCCAATGGTTCTCAAGTTACAGGAAGCATTCCCATGATCCATGGAAGCCCTCATTCACTTCAAAATATCGGAGTAGGCCTATTAAAAGATCCTATACTAATGGGAACTTTCACCCTTCCACCTCCAATCAACCTGGCAGAAGTGGCGTCGATAGGAACCTGCTACATGATATCTTCTAAAAAGATCTCGGAAAACGATATCGACATGGATCATGCAATGGTTTTGCCCCCAAGCCCAACGGAAATATTGTAGCAATCAATGTTCCTAGCATGGGAGGCAAACCCAAATCAACGCTCATCAAGTGTTTGGATAGATAGGTCTAAAGAATATGGTACCCCTTCAGATCCTTGGTCGCAAGTGCATGTCACCGACGAAGGAATTGTCCAATCAATGGTAATTGAAGGAGCACCATGGAATGATTCCCACCATCGTTCCCTTCTTCCGGATTGTGGAGAAGATACTCAAGATGACCTTTATCATCCTTCAGTTTTTGATTTTATATCAAATACTATAAACACGGTGGATTCCGAGCGAAACTTGTCCAATATTGAAGAGACTATCGCCATAAATATCTCGACCAAAACAGATGTTGTAGAGAATATTTATGTCGGAAAATGTTGTTCTCCTTCAGAACTAGAGATATATAACGCTCTTTTTCGTGAATTCAGAGATGTCTTTGCTTGGTCATATGATGAAATGCCAGGCATTGACTCGAGTATCGTTGAACACGAAATTAAGATGTATCCAGATGTCAAACCAGTACGACAACGGCTACGGCAGGTGCACCCCAAGAAAGCCGCTGCCATTAAGGCAGAAGTTAAAAAACTTCTCCATGCTGGTTTCATCTACCCGGTTCCTCTAACCGATTGGGTATCTAATATTGTCCCTGTTATGAAAAAACAAGGAACAATTAGAGTGTGCGTTGATTATAGGGATGTAAATCAAGCTTGTCCAAAAGACAACTACCCTACACCCTTCATTGACCAGATAATTGATGAATGCGCCGGATGCGAAATCTTTTCATTCATGGATGGATTCTCCGGGTATATAATCAAATAAATATTCGCCCACAGGACCAGTCAAAGACTGCATTTATTTGTCCGTGGGGCACATTCGCATATCGAAAATTACCCTTTGGTTTAAAGAACGCAGGGGCGACGTTTCAGAGGGCAATGAATTATGCCTTCCATGACATAAAAACATCGTTCAACCATACCTCGACGACCTTCTGGCTCATTCGCGAAAGCGGACTGATCACCTGCAGCATTTAAGAGCGATATTTCTACGTTGCTGACACTACAAGATACGACTCAATCCACACAAATGTGTATTTTGCATCATTTTTGGTCGTTTACTTGGCTTTGTAGTCTCAAAGGACGGGATTCGTCTCGACCCATGTAAGGTCCAGGCAATCATAAATTTGCCTCCACCTTCGAATTTACTTCAGATTCAGAAACTCCAAGGGAAAGTGAACTTTCTGAGGAGGTTCATTCCAAATTATGCCGAACTTGCTAAAGATTATACACGTCTTTTGAAAAAGGAAGTACCCTTTGTCTGGGATCAGGTTGCGCAAGCTTCTAAAAGATTCCCTAATGAAAGCATCATTAATGTACGCTCCTGATTATCAAAAAGATTTTAACCTGTATCTGGCTGCAGCGGATACGACCATCGCAATGGTTTTAGTTCAAGAAGTCGATGGAATTGAACATCCTATATATTATTTAAGTAAAAACTTAAATGATACAGAAAGCAAATATTCTTACGTTGAAAAGCTATCACTCGCAGCTGTTCAAGCGATACACAGATTTCGACACTATGTCCTCTTTCGGAAAACTACCATTCTGTCAGATTGCAACCCCATGACTTATATATTGTCGCGACAGTTTCTGGGGGGGAAAGATTCAAAATGGATAGCAATCCTACAAGAGTTTGATCTGGAATTTGTAAAATCCAAGTCAAAGAAAGCTCTAGTTTTCGCAGAATTATTGTGCGATCTCCCATCGTTGTCCAACGATGACACATCCGAAGAAACAATCGTGGATGAAAGTTTGTTTCTGATATCTGCAAGCAATGAGTCGTATGGGGATATAATCATTTATCTCCAAACCCAAAAATACAGGCCAAACACCTCCCACTCCGAACAAAAACGTATTCGACACTAAGCAAAAGACTACATGATCATCGGTGATACACTTTACCGTCGTGGTATCGATACAGTTCTGAGAAGGTGCCTCACCCATGAGGAGGCCGAAAAAGTCCTGAATGATTGTCATTCAGGCGCGTGTGGGGGGCATCAATCTGGATATGCTACAGCACAAAAAATCTTACGAGCAGGATACTTTTGGCCAACAATGTTCAAAGATTGCATAATCGCAGTTAGAAGTTGCCATGCTTGTCAAATTTTCGATAGCAAAACCAGAAGACCACCCGCACCTCTGCAACCAATAGTTGTTGTTGGGCCATTCGCCAAATGGGGCATCGATTTCATGACATGTAACCCCACCTCGACCGGGGGGCATGGGTACATCATAGTCGCAGTTGACTATTTTACCAAATGGGCCAAGGTGATGCCTACATTAGATAATACTGGTGAAACAGCTGCCCTCTTCTTTTTCAATCATGTAGTCGCCAGATTCGGCGTGCCGCAGGCTATAGTCACAGATCATGGATCGCATTTTCGCAATCACATGATGGTCGAATTAGCTGCCAAACTAGGGTTGTCTCACGACAGCTCTACTCCATATTATCCGCAAGCCAACGGACAAGTTGAAGCAATCAACAAGGTCCTCAAACGCATGCTGCAAAGGATGATTGGAGTTCACAAAAGAAGATGGAACCTAATCCTGTACTCAGCTTTGTGGGCTTACCGAACATCGGTAAGGAATGCAACCGGGTTCACACCTTTCCAACTGGTATATGGCTTGGAAGCAGTCTTACCAATCCAGTGTGAAATCTCGTCTCTCAAACTCGCAATTGATCTCTTCCCCAAAACTTCAGAAGAAGAAGCTCGTTTCTTGGAATTAATCCAATTGGATGAAACCCATCGTGATGCCGCTTTGGCTAACGAAGCCCATAAGAAACGAGTCAAGGCGCAGTTCGACAAAAATGTCAAACCTCGTGTCTTCTCAGAAGGTGACTTGGTCTTGCTTTACGACCAAGAATCCGATAAATTGGGAGCAGGCAAATTTAAGTCTTTATGGATGGGCCCCTATATTGTTAAACGAGTGTTAGCAAAAGGAGCCTACGAGTTAATGGATTATGACGGAATCCCACTGGCACAACCTCGTAATGGGTTGTACCTCAAGCGTTACTATGCGTAATGGTAACCAATATGCTTTTGTTATGTTTTTGTTTTCGCTAAAGTGTTTATTTTGGTCAAGTAATCCACTTTTTACATTTATTGCAGATGTCAAACCTATTGGAGTCATGCGTTGGATATGCCGATGGAGCGAGTCGTATTCGCAGAACCTATCCTCCGCAGCCTGGGCTATTTTTGATCCAAGCGGCGAGTTTGTAAGTTTCAGAGGGGTATGTATTAGTCGATCAACAAATAACATCGCTGAATATAGCGCGTTGATATAACTTCTCTCTGATGCCATCACACATGGTATACGCTGACTAATTGTCAGGCTAGACTCACAGCTCGTAATACTACAACTCAATGGTATATATTCCGTCCGAAACCCAGCTATTTATCGCATGTTCCTAAGGGTTAAGATTTTGGAAAGACAATTTGATTTTATTCAATATCAACATATTTCCAAAAACTTAAACACATTAACTGACTCATTAGCAAATTATGTGTTAGATAGACATTTGTAACATTTATAAAAAGAAACATACCATCAATGTTTGCATTTGGATCATGTAACTTAACCAAAGTAAAACTCCGAAAATCAAAAATATATATAACTGTTTATGGTTTACACATAATGTTCTGTAACCAAGACAAAATCGGTCAAATGACCCAAAAACTCAAAATGCTAGGGGGCACCCTAGTCTAATGATGCTCGTGATAGCAAGTCACAGCCTGTGCGATCATGCGTAAGAGACGAGTCCATCGTCTGGGCACACCAGTAGTATGCCGCTGTAACCTCAAAGGTAGCTCGTCAGTCCTCACATCTGGAATACCAAGAGTGAGGCCCTCAACTTGCTCCTGTAATGCTGTGAGAGTCTCAGCCACGTCGAGGTCGCGAAGGATAGCCCTTCCGACAGCCTCTCCTGCTAGGGCAGCAGCTGGTACTCTTAGGTGAACTACTGGACAAATAGGACCAACATCTGCATGTACACATGAGTTTGATTAAAGTCTTGATAGAATAAAGCACAAGGACATTATAAACAAAAAACGATAAACAGGAATATGGTCAAAGATTTTACCAATGGCGCCCCACTGTTCGCCATCCGACAGTACTAAATCGGGATCACCCCGGAAGTCCATGCCAGCATATGGATATTCAGAATAAACCATCTCCCGACGATCAAACCACCTGAAGAAGGTATCAGAAAATGAAATCTGAGACTGGCCAGCATGCCTAGACATATGGTCAACCCATCTCTGCATACGTGGTTCAGTAGCAGAAAGTAAATCGAGTGCAATATACTACGGCTGCATCAGTGGTATCTTCTCCAAGGCAAAGGCGGTCAAAATAGAACCATACCCAAAGTTCTTCAACCTCCCGCTCTTTATATTGGTCAACTATTCTTTCATCACAAGAAGTACCGCGTCTCACCAGTTGAACACCTTCGGTTGGAGGCATTCCAAAGCATGCTGCATGTAAGATCGGTTGGCTACATGAAGAGCCGCGCCACCGGCCATCCTACCAAAAGTAAACAGAATAGTCCTAAGGGACCTGTCAGTGACATCACGAATGATGATCTTGCCGTCTTTACTCGGCTGAGATCCTTCTCTGCAGTACCGGCGAACATAATCTCTCACAGAGTCGCCTCCTCAGGCCGAACCTGACAAAGAGATGAGGCACCCCGCCTCGACAAGCCAGTCAAGAAACAGATGTCTACCACAGTCAAGGGGATAGATTTTCCCCTAATATGGAAAACCTGATTGGTAGGATCCAAAGCGTCGAGCAAATACTGCAGTAAGTTGATCTGCTGTCTCATGCTAGAAATGCGGAAGAACTTCAGCAAGCCACAGTTCCGCAGTGCGTTCACTGTAACTGGATCATGTAGGGCAAGCATGTCCTCTTCTTCATGCTTACGTTCTCGCCATGTAATGGTCATCTTACTGCAAAGATCTCTGAAAAACAAACAAGAGAGGAGTTAGATCCTGATTTTGGTAAGAAACAGGCAAAATTTCCATCAAAATTTGTGCATCAAATTCCCTTTTTTGCGCCCAACGCACCTGCAGCAGTGTTCTAGGTGCGTTGAATGTCAGATAGCCTTTAGATAGGCCAACATTCAACGCAGTTTTCGATACACTGAGGGTGTGCTGAAGGTAGAACGAGTTCTTCAAACCCCAGGGACTCAGAAAAGCTAGGAATCAAGCTCAAAATGAAAAATGGAAACCATGAAATGAAAGAGCTCAGGTTTAGCTCCTACCTGGTCCAGACGGCGCCGAGAATCCTCCACAGAATCTCCCGAAATCAGCTGATGAAAATCAAGGGGGAAAAGCACCTCCAAAGCTCCAACAAACCAAAGTTCAAATGAAATGGTAAAATGAGAGGTAAAAACACTTTTTCATTACTTTTTACATAATTCAAAGTAAAATATTAGTGTTCTAACTCGTTTTCAAGCATAGATTGTTCATTTCTGACTAGTTTGATGAAGCAGTTGAAAATACAGTACGATCTTTGAAAGAACGAAGCTATTTATGGTAAAATCAAAATAGGACCATCTAATCGAGTAGTGTTACCGCAAGGTTCAAGCTCGTTAAAAACCCGCATCGAGCAGTTTTAGCACATAGTTCAAGCTCGTTAAAAAATAAACATAAGACATGAGCAAATGTTTCCACCCGCGTTTAAGCTCATTAAAAAATGAACTATTCCCCGGTAAATAACCATCGTGAATGTAGTACTTCAGCCATTAAAGCCTTGGTCGTGTTTGCACCGTCACCTCCACTTTTTCATTGGCCGATCATTCACCTCCATTTGATTGTTTACCCATTTTGAGGAACAACTGCGAAGAGTGATTTCACTAGCCATCCTTGTGACACTGTCGTGATTGGAAAATTCCAAACCTTACCTGGAATTAGCAGCTACCCGTTTTATCACTCGTTCCTCAAAAGACGAGTCTCCTTTAAGCTCTTTTCAACTGACTCGTAAAATATGAAAAGATTGCCGAGCCATTGGCCTCTCCAGCTCGTTAAAGGGACAGGAAGTGCTATCCCTCCTCTAGATTTTAATCTTTTTGGACCTGAGGGATTATTATACAAAAAGATCGAGCGCTTGTTTTGTTCGGCTCGTTAAAACTATCGAAAATTCATCCCTTCTGTATTGTTTTATAATTTTTCGGACTTAAGGGATTAGATGACAAAAAAGGAATTTTGGAGTTACCTTTACGTTCCTTTTCAGACTCTCTAAAATTGAAAAGGACCGAGTTATCTTTGTCATTAAACTCGTTAAAAAGATTAATAGCGACAAACTTGTCTATAGACGACAACGAGTTTCACTATCGCTAGGCTCGTTAAAACATAGCGATGGGTTTGCCCGAAGGGAAAATTATAGAAAAAGGATATGTTATCCTCCTCAAGCTTGACAAAAATAAAGAGGTACTGGTCAGCAATGACTGGGGAAAAATTGGGAAGAAAACTCAAAGAAACTTTGTTGGTAGCAAGTCGCTCTTGAACATGACACTTCCACTCCGTGTCCGAGTCGGGTTGGGTTGTTTCATTCACCGGTCACATCACCATGGTCACGCCATCCCATCCACATTTGGGGTTAATGCTACCAATCCATCACATCAGTGTCGCCGATATGTTCAAGAGAAGTCATCCAAAGAAGTCACCTGTGTCTCACCCACTACCATACATTATACTCCATTCTTTCATGACCGCCACCGTGAACCTTATATCACCAGATCGTTTTCACCTCCATCAAAATCATTTGCTCTGTTCCATGTCATTGATGTGGGATTCATTAAGTCCCTCCTGTGACGGATCACTTCTTGTCGACATCAGCTCATTATCCAAGAAGTTGATCTAGGAACACCCCATTCAGTACTTTGAAGCTTGCATGCCTCAATGGCAAGTTTCTCACTTCCGGCGACAGGTATGCATCAATGGCCTTCGACCGAAAGATTTTGCGTGGTGTTCGACGCCAAGTCCTTTATGCACAACACGTGAATTGTACTGCAGTACCTTGAGGGTCATTATCATTATCGGTGATTCCTCTTGTGCTTGTTAACAGTTTACATCATTGACTGGTAATCAAGCGATGTCTTTCCATGTTCGACTTCAGAACATTTCTCACATGGATCGACTTGTACTTCGAGTGAAGATCGGACGAGATTGAAGACCCCGGATCTAGTTTCATCCATCCGGGTTGCGATATATATTCGGGGAAATAAAGACATTAAATGTACAGCATTGCAGCACAGATAATCATCCTACCAAAAGGGTGATGGCTCTATCAGAATCATCAGTCTACACTCAGACGGTTGTCTATCCTATGTACATGAAAATGAATTTATAAAGCTGAGCATGGGAATGCCCACCTCAGCTAGATCATGAAAATATTATGAAGATAATGTATTGTATTGTATCTTATTACAGGTCTCCTCCCAGTATTGAAAGAACTTCGGATCCTCATAATAAAGCATTTCACCCGACACCAAAAGGTTAACGGCCTCATACTTTAGGGGGCAACTGTTATAGACATTTTTGTGCCCTACAACTCCAAGCATGAAATGTCCATAAACCAAGGGCTCCTAAGTCCCTAAAAGTGTTGTTCTAACCCCTAAAGGAACAAGGTCAACAGATTACAGCTTCTCCCAGAAGTTCTCCATGAAAAACTACTCAAAATTGATCAAAACAGGATCATTGCAGCTGCTCCACTGGCTAGGTGCGTTGCATCTCACCCAAATGCACTGTGAGGGTGCGTTGCATTTCAAAAGTCCCTTCTGTGGGGTGCGATGGGCGAGAAATGACAAATGGAAGTGTCATTCCGCGAGGTGGAGAGGCAATGGAAGCTTCCAGAATCTTCTCTTGTGACACTTGCCTCACTGAATTCGACCAAGGATGAGTAAGAGGCCCTTAGTCTCCAAGTGGAAGCAAGAACTGCCAGAGAGAAGACACTAATCAAATCACAAGCTGACTCATCCCCCTTACAGATATCTATATATGGATCCCTCATCCCAGAGATCTAGAGGCTGGAATTTTGCATATTGTAAGGAATTGTTGTTGGTTTTTTAAGACAAACATCAGATTGTTGGGTGATCTATGCTTTGTTTGAGGTGAAGAGGGGCTTCTTTGCTGGGAGGTTGATGCTGGGTCAGAACAACCGGTTGTAACTCCTCCTGGATCTTTTCTTGTTTTATCAATAAAAGCTATTTGAGTTTTCCTCCATGCTTTTGTATCATTGATGCTTGTTACATTTGTATGGTCAATTTACATCTGATCCTAGATTTTTTATGAATATAGATCCATGTCTTTGTATAGTGCTATGCTTCTGTGATCTTACAGGTACTTTGTGAAGCTGGGCGTGAAAGGGAGCAGGTAGCTGGGGACTATCAAAGGAGAGAGGGATCGAATCAAAGGATTAGCGCAAGACAGAGGTTGGTCCTTCTATTCCTCTCTATCTATAATTCATAAAGGAAAAACATAAGTAGTTTTTCTCTGTTTGTTTCTAAGGCAGCTGTCACACCTTAGTGGGATAGAGCAGTTCTATATAGACACTTTTCCCTGTAACAGATAGCATCCTGGAATGAATTCCAAGTGGGTGCAGCTGAAAATAGTGAGCCTGTACTTTCATCCTTCTGCTCGCAGTAGGTTTCCCACCAATCCTTGACATGGCGGGCTGCTTTGAGAAGAGTGAAAATAATATTTTCTCGACTGGAAAAATCATGAACAGAAAAATAACCCTCTAGCAAATTTAACCATTTATCGACGGCATCTGCATCTATCTGACCCTCGAATATGGATATTTCAAAATTAACTTGTACCTTAAACAGTGTGGTGTTTCCAGAGTAGTTGTTGGAAGCCGATGTGTCGCCCCTGTGTAGCTGCTGAAGGATCTGGACAAAGTTGTCCATCATCGTGTTCCTTTGTCACTCGAGGGCTTCTTCGAGCAAGATTTTGATAGGATCTCCTGCCCCCTCGTCTTTCTTTTCATCCGCCGTGGGAGGCTATAAGGATTTGTGAGGCTAGTCTTGCAAAGGTTCGACCAGTTCAAGCCCTAACTCCTTATATCTCGACCTCGTTGGGAACATGCAAAGAAAAACAGAGAAAAAAAGCAAACCACTCTGTTACGACTGATCTGTATTTAAACAGTAATTCAAAAAATTACAGAGATAACCATAAACACAGAGATGCAATGGAAATAATACTTCATTTCGTTAATGTAAAATACTTAAATATGCTTACAAATAGGAATGGAAATAAACCAGCTAGGGCAATGGTAGCTTATCTCTTAAAAGAGATGTGGCAGCTACATGCCTCTGAACTGCCTTACAATGAGGCTCAAGGGCATTTTTATTATTGAACAATAAGAGCAAACCCTAAATAACCAAAACCCTAACCCGAGGAGATGTAACACCAAGAGTTTATGGGCCCATTGGGGTGAGTTGGACAACCAACTTCCCGGGGTTGCGACTTGGTCATATTATCTCCATTTGACGCGCATGATAGCTTGTTGGAAAGATCTCTCCAAGGACTACGACGAAAAAGACAATTTTAGAAAAAAGTTTGTTAGCAATATATTTCCAAAAAAACGTCGTTTAGGGCCTCAAAACGACTCTAGAAGTTTAGGACCCGAAAAACAGCTAAAAATAGTAAACTGTGCTACAATTAAGGAAACTGAAAAACTGAAAGAAGCAATGGTGGGTGTCCAAGTGGAATTGGCGAGTGGCCACCAATATCCACCTGGATCATGTTAATTATATCAAGTATCAATATATTGACTCATTACCTTATATGCAAATCCTAGGTATGTTGATATGAGGCATGTTGGTCTTGTATTGTTCATACATTTAAGACCCATGTTAGTTGAATAAAAAGGAATCTAGTAAGTATACATATACATATTAGAATGAGTTTCAAGATCCATCATAGTACAATAGTGAATTTTATTTTAAAGAACGTGAGATTAAAAAAATGAATTTTTAAAGTGTTGTCCTGGTTTTCTTTTTAAATCCACTAAGCGAACTTTAAATAATAATGGCTATCATTTTTCTTTATACCAAGATACAATTATTATTTTGAATAATAATACAAAAAGGGCATACACAATCTTCATTATGCTCCTAAGGTAGAGTTGAATTTATATTACTTGAAAATAATATATGAATTGAGACTTAGCTTGAGATTAAGAAAACCATATCGTAATGAGTGTCATACATAAACAAGCTTTTTGAGAAGTATCCAAATTATTCTTCACCTTTGAAATGTATTGTAAGATGGTGCTAAATCATTGTTTGAGAGAAGTATTATAGAGAAAGAAAATGATAACTTTCATATTCCAAGGTTTACATTCAGTTTGATGAGTTATACTTTACCTGATTATGAATACGTTTCTACATGCACTCTAGCCTAATGGTCTTAGAGTTTCATTTTCAAGGCCCATTTGGTCCAAGTGTTTGAACCAGGATTTGATACCACTTTGTAACACTACTTACTACACCCTTAAGTTATCATAGGTTGTGGAAGGTATATTGAGAATGTAATTCTAATTTCGTTGGATATCACAATAACAAATTACCCAAAAATATTAATATTAAGACTTTGTGAGACTAATTACAGATGACAACGATATAAATATTTCATCAAGTAGAATATAATACTTCTCTAATGGAGAAGTAACTTTATTGTTACTAATGATAATATCCATGATGTGTGTACACACACACACATTCCACACTCTATATTCAAAGGTGTAATAATAAGATACATAAAAATAATGTCTCATGAGAAGGACAAGTACTTATGTGGTCACTCATTTTGTCTTAGCATAACTTGAAAATGTTTATCCATTTATATGTCTTAACTTTCTTTAATTATTTAAAGAGTCAAAAATAAAAATATATATATATATATATTCCACACTCTATTTCCAAAGGTGTAATAATAAGATACATAAAAATAATGTCTCATGAGATGGACAAGTACTTATATGGCTACTCATTTTGTCTTAACATAACTTGAAACTATTTAGGCACTTATACATATTAACTTTCTTTAATAATGTAAATCATTTTGTTATTTAAACTTCTAGTGACAATATAAAACATACTTAGGTTCACAAAATAACTTGACATATTTAAATATTTAAAATTAGAGATATACAGTCTCCAACTTAATAAAAATAGCTAAAATTAATTTATATCTCCAAGATAAGTCACACAACATAGCCACATAATAAGCTTAATAACTTAATGTCATGTATTTTAATTTTATATTATTTTTTATTTTTTTTTGTTAAGATAAGTTGACTATATTGCTCATTATAATCATCTAAAAGTTAGCTAAAATATTATTTCTCATGTTATAATATTAGCAATTTAGAAAGGGAAATCTAAGGGTTTAATTACCAGGATTTTCATATTTGCAGGTTTATGGTAAAAGTGACCTCAAGTTCTTTCATTTACGCTTGGGCATGGCCCCTCTAAGTTTCTCACCACTGCTTTAGTCAAAGTTTAAACCATGCCCCTCACAGTTTATCACGTGTTTGTTAATTAAAAGAATATTTTGTTTCTCTGACCCTCACAATGACATAGGTTCCATAACTCCTTTACAAACAAAATTAATGCTAAGAAATGGCTCAACATTAATGGGCATGCCATTAATACAACTCAAAATAATAACAAGTGAACACATGCATGAGTTGTCGAGTGTCAGTTATCCCCTTCAACTTAGAACAAGGGATATCACCATTTTGCTTCTTGCATGCTTCTGATATCACTTAGAAATAGATTTATTTCTAGCATGCATCCATATAAGGATCAATACATATAATCTTCATAACCATATCATGAAATAATTCAAATCATTCATCCTTAATCACCAACACATCGTTACAATATAATCTTAATTCAAATCACATGAGAAAAACTTGTATACATGTTATTTTAAATCGACCTTCACATATAAACCTATTATTTTAAGATTATGGAAACATGTATTTTATGCTTGCCTAGAACTTTCTTACCTATTAATATTTCAGCAACAGTCACAACACCTCATAAACTTCCAAATATTCTCACCTATAACTTCCAAACCTATTATTTTAAGAATTGAGTACCACCAAACCTGATTGTATCAACTTATTATTATTTTACTACACAGGCAATTGTCACAAAACCTCATAATGATGTATCAGTTGACACTCATTGCACTTTGATGGCATCCAAAGTGTATCTATTTATCTTTGTTTCATATCTTCAATATAATATCTATCCTTTCTTTGGATATATTGTCCTCAGGAGCCGAAATTTCAAAATAGAAAATATAATTTTACATATTACACACACTTTTATTAGGTTTTAATTTAGAAAGTTTAATTTTATAAAATTACTGTTTTACTATTTAGTTAGGCTTCTCAAATTGATTATTTAATTAGATGACTGAACAAGGAGGATAATATTGCATGTAAAAGTATGCTTCTCAACATAGTAATAAATATATTATAGTTCAATGCATAAAGCCTATCATCTCTTATAGCCCAACATTATTGTTTGCTTAAAATCATGTCCATTAAAACGAAATGACATATCTCTATGTTGTTATATGAGTTCGGAGTTCCTGTGACAACTATTTTGTTTGGAAAAATGAAAAGAATACAATTGAGATGAATAGAGCGACCGCCTATGACAAACTTGGTGAAGGAGGGAGAGAAGCTGCAAGACTGTATCCCGAGAAAATGGAGAAAATGGAGAGAAGCTACAAATACAGAGACTGAAAAACTGAAAGAAACAATGGTGGGGTCCATGTAGCATAGGTGGGTTGCCACCAATAATCACCTTGATCATTCCTCCCCCCTTAAGAAGAAATGGTCCCCATTGCGTTGAGTTCCTCCATGAGATGAGGAAACTTCTACTGAACTTAGTCCCTGGTTAGCCACTTGCCCTAGTGAAGGAGTTGGCCTATTTTGACAACTCGATATAGTTGGATCCTTTTCTATTGGGTGTTCTTGAAATTTGTGTCCATTATCCGATCATTTGTGGCTTGTTCCCTGTAGTTTGGATTTAACTTTGTAGGTGTACGTTGTTTTGCAATGTCTGATGTTTCCATCAATGGTGGGAAGTATGGTCGAAGGCGGTCCACATTGAACACTGGGTGCAGGCCAAGGAATGGGGGAATTTTGAGCTCTAATGCATTGTCTCCCAGAACCTTGGTAATGGTGTAAGGACCATATCAGAGTGGTCTAAGTTTTCAATAGGCTCTGATAAGGCATTCATTCTGCAAATGAAACCAGACTTTGTCACCCACCTGAAACTTGTGTGGCACCCAATGTTGATAATGTCACTACTTGTACTTGGGATTTGATTTCTCCATAATGTCGTGGACCTGCTGGAGAATGTGTTGGATGTGATCAATGAATTTGTTTTCCTTATCAGCTTCGGACTGGACATGAGACGAATATGCCTAAGTAGCTACAAATGATATAGCCACATCAATGGGACATAGTGGCTGGAATCCCAAGCCCACCTGAAATGGATTGTGGCTAGTCGAGCTGTGGAGAGCCCAATTATAGTTGTACTGGACATAGGGGAGGCTCTCATCCCATGTGCGTGGATGCTTTGAGTTGTACATGCGCATAATGTGTACGATCATCCTGTTGATGACCTCTGTCTCACCATCAGTTTGGGGATGGAAATCCGTGGACTTAGTGAACTTGATGTCTAGCATCAACCAGAGACTAGACCAAAATGTACTGAGTAACCTGTTGTCTCTATCTGATATTATAGATTGTGGGATCCCAAAGTGTACCCACACGTGTTCAAAGAAGAGTTTAGCAGTGGCTTCTACTGTGATATTCTTCTTGCAGGCCACCATAATGGCCATCTTCGAGAATATTTCGACAACCATAAAAATATAGTCGTTGCCATGCTTAGTAGGAGGAAGGTCCGACATGTAATCCATGGATATGGATTCCCAAGGTCAACTAGGGGTAGGCAGTGGTGTATATAGGCCTTGCTCCTAGATGGTTGGTTTGGCAATGGCACACGTAGTGCAAGATCTGATGTACTTCTCGACATCCTGTCGAAGACTCGGCCAATAGAAATACTTCTGCAGTACTGCCACCATTTTCTTGACCCCGAAATTCCTAGCAACCCGACTATAGTGCACTTCCCAAATAATCATGGCACACTCGCTTGAAGCAACATAAAGGTGTTCTAGGTGGCATAACAGGGAATCCTGGAGGTGGAAATCTGGAACTCACTGAGCCTCCAAGATCGTTTGGTATGTGGGGCCGAATTCCGGGTCACATTTATAGAGAAGTGGCCAATCAGATGTCTCGTGCCCACAAGAGCTGAGCACGGTGGTTAACACCATGATCGGTGGTTGGCTGAGGCAGTCTGAAACATTATTTGTGCTACCCTTATTGTACTTGATATTCAAATGGAACTGTTGCAGGTATGTGTACCACTTGTGATGGCGAACATTTTGCAAATTCCTTTGCATCTGTATGAATTGCAAGGGTTGGTGGTCTGTGTGGATGACCATTTTCTTCCCCAAAATGTAATGCTTCCAATGTCGGCAAGCCTGCACAATGGAATACATCTCTTTGTCGTAATTGGGATAGTTCTGAATTATGTATGAAAGTGTCTCATTGTGATATGCCATATGATGCCCTTGTTGAGTAAGGACTGCCCCAATAGCATAGTCAGAGGCATCTGTCTTTATCTCAAATGGTTGTTGCAAGTCTGGTAATGTGAGCATTGGTGCAGAGCAGAGGCAATGTTTCAACTCTATGAATGCCTTCTGTTGAGATTCAAACCAAAATAATTTTTCTTTTGCTCCCCCCTTGGTGACTTGACTTAAGGGCCAAGTGATATGAGAGAACCCCAATACGAACCTGTGATAGAAGTTGGCATGACCTAGAAAGCTATGGAGCCCTGTTAGAGTGGTTGGGGCTAGCCAATCCCGAATGACTTGGACCTTGGCTGGATCCACATGCACCACCCGTTCATCAATAATGTATCCCAAATACTAAACCTGGGTCATGCCAAAAGTGTATTTCTCCAAATTGGCACACAACTTGTGTTACCATAGTGTTTGGAGAACCTGTCAGATGTGGTGGGGGTGCTCTTCTGCTATAGGGATTAATGCATGGCGTATGGAAACAAAGATACATGTATGTCCATACTCAACAACTAACTATCAAAGTGAGATGGATTCATTACCTTGAGCCTTTGTGTGGAATTTTTGGAGAGCGCAATGCAGCTAGGTGGAAGTCCCTTGAGCCAGCTTCATATCAAGTCCTGCACATAGAAAAGACAAGCATAATCACAACATAAAACCTTGATAATCAATGCATGAATATACAAAATACATCTAGTTGCACATAACTAAGCTACTCATGCTAAAAGACATTGAATAAACATATAAATGAATTATAGTACCAACATCACGGAGTGGACAATAAAACTACAGTTCTATATTAATGTCGAAAGAGTGAATGCAACCATCGGTTGCATCAACCTTCCCTTACCCATCCATCTCCTCTCTCTCTCTCCCTTCTTACCAACTTCTTATGCTTAAGTTTGAGACTCTGCTCAACAATCAAGTAATCTATCCTTTCAAATGATCTGACCCCTTTCACAATAGCCCTAGCTCTGCTTATGTAGCATGGGAGGTTAGGGTTTCCAAGTTTCTCCATGAGTTTCCTTAGGTAAAAGCAATGATGTTTCCATTCTTTTGAGCTATTTCCCATTTGCATACTCCATTAGGATTAGAAATCCCCTAAATAGGTTGAACTTTGATGTTTCCTTACTTTTCTGAGTTGATTTAGGAGAGAATATAGGGATATTTCTTAGTCAATCCACTCCTTTGACCCTTAGATCCTCATTAGGTTTTACTAACATTGTCCCCAAGGTAACAAATAGAGTTACTTAGGTCACTAACACACCCTTAGGCTTTCTGAGAAGCTTTATAAAGTAGGTTGTCAGTGTATAGGCAGTGTTAGCTTGGAAACAAGGCTTGTGAACTTGGTCATTGCTTCAGTCATCATGTCTTTCCCCTCTGAGCTGATGAGGAGGTCATTTTACTATATAACAGATGCCCCCTAAAGTGTGAGATCATAGGTTGCGATGATGGCCAAAATA
Organism: Pinus tabuliformis; assembly: GCA_031772625.1. NCBI lineage: Eukaryota > Viridiplantae > Streptophyta > Pinopsida > Pinales > Pinaceae > Pinus > Pinus tabuliformis. The sequence goes on along the minus strand of CM062820.1, from coordinate 1,016,001,450 downwards.
CTTTACTTAACTGTTATGTTCCTTCTTGAAAAAAGAGAGAGAGGATTAGAGCTTCAGGCGGTACGGGAAACATGATGCAACACATATATAAAACAACTGAAATCATGTCCTGAGTCAGGAATTCCCATCATCAGTAGCTATGTTAGAGTGATTTTATCAATGAGGAGATATGACAAGTCTGGCCATCGATAAGCACAATGCGGATCCGATGTCATAATAGGATCATTCTAATGAGCTGTCTCCAAAAAACAATATACGCAACTTGGGAGAGGAAACAAGGCTGAGTGATGCAAGCCTCTACCCAAGGTCTTGATTTCTGCTTCACCGAACAACATAGATCAATACATGTGAATATATGCATTGATGTCAAACATGCACGAAATTGTCTGATTACCAGTCAATAATGGAGACCATTAACAGATGTGAGGAAGGCCACCAATAATGGTGATGGTCTCCAAGATGCACAGCACAATCTAGCGAGTGTGAAAAATGTTTTTGTTGTTGAACACTCATAGAATCGTTTAACCAGGAGCCAATAATGAGAACCCCTGATCAAACACAAGGTGACCTGCTACTGATGTCTGCGAGTACCAAGGCACTAAAGTGTTTCAGGGTCGTCTTTCTAGATAGAGTGTTGAAGTCAATAGGAAGAGACTTGTCGAAAGGTAGGCAATAATGTGTCCTATTTCAATCAGCACGAAACTGGACAAGAATGATTTTTTTTTGAGGAATCTTTAAGCATTGGGTCAAAATGACAAAGGGCATGATGAAAGGATATGCTTGATGGGTTTATGGAGGAAACAGAAGAAAAAAGTTTTCCCTTGAACAATAGAAGGCACGCCAACGGTTTTAACCATGTAGAACTAGACTCATGAACACCAAAGAATGTTAGAATACAGATATGCAAGAACATCAGGGTATATAGGCTAAACTCATAGGATGGTAAGATTCATATTGAGAGGTCGTCACAAGGAAGGTTTATCTGAGGGAGTGCCATGTTCAAGGGAATGACTGCTGCCAAACCATGCTTTCAAATACTGAACACAGTTGTATTGTCCACTTTCCCCATCTGATTATTTTAGTGAGTCCATATGGGTAAACTCATCGATCTTTTCATATTTTAAGAGTTTGAAAAGGACCACAAAAATAGTGACTCTATGCCCTATTTGATTAGTTTAATGAGTCCAGACAGGAAAACTCGTCAATCTTTTCATGTTTTAAGAGTCTTAAAAGGATCATAAAAAGAGTGACTCTATTTCACATTTGTGTAATTTAATGAGTCTATATGAGATAACTTGGTGGTCTTTTCATATTTAGAGAGTTTGAAAAGATCATAAAGAATGACTCCATGGTGGTCCCTTCGTCATAGTTGTTAATTGGGTGTGACTAAGGTTTAATAGTATACCTCGATCAATTACTTTTCCGTGAGTTAATCTACTAAGTCTGGATAAAGAGAAACCTATGCCCAATATATGTTGACCTCATTTTTTTACGAGTATGAGGAGACAGAGTAAACTCGATATTCGTCGTGAATTTTTAATGAGTCACGTGACGACAAACTCAATACCTTCATCGATTTTTAACGAGTCAAATGAAGGAAACTCAAAGTATCTTTTCCAGTTTAGTGAGCAAGGAAAAAGAGGTAAAAGAACTTCTCATTCCTTCTTCGTAGATTTGACAAGACCGAAGAAGGTAAAAACTCAGGGATTTTTCGATTTAAGAGCGAGAAATGGTCCCAAAGAAGAAAGTGCTCTTGTTGTTTCTATAGATTGTTAACGAGCCTGGTGGAAAAAAATCAGGATTTTTCAGTTTAATGAGCGAGAAAAGTACCCCAAAGAATGCTCTGAGCTTCTTCATAAGTGTTTAACGAGTCTAAAGAAGGAACTCGGGGTTTTTTTAGTTTTATGAGTGAGAAAAAAATCCCAAAAAAGAATGCCAAGTGATCTTTCTCAGTTTAATGAGCTAGAAAAAGAGCGAAAAAGAGTTGCTCAGATCGTCATTGTAGGTGTTTAACGAGCCCAATGATGAAAAACTAGGGGATTTTAGTTAAAGAGCAAGAAAAAGTCCCAAAAAATAACATGTTCATATCTTCTTTGTAGTAGTTTAACGAGCCCAAAGAAGGAGACAAGGTTTTTCGAATTAACGAGTAAGAAAAATACCCTAAAAAGAATGCTCGCTCTTCTTCGTGGTAGTTTAACAAGCTCGAAGAAGGAGACATGAGGGATTTTCAGATTAACGAGCAAGAAAAATACCATAAAAAGAATGCTCGATCTTCTTCGTGGTAGTTTAACGAGCCTAAAGAAGGAATCGAGGATTTTTCAGATTAACGAGCAAGAAAAATACCATAAAAAGAATGTTCGATACTTCTTGATCTCATGCTTAACAATAGAAGGCTCTATGCCATGCATTTCCTCATAAGACTAAGGGAAAACATTGCGGAAGTCCTTAAAAGATTAGGTGAAGCTCGCAATTTCCTCAGGATTGCGATTGGCTCCAATCTGTATGTTTTCCACGATGCCTGTCTTGACTGAAATATCAATGAGTAATGCCTTTGAAAGATTGCCCATGTTTCCTTCCGAGTCCAAAGTTTAGATAGTCGTATAAGGTGAGGAAACGATTTCAAGTGCATCAAATGACAAGATTTGAATAGAAATCATGTCTGAATCAGATATTGAAACACAATGGTGGGAGTCCTCCCAAGGTTGCTCTTCTAAACTCATGATATCTCTAATAGCTTCGTTTATAGGTAGGACTTGATTGAGGGGATCGAAAGAAGAAGCAATTATGGGAGGGGCAGTGGTACTGTTGGCTGTGACCAAAGTGATCAGAGACTCAGATGTAGATTGAATGGCATAGTAGGCCAATTCAGCTGGTGACATTGGAATTTGTTCTCTGTAAGTGTCAATGTTTGAAAGGGCTGGTAGGATCCATGGATCGGTCAGTTTGTGAGGAATGGGTGAAACCATATTGACCATCTATGGAACCGCCGACGGTAAAAGAGGGAAACATGTTGAAAATGGCAACAAGGAATGCTATAAATAGCATTTCAGGTACCAATGTTGGACATAGCAACAAGGAATGAAAAAATGGAAATGCTAAAAATAGCATTGCCATAAATAGTATTTCGGGATAGATTCCAATTTTAGTTAGTCCCTGAACTAAAATTGAGAAGTAAAATTTGAATTTGATCTTAGCAGTTGTTTGTAAAATAATTGCTTAATTCATCTTGAGTTAATTAGTTGTATAAAATCAAACATGAAGTCTATGTGAAGACGTGAAACAATTTCTCCATTGATTGAGGGAGTTATCTCTTGATTAAACGAGATCAGGATGAGTTGTACTTTGAGTTGTAATTAGTTAGCTCAGTTAACTGAGTTAATTCCAGTTAGATTAGTTCAAATAGTTTGTTGAACTAATTGTGAGTTCAGTTAGTTAATGCATGCATGCATGTAACTATTGCACTTCAGATAACTGAATATTCTCCCATAAATAACTCATGCATGTCAGTTCAGTCAGAGACCCAGTTGAGATCAGAGGAAGGGACAGTGTACTTTCAGTTTGAGGAATTTTCCTATATAGGAAACTCATCCATGCAGAAGAAATTATCTCCTTCAGGATTACATAGTTATTTCAAAGGTCAGTGTTGTGTGTGAGGTGAGAATTACATAGGTTGTAGCTAGAGGACCCAAGAGAAACTGCGCAAGGAAATAGGAGGCTTGAAGGGCATAGGAGAAGGTTTGTGAGAAGCCTTTGACTGTCTATGCGCAACAGAGGGATTGTACTGAGATCTGAATAGCTTGTGAGCTAAAGCTTTGTGTAATCCATACATATCTCCACTTGTATGATAATATAGAGATCGGGGTTTTTAGCTGAGGCTTTCCCCAGAGTATTATTCTGTGTTTCATGTGTATGATTTCTTCTTCTCTGTTATATGTGTTCTGATTGATCTAGCTCAAATTGATTAAGCTTCCGAAAAGTTTGTATGTAGAAGTAGATCAGTATTTTGCTTTAGTATATTTCATTATCAGGTGATCTATAGTGGGAAATTTCTACATGGTATCAGAGAAAAGGTGATCAAGGTGAAGAACAATATACAAAGAAGGGAGAAGTTCTAAGTTTCAAGTTCCTGATCATAGAATTCGAATTCTTATCACATCTCAAATTTCACCAGTGGTGTTCAACGGTTCAAGGCTCGAGTATGCTCTTGATGGCAGCTCGAATTATATAGCTTGGAAGGATCGCATGGAAGTAGTATTAGAGGACAACGGTCTAAAGGACTTCATTGATCAATAAGTCCCCAAGCCGGCAGCAACTAATGCTACAGAATTGGCGGAATGGAAGAAATGTGTGGCTAGAGCGAGGAGAATCCTCCTAGAGGGAGTTCGAGACCACATTGTCTCGAGCCTCCATGGGAAGGAGACACCATTTTCAATGTGGAAAACATTGAAAGATCTATATCAGAGTAGTAGTGATCAGAGGAAGCTCGCGCTGAAAGACAAGCTTCAGAAAATCAAGTGTGAAAAGGGCGACACGATCTCTACATATTTGAACAAGCTCACCACCTGTAGGGATGAGCTTGGAACTGTAGTGATCACGATAGTCGATGATGACATGGTGTCTTGCTCTCCTCGGTCTTCCTAAGAGCTGGCATAGCCACCAAGACTCGGTAAATGGAAGAGAGAAACTGCCAGATTGGGAATGACTTTGGTCGAATCTGATGCAGGAGAAGATAAGGAGAAGCACCAGAGATGGTTCTTGATCCAAGGAGGATGAAGAAAATTGTGCCTTAGCAAGAAAGGCAAAGAAAGGGAAGGAGAAGGATTCTCATGTCAAATCGGGTTCTTCCTATGGTGGGAAGAAGTTTGACAAATCGAAAGTGCGACACTTTCATTGTCATGAGGTGGGCCATTTTGCAACAAATTGTCCATTGAAGAAATGCAAGATGGGATCCAAGGAGGGATCTGAAGGTGAGGCATTGGCAACACAGTTCGAGTTGGATTTCACCCTCTTCGCATGCATGGTTTCTTCCATGGTGGAATGTGGTTGGTTTCTTAACAGTGGAGCTTCATTCCACATGACCAGTGATAAGAGTTTGTTCAGTACCTTGGAGGATAAAGATCTCCAGATACTCATAGCGATGGGTAATGATGAAAAGTATAGTGTCTCAGGAGTAGGCACAGTTGTTTTTCAGAGGGAGCATGGAGCTCGCATTACCTTGACATATGTGAAGTATGTGCCAGGACTGAAGAAAAACTTGGTATCGATCGCGATGCTGGAAGACAAAGGCTATGATGTAGTCTTTAGTAAGGGAAAGGTTTTCCTTAGACACATCACCACGAGACAGATGAAGCAGATCGGTTCACGAGTCAAGAACCTATATGCTCTTAAGGTTCAAGATGCATGAAAAGCCTTGAGGAGTAAGGCAACTGATGGAGACTTGGTTTTTGAGAGGGAGAGTACATTACCTCTCAACATGCAGTGCCAGAAGAATTCTTAGACAATTGTGGAGGAGCCACAATTGGTGAAGCAGCTTCAAGAGGATGTGGAGCAGCCACAACTAGAGAAGCTGAGAGGAGACTGAGTGGAGGCATCCACTCATGCAGAGACCTCCAGTAGGGGGAAATTTCAAGCCAAGTGGGCAGAGGGATCACATGCATCCATACCTCCAGGTAGGAGGTGGGGCGATGTGGAGTGACTGTCCCAAGAAGGCTGAAATAGGGGTAGGATATTTGAGGTACCCAACCTCTTTGATTAGACCTCGCTACGGGAGCCCTGATAAGGAGTAGCAGGACTGGCTAAGTGGGTGGAGAGAGATTCCGATGGAGCGGCAGAGAGAGCTACAGTGCAGCAATCCCAATATAGTGGAGAGATAGCAGGTTGCAACAATGAGAGAGGCACAGGAGTGTTGCACCAGTGCAGGATGGCACAGAGAGGTGTGCAACGGTGCGAGATGCATGGAGTGTTGCAGCAGCTCAGAGGTCATAGAGGGAGCACTTGTCAATAGAAGAGGAAGCTTCAACATCAGAGGATGTTTCTAGCCCAATAGGGAGGTCAGTTGGGAGATTTTTTTGTTTCTAGAGTTGCTGGAGCAACAACACTTGGGAGAAGTGTTGCATGCAGAACATTCCAAAGGTTTAGGATCGGGTTCGAGTTGAATGCCTTTCTTATTGAGAGGGAGTGTTGAAAATGGCAACAAGAAATGCTAAAAATAGAAATGATATAAATAACATTTCAGGTACCAGTGTTGGACATAGCAACAAGGAATGAAAAAATGGAAATGCTAAAAATAGCATTGCTATAAATAGTATTTCGGGATAGATTCCAATTTTAGTTAGTCCCTGAACTAAAATTGAGAAGTAAAATTCGAATTTGATCTTAGCAGCTATTTGTAAAATAATTAATTAATTCATCTTGAGTTAGTTAGTTGTAGAAAATCAAACATGAAGTCTATGTGAAGACATGCAACAGTTTCTCCATTGATTGAGGAAGTTATCCCTTGATTAAAGGAGATCAGGACGAGTTGTACTTTGAGTTGTAATTAGTTAGCTCAATTAACTGAGTTAAGTCCAGTTAGATTAGTTCAAATAGTTTGTTGAACTAATTGTGAGTTCAGTCAGTTAATGCATGCATGCATGTAACTATTGCACTTTAGATAACTGAATATTATCTCATAAATAACTCATGCATGTCAGTTTAGTCAGAGACCCAGTTGAGATTAGAGGAAGGGATAGTGTACTATCAGTTGGAGGAATTTTCCTATATAGGAAACTTAGCCATGCAAAAGGAATTATCTCCTTCAGGATTGTGCAGTTATTTCAGAGGTCAGTGTTGTGTGTAAGGTGAGAATTACACAGGTTGCAGCTAGAGTACCCAAGAGAAATTGCACAAGGAAATAGGAGGCTTGGAGGGTAGAGGAGAAGGTTTGTGAGAAGCCTGTAATTGTCTATGAGTAGCAGAGGGATTGTACTCAGAGCTGGATAGCTTGTGAGATAAACCTTTGTGTAATCTGAACATATTTCCACTTGTATGATAATACAGAGATTGGGGTTTTTAGCTGAGGCTTTCCCCAGAGTATTCTTCTGTGTTTCATGTGTATGATTTCTTCTTCTCTGTTATATGTGTTATGATTGATCTAGCTCAGATTGATTAAGCTTCTGCAAAGTTTGTTTGTAGAAGTAGATCAAGTATTTTGCTTTAATATATTGCATTATTAGTTGATCTACAGTGGAAAATTTCTGCAAAACAACCCATTAGGGAAGAGCCCTTCAATAGACCAGTACCGATACTGATGTAAGAGTGAGCTACACCACCCACTAAGGGTACAAAGCTGCTGGGTAACAGGGAATAATCAGGGGTGCAAAAGGACAGTTGGTCCACTGTGACTACCTTTCCATCCAATGGAAATAGGATGACGCGAAAGAAATTAGACACAATGGAAATCATGGTGTAAGTCCAACTACAATCCAACAAGAGATTATAGTCGAGCTTTCTATGTATGACTTCGATGTCCACCATTACTATTTTCCCATACAAGGTGAGGGGGTAGCTAGCTAGGTAACCTTTTGGGATGAAAGTGTGGCCATCAAAAGCTTTAAGGGACTTCGACGGTGGGGATAGGGTTGGAGAACCCAAAGCAAGCCAACATGAAGGCGACATTATGCAAGAAGAAGCACCTTCATCAATGATAATTCTATGTATACCTTTACCTTTCGAAAAGATTTGTACCTGGAATGCAAGCTGGTGAGAAAGGGGAGGTTTACACTTTTCCATGTCAAAAATTGCAAGCATGGAATCCTGAGGGTCGATACCACCAATGGTCGAAAGAAGAGCTTTCCTTTGTGTTGGACATGTTTGTAATACTTCGAGCACTAACATAGCCAACAACGCTTGTGCCAAGTCTTCTACAATGCTGTAGTTTTGGGCGGCACATACAGATGTATTGTGCGTTGTGCGTCGAAGTGCCCCTTTACGGGGGTGAATCACAAGGTCAGCAATCAGCCTTTTGATATGAAGATCGTTAGGTGGCGGTGGGTTTTGAATTGAGGAGGGTTCCTCTACATGAGCGATAAGAGCTCCATAAGATTTGGCTCTGGTTTGTAGATCTACCATTTCAAAGGTGTAAACAGTAGAGGGTCCTTCACCAGCTGAAGGATGTTGTGAACCGCCATTGCCCCCTTGTGGGGGTTGGGGTTGGTTTGCAATAAGGTGTTGTTGCTACTAAGCAGGGAAAGGATTATTCATGATAGCAAGGGTCCTGCTAGTATCCTTTCTAGCAATGAAATCTGTGCACTCCTGAAGGCACGGGTAGCGATAGGTCATGTGGTCTTCAACACAAATTTTGCAAGGGAATCTGGTGGGTTTCTCCTTTCCATCGTCAGGGGGTGCAACAGTCTTTTGTTTTGGGTTTTGCTCCTTTGTTGACTACTCTTCAGAAGGAGCACCCTTTTTCTTATTCTTCTTGTTCTTACCACCAGGTTTTTATGTAGACTCCACAAAGTTGATCGCGGTGGTAGGAAGAGAAGTCGATTTGGTAGCGGGGTCCACTGACATTTGGGCAATGTGACCGCCGATTTGTTTTACAGCAGCCCCGAAGGTTGCACCGATAATCCCATCGGCGTGCGATCTAGGTTGCCGAGTAGCGGGAGCATTGGAGTTGCGAGAGGCATTGGGAATTACGTCTTATAGAGTACCAAACTACAAATATATGAGATCTAAGTGTTGGGCACGACGAACGGATTGGTCTTCTGTGACTGCACCACCTAAGGCGAGATCCTTAGCAATTTGGGGAGTAGAGACTTGTAGAACCAATCCGCTAAGAGATAGTTTGGTAGGGGAGCTTTGACTAACCTCCGCCTACGTCTCCATTCATGTATATGATCAGAGATGTGGGTGGCAATATCTTGACGTAATGAAGTGAGGAGTTCCGTCCCAGTTTCATAGCGGATGGGTAGCTGGAAGTTTTTTAAGAATTCCATCGCTAGAGCACCAAAGGTATTGACTGACGTGTGTGGTAACTCAATGTACCACTTAGTTGCATTGCCAGTAAGGGTGCGGGGAAAAAGACATAACCAGATACTATCATCCACCATGGAGTTAGAAACACACCATAGATGATAGGTGGTGATGTGTGTACCTGGATCCTCCCCTTGTTTCCCTTCGAACTTAGGGATGTCTGTCGGTATTTTATGTGGGATTGGCGGCCAAAGTAAGTTATGATAGATGGGGTCATTTGTAAGTTTGTACAAGTTGGGGATATCAAGCGTTGCCAAGAAAGGAAAAGTGTGTGATGCCCCCGAATCGGACCAAGGCGATGACATATGACTTGAGGATCCTTTTGGTCCTCCCATCGTGTTGTTCCCAATATTATACACAGGTTGCATGATATAGTAGGTGCCTTGGGGCATGGTATTGTAATGTGGATTTCCATAGGGATTGTTAGGTTGGCGGATAGAAGTGCCCCGGGATAAGCAGTTCCCCTTGACACATTTGAGGTTGTGAGTAGCGTGCCTCCATGGATTGATTAAGAGCTCCTTGAGGAAACCCACTCGCCACAGAACTAACCATAATTCCTTGACTAGCATAAGGAGTGTTCATGTCAATCAGTGACTGACCATGCATGCCTGAAAATGGAGGGGGAACTGTTATGTTCTCGACTGGTATATGCATATTGGGAGTGCCCCCAGATACTTGAATCTAGGGGTTAGAACTATACAATGGATGCCAACCATATTGTTGGTTGAAGGGACCCGTGCTAACTCTGCTATATTTAGTGTTATAAGGAGTGTTATATGTAGCACTTGTTGAAGGTACAGGGTTTGACACTAAAGGGGCAAAACTCGGAATTGATTGGATTCCATTCATGGAGGGTGTCATGATAGGGGTTCAACCTGGGACAACTGGGATAGCAGGGTTCACCATAAAAGGTGTGGTATTGGTTGTCACCTAGGTAAGTGGTGGGGTACCAAGATTGTCCAAAAAGTCCCACGACCCGTTAGTCGTTGATGGGATGGGTGGAAGTGTTCCAACTAAAGAAAAAGGAGGTACAGATGTAATGGGAACCAAGAGTGGGCCCAATGGATTCGTGATCAGAGGGTTGTATGGAGGAAGAAATCCTTCAGTAAAGAAATCCTCTGGTAAGCTTGAATCATTGGATGTCCAAACTGATTCTGTGTGAGATCTCGGAGATTGATTTCCCAAAGACGGGGAATCTAGCTCACTAGAGCTCGGCAGATCCTCCACAGTGAGTGGGGGAAGTCTCAACAATAATCTATATTGACGACGAGGGCCGGATGTAGTCACGCTGGCTAATAATTTTTATTAGTAAATTTTTTAGTGATGTTTATTAATGTCTTAATGATAACAATCTGGCACTTAAAAAATAAAAAATACACTAAGTAAATCAATCAACAAGTAGAGGGAAATGACCCTGTGTGATAAGAACCGATCACTGGATATGAAACCCAGTGTCACAATGAATAACAAAGAGAGTTGGCCAAATGTACAGTTATAGTTACTCTAGAGCTTCGCTTGTACCTCAGATTGAGGGCCGAAGTACTCTCGTGAAGATGAGCACCCTCCAAAAAACTGAAGATAGAGTAGGCCTGTCTGTGTTAGGTACCAAGGTAGCATGCCCTAGTCACCTTGGGTTAGTCCCTAAAAGTATGGCCACTAAGGGTACATCGGATCAAAGACACTTCTGGTGGGGACATAGTCGCAGACAGTACGCCGTGTGGGCAGGATACCTTAGTCCCCAACTCAGCTCCAATATCCCCGAAGGGATCCCCAATACATAGAATACCCAAAGGAGATGTAAGAAAAGGTGGGCTAACTTTAGTTACAGTCCGATGTTGTCTAGTATTTAGCTCTGATTTTACTGGAGTGGTCTCGGTAGTATGAGTGCAGAAGGATTTCTCTCTTTAATGACACTAGTTTTGGTGTATGGTCTTGGGCAGTTTACTCACACTGCCTAACCCAAGATCCTAGCCTAAACTAATGTATGTTTACTCTAGAAAGAGTTGCTAATTGATTTTATTAGGTAGATTTTAAGTGTACTTTGTTAGAGTATTCAGTAGGGGTGTTGATGTATGAGATTTTGTGGGACTCTGACTCAAATCATGCAAAAAACAATGCTTGTACATTTTGAATTTCGATGAATAAGCTGCTTCTACAAAGGGAGAGTCATTCATACATGAATATTCATTCCATGCATCATACTCAATAAAACACTCGCATAAACGACAAAACTTTTCAATGCTCACTAACAACTACTGAAACCAAATAATGCAAAACTAACAAACTAAGCAGAAAACAATAAAAAAAATTATTTTTTATTTTATGAAAATAAAAAATTTAAGAAGGAAAGTTATTTTCTTAAGAAAATAATTTGTTCAGAACACAGATCAGTCAAACAAAACACAACTATAGATCCCTTATCAGTCCAGAAGCAAGTTTCCCAACCCTTTGAGGTCATAGACACTATTTTTTATCAAAAAATGGGTGACTAATGCTCTGTGCTAGAGGCCACAGAGAGTTACTAGTGGCACTAACGCTCTGTTTGTGAAGCTACAATGCTTTATAAAGCTCTATTTACATTGGTAACCTACGTTAGTGAGGGAAAACACTTCAAAAAATGGTTGTGGGGATCAGATCCAGGGCTGAGCAATGAAATAAGAGTGTTGCAAGGTCCTGAGTGGTTAGAAAAGGAATGAAGAAGTACAGGAAGGTCTAGAAGAAGGAGAGATCTAGGAACTTTCTAGGAAAACTAGGAACTAAAGTGTAGTCCCCAACAGAGTCGCCAATTCTGCTATAGGGATTAATGCACAATGTATGGAAGATGAAGGAATCCTCAAGGGTCTTCTTGGGAGCCTTGGGAGACTGTAATATTATCTGCAGATGTCACAAAGATACATGCATTTCCATATTCAACAACTAACTATCAAAGTGAGACGGATTCATTACCTCGAGCCTTTGTGTGGAATTTTTGGAGAGCGCAATGTAGCTAGGTGGAAGCCCCCTGAACTGGCTTCAGATAAAGTCCTACACATGGAAAAGACAAGCGTAATCATAGCATAAAACCTTGATAATCAATGCATGAATATACGAAAGAAATCTAGTTGCACATAACTAAGCTACTCATGCTAAAAGACATTGAATAAACATATTAATAAATTATAGTACTAACATCACGGAGTGGACAATGAAACTGCAGTTCTATATTAATGTCGAAAGAGTGATTACAACCATTGGTTGCATCAACCTTCCCTTACCCCTCCATCTCCTCTCTCTCTCTCCCTTCGTACCAGCTTCTTATGCTTAAGTTTGAGACTCTGCTCGACAATCAAGTAAGTTATCCTTTCAAATGATCTGGCCCCTTTCACAATAGCCATAGCTCTGCTTATGTAGCATGCGAGGTTAGGGTTGCCAAAGTTCTCCATGAGTTTGCTTAGGTAAAAGTAATGATGTTTCCATTCTTTTGAGCTCTTTCCCATTTGCATACTCCATTAGGATTAGAAATCCCCCAAATAGGTTGAAATTTGATGTTTCCTTGCTTTTCTGAGTTGATTTAGGAGAGAATATAGGGATATTTCTTAGTCAATCCGCTCCTTTGACCCTTAGATCCTCATTAGGTTTTACTAACGTTGTCCCCGAGGTAACAAGTAGAGTTACTTAGGTCACTAACGCACCCTTAGGCTTGCTTAGAAGCTTTATAAAGAAGGTTGTCAGTGTATAGGCATCGTTAACTTGGAAATAAGGCTAGTGAACTTGGTCATTGCTTCAGCCATCATGTCTTTCCCCTTTGAGCTGATGAGGAGGTCATTTTACTGTATAACATCTTCCTAACTCTGGTTGGAGATCGGGATGTCATCCAAGTATACCACTACAAATGAGTTGGTGAATGGACACAAGATGTCATCCATCAGCCTCATGAAGGTTATTGGATCATTCTTCAACTCGAATGACATAAACAACCATTTGAAAAGGCCCTCCTTGGCTTTGAAGGCAATCTTCCACACATCAAAGGGTGCGATTGGTACCTAGTGATATCCGGACTTCAAGTTGATCTTATTGAAATATTTCCCCCCTTGACTTGGTCCAGAAGGTCATCAATCCATGGGATCGGGTACCTATTCCAAACAGTGATATTGTTCAAAGCCTAATAGTCAATACAGAGTCTCCAAGTCCTATCCTTATTCTGTACCAACACAATTGAGCTTCCACAGGGTGATGAACTTGGTTAGATGTGACCTTTCTGCAACAACTCCTAAATATGCCTCTTGATTTGATAGTTCCCCAGAACGGAGCGCCGATAGATTGGTCTATTGGGAAATGATGCACATGGGGTCAGATCAATGGAGTGCTTGACCTGACAGTGCAGAGGCACCCCTGCGGGGGAAGTGAAAATGTCCTCGTACTCCTACACGACCTTGTCCATCTGTTGTTGTCGTGCAGAGGGGTCCGGTCTCGAGGTCGTGGCCACCTTCTTCTTCTTTCCCTGAGGGTGTATAATCAGGAAAACAGATTTCCCGGTTTTGGAAATGATCTTACTGCATTGTTTTGCAAACCAAAGAGATGGTGGTAGGTGGTGCTACCTCCGGTATCATGTACAACTTATTTCCCAAGGTAACAATAACAACGAGAGGCCTTGACTCATACACAACATGTCGCTTCACAAACATCAAGAGGAGAAACGTCACATACTACCTCATCCCTGAAGGGCTTGATGCTATATGGAAGGTGACACTACTCACTCATGTGAAGATCCTATCCTAGGTGAAGCCACCCGATGGTGTATGGTTGTGGGTGTGATGTGGTTAGTAAGCCCAGCTGCTTCATGACCTCTACTGAAATGAAGTTCTTTTGGCTCTCGCAATGATAATGAACTATAGTAGGGAACCCTTTACCCACATGTGGGAGTGGAAGAGACACTCCTCATCCTCTAGATCTTCGGATTCCTCATTCTGGATCTTTGTGGTGGAAACAGTGGTGTTGGGCTCTGTATCGATAATCTGCATCCCTTTCTCAATTTCCTTGTTGGGTTCTGACTAAGAGTCAAAACATGCATCTGATTCTGAAGCCTTCAGCTCACCCACCAATGAATGCTTAGCTTGACACTCACTTGTGTTGTGAGTTGAGCTCTTATGGAACTCACACCACTTTCCCATGTCCTTTTTCGGTTTCGTGATGTTGTTATTGAATTGCAGCTTTGGCGGGTTGTATTGGGCCACCCTACCTTGGATTTGTCCTTTGTTCTATGGTTTGGGGGCACCTTTCCCTTGCTTCTAATTTACAGATCCAAAGTCTCGCTTCTTCTGTTTTAACTTCTGCTTGATCTTGACAGCGTATCAGTATGCCATGCCGAGCGAGGAGATGTCCAGTAACTCCATATCGTCCTGGATGTACTTGTGTAGGCAGTCATGGTACTTGAGTACCAAATGTTTCTCAGAATCCTTGATACCCAACTTCATGCAAAGGCTATGAAAAACATTCGTAAAGTCTAGCACATCTTTGTCCCTTCCTTGCCGCAACATGGTCCACTTTATGTATTTATCCTCATAGTTCTCGACAAGGTAGCACTGGTCTTTGGTGGCATCCCAGAATGAATTCCATGTGGTTGTGGCTGAAAATAGTGAGGTCATACTTTCATCCTTTTTCTCACAGTAGGTTTCCCACCAATCCTTGACGTGGGGGGCGGCTTTGAGAAGAGCAAAAGTAATATTTTCCTGACTGGAAAAATGATGAACAAAAAAATATCCTTCTAGAAGATTTAACCATTTATCTATGGCGTCTACATCTATTTGGACCTCAAATATGGGAATATCAAAGTTTACTTGTACCTTAAAAGGGGTGGAGCCTCTAGAGTGGCTACTAGATGTGAATGCGTCGTTGGTGGGAAACGATTGAAGGATATAGGCAAAGTTATCCATCATCGTGTTCCTTTGTTTCTCAAGGGCCTCGTGGAGTAATATTTTGATAAGATATCCTACTCCCTCGTCTTTCTTTTCTTCCACCATGGGCGGCCATTGGGGTTTGTGAGGCTGATATTGCAAAGGATCAACGAGATCAATCCCTAACTCCTTATATCCTGACCTCGTTGGGGACATGCAAATAAAAACAGAGAAAAAGCAGACCACCCTGATACCACTAATCTGGATTTAAATAGAAACGCAAAAAATTACATATATAACCACAAATACAGAGATGCAACATAAATAACACTTCATTTCATTAATATCAAATACTTAAATATGCTTACAAATAGAATGGAAATAATACTAGCTCGGGCCATGGTAGCTTATCTCTGAGAAGAGATATGGCAGCTAGATGCCTCTAAACTGTGTTACAATGAGGCTCAAAGGCCTATTTATTATTGAGAAATAATAGAAAACCCTAAACCTCCAAAAACCTAACCCTAGGAGATGAAACTCCAAACTATTGGCCTTGTTTGGGTAAATTGGTACATCAACTTCCCGAGGTCATAACTTTGGCATATGATCTCCATTTGATGCGCAAAATACCTTGTTAGAAATATGACTACAAATTTTGAATAGAAAAAATTAGATATCAACCATGATTAGCCACCATTTTTCCAAAAAATGTAATTTAGGGCCTCAAAATGGTTCCAGAAGTTCAGGACCCGAAAAACTACCAAAAATAGTAAATCGTGCTAAAAATAAGGATATTGAAAAACTGAAAGAAATAATGGTGGGGGTCTAAGTGGGATAGGAGGGTGGCCACCAATATTAACCTAGATCATTCCTCCCCCATTGCGTTGAGTTCCTCCATGAGATGAGGAAACTTCCACTGAACTTGGGCCTTGGTGAGCCACTTGCCCTGGTGAAGGAGTTGGCTTGCTTTGACAACTCGATATAGTTGGATCCTTTGTTGTCAGGTATTATTGATTTTCGTGTCCATGATCTGATTAGTTGTGGCTTGTTCCATGCATCTTGGATTTACTCTGTAGGCGTGAGTTGTTTTGCAATGTCTGATGTGTCCAGCAATGGTGGGAAGTATGGTCAAAGGTGGTCCACATTGAACACTGGGTGTAGGCCAAGGAATGGGGGAATGATGAGCTCAAATGCATTGTCTCCCACTACCTTGTTAATGGTGTAAGGACCATATTAGAGTGGACTGCGTTTCCAATAGGCTTCGGTAAGGCGTTCCTGTTGCAAATGCAACCAGACTTTGTCGCCCACCTGAAAATTGTGTGGCACCCGATGTTGATCATGTCGCAACTTGTACTTGGAATTTAATTTCTCTAGAATTTCGTGGACCTACTAGCATATGTGTTGGATGTGCTCAATGAATTTGTTTGCCTTACCAACTTCAGATTGCACATGAGCCAAATCTGCCTGAGTAGCTACAAATAGTATGGCCACATCAATGGGACATAGTGGTTGCAATCCCAAGCCCACCTAAAAATGGTTATGGTCAGTCGAGCTGTGGAGAGCCCGGTTATAGTTGTGCTAGACATAGGGGAGGCTCTCATCCCATGTGTGTGGATGATTTGAGTTGTACATGCATAGAATGTGTATGTTCATCCTATTGGTGACCTCTGTCTGGCCATCAGTTTGGGGATGGAAAGCTATGGACTTAGTGAGCTTGGTGTCGAGCATCGACCAGAGACTGAACCAAACTGTACTAAGTAACTTTCTACCTTGATCTGAGATGATAGACTACGGGATCCCACTTGTCAAAGAAGAGTTTAGTAGTGGCTTCTTCTGTGATATTCTTCTTGTAGGCTTTCATAATGGCCATCTTCGAGAATATGTCGATGACCACAAAAACACAGTCGTTGCCATGCTTAGTAGTAATCCATGGAGATGGATTCCCAAGGTCAACTAGGGGTAGGCAACAGAGTATAGAGGCCTTGCTTCTTGATGGTTGGTTTAGAAATGGCACAGACAGTGTAGGATCTGATGTACTTCCCTACATCCTGTTGAAGATTCGGCCAATAGAAATACTTCTATAGTACTGCCACCATTTTCTCGACCCCAAAATGCCCAATGGACCGACTGTAGTGTGCTTCCCAAATCATTTTGGAACACTCACTTGAAGGAACACAAAGCTATCCTAGGTGGCATAACAGGGCATCCTGGAGGTGAAAATCTGGAACTTGTTGACCCAACAAGAGAATTTGGTATGTGGGGCTGAATTTTGGGTCACTTTTGTAGAGAAGTGGCTAATCATAAGTGTCGTGTCCACAAGAGTTGATCACGGTGGTTAACACCATGGTCGGTGGTCGGATGAGGTAGTATACAACATTATTGGTGCTTCCCTTCTTCTACTTGATATTCAAATGGAACTGTTGCAGGTATGTGGACCACTTTTGATGGCGAGCATTCTTCAACTTCCCTTGCATCTGTATGAACTGTAGGGGTCAGTGGTCTTTGTGGATGACCGTTTCCTTCCCCAAAATGTAATGCTTCCATTGTCAGCAGGCCTACACAATGGAATACATCTCTTTCTCATAAGTGGGATACTTGTAGAGTATGTCTGAGAGTGTCTCACTATGATATGCCACTAGATGCCCCTATTGAGTTAGGACTACCCCAATAGCATAGTCAGAGGCATCTATCTCGATCTCAAATGGTTGTTGCAAGTATGGTAATGTGAGCACTGGTGCAGAGCAGAGGTGATGTTTCAACTCTACGAATGCCTTCTGTTGAGATTCATACCAAAATAATTTTTCTTTCTCTCCTCCCTTGGTGACTTGACTCAAGGGCCAAGTGATATGAGAGAACCCCAATATGAACCTGCGGTAGAAATTAGCAACACCCAGAAAGCATTGGAGCTCTGTCAGAGTGGTTGGGGCTGGTCAATCTCGAATTATTTGGATCTTGGTTGGATCCACATGCACCCCCTATTCATCAATAATGTATCCCAGGTACTCAACCTGGGTCATACTAAAAGTGAATTTCCCAAATTGGCACATAACTTGTGTTGCCACAGTGTTTGGAGAACCTGTCGGATGCGGTGGAGATGCTCTTCCCAACTCTGGGTGAAGATCAGGATGTCATCTGGGTAAACCACCACAAATGAGTTGGTGAATGGACACAAGATGCGACCCATCAGCCTCATGAAGGTTGCAGGAGCATTCATCAACACGAATGGCATAAGTAACCATTCAAAAAGGCCCTCCTTGGTTTTGAAGGCAGTCTTCCACACATCGGAGGGTTCGATTGGTACCTGCTGATATCCAGACTTCAAGTCGATCTTGTTGAAATATTTTCCCCCCTTTAGTTGTTCTAGAAAGTCATTAATCTATGGGATCGGGTACCTATTCGGGATAGTGATCTTGTTCAGTTCCCAATAGTCAATACAGAGTTTCCAAGTCCCATCCTTCTTCTGTACCAACACAATCGGGCTCCCACAGGGTGATGAACTCGGCTGGATGTGAAATTTTTGCAACAACTCCTGAATTTGCCTCTTGACTTTGTCGTTCTCCAGATAGAGTGCTGATAGATTGGTCCATTGGGAAACAACACACCTAGGGTCAGATCGAGTGCTTGACTTGATAGTGCAGAGGTACCCTTGCGGGGGAGGTGAAAATTTCCTTGTACTCCTCTACGACCTTGTCCATCTGTTTTTTTCATGTGGAGGGGCCCTTTCTGGAGGTTGTGGCCATAGTCTTCTTCTTTCAATGAGGGTGTATCTTCAAGAAAACAAATTTCTTGGTTTTGGAAATGAGCTTACTACATTTTTTTGCAGAAACCAAAGAGATAGTGGTAGGCGGTGCTACCTTCGGTACCCTGTACAACTTATTTCCCAAGGTAGCAATAAAAACATGAGGCCTTGAATCATACACAACATTTCACTTCCACAAGTATGGTTGGCCTAATAATAAATCACAAACATCAAGGGGAGAAACATCACATAATACCTCATCCATGAAGGGCTTGATGTTGTATAGAAGGCAACACTGTTGGCTCATGCGAAGATCCCGTACTTGGTGAAGCCACTTGATGGTGTACAGTTGTGTTTGTGATATGGTTGGTAAGCCCAATCGCTTCATGACCTCTTTTGAAATGAGGTCCTTTTGGATCCCACTTTTGACAATGAACTGTAATAGGGAACCATTTACCCACATCTGGGAGTGGAAGAGGCACTTCTTCTTGTTTGGATCTTTAGGTTCCTCCTTTTGGATATTTGTGGTGGCAATAGTGGCATTAGGCTCCACATCAATAATCTGCTTCCCTTTGTCATTCCCCTTGTCAGGTTATGACTAAGAGTCAGAACATGCATCTAATTGCGAAGCTTTCAGCTTGGCCACCAGTGACTGCTTGGCTCGACACTGACTTGTGTTGTGAGTTGAGATCTTATGGAGCTCACACCACTTTCCCGTGCCCTTCTTCGTCTTCACGGTGTTGTTCTTTACTTGTGGCTTTGGCGGGTTTTCATGGGCCTCCCCGCCTTGGCTTTATCCTTTTTTCTACGGTTTGGAGGCACCTTTCCCTTGCTTCTAATTTGCAGATCCAAAGTATTTATTCTTCTGTTTAAACTTCTGCTCAATCTTAATAGCATATCGGTATGTCATGCCAAGCGAGGAGAAGTTCAGGAACTCCACCTTGTCCTAGATGTACCTGTGTAGGCAGCCACGGTACTTGAGTACCAAATGTTTCTTAGAATCCTTGATACCCAACTTCGTGTGAAGGGTATTAAAGACATTGGTAAAGTCTAACACATCTTGGTCCCTTCCCTGCCGTAGCGTGGTCCACTTTATGTATTTATCCTCATAGCTCTCAACAGGGTAGTACTGCTCCTTGATGGCCTCCCAGAACAAACTCCAAGTGGGTGTGCCTGAAAGCAGTGAGGTTGTACTTTCATCCTTTTGCTCATAGTAGGTTTCCCACTAGTCCGGGGGTAACTTTACGAAGAGAAAAAGTAATCTTTTCCCAACTGGAAAAACCATGAACAAAAAAATATCGTTCTAGAAGATTTAACCATTTATCTACGAAATTTACATCTATTTGGCCCTCAAATATGGGAATTTCAAAGTTTACTAGTACCTTAAAAGGGGTGGAGCCTCCAGAGTGGCTGCTGGATGTGGATGCGCCATCGATGGGCAACCGTTGAAGGATCTGGGAAAAGTTATCCATCATCGAATTCCTTTGTTTCTCGAGGGCCTCCTCGAACAATATTTTGATAGGATATCCTACTCCATCATCTTTATTTTCTTCCCATATGGGCGTCCCTTAGGGTTCGCGAGGTTGATCTTGCAAAGGTTCAACCAGATCAAGCCCTAACTCCTTATATCCTGGCATCATTGGGGACATGCAAAGAAAAACAGAGAAAGAGCAGACTGCTCTGATACCACAGATCTAGATTTAAACAAGAATGCAATAAATTACAGATATAACCATACATACAGAGATGCAACAGAAATAACACTTCATTTCATTAATATCAAATTGAAATATGCTTACAAACAAAATGGAAATAAGACTAGCTCAGGCGATGGTAGCTTATCTCTGAGAAGAGATGTGGCGGCTACATGCCTCTGAACTGTGTTAAAATGAGTCCCAAAGGCCTATTTATTATTTAGAAACAATGGAAAACCCTAAAAATCCAAAAACCTAACCCTAGGAGATGAAGTGCCAAACTATTGGCCCCATTTGGGTAAATAGGTACATCAACTTCCCGGGGTCGTAACTTTGGCATACGATCTTCGTTTGATGTGCACAATACCTCGTTAGAAATATCTATTAGAGGAATAAAACTTTTGAATGGAAAAAATTGGTCAATTACTTATGTTGGACCCCTTTTCCCAATAAATGTCATTTAGGGCCTCAAAACGACTCCGGAAGCTCAGGACCCGAAAAACTACCAAAAATAGTAAATTGTGCTACAAATAAGGAGACTGAAAATATCAAAGAAACAATGGTGGGGTTCCAACTGGAATAGGCAGGTGGCCACCAATATCCACCTTGATGATTCTTACCTCCTAAGGAAGCAATGGTCCCCATTGCATTGAGTTCCTCCATGAGATGAGGAAACTTTTGCTAAACTTGGTCCCTAGTGAGTCACTTCCCCTGGTGAAGGAGGTTGCCTACTTTGACAACTCCATATAGTTGGATCCTTTACTGTCGAGTGTGCTTGATCTCCATGTCCATGATCTGATCAGTTGTAGCTTGTTCCTTGCAGTCTGGATTTTACTCTTTAGGTGTGAGTTGTTCTCCAATGTTTGATGTGTCCAGCAATGGTGGGAGGTATGGTTGAAGGCGATCCACATTGAGCACTGGGTGCAGGCCAAGGAATGGGGGAATGTTGAGCTCAAATGCATTGTCTCCCATAGCCTTGTTAATGGTGTAAGGAATTGTTGAGGCCCAGAAAATCAGGTCGAAAACAAGGGGGATACCCACCCGGTCCGGACCTTGGTTGGCAGCTCCTTATCCGTTTGCTATAGCGGGTTAGATTGGGAAACTAGGAGGTTCAAGCCCTCCTTCTAGTGCCAAATATGTTGAGGCCCCGAAAATCAGGTCAACAACAAGGGGGATACCCACCCGGTCCGGACCTTGGTTGGCAACTCCTTATCCGTTTGGTATAGCGGGTCCGACTGGGGATAATGGGACCAATTTCCCAATCTAAGGGGTGTGTGTGTGTGTAGAGTTGGATGATGCTGATCTAGGAGTATTTTAAGCTAATTTAATTCAAACTTCTAAACTGACTCTATGCTATTGTAATCTAATAAGAAACAACACATCTAATCTACGCTAACCCGGGGTGTATTTCTTCTATTATGCGATCTAAAAAGATTTCGAACAATAACTGGTAATAAAGATCATTCAGCTATCATAAGAATAGAAATCAATTAAGATAAACCACTTTGCATAAAAATTTAAGCAAAACAGTTGTGAACAGCATATCGCATAATGAGTTATTCATATATCAAGCACAAATAAATGACTCCACCGTACAGAAGTGCCAAATGGTAACCCACACATTCATGCATTAACATATAAACAACTGAAAACTGCATATCACTTTAAGAATATAAGCAGAAATTGGCCAAGAGATAAAAGTACCATTTATGACTGGTTCCACTCATAAGCTTCAAGCAATAACGATTTATCTCTACTTGTTCTAACATCTACTAAGAGTACAAAAGTGCAACATCAGTAGCAGACATTAAATGCAAACATTGATAAATCTCGATCCATCCATTCATCAAAAACCCCCTCCGAGGGTGCAAAAGTGCATGTTCTGAGGACAAGTTTTTTGACAAATTTCCGGACCCTTCTCCAAATGCCATGAGAAGGGTTAAATACTACTAACTAATTAATTTTAATTACATAAATTTAGGACACGGCTTCAAATGACCGCCCTTCTACTAAAGAAAATTTATTTCTAAAAATTGAATCTAATTTCTAACCGTTTCTGTATTTGCTCCTTAGTGCTGTAAGCAATGCAACGTTCGCCTGGGAAGAGTCGGCTGGTTGTCTTCTCCTTTCGTTCGAGCGATGAAAATAGAAATAACAAGAGCTGGCACCGCTTTCTGACAAACTAGAAGATATTTTCAAAAATCTTCCTCTGGCTTGGTGTATTCGCTGTGTGTATACTTGGTATAACCCAAATTTCTTTCAAACTGATTGTGTTGTTGCTATTTCGGTTTCCGGCCGTGCGAATGACTCAATAAGTTAGGGACTTTGCTTTCTGAACAATTTTCCGTATTGAAAATTGCTTCCGTTCTTTGTTCCAGGCTTTTCTGGAGCATCTTCCCTCTTTAGCGTTTTTCTTTTTGCTTTACCCAGTCTGAGCTTCAGGATCTTTTGTAAACATGCTGCTTTTGTGCGCCTTTGACTCTGAGTCTTGGATAGTCTATTTCCATCAGTATCTGTTGAGTGATACTCTGGAATCCGCGGTCCTGCTGCATGTGGCATCCGTTTGCGAAGGCATCTCTTCTCTGTTCTCCGAGTATTGACGCTTTCCCCTTTTCCTTAGATGTTTCCTGCACATTGATTTATATTAGTTGTTGCCTTACAGTTTACGCAAAGGAAAAGAGAAATGACGAAAAGATTGACATGAAAGCTTTAAGTTCTAATGAATGCATAATCATGACACTCATAATGACTTGACTCTTCGAAAAACACAACACAATCCTTCTTGGATACTTTGGCGTACAATCATTAATTTCTCTTAAGGTGCGCGAACAATTTTGGTCTACAGACAGTTTTCCTTGAACACTATGTCGAGGAAATTTTGCGATGAGTGATTTCTGCGATTCGCATCGCAGTATCAAGGATTGCAATGTCAAGATGTGTCATCGCATGAATTGATGGTCGCATTCATCGCAGATCGCAAGATCGCAGATCGCGAATCTCAAATCGCGCTTAATCATCCAATCACTGTGTGCTGCTTATGCGATGTTGCGATATGCGGCGTCGCATATCGGCCGTTGGCGATTCCTTAATTTTTCATTTTAAGAGCGCTTTTCAATATATGCGATGCGATGAATTTCGCGTCGCTTCTTCGCAGCTTATTTATGCGCATAGGAAAACGCTTCACTCTCTCTTCGCGATGCGATACAGCTTTAGGGAGTTAAAATACCAAAATTTTGATAAAATGTTTTTTGTATTTATTGTTAAGGGTCCCCATTTGCTTGGTGTTATTGTTAATACTAAACAAAGAGGGGGGTTGTTGGTGACCACAACAATGGCGATTCACTGTGAAGAACCAGTTATCTCTGTTTTCTATTGAATTTCCACTTCCGAAACAGAAAAATTTTCATATGTCTAAATTTTGTTATGGACAGACAGAATACATTACTCCTTATCCTATTAATGATACTTTGTCTCAACCTTTTCATATTCCAATTGTTTGTTTCCTCAGGCTTAGTTCTTGTATTCACACCAGACATTACTCGGTCCTTTTTTAAAGATAAAATAAGGTCTTCTCTGCGTGCTGGCTTTTAAAATATGCTCATTTGTTGTAGGTAGAGCCTCTGCTACCCGCAAGCGTCCATAGCCTCGACAGGGTTACCTGTTATCTAGCAATGATCCTTTATCCTGCTTGAGGTTATTTACAACATTTCAGAGAAAAACCCTTTTTGACACTTTTTCCTTTTTTATTCTCTAAATAACAATGTCTTGGTTTGGTGGCCAAATTATGACACAGTCATTCACTCGATTTACACTTTTGCTGAACAAGCTAGCTCATGATGAGACCCCTTGTCTTTTGATTGCAACAATCTTGAGTCGTTGCCCTGTTTTGGTAGACAGTATTGGCAAAGTCAACAAGTTATAATACCTGTGATCATGATAAGCTGGCTCGTGATGAGACCTCTTATTCTTTGAGATATAGCGTTTTCTCGGATTGTTCCTCTGAATGCTGCGATTTCCTTTAGCAGGGAGGAAGTCATTGTTTTTCCTTAAGAAAGCTCTGGACGACAATAATAGAGTTTGAAAACAGCAGCTTTACAGAGAATATTTATTTTATTATTGATACCTTTCATTGTGCTGATATAAAACAATTTCTTACCAAAGGTTGCTTTCATCAAAGTTTTTGAGGTTGAAACTAGCATCATGTTTAGGCTAAAGTTAACTCTACCTGTCAATAATAAAAATTAGATTTTTCGAAAAGTTTTGCTACTTGTACAAGCGAAAAGCTCAAAATCCGATAGAGAATTGGTGTCTTTTTCATGAACCCTTATAGTGACCATCTACAACTGGTTTTATTTATAAGAAATAGAAAAAACAAATAAAAACTAAAACTATCCTACAAAAATAGAAGAGTGATCTTCTATGGAAAATACATTTTAAGAATCTGTCCATTAACAGGCAAAGAATCTCTTCTACCTGCCAAATCCTGCAACACAAATGTCGATGGGCCTATGACTTCTACAATCAGAAAAGGACCAAGCCACAGCTTCTGAAATTTCGTATGTTTGCCCTTTTCTTCATGAGCCTTATCCCATTTCAAAACTAAATCTCCCATCTGAAAGTTTTTTCTGGTCATTATGCTTGAGTCAAAAGAGGATTTTATCAACGCTTGATGATGGGCATGGGTTTTCTTAGCTTGTTCTCGTTGTTCTTCTAATTTTATTATTTCCATTTGTCTTAGTTGTATGGAGGAGGTAGATACCTCGTCGATGTGTTGTACTAAAGACAAAGAGGGAATGACTAAGTGAGTTGGAAGAACCACTTCTTTCCCATAAACTAAATTAAAGGGAGAAGTGTCGATTGAAGCTTTCTTCGTTATTCTATCTGCCCATAAATCATTTACCAACGCTTTGTGCCAATTCTTTTGGTTTTGGTCGACTGTTCTTTTAATAATCCTGATCAGGTTTTTTTTTGTTGATTCAGCCAATCCATTACCTTGCGGATAGTAGTTGGCCGAATATTTCAGTTTGAACCCTCTTTTAAGTGCAAACTCAGTCATTGTATTTCCAGAAAAGTATGAAGCATTATCAAACATTAAGGCCGTTGGCAATCCAAACCTAGTGATTATAAATTGATCTATGAATTCAATAATTTTTTCAGAATTAGCTATCTTGAGAGGAACTGCTTCTACCCATTTAGTAAAATAATCTGTTGCCGTGAGGATGTACATATGCTGCTTAGAAGAGTGAGGAACGATCTCACCTATTATGTCCAAGCCCCATTGACTGAATGGTTGCTCGATGTTAACCGGTTGTAGTGGCATGGACGATTTCTTTTGTTTCCATGCAGCAGTCTGGCAGACTTGTCATTTCCTACGTAACTGTGTGAGTCTTTGAACAGCGTGGGCCAATAATATCCTGCACGTAAGATTTTATGTGCAGTAGCGTCTCTAGCATAGTGTCTGCCTGCTGGTCCATCGTGGAGTTCCTGCAAAACCTTTTCGGCTTCAGTTTTCTCAAGACACCTAAGAAGCACAGAATCGTAATTCCTTTTAAAGATAACATCATTTATGAGCTGGTATTGTTTAGCTTTCAATCTCAGAGCTCTTTTCTTGGTGTGATCCAGGTGTGATGGAGCATACCCGTTCTTAAGATAATAAATGGTGTCAGCATATAATGATTCTGCGTCGTTTAGGCTTACCTCATACGTATGTACCTCTTCAGATGAGTTCTCAGGAATTTGCGATGCTCCAGCCAACATATTGCAGAAGCCTTGACCTCTTACAATGTTTGCTGGTTTGATCTCAAGATCGTATTCTTGTAAAGCGGTGATCCAATTTGCTCTCTTTTCGCCCACATCCTTCTATATCAGAAGGTTTCTTACCGCTGGAAACGGTACTATGACTTTGGTATGGGCTTTAAGTAAGAAAGGTCTGAAATACTTGATTGCTTTGAAAACAACATATGCTTGTTTCTCCACGTCTGAATAATTGAGTTTAGCACCTTGTAAGTTCGAGCTAAAAAATGCGATTGGAGCTTCCGCCTTCTCTTGATTTGCTTGAGTTAGAATCGCGGCATAAGATTTCTCTGAGGCAAATGTGTATAAGATAAAAGATTCTGAAAAATTCGGGGTCGCTAAAGATGGAGCGTTAATGATAGCTTGCTTAATCAAGCTGAATGCTTCATGCTCATCTTGACCCCCTTTAAAATTTGAATTCTTTTTAATCATATTTTGCAAAGGAGAAACAATACGTGAGAAGTCTGGGACAAATCTCTTCACAAAATTGATTTGACCAAGGAAAGATTGCATGGATTTTTTGTTATGAGGCATGGATATTTCGGAAATTTCTTTGATTCTGTCAAGTTCAATGTGAATACCAGATTTTGACACTATGAATCCTAGCAGTTTTCCTTCACTTAATGCGAAAAAAGATTTCTTTGGGTTAAGTGAAATCCCATACCTTAAACATCGTTGAAAATTTTGTTTCAAGTCTTTGAGATGGTCGCTTCGCTTCTTGGAGTACATTGTTATATCATCCAGGTAAATCACTACAGATTTATTGACTAAACCTTTAAATGCGATGTCCATGGCTCTCTGAAAGGTAGCGCCGGCATTGATCAGACCAAATGGCATCTTCCGATATGCGTATGTGCCCCATTTAGTTCGGAATGTGGTTTTTAACTGATCATCGGGATGTACCAGTACTTGATTGTATCCTGAAAATCCATCCAAAAAAAACATTAATTTTGAGCCTGCTACTGTCTGTAATATCTACTCCATAGGTGGGAGGGGAAAATTGTCTTTTTGACAGGCTTTGTTGAGATTCTGGAAATCGATACAGATTCTAATATCTCTGTTTTTCTTTCTAACGGGTACCATATTGGATACCCATTTGGAATGTCTGACGGGGAAAATTATCCTGGCTCTCAACAACTTATTTAGCTCAGTTTTTATCTGATTTTCTAAATTGGGGTGGATTTTTCTGAGTTTCTGCTGCACAGGTTTTTCATTGTCAATCATAGGGATAGTGTGTTGAATGATAGAAGTGTCGTATGTCTTCAGCTCATCGTAATTCCAGGCAAAAACATTTTTGTATTGCCTCAAAAGACGGATATACGCTAATTTTTCTTCAGGGGCTAGCCCGTGGCCTAGATTAACATTTTGTGGCTTCTCATCGGTTCCTAGGTTTACTAATTCGTAGTTCAGAGTCGAACTGTAGAGTTTAGAATTGGTAGACCTTTTAAACTGACTTTTCAAGTCATATAAGTCTTCTAACTTAACCACCGATTTAGGTATAGCATTATCAGTGCTATTTTGTTGTATTTGGTGATCATGATGGTCTTCGTCAATTATTTGATTTGAGTAGGATCCTTCAGAAGTGAGGAAATTTACAATGTCAGGATCATCATTGAATACTCTCCAGTTCGTAATGTTGTCAGGGATGGATGGTCTAAAGATTAATTCTATTGAGAATCTATCTGGACTAAAATCTTCGGAGGGAATAAGTCTATAGGCTACGTTTGCTAACAGGTCTGCGCTCGCATTTTGAAGTCTTGGGATTGACGAAATATTGAATGCTATGAAATGTGCAGTCAGATCTTGTACTAAAGATTGATAGTGTTTCAAATGACCTGATAGGCAATGTATGTTGTTACGTACCTCTTTGACGACGATCTCAGAGTCTCCGAAAACTTTCAGGTACTTAACGTTCAACCCGATTGCTTTGTATAGGCCTTGCACCAAGGCTTCATATTCTGTTGTATTATTTGTGCAATCGAATTCAAGTCTGCATGTAAGCATGGTCTTATTTCCGTCTGGGCTAATCAGAACGCATCCTGCTCCTGCTCCCTCGTTAGATTTAGAGCCATCAAAATATAATTTCCAAAACAAAGATGTATTTACAGGGTTATCTAAAAAATTAACACATTTTGAATTATCAGTTTGGGAAAAAATTTCGACTTGGGACAAAACTGAATTTTCTAAGTAAGGTGAGATATGAGCATTGAAATTGCCGAGGAAAGAATCTACCGAGTAATTGCCTATGATACTGTTGTTGTATGCTATTGCTTCATTTTCTCCCTCCAATTCCGTCACTATGTACTTCTGGTGTAACTCTCGTGCAACCCTTATTTGATTCGGTTTACCATTGTAGGGTAACCACATGTGCGACCAGTCGGTTGAGAAGTATCCATGGAGTTTTTCGGACCAATCCCTACTAAGAATTAAACCATAGAATTCAAGGATATCAGCTACTAGAATGTCAATAACCTGACATACCTTCGGGTTAGACGACAATCTTATGGTCACTTGATTAAGTTCACCAATCACCTCGACTTGAGATCGATCAAGCTGAACTATGCGCACCGTGGATTTTTGTGGTTGAACATTCAACTTGGCACATATTGATCTGGGTAAAATATTCGTTGAAGCACTAGAATCTACCAAACAATTGTGCACGTTTTTATTGAAAATTTCATAAGTGAGAAGAAAAGGGGGAGTGTGAGACCTTGATCTTCCTCCAATCAAGGCGATGTCATTTGGGTCAATCTTATTGATCGTGTTGGTTGGAGGTCTTCCCATGTTGTGGGAAGCTATAGCTGTAGGTAAAGATGTAGTAGGCACGGCATGTAATTCTTTCATCATTATCTTCTGTTGATGTTTCAATTTGCTCAACTCGTAAAGAGTGATATTAGCCCTAGTCTTCTTCATGTCATCGATAATGTTGTACTCCATTTCATCCGACACAATGAGTGTTCTTGATGGAGGTGCTTTATCTGATTGGATTGGGCTATACTGAGTCGCTTTAGCGGTTGTTTTCTTTGTTGCGACTTTATCTTTTGCTGCAGGGCTTGCGCCCTTCTGCTTAGGGGTAGTTTGGGGAGGATCAAGTTGGTTTTTGCTTCGTGTGCTAACCGGAAATGCTTCTTGACCTTCTTCTTGTGGGAGGATGAAATCCCACATTCCTTGTAGTTCCACAACTTCTTCGTCATCGGTCTGCCCTTCAGTGGTATTCTCTTCTTCTTCCTCTTCTTCGGATTCGACGTTTGAGATAGCGTTGGGTGGTTTCACATCCATTGAAGGATTTCTTTTAAAAGCTCTGTAGGGCTTTTTTGAAGAAGTTTCTGCTACTTGTTTTTTTATGTCAATCATCTCATTGGACATGGTTTTTAACACTTTTTGTAATCCTTCCAAATCGAAAGGATCTTTCGTTTGTTTCTTCTTGGGGTCTTCCTTGTAGGAGAATTTCTTAGATTTGCGTTCCTCTATCGCAGATCTTTTTTCCAGGGCTACTACGCATTTCTCCACTGCTATCGCCTCTGTCAAGTTTTCAACTAAGGTTGTCTTATTTTCCCTATCAACGAAGATTGCCAAGTTTGATGGTAAGGCTGTAATATACTATTCACATCTCACTTCTTCGCTGGGCTGGGAAGCAGCGGGAATTTTGTTGAGGATTTTATTGAATCGTAAATTAAAATCTTTGATGGGTTCTCTAGCCTCGGCTTTAAGATTGGATAGGTCATTGATCAACGTCGCCGTTGATCTGTCATCCCCAAAATTGGTAAGGAATTGACTTTGAAAAATGTCCCAACTTGTGATAGACCCGAAAGGTAATGAAAAGTACCATGACCTGGCTGTCCCTTGCATTGTGTAGGGAAAAAGCCGGACGAAAACATCCTCGTTGGTAACTCCGTTGAGATTAACAGAAAGCATGAAATTATTGATATGCTCTTCAGCTAGCATGCCTGTTTCTGGATTGAATTTGGGTAGCCATTTCTCAGGATGGGCCGGTATAGGGCTCAGGGGTGGAGGCATTAAAACCGCCCCAGGATTGTTCCATGGAGACCGGGCCATCGTTGAGCTGCTAGTGAATGAAAGTGCAGAGGATGATCCCTGATGCTGGGAAGATGAAGATATTATGATCTTTGATGATTGAAGAGGAGGGGCTGTGGAAGATGGATGAGTGGTTTGGAATGAAGACATGGGTGGTTGACTTCGCGGTGAGGGAGTTGAAATGGACGACGTGGATGAAAGAGTCTCACTATCAGACTCTGGTGGTGTTTTCCTTGCTCTTTTCCTGGTGGGGAGAGGGAATTCAGTTGGCTGGATGCCAAATTTTTCACTCTTTAATCTGGTCAGGGGATGAGCAGGATTGTACTGCGAAGTCACGCTGCTTTGAGATTTATCAGACCTCTGAGTAAAAATAGAGAATCCCTGGAGTTTACGAATCAGAGTTTGAATTTCAGGGGGTTCAATGATAAGTTGGTCTGAAATATTAGGGTATGTAGCAGTGGTTGATACTCGAGCGACTTCTGACTCTGGATTTAAACGTACTGGGGAAGTCGGGGGAGTTGATGAGGGCGATTTACTCTCAGAATGGTATTTAGATTTTGATTTAGGTGCCATTCATAGTTCGTGCCCTCCTTCTAGCACCAAATATGTTGAGGCCCCGAAAATCGGGT
Organism: Pinus tabuliformis; assembly: GCA_031772625.1. Lineage (NCBI taxonomy): Eukaryota > Viridiplantae > Streptophyta > Pinopsida > Pinales > Pinaceae > Pinus > Pinus tabuliformis. The sequence continues at coordinate 1,015,970,675 of CM062820.1, read as the reverse complement.
CAACAACAAGGGGGATACCCACCCAATCCGGACCTTGGTTGGCAGCTCCTTATCCGTTTAGTATAGCGGGTCCGACTGGGGATAATGGGACCAGTTTCCTAATCTAAGGGGTGTGTGTGTGTGTAGAGTTGGATGATGCTGATCTAGGAGTATTTTAAGCTAATTTAATTCAAACTTCTAAACTGACTCTATGCTATTATAATCTAATAAGAAACAACACATCTAATCTATGCTAACCCAGGGTGTATTTCTTCTATTATGCGATCTAAAAAGATTTCGAACAACAACTGGTAATAAAGATCATTCAGCTATCATAAGAATAGAAATCAATTAAGATAAACCACTTTGCATAAAAAGTTAAGCAAAACAGTTGTGAACAGCATATCGCATAATGAGTTATTCATATATCAAGCACAAATAAATGACTCCATCGTACAAAAGTGCCAAATGGTAACCCACACATTCATGCATTAACATATAAACAACTGAAAACTGCATATCACTTCAAGAATATAAGCAGAAATTGGCCAAGAGATAAAAGTACCATTTATGATTGGTTCCACTCATAAGCTTCAAGCAATAACGATTTATCTCTACTTGTTCTAACATCTACTAAGAGTACAAAAGTGCAACATCAGTAGCAGACATTAAATGCAAACATTGATAAATCTCAATCCATCCATTCATCAAAAACCCCCTCCGAGGGTGCAAAAGTGCATGTTCTGAGGACAAGTTTTTTGACAAATTTCCGGACCCTTCTCCAAATGCCATGAGAAGGGTTAAATACTACTAACTAATTAATTTTAATTACATAAATTTAGGACACGGCTTCAAATGACCGCCCTTCTACTAAAGCAAATTTATTTCTAAAAATTGAATCTAATTTCTAACCGTTTCTGTATTTGCTCCTTAGTGTTGTAAGCAATGCAACGTTCGCCTGGGAAGAGTCGGCTGGTTGTCTTCTCCTTTCGTTCGAGCGATGAAAATAGAAATAACAAGAGCTGGCACTGCTTTCTGACAAACTATAAGATATTTTCGAAAATCTTCCTCTGGCTTGGTGTATTCGCTGTGTGTATACTTGGTATAACCCAAATTTCTTTCAAACTGATTGTGCTGTTGCTATTTCGGTTTCCGGCCGTGCGAATGACTCAATAAGTTAGGGACTTTGCTTTCTGAACAATTTTCCGTATTAAAAATTGCTTCCGTTCTTTGTTCCAGGCTTTTCTGGAGCGTCTTCCCTCTTTAGCATTTTTCTTTTTGCTTTACCCAGTCTGAGCTTCAGGATCTTTTGTAAACATGCTGCTTTTGTGCGCCTTTGACTCTGAGTCTTGGATAGTCTATTTCCATCAGTATCTGTTGAGTGATACTCTGGAATCCGCGGTCCTGCTGCATGTGGCATCCGTTTGCGAAGGCATCTCTTCTCTGTTCTCCGAGTATTGACGCTTTCCCCTTTTCCTTAGATGTTTCCTGCACATTGATTTATATTAGTTGCTGCCTTACAGTTTACGCAAAGGAAAAGAGAAATGACGAAAAGATTGACATGAAAGCTTTAAGTTCTAATGAATGCATAATCATGACACTCATAATGACTTGACTCTTCGAAAAACACAACACAATCCTTCTTGGATACTTTGGCGTACAATCATTAATTTCTCTTAAGGTGCGCGCCCAATTTTGGTCTACAAACAGTTTTCCTTGAACACTATGTCGAGGAAATTTTGCGATGAGTGATTTCTGCGATTCGCATCGCAGTATCGAGGATTGCGATGTCAAGATGTGTCATCGCAGGAATTGATGGTCGCATTCATCGCAGATCGCAAGATCGCGAATCTCAAATCGCGCTTAATCATCCAATCACTGTGTGCTGCTTATGCGATGTTGCGATATGCGACGTCGCATATCAGCCGTCGGCGATTCCTTAATTTTTCATTTTAAGAGCGATTTTCAATATATGCGATGCGATGAATTTCGCGTCGCTTCTTCGCAGCTTATTTATGCGCATAGGAAAACGCTTCACTCTCTCTTCGCGATGCGATACAGCTTTAGATAGTTAAAATACAAAAATTTTGATAAAATGTTTTTTGTATTTATTGTTAAGGGTCCCCATTTGCTTGGTGTTATTGCTAATACTAAACAAAGAGGGGGGTTGTTGGTGACCACAACAGGAATATATCAGAGTGGTCTGAGTTTTTGATAGGCTCCTGTAAGGCGTTCCTTCTGCAAATGCAACCAGAATTTGTCACCCACCTGAAACTTGTGTGGCACTTGCTGCTTGTACTTGGCATTTTATTTCTCTAGAATGTCATGGACCTACTGGTGGATGTGTTGGATTTTCTCAATGAATTTTCTTGCCTTATTGGCTTCAGACTAGACATGAGTTGAATGCTCCTGAGTAGCTGCAAATGGTATGGCCACATCAATGGGACATAGTGGCTGGAATCCGAAGCCCACCTGAAAAGGGTTGTGGCCAGTCAAGATGTGGAGAGCCCATTTATAGCTATGTTGGACATAGGGGAGGCTCGCATCCCATGTGAATGGATTCTTTGAGTTGTACATGTGCAGAATGTGTACAATCATCCTATTAACAACCTCTATCTGGCCATCTGTTTGGGGATGGAAAGTTTTGGACTTAGTGAGCTTGGTGTCCAACATTGACCAGAGACTGGACCAAAATGTATTGAGGAACCTTTTGTCCCGATATGAGATGATAGACTGTGGGATCCCAAAGTGTTCTCACACTCATTCAAAGAAGAGTTTAGTAGTGGATTCTACTGTGATATTCTTCTTGTAGGCCGCCTTAATGGCCATCTTCGAGAATCTATGGACGACCACAAAAACATAGTTGTTGTCGTGCTTAGTAGAAGGAAGGCCCGACATGTAATCCATGGAGATGGATTCCCAAGGTCGACTAGGGGTAGGCAGTGGAGTATCGAGGCCTTGCTTCTTGATGGCCCGTTTGGCAATGGTGCAAGCAGTGTAGGATCTAATTTACTTCCTGAAATCCTGTTGAAGATTCGACCAATAGAAATTATGCAGTACTACCACTGTTTTCTCGACCCTGAAATGCCTAACGAACCTACTATAGTGCGCTTCCCAAATAATCTTGGAATGCTCACTTGAGGGAACACAAAGGTGTCCCTGGTGGCATAACAGGGCATCCTAGAGGTGAAAATATGGACTTGCTGACCTTCCAAGAGCGTTTGGTATTTGGGGCCGAATTCTAGGTTACTTTTGTAGAGAAGTGGCTAATCAAAAGTCTCGTGCCCACAAGAGTTGAGCACAATGGTTAACACCATGATTAGTGGTCAACTATGGAAGTTTGCAACATTATTAAAATGGAATTGTTGTAGGTATGTGGACCACATTCGATGGCGATCATTCTATAACTTCCCTTGCATTTCTATGAACTACAAGGGTCGGTGGTCTTTGTGGATGATTGTTTCCTTCCACAAAATGTAATGCTTCCATTGTTGGCAGACTTGCACAATGTTTTACATCTCTTTCTCATAAGTAGGATACATGCGGACTATGTCTGAGAGTGTCTCACTGTGATATGCCACTGGATTCCCTTGTTGAGTAAGGACTTCCCCAATAGCATAGTCAGAGGCATCTGTCTCATGCTCAAATGGTTGCTGCAAGTATGGTAATGTGAGCACTGGTGCAGAGCAGAGGCAATGTTTCAACTTTGCGAATGCCTTCTATTGAGATTCATACCAAAATAATTTTGGTTTCACTCCTCCCTTGGTGACTTGACTCAAGGGCCAAGTGATATGAGAGAACCCCAATACGAACCTGTGGTAAAAATTTGGCGACCAATAAATCTGCGGAGCTCTGTTAGAGTGGTTAGGGTTGGCCAATCTCGAATGACTTGGATCTTTGCTGGATCCACATGCACCCCCCATTCATCAATAATGTATCCCAAATATTGAACTTGGGTCATGCCAAAAGTGCATCTCTCCAAATTGTCACACAACTCGTGTTGCCACAGTGTTTGGAGAACCTGCCGAATGTGGTGGAGGTGCTCTTCCCAACTCAAGCTGAAGATCAGGATGTCATCCAAGTATACAGCTACAGATGAGTTAGTGAATGGGCGTAAGATGTCATCCATCAACCTCATGAAGGTTTCAGGAGAATTCATCAATCCAAATGGAATAACCAACCATTTGAAAAGGCCCTCCTTGTCCTTGAAGGCAGTCTTCCACACATCGGAGGGTTTGATTGGTACCTAATGATATCCGGACTTCAAGTCGATCTTGCTGAAATATTTTTCCCCCTTGAGTTGGTCTAGAAGGTCGTCAATCAATGGGACCAGGTGCCTATTCCTGACAGTGATCTTGTTTAGCACCTGAGAGTCAATATAGAGTCTCCAAGTCCCATCCTTATTCTGTACCAACACAATTAGGCTCCCACAGGGAAATGAACTCAGCTAAATGTGACCTTTCTGCAATAGCTCCTGATTCTGCCTCTTGATTTTGTCATTCTCTAGAATGGAGCACTGATAGGTTGGTCCTTGGGAAATTATGCACATGGGGTCAGATCGATGGAGTGCTTGACCTGACAGTCCAGAGGCACCCCTGCGGGGGAGGTGAAAATGCCCTTGTACTCCTCTACGACCTTGTCCATCTGTGGTTGTCCTGTGGAGGGGACTTGTCTGGAGGTCATGGCCACCGCCTTCTTTATTCCCTTAGAGCGTATCATCAGGAAAAAAATTTCTCGGTTTTGGAAATGAGCTTACTACATTTTTTTGTAGTAACTAAAGAGATGCTGGTAGGCGGTGCTACCTCTGGTATCTTATACAATTTATTTCCCAAGTTAACAATAACAACGCGAGGTCTTGAATCATACAAAACATGTCACTTCCACAAGTATGGTTGGCCTAATAATACATCATAAACATCAAGGGGAGCAACGTCACATAATATCTCATTTGTGAAGTGATTGATGTTGTATGGAAGGCGACACTGCTGGCTCACGTGAAGATCCCATCCTTGGTGAAGCCACCCGATGGTGTACAGTTTTGGGTGTGTTATGGTCAGTAAGCCCAAACTCTTCATGACCTATTCTAAAATGAGGTTCTTTTGGCTCCCGCTGTCGACAATGAACTATAATGAGGAACCCTTTGCCCACATCTGGGAGTGGAAGAGGCACTCCTCCTCCTCTAGATCTTCGGGTTCCTCCTTCTGGATATTTTTTGTGGCAATTGTGGCGTTGGGCACCACATCAATAATATACTTCCCTTTGTCATTCCCCTTGTCAAGTTCTGACTCAGAGTCAGAACATGCATTTGATTCTAAAGCCTTTAGCTCAACCACCAGTGTTTGCTTGGCTCGACACTCACTTGTGTTGTGAGTTGAGCTCTTATGGAACTCACACCACTTTCCCGTGTCCTTTTTCAACTTTGTAGTGTTGTTCTTTACTTGCATATTTGGTGGGTTGTCTTGGGCCACCCTGCCTTGGTGTTTCCCTTTGTTCTACGATTTTGGGGCACCTTTCCCTTACTTCTGATTCGCAGATCCAAAGTCTCACTTTTTCTGTTTGAACTTATGCTCAATCTTAACGATGTATCGATACGTCGTGCTGAGCGAGGAGATGTCCAGGGACTCCATCTCGTTCTGGATGTAACTGTGTAGGAATCCACAGTACTTGAGTACCAAATATTTCTTAGAATACTTGATACTCAACTTCATATTAAGGGTATGAAAAACATTGGTAAACTCTATCACGTCTTGGTCCCTTCCCTGTCGTAGCATGGTCCACTTTATGTATTTATTCTCATAGCTCCCAACAAGGTAGTACTACTCCTTGATGGCGTCTTGGAATGAATTCCAAGTGGGTGCGGTTGAAAACAGTGAGGTCGTACTTTCATCCTTTTTCTCACAGTAGGTTTCCCACTAGTCCTTGATGTGGGGGGTGGCTTTGAGAAGATCAAAAGTAATATTTTCCTGACTGGAAAAATCATGAACAAAATAATATCCTTCTAGAAGATTTAACCATTTATCTACAACGTCTGCACCTATTTGGCCCTCAAATATGGGAATGTCAAAGTTTACTTGTACCTTAAAAGGGGTGGAGCCTCCAGAGTGGCTGCTAGATGTGGATGTGGCACCGGTTGGCAACCGTTGAAGGATATGGGCAAAGTTATCCGTCATCGCGTTCCTTTGTTTCTTGAGGGCCTCCTCGAGCAATATTTTGATAGGATATCCTTCTCCCTTGCCTTTCTTTTCTTCCCCCATGTGCAGTCGTTGGGGTTTGCGAGGCTGATCTTGTAAAGGTTCAACCAGATCGAGCCCTAACTCCTTATATCCCGACCTTGTTGGGGACATGCAAAGAAAAACAGAGAAAGAGAAGACCGCTCTAATACCACCTATCTAGATTTAAACAAGAACGCAAAAAATTACAGATATAATGATAAATAAAGAGATGCAACAGAAATAACACTTCATTTCATTAATATCAAATACTGAAATATGCTTACAAATAGAATGGAAATAAGAGTAGGTCGAACAATGGTAGCTTATCTCTGAGAAGAGATGTGGTGGCTACATGCCTCCAATATGTGTTACAATGAGGCTCAAAGACCTTTTTATTATTGAGAGACAATGGAAAACCCTAAACATCCAAAATCCCAACCCTAGGAGATGAAGTGCCAAAATGATTGGCCCTGTTTGGTTAAATTGGTCCATCAACTTCCTGGGGTCGTAACTTTGGCATACGATCTTCATTCGACGTTCACAATACCTCCTTATAAATATCTATCCAAGGACTACAAATTTTAAATGTACAACATTGGGACAATTCACTTTTTGGCCCCGAGTTCCAAAAAAAACGTCGTTTAGGGCATTAAAATGGCTCTGGAAGTTCAAGACCCGAAAAAACTGCCAAAATAGTAAATTGTGCTACAAATAAGGAGACTGAAAAACTGAAAGAAACAATGGTGGGGGTCTAAGTGGAATAGGCAGGTGGCCACCAATATCCATTTGGATCAATCAAGGAGTTTACTAACAATTCAGATGATGGAAATCAAGAAATCAGTTGGTTGGTGGTGAAATTTATTTATAATTTCTGCCAACCACCTTTATAATTATTGGAAGGAATTTAATTTTAAATCATATTTGAAACTTAATGAAATCATTACTATATTTTAAATATAATTTCAAACCAAATATTTTAAATACATTTTGATATTTTATATTATAAAAATAATTTTGCATTTGATTTAATTATTGCATTAATTAATAATGCTTAGAGTAGGGGGATTTGACTTTTCCCAGCTACAAAGGGTTTAATATTTGACTCAGTGGATAATGGTACAACTTCTCAGGGAAACAAGTAAAGTATGGTAATTTCTTCCTTAGACCGAGGATCCACAAGGCGGTCCAACCTTTAGTCGCATTAATTAATTAAATAAATTTAGGTTTTTACTAGTCGTGGCTATCTCCACGTTGGTGTGACTATCACTACTATATTTATAAGAGCAGGGTAGACATGGGGGTGTTACACCAAGGACACTTTTACCCTTACCAATTGATCACTTGGTTGTTTGTCTCTTAAGGAAAGAAACATGCATTTCTTATTGGAACTAATCAATTTTTTAGGTTGGTTGTCATTTACTAGTGAGATATTTGATTTGCCTTTGTGTCCGTTTATGATGTAGGACTCCCCATCCTTGATAAAGTGGTACTAGTTGGATATTTATGTGAATATTACATCCCTGTATACATGTAGGTGATTCCAAACACTACGTCACACATGTCAAAGGGTACTACATCTAATTCCACTTTATTAATAAACTTACACTTACAATGAATTTGATCTTGCACTACTTTGTGACATTGATTTATGCATCCTTATTCATGCACCCTAGTGGATATGGGATTCGTTGTTCATGAACCTCCAACCCAAGCTTATGAACAAGATCAAATACTATGAGATTGATCTATGAACCAAAATCAAATAGAGGTTATACCTTGGTATTCTTAACCTAAGTCTTGATATGGAAGGGTATGGGTTGGTCTATACCCCCTTTAATAGGACATTGTTTGGCTACCAAATTTCCTTCTTGATTATTTCTTGCACCAAAAATTGTTGATTTATTACTCCTATTCTCTAGACCCAATAGAACCAAACATACTTAGGCCACCTTCCACACCTTGATTTATAATTATATTCTTAAGAGGTCTTGGTCTCAGTGAATATCTAGAAGAACCCTTTAGAATTTCACCTCTTTCAATAGGGGAGAAAGGCTTCAACAAACACCTAGTAACTTTTGAATAAAAGGGAACAACACAATGTTCTACTCCAAATTTATTGACTTCCCAAAATTAATAGGGGAAATTCCCTTTCCCACATGTATCTCATTCCCAATACAAGGATTAAGGGAAGTCTTCTATCAAACCCTACTAAGCTCAATTTTTCTAATTCAAATGAGGACCATATCTAGACATACCCTCATCTATAATTTCTTGAGAATACAAGGACATATCCTCATCCTCTCCATGAGCACAATCTAGATTAGATTGAGAGACAATACCAACATTTTTCAACACTTAAACTAAAATTTGTGCCTCATTTGTATTTTCAAATTAGTCCCAACTTCCTTATGAGAAACCCTAACCTTCATTATATTATTAACATTATTTTCTCCTATATCATCACCTACATTATGATCAAACGTTTTTACCCAAATCAACATTTTAATATTAAGGGTACAATTAATCACCAAATACCCATTAATGTGACGTCTTAAGCATCTAAAAAGGGATACTCATACAATCTACCATTTGTATCTAGATAATGGGGCCTCATTTTATGACCATCTCGTCTACTACACCCTCATGAAAATTTAGGCCTACAAGTATCCTTCTAATTTTCATAACCCTTAACTCCACATAACTTATGTCTACCTCCATAAAGGTGTCAATGTAGTTCCCTATTTTCCTTAAAAACATCTACCAACCATAACTCTAATGATATGCATGACAATCCCACCCAAACTAAAACAATGGAATATTTTTCTAACTTAGAATCAAAGAAAGGGGTCCATATGATGGGTATTTACATCAATGAGTCCCACCTCGATTTTTTCCTCTAGAGTTTTTGCATGTCATAGATCCAAGTACAAATGCCATCCACCCTTTGGATAACAAATGGAATTGAGGGTAATAATTCAACCTTGACTCCCATTTTTGTGTCATTCACTCTAAGGTTTTAACACTTATCCTTCAACATTAAAATCACCTAACCAAAGCCTATGTAGCTATATTGACCACTTGTTTCATTTTCAAATCATCCCACAACACCAAGTGAATTGGAATCCCCTTTTTATGAATAAACTATTTTATACACCTAAAAATTGGACAGACCCCACTTATTTTTGGACCTCCTTCTGCACCATTACATTCATGTACATGCTTTTGACATAATTTTTTTCCTCCAATCCTAACCTTACCCCATGAAACAACTTATGACTATTACCATTTGCTAAAATCGGAATCTCTCCCATTGATGCTAAAGAACTAACCACAAGGTATTCCCCTATTCCAACCTTGATGCTCATATTCAAAATTGTAACATCCCTGTGTTAATTATGAAATTTATAAACATTTTTGTGTAATAGGGCATCTTAGAGTAACATTTGGTTGTTGGCAGAAACTCCGCTTTAATATAATGAAAATTATTATTGGTGAAATTGATTCATATTCCGACCATGGTACCAAAATTGTCTAGATTGAGTTTAATGATTAATTATGCTTTAGGACTCTAATTAATACCATATTTAAAATAAGTATATGTTAACGCAGTAAATAAATTAACCATATATTAGTATTTTAATTAAATACAATTAATTAAATTATAATGTTATTAATTAATTAATTAAAAAATATTTCATTAATAAAATATGAGGAGAAGGGACATAGGCAAGAGTCTAATTAGGTTGGCCATTAGTGCCATTCCAAATGGTTTCCCATCTCATAAATCGAAAGGGTAGCATGTTTAGGAAGATAGCATAGGGAGGAAAGAGTGCCCTCTCAGCCACACTTGGGAGGTAGCTCAAATTGCCATAGTTACACTAATAAATTAAAACAGGGGTCCAATTTTTGGGTTTTGTTGAGAAGTATTGGGGGAAAACCAGTGTTGGTAATCGTTTATGGAGAGAATTTCTTCATTGTTGGACTGTTCCTACTTAAATTCTAGTTTTTTCTGGTTTGGCCAAGCTAGAACACAGATTGAAATTCATTGTGCGTACTGGGTGCTTGCTGGGACTGATAAACCATTGGTTCTTTTTGAAGTTGATAAACCATTGGTGCTTGTCTATGGCTGAAAAAATACCTACACAATGAATCATTGGTGCTTTTTGGGATTGATAAACCATGGGTGCTTGCTCCGGCTAAAAACCACCTATGATTTTCCTGGGCTAATAATCTCATTCCCTTAGCTCATCCCTCAGACTTTGGACCTGGCATGGAGGCGGCGAGTTACAGACTAGAACAACGTGGAAACATATAGGTGGGAGGAAAATGTGAAGTCCTTGTCCAGTCGCCTACAAGATTTTATTTACATAGATAAGTAACCTGGCCCGGGTATTCCTTTCAAATATTAAACTATAATGTAATTATCTGTGTGTGTCACCGTGTGAAACGTGTTGAGTGTGACAATAACTAAAATTATGGGCACGTTGATATGTTTTGACCAAACAAATTTTATTTTATCAAAATTTTGTATATCGTTACAAATTCTTCATTTTAATGGAGGCCATTTTTATGGATTATCATTGCATGTGGTTTTTGTACGTAAATTTCATGTGTAGGAAAGTATGCATAAATGAGTTTGGCATATATGGATTGAAATGGTGTTTTCGTTATTCATGGGTTATTAATTTTTCCACCTATTTGGTACCCAATTAATAAGCGTGAACATCCTAAGAAAATTTAGGAAATTTTGATATTGATATAATTAAACCAGTTCCCAAGCCTCTTATATATAATTCAAAGGGTTATAAAATTTGATAGTACAAGTGTGAGTGCATGTCTAGCTTAGACTAGACCTCTCCTATCCTTTTAATTATGTTAATATGGTGCATGTTTAGCTTAAACTAGACCTCTCCTATCCTTTTAACTATGTTAATATGGGCCTCTTGTATCATTCTAAAAATGTTAAGGTTGGCCTTTCACATCATTTTAAGTATGTTGATATTGACACAACTGACCTTCCATTTGATTTAATTATATTAATATTTGGCTCTCATAGTTCCCATATCAGTTAATTTTATAAAATTTGGTGTTTTCAACCTTCCATACAAATTTAACTACATTAATGTTTAAATGTTAGCCCGATATTTGTGCTATTTCAGCGAATCCTCACCTATTTATCGTGTTAATATATATGGTGTGATAGAGTTAGTTCATTTCTAATGTGGCCATTCGACCCAGAATTACCTAAATATGCCATGTATAAAGATTGTCACATATGATATGTTTCCTATGTCTAAGTGGTGATATATAATATATTCGCCATTGGTGCGTTGAGTGTGGTAATTTTTTGCCATAGGGTTGGACCCCCCCGACCCTCAATGCGGCAATGGGTGGGTTCACCTCGCTTTGATATATACCACATCCATCATCAGCCTATGGGAGAGGTAAGTTGTTACAGAAAGCTTGGGGACCCCAACCTTCGATGGGGTAAAGGGGTGGGTCCTGTGTATACAATACACACATGTCAATATCTGGTGTTAAAACTTGTTACACATATTCTTCGTCGTTAGTTTCTATGTGAAGTATTTGTAACGAGCGTTTGGACCATCCCAACCCTCGATGGTGTGATGGGTAGGTCTGGTCTCAAGTTAATTATGTTACTAATCACTATTTATATATGTACAACATTAAACATGTGATCTGTATCTTCCATTGGCAGGTTTGACTTGGATCCTTTGTAATGTGGGCTTGGACCCCTTGACCCCCTATGAGGTGATGGGTGGGTATGACCCCAAGTCAACTATGTTATTTATCATTGTTTATAATCTATCCTAACTTATACTTTCAACTAACATACATACATACATACATATATCCAATGATCAATTGGGGGTCTACAACCACCAACCCATGTAGCTAGAGATATATGTGAATATCATTCTGTTTTTTAGTTTCAAATTAGCTATATAAATGTGTGTGTGTGTGTGTTTGTGTGTACACACACACACACATATGACATGGACAACACGTCGGAAATTACATCCATGTATGTGTCATACATGACTACTTATATATATAGGGTAGCCCCACAATATATATAATTAGCCTATGTATGACACATACATGGATGTAATTCCCGATAGATATATATATATATATATATATATATATATATATATATATATATATATTAATTACTGGTGTGTCGTATATAAAACAAGGGTGGGTGGATTTAATACCCGCTAGACATCTTTATACAATGTATGTGATTCACATATGTGCATGTAAAAATAAATTTGAGTTAGGGCATTAGAATGTTATTCCATGTGGCATTGCCAATATGGACATGCTAGGGCCAATATGGCCAATATTAGCGAGATATCATTTCTTATTAATATAATTTTAACCCAAATTTCAAAACAATGAAGTAATTACATCATTAGAAAGCTCTTATCGAGGTTGGTATGACGACAACCTGATTATCTAATTTCACAAATCTTTAAGAGATAACATTCCATTTTTGGGTCAAAAAATTAAAAGTTGAATACAATACGACAATAGCGCCTTTCACATCCCACAATATTACAAGGGGAAGGTAGGTAGTGTTACAAATTTGTTTTGTGCCCCAGGTTCAATAATTAGATTGAATGGGCTTTGAAAACTGGAGATTCATGGATAAAATTTAGATATATCTTAAGCGATTGTAGTCATGATTGATATGAATGAATACACTATTAGCATGTTGAAATGTTAATATGTGAGATTTGAGTGACGGTTATGTGTGTGTAACATGGTATATATCATGTTGCACACGTCCTAGAAATAAAATAAAAGATGAGTAGCAAGATGATGCAATACAGTACGAATAGAGCCCCATGTGATAAAGAGGAGGAATTCATTGGGAAGAGGGTGGAGGAAGATTCTCTTGACTGGATGGACACCCTTAGAAGTCTGATGGTTAGGTTAAGAATTTGCAACATAGATAATGAAAGAATCATGAGGGCTCAGGAGAAATAAGCAGAAGTGAATGCAATGATCTTGATGATGACCCTCAATATCACAACAATAATGTTGCAACTCCTAAGGGATATAAACTTTAATTGTCAACTCAGGGTTTGTACAAACTTAAGAGGGGTCAATACTATGTGTACAACATGCAATGTGTTATTCTTTTGTTGATTTGATGCAACTGAAGGGAAACTAGGTTGTATAGAGACTTCTCTGCTATCTATATGCTATGGGAAATACTCTGAAATTAAAGAAAGGAAAAGGACAAGAGGTAAACCTATTCTAATTGTAGGAAAGAAAAACAAATCAATTCCAGCAAGCTAGAACAAAATCAAATATATTTTGCTATGCATGATAAACAAACTTACAACTGAAAGAGAGCATTCAAACATTAAACCCTAATTTGTAGAAAATAAAACAATTTTGCTACAACCACTGGGTTATGGATTCTAGGGGGTATTTGAACTTCCAAATTTCATCCGTAGGGTTTGGTGTGGATTTTAGCATGCTAAGGAAGGACGAAAATGTTTTGGGTGAAAATATGGAGGTGTTTTGATACAATTTGTGGGCTGCTACAAGAGTCCCTATTTTTCTACAGGAGACAGAACCGAGAGCAGTATTATGTGTTCCACTTGGTGTTTGAGAGATGGATAGGGAAGGAGGGTTAAAGGAGAGTCAACGATTCTTTCCCAAGATTAGTTTCCTATGATGGATATTTTTTTGTAAAAAAAGGGGAGATCTAGAGTTTCTTGTAGCTTGTCAAGATATAAATTCATGGACTAACAGTTTGCAGAAATGTATGACAATGAGAAAAGAGATAATGATCTAAGAAAGCTAAATGCATAAAAAGGAGTACTAACTATGTCAAAAAACTATTGTTTAATCTTAAAATAGAATGCATAAATGGACCGTTAAACTAACTAACTATAGGAAACAATATTAATAACCAAAAGGATGAGTCGAACTACTTGATGAAAATAATATCACTGAATGAAACAATTTATTTCTAAATTCATCAAAGTAAGATGAGTAAACATACTTGGAGACAAGCTCATTCACTAACCCTGTTAAGATAATATTTTTTAGAGACAAGATTTACATAAATGTATGACTGATCTAATGCATGGAAAGTGAGAATAGAATAAGGGGGCTTCAACACTTGGGTTGGGCCCTATCCCGACGAGAATTAGTCCCTAAAAAATATTAGTCTAGAAATCAAAAAGTTCTTCTCAATATTCAGGAAATGTAATCATACATGAAATATTACAAAACTAAAATGTCAGGAAAAAAATATTCACTACTGCTGACTTTTAACTTCAATGGGCTACTCAAGCCCCTTATTTATACAAAAAGAGATGACGAGCAACCTCCTTGAAGAGAGGGTTTCTCCCCTCCAAAAACCCTAGAAAGTAGGATTTGGTTCCCTGACGACTTCACAACTATAGGGGATTGATAATGGCCTTGAGCCGACCAAGTTTTGACCATCCTTCAATAGGGGACAAGCCCCATATTTTTCTCTTGGTTTGATTCATGCTTGATCTGCATCAAATATTTTCAATATCTTGCACAATAAATTCATTAGGCACAAAATATATGATACTCATCTCTTAACCTTCCTAAGAACATATTAAAGCTAAAAAATGCATTATTAAGTGCAAAAGGAAAGGTTAAATATGCTTAGGAAAGGCTAGATGGGCCTTAAGTTACACCTATTTTGGAGGCTCGTCATACCCCCTTACTGAAACTGTTCCTCATCCTATGAGAAATCTATTAAAATTCCTTTCTTTGCTGCTCTTCATTCATCTTCTCGATGGTATGTCTGACATCCCATGTTGCGTCAGATGTAGTAGCCCCTACTGGATGGAAATCTGTGTTTTACTCAATTTCTATTCATTCCCTTATCCCCTCTTCTTGATTTTTATGCTCTTGTAGGCCTAGCATTAAGGGAGAACTAAATTTGAGTCAAATCCATTGGACTCCAAGTCTCTGGATGATTCTCTTGTATAAATAAGTTTTGTCCAATGCAATACTTAACCTTTTAGGTGAATGATATTCCCTCATCCTCAAACTATGTGGAAATTGTGCCATCTACTTTGGCATGCATGAAAGCTTTCCTCACCTAATGGCATAATGTTATCCTCGAAGTGGAGGATGTCCTTCTCCTACCTTTCCTTGTATATTGATTCTAGATTGGGATCTTCTGATATGATTTTATGATTGGCAATGAGGAGATGTGGGGATGGAAGTTCTTCCCTAACCCATAGTGGTCCCTCTACTTCCTTGACTAATAATCTCTTTACCTCCTTTGCCCCAAATTCTTTATGCCCTAGCCATGAGGTTAGGGCCATCAATTGTGCATCACCAAACTAAGAATTTGGGTCCAAAATTTCATCTCAAGAACCACCAAGTTATGCATGCAAAATTGTGTAATTTTGGCTTCGTCCTTAATATTGAACTAGAGGCAACAATGAATGAGTTGTCTTAAATCTTGCAGGGGAAGGTAACCTTTTTGTGCCAAAATTTTAATATGAAATTGACACCATTAATATTTTGAAAAAATAAAATAGGTCTTTGAGGAGTGCTTGCAAGTTATAACTTCCAAGACGAGATTGGCCATAGTGGCAATATGGTTTTCTTTTTCCTGCAACAACTTTTGTGTTTGCTGCAACTGGGCCCACAACTTTTTATTTTCCTTTTCCAAATGATATATTTTGTTAGCTTCATGAAATTTAATATTGGCCATCTCTTCTCCCATCTTTTTCATCTTTTCCTCCATTATACCAACATCAACAATCCATTTAGATTTTGCAATATGCATCCACCTATAGGTTCTACCCCTCTTTTCCTTAGGCTCAAATAATAGTGTTGTGGAATTTTGGCACAACCACTATGAGATATTGCCCCTCTTGAAATATGGCAACAAGAATATTCCAATTAAATTTTTCCTTGAATTAAATTGTGAATCAAAATCGAAGTTAGACTTAACAGCTACTTGGAAATAATTAATTAATTTATTTTCAATTAATTAGTTGGAGAAATTCAAGTTAGAAGTCTTTATGAAGTCATGCAAGAGTTATCCCTTAAATTAAGGAGATAAGATTGAGTTATATTTGAGTTGTAATTAGTTAACTCAGTTTGTTGAGTTAAGTCCAGTTAAATTAGTTCCAAACTGTTTGAGGAACTAATAGTGAGTTAATAGTCAATTGATGCATTAATGCACTCAACTAGTGCTACTCCAGTTAACTGAAGATTCCCTCATCAGAAACTCATGCATGTCTATTCTGAGAAAGACCCAGTTGAGATTAATGTTCAAGGACGGTGTACTATCTATTGCATGTGTTTTCTCATGGAGAAAACTCATGCATGCAGTCAAGGATTCATCCTTGAGTATTGTGCAGTTTTGAAGGCTTGTTTTTCCACTTGATAATAGGCTAATCATCCACAAGGAACAACGCAAGGAAATAGGAGCTTGTAGGGCAGAGAGGAAGGTTGGAGAGAAGCCAAGATTGCCTGTGAGCATTTGTGAGGATTGTACTGAGAGCTGGCTAGCTGTGAGAGCTAAGGCTTTGTATAATTCCTATGTATTTCCACCATGTATGATAATACTATAGTGTGGGGTTTTTATCTGAGGATTTCCCAAAAGTATTTTCATGTGTATTGTGCCATTGATTCTTCTTCTTCTAGTTATATTGTTCAGCTCAACCTTTAAGCTTCCGAAAATTGATAGTAGGAGTAGGTTATAGTATTCTGCTTTGATTTATATTGCATTATTGGGTTAACATATCATAGATTTTCTACATGGTATCAGAGCTGTGAACAGTATACTGAGAAGAGAATTCGAAGTTTGAAGTTCGGGGTTGCAGGTGCAAATCGAATTCATATCATACTTCAAGGTTGGCCTATGGAGTTCTATGGCTTGAGACTCGAGTATGACTTGGAAGGTAGCTCGAATTACATAGCATGGAAAGACAGAATGGAGGCTGTATTAGAAGACAATGGCTTGAAGGAATTCATTGATCAAGAAATCGCAAAGCCAGCTTCAACTAATGTACAAGAGTTGGCTGAGTGGAAGAAGTGTGTGGCGAAGGCGAGACAGATCATCCTTGAGGGAGTTCGAGACCATATTGTCTTGAGTCTCCATGGGAAGGATACTCAATTTTCAATGTGGAAGACATTGAAGGACCTCTACCAAAATAGTAGCGACCAGAGGAAATTGGCACTCAAGGATAAGCTTCGAAGAATCAAGATGGAGAAGGGTGATACTATTTCCTCATATCTGAACAAGCTCACCACCTGCAGAGATGAGATTGGCAATGTGGGAATAACTACTACCGATGATGATATGGTGAGCCTTGCTCTCCTTGGCCTTCCAAAGAGTTGGAATAGCTGTCAGGACTCCGTGAATGGAAGGGAGAAACTGCTGAATTGGGAATGACTGTAGTCAAATCTTATGCAGGAGGAGGTCAGGAGGAGCACACGAGATGGTTCTTCATCCAAGAATGATGATGAAGAAAATTTGGCCTTAGCAAGTAAGGCAAGGAAAGGGAAGGGGAGGACTTCCCATTTCAAATCGAATTTTTCTCATGGAAGGAAGAAGGGTGGCATGTCTAAATTAAGATGCTTTAATTGTCACACGGGACATTATGCGACTAATTGCCCATCGAAGAAGTCCAAGAAGGGATCCTCGAAAGGATTGGAAGGTGAGGCATTAGCCTCTCAATTCTAAATAGACTTTACCCTCATCGCATGCATGGTGTCATCGATGATGGGTTGTGTCTGGTATCTTGACAGTGAAGCCTCATTCCACATGACCGATGATTAAAAATTATTTAGTGCCTTGGAGGAGAAAGACCTCAAGATGCGCATAGAGATGGGTGATGACGGAAGGTATAGTGTTTTAGGAGTGGGCATGGTTGCTTTTCAGAGGGCGCATGGAGCTCCTCTCACCTTGACAAAGGTGATGTATGTGCATGGACTGAAGAAGAACTTGGTATCAGTCGCGATGTTGGAGGATGTCGAAAATCTGTGATAGGTTAACATGATAATGCAGTATAAATCAAAGCAGAATACTATAACCTACTTCTACTATCAATTTTCAGAAGCTTAAAGATCGAGCTGAACAATATAACCAGAAGAAGAAGAATCAATGGCACAATACACATGAAAATAATTTGTGGAAAGCCTCAGCTAAAAACCCCACACTATTGTATTATCATACATGGTGGAAATACATAGGAATTATACAAAGCCTTAGCTCTCACAGCTAGCCAGATCTCAGTACAATCCTCACAAATGCTCACAGGCAATCTTGGCTTCACTCCAGCCTTCCTCTCTGCCCTCCAAGATCTTATTTCCTTGCGTTTTTCCTTGTGGATGATTAGACTATTACCAAGTGGAAAACCAAGCCTTCAAAATTGCATGCATGAGTTTTCTCCATGAGAAAACACATGAAACTGATAGTACACTGTCCTTGAACATTTATCTCAACTGGGTCTTTCTCAGAAGATACATGCATGAGTTTCTGATGAGGGAAGCTTCAGTTAACTGGAGTAGCACTAGTTGAGTGCATGAATGCATCAATTGATTATTAACTCACTATTAGTTCCTCAAACAGTTTGGAACTAATTTAACTGGAATTAACTCAGTAAACTGAGTTATCTAATTACAACTCAAATATAACTCAATCTTATCTGCTTAATTTAAGGGATAACTCTTGCATGACTTCAGAAAGGCTTCTAACTTGAATTTCTCCAACTAATTAATTTAAATAAATTAATTAATTATTTCCAAGCAGTTGTTAAGACTAAATTTGATTTTAATTCACAATTTAATTCAAGGACAAATTAAATTGGAATATTCATGTTGCCATATTTAAAAACTCCCTCTCGACAAGAAAGGGACTATCTGCCACCCCAATCCTATCTCTATGGAACTCGAATTTACACTTTGACAATGCCTTTGTCAAAATGTCAGCATCTTGCTCCTCTGTCGAAATATACTGCAGCAACATGATCCTCTCGACCTATGAAAAGCCATAGGCAACAATTCTTTCCTTATCCTTCTCCACACTACCATCAGCAGCTTGCTTTACCTTGTAAACCCAATGGGAACTCACAACTGACTTGTTCTCTGGTCTCGGAACCACATCCCAAACACTATTACGAACTATGGAGTCATACTCCTCCACCATAGCATCAACCCAAATCGACTGTTGCACTGCTTCCTCAAAGGAAGATGGCTCAGTCTCAACACATTCCCCAGCAAGGGCCATGTATCCAGTGTACCTCTCAAGTGACCTCCTCTGTCTGTGCTGAGAAGATGGTGCTTCCACATTCTCTCTCACATCCTCCAACAATCTGTCTGCTTCTCTTCTGCTCTTCCGTCCATCTCTAGAATACTTTGCTTGAGTGGATGTCTCCACTCATGGAACCTCTGCATGTAGCTGCTCTGCATCAGTATGAGGCTACTTCTCCTTAGGAAGCAATAGTTCCTCCACAGCTTCTAGTTGGAGCTCCCTCTCAAGGGAAACTCACATGGCCTTCTGCTCATCAAACTTGAGATCTCTACAAACCACTGTCCTCTGACTGGTAGGCAAGTACACCCGATACTTGTGAGGTGTATAAGTGTACCCCACAAATATCCCCAACTCTATTGTCGGCTCAAGCTTCTCCCGTGCATCCTTTGTCACATGGAAATATACCGATGAGCTAAAGAACTTGAAGTGACCCACATCTGGTCTCTTACCGGAGAAAGCTTCCTCTGGTGTCTTCATCCCAAGTATGCGATGCGGGATTCTATTCTGAAAATAGACTGCTGTGTTGCATGCCTCAGCCCATAAGTGAAGTGGTAGGCCTTGGTCATGCAACATTGCCTGTCCTACCCCTACAATAGTTTTGTTCTTCCTCTCAACCACCCAATTCTGTTGTGGGTTATGAGGTGCCGTCAACTTCCTTTTGCTACAAAGAAGTCCTTAAACTCTTGAGAGACATATTCTCCACTGTTGTCACTTCTCAAGGCCTTGATCTTCTTCCCTGACTCTTTCTCGACCAAAGCTTTGAACTCACAAAACTTTGTGAAATTTTGGTCCTTCTTCAACATGAAATAAATCCAGCATTTACGAGAATAGTCATCAATGAAAATCACATCATACCTTTGCTTCACTGTGGATGTCGTCAAGAATGGTCCACACAAATCATTATGAACGCGCTCTAAGATAGCCTCTGGTCGACTGTCTCAATCATGAAAGGAAGACTTGGTGTACTTTCCCAAGGTTCAACCTTTGCATGTGTCATCTTGCTCAATTTTACCTTTGGGAAGTCCTGTAGATATCTATTGCATTATCTTCAAAGCCCCATGATGCAAATGGCCCAACCGCTTATGCCACAACTCACCAATGTCTTGGCTTTGCACCAATTCTACTTTCGTACTCAATGCTGCACAATCATCTACCTCTATTTTATAGAGATTCTTCACCTGAATCACTATCCTCTTGGTCTAACCCATGGTTGTGTGTATTAGGAATGCCTTTCCTTCACTGAAGACAACATCGTAGCCTTTTTCCTCCAACATCAGGACCGATACCAAGTTCTTCTTCGATCCGGGCACATACATCACATCTATCGAGGTGAGAGGAGCTCCATGCTGCCTCTAAAAAGCAACCATGCCCACTCCTGAAACACTATACCTTCCGTTGTTAGCCATATCTATGTGCATATTGGGGTCTTTCTCCTCCAAGGCACTGAATAATTTTTTATCACGGGCCATGTGGAATGAGGCTCCACTATCAAGATACCAGACACAACCCATCATCGATGACACCATGCATGTGATGAGGGTAAAGTCCATTTTGAACTGAGAGGCTAATGCCTCACCTTCCGATCCTTCCGAGGATCCCTTCTTGGACTTCTTCGATGGGCAATTAGTCGCATAATGTCCCATCTTGTGACAATTAAAGCATCTTACTTTAGACAAGTCACCATTCTTCCCTCCATGAGAAGAATTCGATTTGAAATGAGAAGCCTTCCCCTTACCTTTCCTTGCCTTACTTACTAAGGCCATATTTTCTTCATCATCATTATTGGATGAAGAACCATCTCATGTGCTCCTCCTGACCTCCTCCTGCATAATATTCGACTACAGTCATTCCCAATTCAGCAGTTTCTCCCTTCCATTCACAAAGTCCTGACAGCTATTCCAACTCTTTGGAAGGCCAAGGAGAGATAGGATCACCATATCATCATCGGTAGTAGTTATTCCCACACTGCCAATCTCATCTCTGCAGGTGGTGAGCTTGTTAAGATATGTGGAAATAGTATTGCCCTTCTCCATCTTGATTCTTCGAAGCTTATCCTTGAGTGCCAATTTCCTCTAGTCGCTACTATTCTAGTAGAGGTCCTTCAATGTCTTCCACATTGAAAATGGAGTATCCTTCCCATGGAGACTCAAGACAATATGGTCTCGAACTCCCTCAAGGATGATCCGTCTTGCCTTCACCACACACTTCTTCCACTTAGCCAACTCTTGTGCATTAGTTGAGGTTGGATTTTAGATTTCTTGATCAATGAATTCCTTCAAGCCATTTTCTTCTAATAAAACCTCCATTCTATCTTTCCATGCTATGTAATTTGAGCTACCTTCCAAGTCATACTCGAGTCTGAAGCCATAGAACACCATTAGCCAACCTTGAAGTATGATATGAATTCAATTCGCACCTGCAACCCTGAACTTCAAACTTCGAATTCTCTTCTCAGTATATTGTTCACAACTCTTATACCATGTAGAAAATTTGTGATAGGTTAACCCGATGCAATATAAATCAAAGCATAATACTATAACCTACTTTTACTGTCAATTTGCAGAAGCTTAAAGATTGAGCTGAACAATATAACCAGAAGAAGAAGAATCAATGGCACAATACACATGAAAATACTTTGGGGAAAGCCTCAACTAAAAACCCCACACTATTGTATTATCATACATGGTGGAAATACATAGGAATTATACAAAGCCTTAGCTCTTATAGCTAGCCAGCTCTTAGTACAATCCTCATAGATGCTCACAGGCATTCTTGGCTTGTCTCCAGCCTTCCTCTCTGCCCTCCAAGCTCCTATTTCCTTGCGATGTTCCTTGTGGATGATTAGACTATTACCAAGTGGAAAACCATGCCTTCAAAATTGCGCAATCCTCAAGGATGAATCCTTGACTACATGCATGATTTTTCTCCATGAAAAAGCACATGCAACTGATAGTACATTGTCCTTGAACATTTATCTCAATTGGGTCTTTCTCAGAATAGACATGCATGAGTTTCTGAAGAGGGAATCTTCAGTTAACTGGAGTAGCACTAGTTGAGTGAATTAATGCATCAACTGACTGTTAACTCACCATTAGTTCCTCAAACAGTTTGGAACTAATTTAAGTGGACTTAACTCAGTAAACTGATTTAACTAATTACAACTCAAATATAACTCAATCTTATCTCCTTAATTTAAGGGATAACTCTTGCATGACTTCATAAAGACTTCTAACTTGAATTTCTCCAACTAATTAATTTAAAATAAATTAATTAATTATTTCCAGGTAGCTGTTAAGACTAAATTCGATTTTAATTCACAATTTAATTCAAGGACAAATTAAATTGGAATATTCTTGTTGCCATATTTCAACAGAGGACAAAGGATACAATGTTGTCTTCTGTAAAGGAAAGGTGTTCCTAAGACACATAGTCATGGGCCAGACCAAGAGGATAGGGATTCAGGTGAAGAATCTCTATAAACTAGAGGTAGATGATTGTGCAGCATTGAGTACGAAAGCATGCAAAGTGAAGACATTAGCGAGTTGTGGCACAGGCGGTTGGGCCATTTGCATCATGGGGCTTTGAAGATAATGCAGCAGATATCTACAAGACTTCCCAAAGGTAAAATTGAGCAAGTTGACACATGCGAAGGTTGTACCTTGGGAAAGTACACCAAGTCTTCCTTTCATGATCGAGACAGTCAAGCGAAGGCTATCTTAGAGTGAGTTCATACTGATTTGTGTGGACCATTCTCGACGACATCCACAACGAAGCAAAGGTATTATGTCATTTTCATTGATGACTATTCTCGTAAATGCTGGATTTATTTCATGCGGAAGAAGTACCAAAGTTTCACAAAGTTTTGTGAGTTCAAAGCTTTGGTAGAGAAAGATTTAGAGAAGAAGATCAAGGCCTTAAGAAGCAACAACGGTGGAGAATATGTCTCTCAAGAGTTTAAGGACTTATGTGCAGTGGAAGGAATTAAACGAGAGTTGACGGCACCTCATAACCCACAACAGAATGGGGTGGCCGAGAGGAAGAACAAAACTATTTTAGGGGCAGCACGGGCAATGCTACATGACCAAGGCCTACCACTTCACTTGTGGGCTGAGGCATTCAATGCAACAGTCTATTTGTAGAATAGAAGCTCGCAACGCATACTTAGGATGAAGACACCAGAGGAAGCTTTCTCCGGTAAGAGACCAGGTGTGGGTCACTTCAGGATCTTGGCTCATCAGTATATTTCCATGTGACAAACGATGCATGGAAGAAGCTTGAGCCAACATCAGAGTTGGGGATATTTGTGGGGTACACTGATACACCTCACAAGTATCGGGTGTACTTGCCTACTAGTCGGAGGATAGTGGTTCGCAGAGATCTCAAGTTTTATGAGAAAAAGGCCATGCAAGTTTCCCTTGAGAGGGAGATCCAACTACAGGTTGTGGAGGAACTATTGGTTCCTAAGGAGGAGGAGCCTCAGACTAATGTGGAGAAGCCACATGCATAGGTTCCAGGAGTGGAGACATCCACTCAAGCAGAGTCTTCCAGAGATGGATGGAAGCGCACAAGAGAAGCTAACAGATTGTTGGAGGATGCGAGAGAGAATGTGGGAGCACCATCTTCTCAACGAAAACATAGGAGGTCACCTGAGAGGTACACTGGATACATGGCCCTTGCTGGGGAATGTGTTAAGACCGAGCCATCTTCCTTTGAGAAAGTAGTGCAGTAGCTGATTTGGGTTGATACTATGGTGGAGGAGTATGACTCCATAGTTTGTAACAATGTTTGGGATGTGGTTCCGAGACTAGAGAACAAGTCAATTGTGAGTTCCCATTGGCTTTACAAGGTAAATCAAACTGTTGATGGTAGTGTGGAGAAGCATAAGGCAAGATTTGTTGCCCGTGGCTTTTCACGGGTCAAGGAGGATCATGTTGCTGCAGTATATTTCAACAGAGGAGCAAGATGCTAACATTTTGACAAAGGCATTGTCAAAGTGTAAATTCGAGTTCCATAGAGACAGGATTAGAGTGGCAGATAATCCCTTTCTTGTTGAGAGGGAGTGTTGAAATATGGCAACAAGAATATTCCAATTTAATTTGTCCTTGAATTAAACTGTGAATTAAAATCAAATTTAGTCTTAACAACTACTTCAAAATAATTAATTAATTTATTTTCAATTAATTAGTTGGAGAAATTCAAGTTAGAAGTCTTTCTGAAGTCATGCAAGAGTTATCCCTTAAATTAAGGAGATAATATTGAGTTATATTTGAGTTGTAATTAGTTAACTCAGTTTAATGAGTTAAGTCCAGTTAAATTAGTTCCAAACTATTTGAGGAACTAATAGTGAGTTAACAATCAGTTGATGCATTAATGCACTCAACTAGTGCTACTCCACTTAACTGAAGGTTCCCTCATCAGAAACTCATGCATGTCTATTCTGAGAAATACCCAATTGAGATAAATGTTCAAGGACAATGTACTATCAATTGAATGTGTTTTCTCATGGAGAAAACTCATGCATTCAGTCAAGGATTCATCCTTGAGGATTGCGCAGTTTTGAAGGCTTGTTTTTCCACTTGGTAATAGGCTAATCATCAACAAGGAACAACGCAAGGAAATAGGAGCTTGGAGGGTAGAGAGGAAGGTTGGAGAGAAGCCACGATTTCATATGAGCATCTGTGAGAATTGTACTGAGAGCTAGCTAGTTGTGAGAGCTAAGGCTTTGTATAATTCCTATGTATTTCCACCATGTATGATAACACAATAGTGTGGGGTTTTTATCTAAGGATTTCCCCAAAGTATTTTCATGTGTATTGTGCCACTGATTCTTCTTCTTCTGGTTATATTGTTCAACTCAATCTTTAAGATTCCACAAATTGATAGTAGAAGTAGGTTATAGTATTCTACTTTGATTTATATTGCATTATCAGGTTAACCTATCACAGATTTTCTACAGCCCCATAGTCCTGACCATTACACGACTAATAGATGACAGAGAATATGCCAATGAAAATAACAATCCAAAACACAATCAAATATATAGATCTATAAGTAAACATGCAAATATAGGTTTTAAGCTGAGAACCTCAAATCCTCACAGATTGGTGGCAGGTGTTGGGTTTGATGTAGATAATTCCTGCTTTGGCCAAGAGATCTCATCCCCTATAATAGATCCATAACCTACACACAATCACCACGAAACAAGGAGCATAAATTGCCTTCCAAAAAGGACCGTTAGCTTAAACAGATGAGATCCTTTCCTCAATATTGTAGCATGATATCCTTCTCCCAATATAGTAGAGCTCTCGCATTATGGTCAAATATTTGATCTCCCTAACAACCTTTCCTCTTGGTGAGATTATATAGGTTCATTCTATCCTATAGGAGAATGTATCTAGACACCTAAGGGCTTGAGAAGTTAGGAAACTACTACAATAATGGACCCCTAACCAAATCATACACAAGTGGGTCAGGTTGATCTCCTTGGGATTGACAAACTCTAGAAACCTTTTTCACAATTATGAGTTTTTTCTCAGTTGTTTCAACGATGAAATAATTATAATATATTGGAAGAAATAATTATGAGAAATTTCTCAATTATGTAATTTCACCCTTTTAACATGGAATAACCCCCACATAAGTAAATGTAGAGGTGAAAAAGGGATGCATTCTAGCCAACAATTGAGGTAAGTTGAACTTAGCTTTCTCTCACTATAATGGAGTGGCAAAAAATGTTATAACAAATGCCCCCCTAATGCATGAGGTTAGAAGAGAATCTGACATCTGAAATGAATTACAAGAAAGTTTGAGTGTCAAAACAGGAGGAAGGAGACAAAACCAAGAAGCCAAATTAGATGAATCCATGGTGTTTTAGTCCCACCTATGTTAATAAACATTTCCAAGGCGGGCATAGCTATGTTCAATCATAAAGAGAAACTGAACATGCCCACCAAAAAATACACTGCGGATCCATGAAATGACATGCTGGAACATGGCCACGAATAATACATAATGGATCCATGTTACTCATAAAAAGGAGCATAGCCACCAACAAATACAATAAGGATCTATGTCATAGTAGACATCAGTAGGACTATGGACACATAACAAAGAGGGTGCCCTAGAGTACTCCTCAAAGTACATAACTCCAATGTAGCCTAGGAAGTGTGTCATATAAGAGTGAAATGTCCCCAACCTAGGGTATTTGAGATAAGCCTGATGGTATGAATCTACAACATCCGAATACGTGAGCTAATGTCGAGCATGGTAGAAACCGCCTAATTACTGGTAGATGAAGTATACTAGTAACATATGCGAGGGATTCCACCAATGAGGAAAATGGAACCTAAGGTACCTATCATAGTCCACTAAGTTTGAATGAATGTGATGACGTTGAATGCTAGTGAACTTGACCGATCAAGATTTAGTAATGTAAACCCACTGTTGATCGCGAGGAAGCCTGTTGGAATCATGATTTCCATTACACCAAAACCTGCAAGTGTTAGTAAACAAATGCATCACTAAAGTTAACAGATCCATGAGAGGCAGTTAAGAACGTTTCTTGAAACATAAGGGGAGTGATGGTTTATCCAATGTCCAACAATCTCCCCCCCAGTGCGAGCTCGGTGTGGTTCAAACTCGAGACCTTTGGCTTTGATACTACTTGTTGGAATTACGATTGTCATTACACCAAAACCTGCAGGAGTTAGTAAATGGACGCATTGACAGAGTTAGCGGATCCATGAGAGGTAGTTAAGTACACGTCTTGAAACACATGGGGAGCGTTGGTTTATCCAATATCCAACAAAGGCTTCCATTAGGGACTGAAAGCTCCAAGGTACTAATGGTTCCTAGATCAAGCTCCTGGATAATGTACTGAAGTCGATAGGAGAAGATTCATCGAAGGAGGGCCTTAGTGTATCCCTCATCAATTGACACGGAACAAAGTGAGAGATGACGTGAATGGATGAAGTCATGAAGTGATGAAGTATAACTGACACAGAGATGACCAACTCAAAAAGGTCAATAAGCAACTGCAGATGACCAACACAGGTTGACTAATGTGCACCACATGATATCGTGCAACAACACATGAGGCATTGAAACACACCCATAATGACTAGAAGAGTAACTAGCTAGAGGAATATAAAGACTCATATGTATGGTAAGACTCATAGGAAAGCTAAGGCCCAACTATAAGATAATGATGCATACATGTTCCATGATCAAGGGCGACATGATTGATGTTTCCATTTTTATGACTAACAAAAATAATTGTTCCCTTCCCATTTTCTATTTTTAGTCTCCTTCATGGTTTAATGAGCATGAAGGTTCCTTTTCTATAAATTTATTCCCCTGAGCTCAAAAAAGAGATAAAAAAATACAAGGGAAAACCCCTAACCATAAGGGACTAGATTATTCCTTTTTGGTAATTAGTCTACTCAGTATGGAAAAGGGTTAAACTTATACTAAATAGACATCACTTCAAATACTTTAACGAATGTGAAGGAGATAAGTTCACTCGACAATATTTTCTAAGCTAAGGAGTTTGAAAAGAGCTTAAAGGGAATTCATGTTTGAGGAACGAGTGGTATAAGGGGTAGCAACTGGTTCCAGTCATGGTGGAACTGCTTGAAACATGTAAAGGTCACGAGGCTGGATAATAAGACCACTTATCAATGCAGTTCCTCCAAGAAAGGGTAAAACACCAAGTGAAAGTGAATGATAAACTAAGTAAAGGATGACAATGGAATAAACAAACCGAGGCTCATTGTGCAAAAATAGTCTATGATAATGTGGCAATTATGAGGTATAAATGGTGGAATCTTCCTGGGTTAAAGCTAGAAATATGACGAAGAAGAGGACATAAGGCTCAAATTATAGGTCATGGCAGGTCATAATGAGGGATTATGAAAAGATAATAAATGATACATTTCATGGACACCAATGCAGAAAAGGGTGCTAAACTAGGGTATCCATGTATAGGTAGGCTCTGCTATAAAATTACAACATGCATAGAGAAGACTGGCTAATGCCACAACTTGACGAGGTCAAACCTAAGGTATAATCGGATGGCACCTATAGTCAATAATGCATATAAGATGGTTATATGTGACCTACCCCTATATGTTAGGTTCAAGAGAAACACACCTAAGGTCCAATGGATATCACAATAGAAACACCACCCTATCATGTAAAAACCATCCAGAAAGACTAAACCCGTGGTTAAGTCACATAATGAAAGAAATAAACATGGATGAGGTAAAAACAAGACCATATATATTTTTTTTTTTTTGAATTTTATAATTTTTTGGGATTTTTTGGCATATATGAGGCATGACAAGTACTCCCATCACACACCAAACCAAAAAATAGATAAAAACACACACTCCTATGTACAAAATGTACAAGTGTAACTCAGTCTAATAGGTCATGTCAAGGTGTGCCAAGTGCCAAGCACATGCCAAGGATTCCCAAACATGAACTCATGGAGGAGTGAAGGTACCATATGGTGCACCATGATGAGGCCATGCTATAGAAAGTTGAAGTTATCAGCTGTTATTATTGTCTCACCTGTGTGGACTACTCCACCGGACACTGGACAAACTCATTCTTGTAAACTTGTTATAACGACCGTTAAATTCATGTGGACTACTCTATTGGGTGTTGTACGTGCTATCCATTCACTTTGCGTTTTTTACTGTCACATCCATGTGGACTACTCCACCAGAAGCTGTGGAAATCTTGCTGTGTTGTGTGTCTCTACCTGAGTTGGGACTATTCCCTCTCGACTTGAGACTCACTCTCACACTCTCCCTCTGTAGTGAAAGAACTTAGACGCAAGTTACACTAAGCACTCATCAGGAATAGAAGCCTCGATTTTTGAAGACTAATTGAACCACTCTCATGTGCTGACAAGTAAGAGCTAGGGCATATCTTTAAGATAATGGCAACCAGACCATCATACCAAATGAGACTCCTACACCAAATGGTGTGAGGTATAGTTGGGACATCATACCGAGGAGATCCTCTGAATGTTGGTGGGTCCAGCACCATCAACATTTCTGGTGCTAGAAGGAGGACCACCATTTATTTATGGATGAATGTCCTCTCAACCCCACACATCTATCATTTGATCAAGGCAATAACACCAACTCCCCCTCTCCCATGTGTAATTTTGAAGTTAGTTACTCCTCACCTCCCAGACTTGAACAAGAAATCTCATATCATCACCTTCAATTAGTTTGTCCCATCACTCGTCTATTTTCCAAAGTTGTTGGACTGATCCCAGGAGTACACAACCTTACCTCTTTGTAGAGGAAACAAAACACTACACCCACAGGAGTGGTAGTCTCGTTTTTTGAATAAGTAATCCTTGCCACTCTTGAAGTTTTGGCTGAAGTTGTTGAGAATGAAGAGGAACCTATTGTTTTATTACAAGGAGAAGAATTTAACAACACACTCTTGGGCTCAGGTTCTGACGAAGGTAGTAGAGAGGAAGGCAATGGAGGAGGCAGAGGCAGAGACAAACCAACAGATTCAGAGGTTGAACCATACGATTCAGAAGAAGAGGAGGAATATGAAGAAGAAAAAGACATGGTTGATCAAAATTTGGAATGGATGACCCAGGGTCCATTGGTACTTTGCGGTGCCTTGCACAAGATGCCAAGGCACACAGAGAAACTGTTAACAAAATATGACCCTGACAGAGGAGTGAAGGCAGAAGACCATCTAGATGCATTCTACCTACATCTGTAGACATTCGAGGTACGTTATGATGATGTTGGATCTAGATTATTTCCATGTACCTTGGATGGCAAAGCAACTGTATGATATCAGAGCCTTCTCGTCAACTCCATTCAGAACTGGGGGGATGTTCAAACGCATTAGGGGAATTTTGAGGTCTAAAATGGTCATCCTAAGAAAAATGTACAACCAAAATAAACTTTATAAGAACCAATAGGATTCAAGATGATGATTTCAACCTAGGGGATGACTCACCATTTTTGGATTAAAAAGGTAAAAATATTAAAAAATAATAAAATAACAAAACTACTTTTTCAACTTGTATTTTCAACTTATCTCCCCAAGATTTTACTCAAATTTTGAGTGAGAGTACTCGTTGGATGAAAAAATTAATTCCTCATCCAAGGAGTATCCATGTTGCATACTTTCAATGGACCCTACTACACGAAAAATGAGAAATACATGAAAATATATGATTACAATCACATTTTTCATGTATTTCTCATTTTTCATGGAGTAGGGTCCATATAAAGTATGCAACATGGCTACTCCTTGGATGAGGAATCAAATTTTGCATCCAATGAGTATTTCCACTCAAAATTTGAGTAAACCCATACAGAGATAAGTTAAAAATACAAGTTGAAAAAGTAGTTTTTTCTTTTTTCCATCTAAAATTTGATGATGTAATCTAATCTTATTTTATTATTTCCAATATTATTTCATAATTTCCTTAGGAGGCCCATTTTAGACCTCAAAATTCCCCTAATGGAATTTTCCTTGAAAAATTGTTGATGACAAAACCCCCTCCATGTTGTTGAAAGAGTTGGGTAGTCTTAAGATGGAGCCGAAAGAGAAAGTGAAAGACTTCAACCAGAGGTTTAACCATATCCTAAAAAAGTTCACTGTAGATACTAAACCTCATGACTCCATCACAGTCGACTACTACACATCTGCACTGCCGACCAACATTGCACAGTTCATCAAGCGAGTTGCAAAACCAATGCTATCTAAAAATTGGCAAGAGGAAATTAGTGGAGAAAGACCTACGCGTGATTGGACTCTTTATGGATGATGAATAAACGAAGGAAACAAAATAGAAACAAGTGAAATTGAGACCCTTACTCATTTTCTTAAGTGATTTACAACTGAAGTAGCAAAGCTTAAGTAACAGACAAATGAGACAACAATGAGCAATAGACATTCCAGTTTTGTGTGCAAAAAGAGTGGGACATCAGGTAGCAGCAACAATCGCGCGACTAAATCTGTGCAGAGCTCAAATGTTGTGTTCCAAGAGAAACAACTTGGTATGGATAACTTCTATGATTTCCACCAAGGACGACACTCAGAGAAGACCTATACAGATTAGAACTGAGTTGTGGGCTCTGTGGCTTCAAGAATGAATGATCATCTTAATCCCAGTGAGTAGGTTTAGCTGGAAGATGAAGATGATGGAGAGGATGCTGCATTTGATGAAGCTTTGAGTTCTGGGCATGTGTTCAATATGTATCAGTTTCTAAACGCTGCCCAGAAGAAGACAACCACCGAGAAGGAGGCCCAAAAATAGAAGGGTCGATATAACTTAACAAGTCAAGTGACTCCTACTATGATTGACATACCAAAAGATAAATTCAAGTAGATGTTCAGAAAATTTGACCCATCGGTACCCTCAACACAGAAAACAAAAAACAAGTCCGGGAAGATAGCTCCAACAAAAGATATGTCCATGAGCAAGCCACTTCAAAACACTCCACCAGACAACAAAAACACAAGTCTTCCCCTGAACAACTCGATGAGCCTTCCCGCTTTGGACTACAACATTGTCGAAGACATGAAGAAGACTTGTGCGAACATCTCGTTGTATGAACTCACCAAACTCACAGGTCAACGAGATATTTTGTTGCACACAATGCGGAAAACCTCCACAGAAAATGTTGCCTCTTCCTGCAAGGGATCAGGTAAGTGTCCCAGATCACTTGCATCTACACTCAACGTGCTTCGCAGAGAAGAATAAAACTCACTTTGCCCACCATTTTTATTATCTTTTGAAATTTTCAACTTCAATGTCCACAATTGTTTGGTTGACTCTAGTGCATTAGTCAATGTCATGCCACTCTCCATTACTAAAAGGATCAATGCACAATGGAGTAGTACAGTCGCAGAGATCATCCAACTTGATCGAACATGTGTAACGACCACTAGTGAACTCTAGGATGTGATCATCTGGTTATCATCTGATGGACGAGTTCACCAATGCATCAACATTGTAATAGTGGACATACCAAAAGCATATGGTTTACTGCTCAGTAGAGACTGGTCCAACAAGTTGCAAGGATATTTTTCTACAGACTAGTCACACTTATGGATTTTGTATCAGGGCAGAAGCAACAATATTTGAGTGTTGTCCGAGAGGTATATGAAGCACAACATTACTCCCTTCAATGGTCAGAATGAAATGTTGGCTTTTGTAAAACTTTTGTTCGACAATTGTTTTTTGGAAATGTAGTTGCGGTGCTATCTTGCATAGCTGAGCCCCACGCCACTAGATACACAATTGGTTCTCCTTCCTTGCCCAACTGGTGAAAATAGAACTTGTACCATACTTTGTAACATAGTAGTAGTAGTGTATGCAGTACCAGCGTGACAAGAGGTCCCTGTACAGATGGTTTGTGGACCTTTTATTTTGATGGATCAAAGGCACGGGATAACTCTAAAGTCAAGTGTGTTTTGATCGACCCAAGGAAAAGAAAGCATTTAGTCTCAAGCCGCTTGGAGTTCGAGTGCATAAACAAAAATGTTGAATATGAAGCACTCGTCTTGGGTTTTCACAAAGCCCTCAGCCTTAATGTAACTATGCTTAAAGTTGTAGGTGATTCAGAGATTGTGGTAGGTGATGCAAAAATTCGGAAAAGTCCATCCGTAATGTGAACCCCTCATATAGAAAGAATTGACTAAGTTGTTGGATTCTCTAACCATATATAATTTTTGTCATTCTACATGGGTTTTGAATATAGTTCCTGTAAGAAAGAAGTCTAGGGAGATCCACCTATGTATTTATTTCCGAAATCTTAACAGGGCCTTGGACAAAGATAACTACCCTATGCCATTTATGGAAGATATCTTGTAGATAGTATCTGGAGCTGAAACGTTTTCTCTCCTTGACATATTTTTTGGATATAACCAAGTTCTAGTAGTAGAACCTGATAGACTTAAAACTACTTTCCGTACCAAGTGGGGTTTGTTTGCTTACAGAAGAATGCCATTTGGGCTTGTGAATACAGGTGTAACCTTTCAAAACACTATGGAAATCGCCTTCCATGGGCTCATCGGACAGAGCATAGTGGTCTACCTTGATGACATGATAATATTTTCAAGGAAGGGTCAGACTTCCTACGACATCTCAAGAATATTTTTTAGTGGTGCCAAAAGTACGGGATATCCTTGAATTACAAGAAGAACGTATTTGCAGTGTCTGAGGGGAACCTCCTTGGGCACATCATCGCCAAGAGTGGGATCAAGGTTGATCTAGACCGAGTTCAGACTATCACACAGATTCCTCACCCAGTCAACAAGAAAGTTATGCAGGCCTTCTTTGGAAAGATAAACTTCCTCCGGAAGTTCATCTCAAATTATGCACAAATTGTCAAACCTATCCAATATATGATTAAGAAGGAAGTAGTCTACAGCTGGGGTAAGAAGGAAAAGAATGCATTTTCCCATATCAAGAAGGCAATAACATATGCACCTGCGCTATACAGCCCATATTTTAGCAAATATTTCTTGGTGTATACTTGTTAGGTCAATTTACTAAGTAAACTAACACAAGTGTTTTACTTGTTAATCCGAGTTTGTAGACTTGGAAGCACGTCCAATGTATATGGATTTCAGGTAAAGTCAATTTCAGAAGGTAAATTTCAAAGGTTAAGGGAAATGCATATTACAAATAAGTTCTAAGTTTAAAGAAACTAAAAAGTCTCTGATTCAAGATGCAGTAAGCAAAGGAAGAGGCTCCTAACTTAGGAGGTCCCGGTTGTTCTTCTCCACAGTATTGTTCTCAAGAAGAGAAACTAAAGAGCAATAGTTTGTGATGTGTAGAAAGCAAGAGAAGAGGCTCCTAACTTAGTATTTCCTAGTTTTCCTCCCTCACAGTTCTACTACAACAACATTACCATTGCATCAAATCATAAACTGGAATTCAAGAAATGCAAAAGGATGATTTTTAGTTATGATTCATAAATTGATAGAAAGAGAATTTAACTTAAATCCTTGGTTGTCCTTTCGTACGCAAATTAGATTTTAAACCAAAATCTTCCAAAAACCATACATAAATCATAACACATCTAAGTAACTAAATCATAAAACTGAAATAAGAAATACTGAAACAAAACTATATTATTTTATACAAAATTTAACCAAAGTGTACTTAGCTTGGTATGGGGGCCCTCCAACCTTTCCTTGTACACCTGAAAAAATATTCAGCTATAGCTAACTTGATAAAAACATTCACAGCGTGAACAACAATAGAACGATAGAACTGATTCTTCAAATTATCTCAAAAGTTTCCAATAGTCTCAATAAAAAATTACACACTTGAATGGTTCATAAACTGTGTTTAAATAGGAAAATCATAAAAAAAAACTTTTCTATAATGGCTCTAAGAGACTTATTCATCCTAATCCATCCATACAGGTCGAACACATCAAGTCTAGTTCACAAAATTAGGAAAATCCTACAAAATAAGAAATCTGCCCCTTTTTACTTGGGATTCCTGAATGATAGACCAAGTTTGACTAGCGTTGACCGGGCCTATGTTTGCTCAGATCAACCGAACCACTAGGTGTTCCTTCATCTGTGGTTCCCAAGCTTTCCAAATATACACTCAAATCTCACCCAGGTGTCCTGCACATGAATTTAATGGAGCTATTACAAGAATTATTAATGTAGTCCAAATTTACTCTTAAAACCCAATTTTTACAAAAAATTCCAAAAATTAAAAAACTTAATTTAGTTACTTGAATATGAAAAATTGGACTAAAATGAGGCATATATAGGTGAAATAGGATGGAATATGGTGGTAAATAAATGGATTTAGGATAGGCAAAGATGACCAAAATTGAGGGCCAACATCTCCCCCTTGCTCATGTTCAAGCATGTCCTCATGCTTGCTTCCTCCGTTTGGATCTCCTCAGTGATGATGCCCCTATTGTTCCTGATCCTGTAGCTTCTTCCTATGCAGCCTGAAGGAGAATGTCAATACCCTCATGTTTCTCTTCTTTGTAGATGGAATTATTTACTTGTTCTCCTTCCTTTTCCCTATTTTTCTAAAAAGAAAATCCATCCTTTCTCTTTAAAACTTGTTTTGTGGAATTTTTCAAGTTTTATGATTTTTTGTGAAGTGCACTTGAGAGTTTACTTATGATAATTTTGCAAATATGGGACCAAAAAGGCCTCCCGGAATGTCTTTGATAGCTCGGTGAGTAGCACGCCAGATAGAGGAATAAGCTTTGTATGAGTAAGGAGTAGATCCTATAGTAGATATGGAGCGAAACCTAGAAACCCTTACTCGGGGTATCCCAAAATACACCACTATAGATGACTTGTCATTGCAGTACCAAAGGCACACTGTGGGAGTATCTGTAAGAATTCATCGGATGTTAGGTCCAGTGATTAGAGCTGTCTCATGTTATCATGATCATCATGTGGGCGGATAGCCTATTTCTAGTTGTATTTTCTGCATTGTTGTAGACTTTTGAAGCCATGTGTCTCAGAACACCATATTTTTGAGATTTTGATATAACAAACTTTGACAGACTCGATATATATATATATATATATATATATATATATATATATATATATATATATATATATATATATATATATATATATATATATATATATATATATATATATATATATATATATATATATATGCATGTTTCTACTTGTGTTCATATATCATGATGACGTGTTTGGTCATTTTTTTTACATGTGACGCATATGTCTATCTAAAACATAATTTGCCAATGCATCTATTAATGTATTCAAATTTCGTGGAATGTGTTGATATGTAATATAATCAAAGCTTGTTTCTTGTAATCAAACACGTAAATACATGCGCAAAATTTGTGGGTTTCTTACTGAATAATGACCATTTAATTATAGCACAACGAGTTTGAAATCTAGCTTAAAAACCAAATTTATGATTCTGAGAACAACTGCTTCTGATAACAATTCAATAACTGTGCTCTACTTTGAATTATTATTAGGTGTTCCTCTCAGGAAAATTCCTTGTAGATTGATTAACTCCCCATCAGGGGCAAAGAGTGCTCAAGTTGTGGAAGATAAGTTTTGTGTGCTATGACAAGCACCATCAGAAAAACCAACAAAATGGTTTGATGACATCTGCGAACCAAGTGGAACACGAGATAAGCACAAGAAACATGCCTGCAAAGAAAGCAATCATACCAAAAATAAAAAATTCACACTAATGAATTCACACACTAATGTACAAAAGTATTTACATGGAAAACACGTAAATTTTTTCAGATGGAGCCCATTTATAATCGATCAACAGAGAATGAAACCAGAGTTTCACCATTGGCATGATGTGTAAGCATCGACTCATCTAAATAGTGGAATAAAACACATAAATAATCATGCCCCCATGCCCCCTGGGTGAGTGAGGGTTACAAGTCATAGGATGAATACCCCATTGTGATAATGGGCAAACAGCAAAGACTCGGTGAGGAGATCTCATGGAATAAGGAAAGAAAATCTTAAGCTCATGGTGAGGAAAATATGCCTCTAGTTGAAATATTTTGACAATTTCAGGTTGGACTGAAATGTCAATGGGCAAGGTAGCAATGATATTTCCCATGTTTCCTTTAAACAAAAATTCATGCACCAAGGTGGGTGTTTGAAGTGGATGGGGAGTGTGCAGGAAAGAAAGGTATCTAGACACGATGAAATTTCACCAAGACTAGGAAGAAATGAGGAACGATGATGAGCATCATTCCAAGGCGTTTCCTCAAGAGACATAACCTCGGTGATACTCTCATCAATAGGAAATGTCTCGTTCAAAGGATCTAGAGAATCCCAAGAACCAAGCCAAGGAGACTATGAATACGCATCTAGGTGCATACTAAGAGTAGTATGACTTTCAGAAGCATCTGCTGAAGCCAAAACAACAACTTGGTAAGCTTGTTCTATAGGGTTGAGTGGCATAACATCGCCGAAAGAATCAACTTGATCGGGAGATGGAACGATCCAAGGATCGTAAATAGTAGAGATCATGTTGACATAAGTGACATGAGGAGGTGGGAGGGAAAAATTTCCCATAAGAGAAGAATCTTTAAAAATACCTACCCCCACACTCTCATAAGGAATGTCGGTATTTCCCACATATGGCACATTGTCATTCGAAGAACTGGAAGAGAAAAAGCCCAATTAATCAATGGTGACTATTTTCCCCTCATGAGGAAAACGGAGCATGCAGAACAAAGAAGAAACCACACAAAACATAGCATGAGTCCAACTTCGTCCAAGTAGAAGGTTATAATTCAAATTTGCATCCACAACCTCTACTTCCAATTTGATAGTTTTCCCTTCCAAAGTGATGGGAAAACTCGTGAGAATACCATAAGGATGAGATCCTTTGCCATCAAAGGCTTCTAAGGTGTTTGGATATTGGTTGAGGGGCGGAGCACTAATGGATTTCCAACATGAAACAAACACGATACATGTAGAGGCACCCTCATCAATCATAGTTCAATGAATCGTCTTCCCTTTAATAACGACTTGGATCAAAAACAAAATTTGATGAGGAAGATGAGGAACATGATTTTCCGGGTCGAAAGTGATGAAATTCAAATCTGTAGGGTCAATCCCTCCTATAGCGAATAGTAATGCTTTCTGCTGCGTTGGAAAAGTTTGGAGAACTTCCAAGACAAACATCATCGAAGGCACTTGAGCCAAGTCTTTGACAATATTGTAATGTTGGGAAGCTTGCGCATTCAGATTGTAAGATGATTTCCAAAGAACACTTTGGGAGGTGGTTAGATAATGGAGTCATTACTAGGTATCTCAATATGAATAGGATCGGAACTGGGTGGAGTAGAAGGTGTATTAGTAGCTTCTTTCTCCACCATCTGCTTTTGAGGAGTTTGATAATCTTTTGACCGGGTGGCAATAGAAATAGGCACTATTCCACTCATGTAAACCTGAGAACCTAAAGAGGCAGAGGATTGTGGTTGTTCTACCAATTGGGTCTTCTGTGATGGAAAAGTTTCTTTCAGTATAGTTGGTGTCCCTTGAGTGCCTTTTAACAAGCGACTAACTTCTGCACGATGGGGACAATCCTTGGTATAGTGATCTTCCTCACAAATGAGGCAAGGATATTTAGGATTACGTTTGGAGGCATCATCAACAGATGAATTTGGAGGATACTTCTTTGTAGTATCAGATTTTTCTTTTCCTTTACCCTTCTTTTTACCTTTTGAGGATTCGTCCACTGTGGTAGATTGAACGACATTAACCTCAAAGGGTTTACCAGGATTCAAAGAAGGCTTCGAAGGAGGATTGGATGCAGTATTCGAAATGGATTTTTGCTTTGAAGAAACTTTATTGGAAGTTTGATATACTGATCCAATAATACCATCGACATGTGGTACGTCTGGAGATTTAGAAGATGATGCATTAATAGATGGCCTCAGAGCATCAGTTAAGAGATCTTATAACGTGCTAGATTGGGAATATATCAAATCTAAATATTGGGCACGGGTAATGGCTTGATCTTTAATAACACAACCTCTCATTGCTATGTCTGCAACAATTTTGTTGACGAATGATTTAGTAAACCATTCAGTTAACAAATCATTAGGTATATCAAACTTGATAAGGCGATGTTGACGTCTCCATTCATGAATGTGATCAGAGATGTGGGTAGCAGTGTTTTGTTTTAGATATGCAAGCAAATGGGTACTAGTTTCATAATGAACTGGTAACTGGAAGTGAGTAAGGAAGGCCATTGCCAAAGATTTGAAAACTTGATAGACACCTTGAGGTAAATCGATTTACCACTTCGTGACAGCACCCGTCAAGGTCCGCTGAAAAAGAAATAGACGAACAGAGTCTTCAACCCAAGAATTAGATGAAAACCATAAGTGGTAAGTCATAACATGGGCCTGGGGGTCTTCTTTGGACTTTCCTTTGAACTTTGGGCAATCACCAAGAATATTAGTGGGAATCGGAGGCCAATAAGGAGAATGAAGTATTGGATCAATAGTGAGCCTCGACAGCCCTTTGACTTATATTTTTTTTATATATTTAATTACTTTTATAACTATTACTCTATTTTTAGATATAAAATCTTTATTAACTAAGTATTAAATTGAGTTAATTTATTTTATTTTTAATACATATTTATAAGGGGTCCATTTTATAACTAACCGGGGTAATTGGATCACTTACCATTAATTTGAATTATTTTATTTTATATATATTTATAATATCATTATTATAATACCCTTAAATTACTCTATATTTTTAACTTTTATAAATTAATTATTATTCTAAAATTAAACTAGTTTATAATTGATTTATTTTAATATTTATTTATAAATAAGGGTATGAAACAACCCTTTGACTTATATTTTTTTTATATTTAATTACTTTTATAACTAATACTCTAATTTTTAGATATAAAATCTTTATTAACTAGCAATTAAATTAAGTTAATTTATTTTAATACATATTTAAAATGGTAAAAAATAAATAAATAAATAAAAATAAATAAAGGGGTCCATTTTATAACTAACAGGGGTAACTTATCTTATTAATAATGGTTATTTTCCTATCCTAACTAACTGGTCAAATCTAGCCGTTGTTAGAATATAGTCATTGGAGGTCTGCTCTATCTATCTAACTTGCTTTGTCTGATCTGTTCATTCAACTTGTCCTGACGATGAACCACACTAGTTGGTTCGAAACACGTCAATAAATAAAATATCATGTGATTTACGCCGAAGAATCTCTCATAAAGTTCCAAGGTTGCTAAAAATGGCAATTGCGGGTTGAAAGGCATGGAAGGACTTTGATAAGGCCCAAATTGTGGATTCCATCCTTGCTGGTATGGGGTTTTCCCCCAAAGTGGTGGATTTTGACCATAAGGAGCTTGATATTTCCCCCACTGAGGGGTACCCTAACTATAAGGCAAATTCTGCCACCACAAAGGTGGGTTTTGACTAGGGTAAGTTTGATACTAACCCGCCATAGGCCATTGAGAACCATAAGGAGGATAAATAGTTTGCACGACATATGGATTATAAGGTTGTTGTTGCAACTATTAGCCCTGGTGATAAAATTGTTGGCCCTGCTACTGTAGGGGTTGACCTTGTTGATATAAAGGTTGGTTTTGCTGCTGCAAGGGTTTCCCTTGTTGTTGCAACGGTTGCAGGTAAGGCCCTTGTTTTACATAAGGTCCTTGTTAAATGAAAGGTTGATGTTGTACATAAGGCTGTTGTTGGTAAGTTCCTTGCGGAATCTTCTGATTTCCGGGTTGATACTGATAAGTTCCAGCTTGACCAGCTACCCCAAATGAGGGATTTGAACTAGGTTGCATCTAGGGATTTTCATGTTCAATAAAGGGTGGATTCTGACGCTGTTGAGAGCCATATGGAGGGTATGTTTACTGGTAGGGTATCTGAGCCGAAAATGGTTGTTGATACGGGATCTAACACGATCTAGATGGAATTGATGATCCACTAGGATAAGGTACACTACTAACATGTTGACTAGCTTTGGTAGCATGATTTTGAGGTGCACTCACATAAGGTCCACCCAAAATAGGAGGTGCATAAGGCATAGGTGTTTGTTTCCCCCCAAGTGGTGGAATAGGTGGTGGCACATATTTTCCACTTAATGGAGGACCGTGGGAACTTATAGGGGCATTGATTTCCCTAACTGTAACTATCGGTTATACAGGAACTGATGAAACTACAATTGGTGCAATAATTTGGGAGGCCACGTTTGAAACAAACAAATCTGAAGTAGGCATTACACCCGATGACCAAATGGGATTGTGATATAGTGAAGACACACTTGGAGTACCTGAAACCAATTGAGCCAATGATGTATAACTAGGTGGAAATATAGGCCCACTACTTTCACGGGGTGGTGGAGGTGCAACACTTCCCACATATGGATAACCTTTAGGTGGAAAGTCAAATTCAAAATCATTATCAACACCAGGAGTATGAGTAGCTGAGACTTCTGGAGGACCTTGAGAAGAGGCTAGAAACTCACCTTCTGAAGCCATGGGTGGAAACAATTGGTGAGGAGGAATCCGAGATGGTCGTGGAGATAACTCCAAAGGAACACCACGCTGCTCATATGGATTATAAGGTTGTTGAGGAGAAATAATCAATGGATCAAAAAGCGGATTCAAAGGGAATAAAACAAACCTCTATGGACTCTCAGGAGTTTCTAGTTCATATTCTTGAGATGATGACGAGTCTTGAGGTGGAGGATGAGAAGCAAGGGGTTGGATGCTTGGGATAATTCCAAGTTCAAGACCTTGGGCTTTAAGTGATTGTGAGAACTCGGGATGAACTCCTTGTGATGCTCCTTCAGTATCAAATGATGAAGGGGAAATGTAAGGTGAATGCGGTGGTTTAGCCATAATGAATTTTTCTCAAAAACAAAAGGAGAAGAGATGATTTCGTTGATGGGTTTAAAATTTACAAGGAATTACTCAATATGAGGTCAAGAAATAACTGCATGGTTTTGAGATATCATCGTGGGTAGTTAAATTTTAGAACTTAAAACAAGAAATAAATCAAAAAGGGGTGTACTAGGAAAGAGGGTTTACCAAGTATATGTGAACCATTATATACACCTTAGCCAAAACTAAGGACTTAACGTACGATGGTTGATCTCCTTGAATGATGTGTTTGGTGTATCACATTTATAAGGTGGTTGGCTCGGTTACCTGTGGCTCAAAGATAACAACCTAGTGGGGTCTCCCAATATATACTCAACGGTACAGGGAGCATAAGTCCGTTTTAGCATTGTCTAATGCATAATTGTTCAGTGAGAGTGTTCCCATATACTTGTCATATTGAAGTGCCTCCGATATACCCGGAAGTACTAGAGAACCTTCAATATACTTCCGTATTGGAACGGGATTTCACCCCCAGGATACAATGTAGGAAGTTAAAAATAGCTACTAGGTTTATAGACGCCAGAACATGTCTCTAGCCTAGACCTATAATTGTTTGTGTTAAGTTCCAAATGCTCCTTAAGTTAATTCAGTAAATTTTAAAGTTTTTCTTGAATTATGTTACAAGTTCGGGCTCAAACGAAATCACCTAAGTCCTAGTATGCAACTATATGAGAAAAAGGAAACCTTCATTTGAATGAATTCTATGCTAACGAGGGAAGAGAGTACAAGAAATAAATGCATCAAACAATATGCCTCCTCTAAATTTTCCAAATGCAAAATGAAAAGATTACACTTCTCTTTCACTAATGAATGTAATGCCAAAATTCAATCTTACAAGAAACAAAATCGCTTTATTTCACTAAGATCCACTAATATTTTTGTTCCTTTCTTTCACTTTAATCTTCAAAATGCAAACTAATGCATAAGCAAAGGAAAAAATGGATTCAAAACAACTAAAATGAAGATTTCATTCACTTTCTGGTTTCGAATAAAACAAAATCATTTCAAAAATACTTCAATAAACATATTCTTTCACTTTTCTTTTCGAAACAAACGAAATCAACACAAGCACATACTTTCAGTTTCACTAAATCAAACAATTGTAATCTATGTTTGACAACGGAGAAAAGGTGATTTTCAAAGTACAACTATGACCCAATACTAATGAAAACAAATTCGCAAATGTAAACCAAAAGTAACTTGAAAATGGTGTCTTGAACACGACAGAACTCCTAAATGGATAAAATCAATCTCTCAATGACAGGCCAAGTGACGAGTGAGGGGTATCGTAAACCTAGAAACCCTAGAAGACAATCTAACTTCAACCACACATCAACAAAGGAAAAGAGACAATTTCAACCATTAAAGGAAAGAAACCAAGTCAAACACAATGAGATCAGACTAGAAAAAACACCTCCAGAGGTTGAGACACACTGGAAAATGAGAGGAAACCCTAATTTTTCCTAATCTCTAGGATCAACGCGCCTGTGAAAGGAAAAGTAGTGTTGAAAGGCAGATTAGCATGACTGTTAAACCTGAACCAGTGTTGTCAGCGCTTCTGTAAAACCAGAAAGTGTGTTGGGCGAGGAAAAGAAGCAAAAAACAAAAAGGTTTCAAAAATCAGACCAAACTCAACACTCTCAAGTAGAAACCAATAACTGCATAAACCTAGACTAATGCACACAAGCCGAGAAATCAGCATTTGGTCAAACTCATCAAAGGATCAAATTGAAGAAATTGATGGAAAGGTTATAGCTTCCTCGGCGGAGTCGCCATTTTGGGCGAACAGTGCCCAATGAGTGGGTCTAGCAACAAACGAGACAATCTACAAGACACTTTCCTAGACTACAATCAAAATTAAAGAAGATGAAGGAGACCTACCTCGTTCTAATGCTATGATGCATTCCTTTGTCGAATATCTTGATTGCTTGATTCCTGAGGCTCAATCCTCACTGCTTATGGCATTTGAATACCTGCATAAGAGACCAAAAACAAAGCAAAGCATAAAGGTG
Source organism: Pinus tabuliformis (assembly GCA_031772625.1). NCBI lineage: Eukaryota > Viridiplantae > Streptophyta > Pinopsida > Pinales > Pinaceae > Pinus > Pinus tabuliformis. The sequence continues at coordinate 1,015,926,704 of CM062820.1, read as the reverse complement.
CAACCAACATAATTCAAATGTAATCCACTTAACATATCAAGGAGATTAAAATAAATGAAGAATCAACACAAACATTTATGGAAAGCAAAACAACAGTTGTATATATTAATGAACAAAAGAGGAAGCACACAACCCAGGCCTTGACGTTGGAAGCCCTCCTTGAGTGAATGTCGAAGTCCAAGCACAAGCTCTCCAAGCACTCCTTCTCCAAGCCAAAATAAATATCATGTAAGCACTATCTCAGCATAAGGTTGCAAATAATCAGAAACTGACCATTTGGGAATGGAGGGGGATGAATTTATAGGTAGGGAGAGGGATTTAGGATCTTACCAAAGATAGAGGAAGGTCCAAATCTCAAGGAGGAAGCTCATATGGATAACATCAAAGGGAAATATTGGGAGAATTCAACCACATCCACAACAAACAACATCCAACTCGTCATTCTGGAAGCCTCTAGATCACAAAGTTTCTCCTCCAATTTGGGAAAACTTGCCTTAAAGGGTTCAATGTGAGTATCCAAGAAAAAACTAAGCTCGCAACGTGAGGCTCCTATGATGCAACTTGCCTTCGACAAGAGAGGGTAGTGTTATAATCGTGCTGACCCAAAAATTAGAGTTTTGAGCTTATCTTTCTCAAGAAAGGTTCAAGGAAAATTTTCAATAGTTCTTTAGGGAGGATTTGGTTTGCATATCAAGATGGGTACACTGCATAGTTGTCAATGTTTTGGCACTCCGAGGTATGACACAGAGAAGTGCAAGAGTGTTATAGACATTTTTGGGCACTGCAACCCCAAGCATAAAATGTCCATAAACCAAGGGCTCCTAAGTCCCTAAAAGTGTTGTTCTAACACCTAAAGGAACAAGGTCAACTGATTACAGCTTCTCCTAGAAGTTCTCCATGAAAAATTGTTCAGAACTGGTCAAAACAGGATCATTTCAGCTGCTCCATAGGCAAAGTGCATTGCATCTCACCTAAGTACACTCTGTGGGTGCGTTGCATTTCAAAAATCCCTTCTATGGGGTGCGATGGGCGAGAAGTGACAAATGTCAGTGTCAATCCGCGAGGTGGAGAGGCATGGAATCTTCCAGGAACTTCTCCTGTGACACTTGCCTCTCTGAATTCGACCAAGGATGAGTAAGAGATCATCAATATCCAAGTGGAAGCAAGAACTATCAGAGGGAAGACACTAATCAAATCACAAGCTGACTCATCTCCCTTACAGATATCTATATATGGATCCCTCATCCTAGAGATCCAGAGGCTGGAATTTTGCATCTTGTAAGGAATTTCTGTTGGTTTCTTGAGATAACATCATAGTGTTGGGTGATCTAAGCTTTGTATGAGGTGAAGAAGGGCTTACTTGCTGAGAGGATGATGCTGGGTCAGAACAACTGGTAACTCCCTTGGCTCTTTCTTGATTATCAATAAAAGCTATTCAAGTTTTCCTCCATACTCTTGTGTCATTTATGTTTTATGCATTTGTATGGTCAATTTACATCTGATCCTAGATTGTTTATGATTATAGATCCATGTTCTTGTATATTTTTATGCCACTTTGATCCTACAGGTACTCTGTGAAGCTGGGCGTACAAGGAAACAAGTAGCGGAGGACTATCAGGAGATAGAGGAATCGAACTAGGAGATAAGCGAAAGATAGAGGTTGGTCTCCTTTGTTCTTCTCTCATCTATATTTCATAAAGGAAAAATGAAAGTAGCTTTACTTTGTTTGTTTCTAAGGTAGCTACCACACCTTAGTGGGATAAGAAGTTCTGTATAGACACTTTTCCCTGTAACAAAATGGCGACCATACTGGGGAGCGACTAGGTTGTTTGTTTATCTTCCATGTTGTTTATTTTATAAACTTATAGATGGAGCCTGAAGTCGAGCCAGGTAGCTTTCGAACTGCATTTGCTATGCAAATGCAAAGTAGATAAATGTCGCTTCAGTCAATCTCCAGGATTTGTTTATGAATTAAACAACTGATTTGCAAACTCTCTGATTGCCCTAGTGGTAGCTCTAGTAACCTCCTTAGATCTACCCCTAATTGTTGGCTTACTGATTACCATTTTCTCGGCCAAAACCCCTGAACTGAACTGCAAACTGTGACTCGAAACCCAAGCAAAGTCTCGTCTCTGGCCCAGCGCAGGCTCTGTTCTGTGAATCTGAAATTCAGCGCACTTCCCGAGTGTAGTAGGTACGCTGCATTTCAAGTTCACTATGTTACAGGTGCGCTGATCAGACTAGGCATTGTTCCTCAGTTTTGGTTTCTGTGTTCATTCTTTTCAGTTCTATTCATGAGTTTTTTTGTTTGTAATTAGTATATCTTTGTTTGAAACCCCTTTCCTTGCTGATATTCCGCCTCCATTGTGCAAAAGAACTGTAAATGTTTTTGTGTATTTGTTGAGTCATTTTCAGTTCTCCTTTGCAAAAAGTAACGTAATTGTACTGTCGTTCCTTGATTTGAAAGTGTCGCAAGTGTCGTTTTCAGTCATAGGAGAGAGTTTGGTTGCTCTTGATAGTCGATTACCCTGTTGCTATTGTATTTGGTCTGAATTTGTAGTTTTTCTAGTGACGAAAGCAAGTATTCGTTTCCGAATCGTAAAGTGTTGTGATTGTCTCCATTTTTTATTTTGAAAAGAAACTTGTTAGTAATTGTCGCTTGAAAAGTAATTCAGATTTGCGCATTAGCTTTCTTTTTATCATTCACATACTAAGAAAGCTGAAAACAAATACATGCATGTGCATTTGCATTTAGACTGTTTGATTGGTTTGATTTAGGACAATGCATTTAGTGTGTGCTCTTTGCTCTTTGTGAAAGAATACTGTCTCTCTTTCCTTAGTAGCTAGGATTTTCATTGCACCAAGAAGATAAAAGATTGTTTATCATCTTAGATTGAATTTTAGGAATTGTACATCTACATCTCGCAGTGAACCTGAAAGGAAAATTTCTTAAGCAAGATCAACTATAAAATAAATTTAATGAATCTAACAACGCTTTGGAACCTAATGCACAACATCTAGAAGTCTAGGCTAGAGACGTGTTCCGACGTCGTAAAGCCTGGTAACTGTTGTTCTCACTGATGGTTAGGTGATTCCTCCACTTTGAGACGATAAGTGCCAGTACGGACTTGTTCTCCCATGTACCGTCGAGTATATTTTCGGAGACCACAATAGGCTTAATCCTTTATCCATAGGAAGCCGTGTCTGCCGCCCTATCAATCGCAATGCACTGAACACAGCATTCGGGAAGATTGACTGCCGTACCATAAAAAGTATTCTGCAGTTTTGCGATTGGTTTGGTAATCCCCCTGCCTAGATTTCTAGAGCAGTCCCTTCCGTTCCTTTTCAGAGTCCTTAACGAAAAAGGTCCATCTAAGAACTTGTCACTTTAGGCTCATTAAAAATCGAAGGCGACTAGAGTCATCTTTTGTTTTTTCTCGACTCTTAAAAATTGAAAAGACAAGTTGTGTCAAAGCGTCTAAAATTCATCTAATTCAGAAACATATTTCCCCTTGATTTTTAGTTGATCGAGTAATCCGCAATCGTGGAAGAAAGTCAATTGAAACCCTGTCCTTCGCGGAGGCTTACGAGTCAACTGTCTTTGTCTCCGGAATCAAAGCTATTACGGACAAAGTGAACTCGTTTAACCGGTTCCAAATCTCTTGGTAAAGTTAGAACAAGTGTTCCAACAACATCAGAGACTCCGGTTACTCCAAACATTTCTGGTATCCCTGCCTTTACAGAAAAAGTTCAGCAGCCATTGAAGGATAGTAGTACTGATCCTAGTCTGAGGGTAAACACTTGTATCATTGAACCAGTTCCATCTACAACTGGTTCAGAGAGTGTTGTTCCCCAAACATCTGTCGCTGCAGATTCCATACCTTCTTCGGCACCAGAAATATTCTACGGACCTGACGGTCTACCCCTTCCACCTGGTCTGATTGCTATAGAAGAGATTGTGGAGGATCCTCCATCTAGTACTCCATTGCAATTTGGAGTCAGGATCACTTTGTATCCTTCTTCATCAGAAATTAGTCTACTGCCAACGGAAGCTCCTGTATAATCGCTAGGTAATCTTTTGGATAAACTAGAAATCTCTGAACAACCGTCAACATCTAGGGTTGTGTCGTCTGACACAACGACGACAGAACTTCCTGCTATCACTCCAACAACGTTCGTCGGTATACCATCTGTCCCAACTAGCTCTCAATCGTTAGAAGGAGCCCACTCAAGGGCTATTTCGACGGTATGGTCCGTTCCTGTTTTTTCATCCAAAGTAATATCTGGGAACTCTTATGTTGAGTCTCAACAAATTGATCCATTTGGAGGTCAATTTGGGCAGTCCGGTCCTCAAGGGCAAACCATTCCCTTAATTACTGGATTACCGCCATATGGGGGGCAGTATACCCTTTCATTGTCCTCTTTGGGAGGACAGCCATACGGGAGTTCACAACAAAATTCGGGTTATGCTGGAATTACGTCAAGCGGTTGGGTACCAATACTACCTCAACAACCAAGAGTTGTATATTCGATGCAACAATGTCTACCTATGTCAAGTATACCAACTACGCCAGCTATTGCGACGGTGTCACAAGTTCAAGCGCTGCCTGTTGTATGCCAACCTCAGGTTTCTCAGGTTGTAATGCAATAGCCTCTTGACCCTGCAACTCAACCATAATCGCCGACTGGTGGAATGACACAGGTTCAAACGGGTACAATTACCCCTCATCTTGGTCAAACAGTTAGTATCGGGCAACAGCACATGGCTTCACAACCATGGCTAGTGCAATACCAACAACCGCAGTTCCAACAAGTATACCAAGGTTCTGAGCAACAAATCTTTGCAAATAGTGGGCAGCCGTATATTCAAAATGGTCAAAATCAACCATTCTACAATGGTCATGCCCACCAACCTTACCAAAGTTACCAGCATCAAATGCATTATGCTGGTATGCAAAGACCAACTGCTCAGGCAATCCCATCTTATCCTGGGTATGCTTCACCTAACCTGAATCAACAGTTACCCTTCGTGGCGACTTTAGAGTTACCTTATTTAAATCGGTTAACAAACAATCCAATCGCTTACGCCCCTTGGTGGCCAACGATTCCGCATAAACTTCAATCAAATATTCCTAAATTTAATGGAAATCCGGGTGAAGATCCGTCGAATCATGTGATGACCTTTCATCTGTGGTGTTCATCAAACACCCTAAATGATGATTCGATTAGGCTTCACCTTTTTCAGAGGACGTTAACTGGTCCGGCAGCAAAATGGTATATCGAATTGCCCAGAGCTTCATTTGACAACTTCAGTACCCTAGCCACAACCTTTTTAACCCATTTTCAGTTACCGATAAGGTACGAAACGGGAACGAAACTTATTACCAATTTCAAACAAACAACGGCCACTCACATATCTTATCATATACATGATTGGCGACGTCGTCGTAGAATGGTAAAATCGTATGTTCCTAATAAGCTTTTAGCTGAATGGTTTATTAATTCATTATTTCCTTCCATCACGGAATATGTGGCAAAAGGGGGGTCGTCACCGAAGAGCAGGTTATCGCTCGTGCACAATATTTGGACTTGATTTAAATTCAGTCTGGCATGCCCTACAATAAAATACCTGACGCTCCTAGATCAGAATTCTCATTCCCTCCTCCTCCTAAATCAAACAATGACTCTCATGCCGACGATGGCGTGATTGGTACTACAAACATGAAATCGACAAAGGCCACATCTAAAAAGGCCCGTAAGATTTCCAGTCAAAATGCAAAAGAGGAACTTCTTGCCTCGGAAGTAAATGTCGTATCGACAGATAAAGGCAAAGAAACCAAGCAACCAGGGGGCAAGAAGAAAGGCAAAGGGAAGAAGAAGAAACAGGAAGAATCATCACCTGAAAAATCTTCTGCAAGCCCTTCCTGAAATAGGAATCCAAATCATCCATGCTTTATATGCGATGAGGATCATTGGACATCAGATTGTCCATATAAAGCTGAGCCTAAAAAATTCTTTAAGAATACAAAGACCTTAGCAGTATTAACTGATCCGTTTCCGAATCTAGGAACAAATCTGGTTGACAGTGAAAATGCTTCCCCGTCTCAAGTGCTGATGTTGTCGGTTTCCAAACAACAAAATGATGCTTTGATATCGACAAGGAACAAAGATTATGGGAATCCATAGCTATCGAACAACAAGGATAAAGATCAACCTAGTAGTTCGACAACAACTTCAACAGAAGTTGCGTCGCCCACCATTCCTGAGTTGACAATAAAATCGCCGAAGGGAGTAGTACACAAGTCGACGTTTAATCCTCGTGCTAGAGAAGCACAACATTATAATATAGTGGAATATTTGGCCCAATCGCCATCCGCTATGTCGACGCTTGAGGTACTGCAAAATTGCCCATCCCAAAAGCAGGATTTATTATCAGCCATCGGTGGGATAGACCCAAAGGATTCCAATCTTGTATCCTTTGATCATAAAGGATACGATCCTTAGTTACCAGCTCAACTAGCTTTCCTCATTCAAGTGAAAGCCCTCAACAAAACTGTTCATCGAACGATTATTGATGAGGGGGCATCTACATGTATTATGTCGATGAGTTGCTGGAAAACTTTAGGATCTCCAACCTTGTCGCAATCTTCGACGACATTAAAAGAATTTGAGGGACGAACATATACCCCATATGGTATTCTAAGTAACTTGAAGGTGGAAATAGGAGGGAAAACAGTAGAAATAGATGTTGAAGTAATCGACGAAAATCTTGATTACAACATCCTACTGGGAAGACCATGGATATATGTAATGGCTACTGTTGTGTCGACCTATTTTAGGAAGATTGCATTTCCCTTTCAAGGAGGGATTACAATTGTCGATCAACAAAACTTCCTCCCCAATGGTTCTCAAGTTACAGGAAGCAATCCAATGATCCATGGAAGCCCCCATTCACTTCAAAATATCAGAGTAGGCCTACTAAAAGACCCCATATTAATGGGAACTTTTGCCCTTCCACCTCCAATCAATTTGGCAGAAGTAGCGTCGGTAGGAACCTGCAATATGATATCTTCAATAAAAAAGATCTCAGGAAATGATATCAACATGGATCATGCGCAGGTGTTGCCTCCAAGCCCAACAGAAATATTGTAGAAATCAATGTTCCTAGCATGGGAGGCAAACCTAAATCAACACTCATCAAGCGTTTGGATAGATAGGTCTAAGGAATATGGCACCCCTTCAGATCCTTGGTCGCGAGTGCATGTCGTCGACGAGGGAATTGTTCAATCAATGGTAATTGAAGGGGTACCATGGGAAGATTACCACCATCGTTCCCTTCTTCCGGATTGTGAAGAAAATACTCCTGATGACCTTTGTCATCCTTCAGTTTTTTATTTTTATCAAATATTGTAAACACGGTGGATTCCGAGCAAAACTTGTCCAACATTGAAGAGACTATCGCCATAAATATCTCAACCAAAACAGATGTTGTAGAGAATATTTATGTTGGCAAATGTTGTTCTCCTTCAGAACTGGAAATATATAACGCTCTTTTTCGCGAATTCAAAGATGTCTTTGCTTGGTCATATAATGAAATCCCAGGCATTGACTCGAGTATCATTGAACATGAAATCAAGATGTATCCAGATGTCAAACCAGTACGACAACGGCTACGGCAGGTGCACCCCAAGAAAGCCGCTGCCATCAAGGCAGAAGTTGAAAAACTTCTCCATGCTGGTTTCATTTACCCGGTTCCTCTAACCGATTGGGTATTGAATATTGTCCCTGTTATGAAAAAACAAGGAACAATTAGAGTGTGCGTCGATTATAGGGATGTAAATCAAGCTTGTCCAAAAGACAACTACCCTACACCCTTCATCGACCAGATAATTGATGAATGCGCCGGATGTGAAATCTTTTCATTTATGGATGGATTCTCTGGGTATAATCAAATAAATATCCGCCCACAGGACTAGTCAAAGACTGCATTTATTTGTCTGTGGGGCACATTTGCATATCGAAAATTACCCTTTGGTTTAAAGAACAAAGGGGCAACATTTCAGAGGGCAATGAATTATGCCTTCCATGACATCAAAAACATCGTTCAACCATACCTTGACGACCTTCCGGCTCATTCGCGAAAGCGGATTGATCATCCGCAGCATTTAAGAGCAATATTTCTACGTTGCCGACACTACAAGATACGACTCAATCCACACAAATGTGTATTTTGTGTCAGTTCTAGTCATTTACTTGGCTTTGTAGTCTCGAAAGACAGGATTCGTCTCGACCCATGTAAGGTTTAGGCAATCATAAATTTGCCTCCACCTTCCAATTTGCTTCAGATTCAGAAACTCCAAGGGAAAGTAAACTTTCTGAGGAGGTTCATTCCAAATTACGCCAAACTTGCTAAAGGTTATCCGCGTCTTTTGAAAAAGGAAGTACCCTTTGTCTGGGATCAGGTTGCGGAAGCTTCCTTTGATGCTTTAAAAGAATCCCTAATGAAAGCATCATTAATGTACGCTCCTGATTATCAAAAAGACTTTAACCTGTATCTGGCTGCAGCGGATACAACCATCGCAATGGTTTTAGTTCAAGAAGACAACGGAATTGAACATCCTATATATTATTTAAGTAAGAACTTAAATGATACAGAAATCAAATATTCTTATGTTGAAAAGCTAGCGCTCGCGGCTGTTCAAGCAATACAGAGATTTCGACACTATGTCCTCTTTCGAAAAACTACCATTCTGTCATATTACAACCCCATGACTTATATATTGTCGCGACAGTTGCTGGGGGGCAAATATTCAAAATGGATAGCAATTCTACAAGAGTTTGATCTAGAATTTGTAAAATCCAAGTCAAAGAAAGCGCTGGTTTTCGCAGAATTATTATGCGATCTCCCATCGTTGTCCAACGATGAAACATCCGAAGAAACGATCGTGGACGAAAATTTGTTTCTGATATCTTCAAGCAATCTGTGGTATGGGGATATAATCATTTATCTCCAAACCCAAAAATACAGGCCCAATACCTCTCACTCCGAATAAAAACGTTTTCAATACCAATCAAAAGACTACATGATCGTCAGTGATACACTTTACCGTCGTGGTGTCGATACAATTCTGAGGAGGTGCCTCACCCATGAGGAGGCCAAAAAAGTCCTGAATGATTTCCATTCAGGCACGTGTGGGGGGCATCAATCTGGTTATGCTACAGCGCAAAAAATTTTACGAGCAGGATACTTCTGGCCAACAATGTTCAAAGAATGCATAACCGCAGTCAGAAGTTGCCATGCTTGTCAAATTTTCGATAGCAAAACCAGAAGACCACCCACACCTCAGCAGCCAATAGTTGTTGTTGGGCTATTCGCCAAATGGGGCATCGATTTCATGACATGTAACCCCACCTCGACCAGGGGGCATGGGTATATCATAGTCGTAGTTGACTATTTTACCAAATGGGCCGAGGCAATGCCTACATTAGATAATACTGGTGAAACAGCTGCCCTCTTCTTTTTCAATCATGTAGTCGCCAGATTTGGCGTCCCACAAGCTATAGTCACAAATCATGGATCACATTTTCACAATCACATGATGGTCGAATTAGATGCCAAATTAGGGTTGTCTCACAACAGCTCTACTCCATATTACCCGCAAGCCAATAGACAAGTTGAAGCAATCAACAAAGTCCTGAAGCGCATGTTGCAAAGGATGATTGGAGTTCACAAAAGAAGCTGGCACCTAATCCTCTACTCAGCCTTGTGGGCTACCGAAAATCGGTAAGGAATGCAACCGGGTTTACACCTTTCCAACTGGTATATGGCCTAGAAGCAGTCTTACCAATCCAGTGTGAAATCTCATCCCTCAAACTCGCAATTGACCTTCTCCCCACGACTTCAGAAGAGGAGACTCATTTCTTGGAACTAATCCAATTGGATGAAACCCGTCGTGATGCCGCTTTGGTTAACGAAGCCCAAGAGAAACGAGTCAAGGCGCAGTTCGACAAGAATGTCAAACCCCGTCTCTTCTCAGAAGGTGACTTGGTCTTGATTTATGACCAAGAATCCGATAAATTGGGGGTAGGTAAATTCAAGTCTTTATGGATGGGTCCCTATGTTGTTAAGCGAGTGTTAGAAAAAGGAGCCTACGAGTTAATGGATTATGACGGGATTCCACTGGCACAACCTCGTAACGGGTTGTACGTCAAGCGTTACTATGCGTGATTCAGTATAGTAACCTATACGCTTTTGTTATGTTTTTGTTTTTGCTAAAGTATTTGTTTTGGTCAAGTAATCCACTTTTTACATTTATTGTAGATGTCAAACCTATTGGAGTCATGTGTTGGATATGCCGACGGAGCAAGTCGTGGTTCGCGGAACCTATCTTCCGCGGCCTGGGCCATTTTTGATCCAAGCGGCGAGTTAGTAAGTTTCAGAGGGGTATGTATTGGTCGATCAACGAATAACATCGCTGAATATAGCACGTTGATAGAACTTCTCTCTGATTCCATCACACATGGTATATGCTGACTGATTGTCAGGCTAGACTCACAACTCGTCATACTACAACTCACTGGTATCTACTCTGTTCGAAATCCAGCTATTTATCGCATGTTCCTAAGGGTTAAGATTTTGGAAAGGAAATTTGATTTTATTCAATATCAGCATATTTCCATAAGCTTAAACACATTAACTGACTCATGGGCAAATTATGTGCTAGATAGACATTTGCAACATTTATAAAAAGAAGCATCTCATCAATATTTGCATCAGGATTCGCAGAGAGTTAACCTGTTATTTTATGTTTTCATGCAATTGTGATCTTACAATGCTCAATATTATAGAGGTAATATTAGGGACTCATTGAAGAATAAGAAGTTACTAAACTAAGAGAGAAGAAAGAGAAAATGTCAACTCCATTATATTGTTTAAGACAATCATGGATAGACATCACATTATAGTCATTACTTTTTTCTAATGTCAATAGTTGGACAAAATGGTGCTATGCAATGGCCCTATTGATCCTACACCCAAACAACAACAGTAGCTTCACTATATGCACTTATTATAAAATATAAGACATTGGGAAGATTATCTACCTTTTTATGGTGCTTATGAAATAAAGATACATGGTAAGCATATTTAGATTCTCATAGACATGGAACCAACAAGTCTTTGAACAAAATGGGAAAGGAGTATTCCTAACAAAAAGAGGCATCCTCAACGCCCAAAAAATTATGGATCACCCATAGTTTCATAATATTGAGGATTTTTCCCTCAATTTCCAAAATTTGGTAGAAAAAGGATCATGGTGGACATGTTCCAATTAAATCAAGATCCTTATAGGCGTAATATCAAGGTGGCAAACAAAGCAGATTTTTAGGAATATATGCAATAATGTCCTTGGGATGGATTCAACATATTGTACCAATAAATATGAAATATATTTCATTTTTTTTGGCATTATTTACATGACTCATATTATTTATATGTCAATGTTGTTATAATATTATGTGTTCATTGAATTAGTGTCCTACCATTGTATCACTTATACACTATTTTGGTTTTTTTCACATATCATAATGGCAACCGTGTTGCTTGGTCATACAAAAGAATATTATATGTGAGTGTAATGGTTGTGCCACCTAATTTGGCCCACTACTTCAACAATCATACATCAAAATAATGATAAGAGGAAAACAAGTAAAAAATGTAATGTACCCTATCCCTAATACAATATTAAGGCCATAGGGTTTATCTAAACCCGACCTTCAAGGTTAATTCTTGCCTGTGATCTAGGTGGATATTGGTGGCCACTCACATATTCCACTTAGACCCCCACCATTGTTTCTTTCAGCTTCCTTAATTGTAGCACAATTTACTATTTTTGGCATTTTTTTTCAGGTCTTGAACTTTCGGAGCCATTTTGAGGCCTTTAACGACATTTTTTTTTTAAATGGTAAAACTCATAGCCTATGGCAAGGGTTTACAAGTGAAATGTGTATTCCTCGAATAGATATTTCTAATGAGGTGTCATACATGTCAAACGAAGATCATATGCCAAATTTACAACCCCAAGAAGTTGATGTACCAATTTACCCCAACAAGGTCCACTAACTTTTGGTGCTTCATCTCTTAGGGTTATGTTTTTTTATATTTAGAGTTTTCCATTGTTTCTCAATAATAAATAGGCCTTCGAGCCTCATTTCAACATAGTATAGAAGGCATGTAGCCGCCACAACTCTTCTCAGAGATAAGCTACCATTGCCTGAGCTAGTTTATTTCCATCATGCATGTAAACAATTTTCAGTACTTTGTTATGGATTGAAGTTTTGTTTTCATTGTATCTTTGTGTTCTCGTTTATATCTATATTTCATTTTGTTCCTTCATAAATTTGTATCGGTCTGTTCACCGTTGCAGGAGGTAGATTGTAATTTTCCTGTCCCCCTACCCAGGTGTCCAAACCACTTCTTGTAAACCACAACAGTCTAGAGGTTATCTGTTGTTATGAGCCTCCAGTTTGATTTCGTCGATAAAGATGTGGCAAAAGTTGAAAGATATTTTAGACCCCATCCATCCCATGCTTTTGGCATAGCAATCTTATCCCATGTGACCCATGGGAGAGTGTTTTCCTCCTTATTTCCTGCCCATAGGAACCTCCCACACATTTTTTTATATCCTGAAGAATGCCTTTCAGGACCCATGTGAGAGTTGTCCAATATACAATAATGGATTCAATCACTGATTTTATCAACAATAAATGGCCTGCTCTCAATAGCTTGTTAGCGCTCCGTAAATTTCCCTAGATTGAGGAGAGAAAATCCAGAGGTAACCACAAACCACTTTTAGGCTAGAATCTAGCTCTTCTAGCCTTGGAGAGGGCTCTCTCACCTAGGTTGTCTAACTAGTCTAATATTAGGCTAGGTATAGTTCTCAATAAGTTTTGATTTTAAAGGTTTGCTGGTAAGAAAGGAGACAACTCCATTGGGCATGGAGTCATGTCAAATTGATTATTTGTCTAGTGATAAGATGAAGAGAGAAAGGGTTTTTCCACAAGGGCAAGGTAGGCAGCCTTGGTGATGGAATTAATTCATTTTAGGAGGGTGAGTGTGAGAAAAAAATGAAAACAACACCAAGAGTATCAAACTGTAGATAAATTATGAATGTTGTTTTAAGAAGAAAACATAGATCACTTGGTAAAACTAAATCAGAACACCTTTCAGATTAATTCTGAGCTAAACATCTGGTTCTTCCAATCATGAAGACATATATTCAAGAGATGTAAAACGTAAGACAAACTTACAACATGAAAGATGCACAACACCACCGTGATCTAACATGGGAATCCCTACAAATCACCTTTTGTCTTTCATTCACTGGCAAAATTTTTAGAAAATACAATGCATACAAAGTCTCTTTCTCTCCAATCTAACCAACCCAACCCCTTTTACATTCATTTGCATATGTTTTATATATTTACAATGACAAGCTTAAATCCCAAATTAGTGGACTTGGAATTTCTAAATAGAGAGATTAGTTGCTGGAAATAAAATCATGAAAATAAACCTAAAATAATTTTGTTATAATGGAGTCTCGAATAGCTAAGAGTTGGAGTATTCGATTTGGAAAAGATTTCCAAGTTTTTTTTAGTAGTTTGAGGTTGATGAAGCTTATCATCTAAATTTGGAAACTAATGGCTACTCGTCCATATGACTACTAGTCTTCTGCCTAGAAAACAAGGGTCAAGTTTGACTCATTAACTACAACATGACAACCTAATAAAACAAATCTTTGAATCCCTATCATAATGATTCTTGACTCCTAAATTCGATGTAGATGATCTGGCACACATGTTGACTTGTTCTCGTTGATATGGAGTCATTCTAGGTGCTCTGTCACAGTTGCGCAGCGTGGAAATGGAATTTCACTACACAACTGAAAACTTCAAATCTTGCGCAACATACTTGTGCAGCGAGTGCCCGGCTTTAAGGAATATCGAATCTCCAAGTCATTAAAATGATATATTCATAACCTCTCATAGTATCCTATTCAATTACCACGTTGATGGTGATGCCTTACACAAGTTCAAGCTCTAGCTTTGATAAATTTTGGCACAAATATTCTGTTGCTTCTTGGATTAAGTTTGTTTTACAACATCATAAATTATTCCAAGGACGTATTCTACTTTATTTATAAAACCTATGCAATTTTCTTTACCATCTAATCTTATTTTCAGGTACCACACATGTCTGAGAGTAGTTTGCTTGTCTCCAGCCTTATTTGTTATTAACACTAGGCTTTTTGACTTCTCACACTACCTATCAATGACCTCAAGTTGTTTATGTATCATATCTAATGTCCAATGTAGATGCAACATATTGTAATCCAATTGTGAAACACTTGTTAAGGAAATTGGCGACAAAGATATTTTTCATCCTCAATATGTTCTTCTTTATCGATTCGAAGGTATCGAGCTCTTTTTTCCTTTGGAACATTTAACACCCATATATGTAATTGTGGCATACTCTGGCCAATATGAAACCCTTGAGCTCATCAATAGGAAAAAAACCTAGTCCTTCATAAAACTAACAAAGTGACATGCCCAACTTTCGAATTATCTTTACCAGCCTTTGATAAATTTCATTTTTTGCAGTTATTATTGCTAGATTTCTTGATGTCTCCATGGAACATATTTCATTTGGTACTGTGGAGATGTTTAATTTGTTGTCAGTGTACTTATGGATTGGTGTCCCGGGCACTTGTGTTGAAAATGGCATCAATATTACCACTGTTAATCTCAAGACCAAGATTCAAACAATATATCAATGTTGGATTTAACTTCTATCCTGATCCTTGGTTTGCATCACCATGATTTTGAATGAAAATTGCAAATGATAATATCAAAACCTTCAATGAAAAAAATCTATAGAACCATTGCACTATTTTATTACAATTACTACAACCATAAAAACAAAATACAACAAATTTTGACCATGTAAACTCGCTCAAAAGAAGCATGTCTAGAAGTGCAGCACCGGCACTACGCAAACTCCAACTTCTTCATAAATGCAGAAGCACAGCGCAAAAGGGAAGGCTTGATGGTTTAGATGTTTTCAATCGCCTCCTAAGCTGATTGATGGCTCAAACACCTGAAAATAAAATTGCATATGGACACCTTCCCCTTTAGAAGCTTTCCTTTACCATACAAAACCTCAAACTTTGATAAATCCTCCTGTAGCCAAAAACACAATGCTAAAAGCGTAGCGACTGATATTTTTTTAATATCTCATAAACGGTAAGCTAGATTGAGTTGATTTTTTTACATCAAGTTAATATAATCATAACCCTTCTCCACAAACAATTTGAGCCAAATCTAACTCACTGATTTCGAGAAAATATAAAAATGGTTGTAGAGAACGGTGGCCTGTTTCTTGGAAACTATGAAGCGTTTTCACCTGAAATTAAATGGTTTTATTCATCTTACCTCCATACATTTCCTGTCAAACTTTCATGGCAAACGAGTATATGGTTTAATAGATATGGTGAAAATATGGTGACTATGTGAAAGTGTAGCAATCCAAGCTTACAATACCTTCGGCCATCATTTGACATGATGAGGGTACTAGGTTGACGATGAATGACCCATTCAACATTTTAAACTTGTGAGAATGCTCGTAGGCCAAATGCAAACCTTCAAAACCCCAAACCTTCTTCTTGGAGCAAAAACACAGCACAGTTGCGCAGTGCACCTCCATCCACCTGACATGACCCAACACCGATCTTTTGACTGAGAAAAATGACTTGGAGAGGATTCAAATATTCACAAAAACCTCCTACATGTCTTCATTCAGGGACCAACTTCCAAAAACCATGATTTCTTCATCAAAATTAGTTGCCTTGGTAAAAGTGCAACACCCTAAATTTCTTATGCTTCTGATCATCCTTTGAACTTTGAAAGTACTGGGCAGGTAGAAAATTACTCACACAACATTATAAACCTATGAGAAGGCTTTTACTCCAGTCACATACCTCCATTATTCAAAATTATTCCTCACAGCAAAAGCGCAATGCCTCCCCTACCTCCTTTGCACAACGAACAAGAATGACCACACACTGAGCTTCTGATGGAAGAAATGGAGAGTTGGGAGATCTTGGATGAAGGAAAACATGCAAATAACTGCCCACGATGGCTGAGAGTGGATTTTCATGGCGATGATTAGGGTCAAATGAATAGAAATACTGAAATGACAAAGAATCCTATAATATAAGACCCTAACACAACCATTTGAAGCTCCAATGCCTAATTCTTTTTTCCACCTTAGCTAGCAGCCACCCCCAATCCTCCTTCTTGTAGTCATATAGCTCTAGATGAAAGCCCAAGTATTTAAATCTTCCCTTAATTAACCTTAATTCAAAAGGCAGATATCATTGGATGCCTCTGATTTCTCTTTGAGAAAAACCTTCATATGAGATGAATGATTTCATTTCGTTTAGAGTCATCCCTGTTGTTTTCTAGAAGAGCGATAAATCATTTTTTATATAGTCCATGTCCTACCTGGATCCATTACTAAATAACAATATATCATCGACAAAGAGAAGGTGAATGATGAAAATATACAAATGCAACTTCTATACCCTACAAGTCCCCTATCCTCTTGGCTGCTAATAGTATTCTACTAAGACCTTCAACTTCTAACAAGAAGAGGAGTGGTGACAATGGAAACCCTTGTCTCAACCCTCTCTGAGAGTGAAAGAAAGGGGAGGTTGACCTGTTTATGAGGATTGTAAATGATACATTAGTGATACACCCCATAACCCAATTGATGAATGGAATTTCAAAACCTAAATGAGTTAGAAGCATTCTCAAATAAATCCAACTAATTCTATCATAGGCTTTAGATAAATCAATTTTAGTTATGATACCTTTCATGTTCCAAGTCTTAATATTGTGCATACCTTCTTGGGCTACACCAATGGATTCATGGATTTGGTGTCCATCTAAGAAGTTGAATTGTTCTCTTGAGATGTTTCTTGATAGGATGGGACGAAGCCTGATAGTAATTATTCTGGCAATGATCTTATAGATACAATTACATAATGAAATCAGTTTATACTCTTAGAAATATTAAGGATCATATAATTTTGGAATTAGAGCCAGGAAAGTTGTGTTGAAAGGCTTGTGAATAATGCCCCCTTTTCAAGACTCTTCCACCACTCTGAGTAGGTCATCACCAATCAATTTGAAAAATCCCTTATAAAATTCCACATTCTATCCATCTGGTCCTGGACTCTTATCCTTTTGCATATCTTTGAGGATAGCCTCCAGCTCCTCCTTGGAGATTATAGCCATCAAGGAACATTTGTGTAATAGCCCCCGGTTAAATTTCATGTATTAAAGGATAATAAAGGAAAAATAAGACCAAGTTCACGGGACACATATTCCAAGCTGAATGTTGGGAAAGTACTATAATGGGCATCGCTTTTGGTTTATTCATGGCTATGGAAACTGGAAAAGGCATAATTGGCAATTAATTATGGAAATAAAGCCTGAAAATAGGATAAAAGGAAGGTGAAGGGACACATATTTGCATGCTAAGGAAATTAGAGGAAAAAAGAAGGAAAATGAATAAAATAGAGACATCAATGATAAAAGGGCACCTAAGAATTAGTTGACATCTTTTGCCCATCTTTGGAGGAGGTGTAGCAAAATAAAAAGAACAAGCAATTGGAAAAGAAAGCAAAGGATGGAAAAGGACAAGCAAATGAAAGCGAAGGAAAAGCAAGGAGAAGGTTGGATCAATAGCTGCAGTAGGAAGATCTTGCCAGTAACAGGCTGCATGTGTGGTTTCCTTACTGAGGTGTGGATGCATGGTTCATGCATTTGTTATTTTGTTCATTTTTTTTCATTGGCATGGGTTTTTCCTGGTTTAACAATGGTTTCAACCTTGCCTTTTCATTTCCTGGATAACCACGGTGTGATGGGATTCATTTCTAGTTGGGATTTTGATTATCGGAAAGTTTTGGAACCAGGTGAAGTGGTCTCAAAAAAATTCCCAACAGTTGGGGGTGGATATGGTTTTCTCCAGGAATCCCCACGACAGGTGGGTGGAGATAGGAAAATTCCTCAAGGTATGGTGAAGAAATTCGAAGGCATCCAAGATCGTTCTAGTTTGTGATCACTTGACCGGTTTTGGCCAGATCAGGGTAGTTTGAGGGTGGAGGTGGTTTAACCTCTAGATTCCCTTGGTTTATTTTGTCTTGGTTTATCCCATGAGATCCCACATTGATGCTTGGAATATGGCATGAGGGTGATTGGCTGAAAGAAAGATTTGGTTCAGCTCAATCTAAGGTTGGGTGGTACATGGAAGTCCCTGACTTGGTTGTGTTTTTCATATGTTAGTAAGAGTTATTTTTCTATTGTACTCTATGAGCATTTGTACTCGTTATTATGTTTCTTTGATGGTTTTTGTTTCATGGTTAATATTCTGGTTATATGTTGGTTATAAGCATGGTTCTATGATGTGCTCTATCTATGGCTCTTGTTCATGATTTGATAAGTATTTGAATGGTTGATAAATGCATGGGATAACAAGTGTTGTTGCAGCTACTTAAGAGGGCATTAGACCTTCGTGGTGATTCTCAAATGAAGTTTAGAGGTTTATGATCAAATATGCATTTATGACATGTATCTTACATGTTTACCATGTGTTTAACGAAATGTTTTTTGTTTACTGGGCATGTCTAGGTCAAGATCTTGTTCAATTTTGAATATTTGGTATTGTTGTCATCTTAATCATGCTTCTGGAAAGTTTCACGAAGTTTTGGGCAAGGGTCTGGAGGCTAGCTTGAAAAGGTGGCACAGATCTTGGAACCACATGCACAAAACTGAAAGATTTGGGTCATAACCATTGGAAGCTAGGCTTGTGAGTGTGATTGGAAGCTCAAAACCACATGTAGGCAGTGTCAAGGGTGTTGTTATAGTTCTAGGTCAGAGAAAAAGGGTTCCAAGTTAGGGATTGATCACCTAGGATGGTTGTTCAACCTTTGAGTGATTTGTGGTTTCTGAGGAAGGTTAGTAAGTCTCAGTTGTAGGCTCCACTTCCTTAGCTGGAACTAGGATGTTGGGTCATGTCATAGTCGCACTGTACTTCATATTTACTCGGAGGGCTTGTAAAAGAGGGTAAATGTGGGGAGGGGCATGTTACATATTGGTATCAGAGCTTCTAGGTTCAAACTTTTGGACTGGATGGGCTAAATCCATATGGTTATGCATGTAGAGTAGGTCATACATGCATCGTGGTGGTCATTATTAATTTTGTGTCATCATGATGTTGTTGGTATGCTATCTTGTTGATATGTCAGTTGAGATGGAGCTGAAGATGCAGATTATCAGAGCGAGGTTTCAACACTAGACCTCGGGGTAAAAACAAATTGTCATACATGTTTGTATGTTTGGCATGTGTGTATGACGGTTAATGGTTGTTATATTCATGCATGTCATTCTATTGTTGTTGTGGTTACATGTATGATAGGTGCTAGTTGATTAGTGTGGTCATATGTGTGTACATCGGTTAGTCATGCATGGTAGTAATTTGTTGTTATATGCATTATGGTCATATGCATGATGATTATGGTAATTGAAACTAAGATATTGATGTTATATGTATCATGCTAATCTAGATTGGTTTGTACATATGGTTATGGTTATCATATTTAGGTATGAGTCGATATACTTGTGCTATTGTGTCGTACTAATATGGACTGAATTGTGCATGTGTGATAGCCTCCGCTAAGATAGATTGAGGTATGAGTTTGATTATTTCTTCTATTTGGTTTATCTAACATGGCATGTTTGCAGGAAATAGAATATCAAGGATGAAGAGCATAGTAGTGGACTACGGTTCACTTGAATCCCCTTACAGACCTAGCATTAAATCTACATAATAGAAAAGTGGCATTATTATGTGGGACGTTTCTAGGTAATAAATGTATGAGAATTTAAAATCAAGTTTTGGCAAGCATGGTTAAATTTAGTAGAGCTTTGGAAATCAGGCCATTATGGTAGCTACCTCCTTCTACCTTAGTGCGGACCATGGACATTAAAGGGTATGTGTACAGGTTGTTTGAATGTTTGATTAATTGCATGATATGAGTATGTGTCTATAACATTGCATGAAGGAATGAACTTGTTTTAAGACATTTGTACTAATACAATATGTTATGAGACAACTAATATGCACTTGAGTGAAAATGGGTGCTACTTGTAGTATTATGACTAATTACTGTGAGTTGATTGTAGATCATGACATGGTTATTAGTCTTGGTAAAGGCGAATTTCAATTAATGGATATGATGTATTCATCTTTGGAACATGTCACTGACATGTGTTAACAGTTGCAAGGCAACATGGTTGGTATTAGCATGACAAGGTAACAATTGATTTTTTTATATAACTAATAGCTGGGTGATGTGACAACACATAATAAGACTCAATTGTAGCAAGGAAAATGTAAAAGAAAGGAACTGGGTGAGAATTCCTTTGGCTATGTTTGGAAACCACAATCCAAACGAATGAGTGCTTTGCATGAATAGAGGAAGTCTTCTTAACCTTGATTTTTCCTGACATTATGTGGATATGTGTCATATTCATGAACATGTATTTGACAGGTATAACAATTGGTTTCCAGTTATGGCTGGACTCGTCAAGGAATTGGAGTCCCTTGAGAAATGATAAATGTACATGTTCAGTTATAGGTCAATGTGCTAGGTACAACAAGGTAAGGTAACATATATATTGTTATGTTTATTTATGCACTAACAATTGTGTGTTTATGGACGTATGATGTAGGGAATTGGATGGAAAAAGAGACAGCCATAGAACTTGAAGAAGGCTCGGGTTGAGATTTCCTTTAAAAGCATTGGGAACTATGGGCTTGGGTTATGGTGTTTGTTGTTAGTTTTTTTCTTTCGATATTTTGTGATTTGTTTGCACTTGATTTGCAGTTTTGATTGTGTTTGGTGCATGGTCATGCCATTTTTTTGTGGTATTCTATTGTTATTGGTTTTCCATGGTTTTATTCTTGTTTGATTCGTGTTCTTGCCTTTTATGTTTTGAGAGTATTGGGAATTGGTTGGGGAAAGAGGAAAGATAATGGATTTGAGGGAGAGATGAATGAAACCTAATAGGTAATGTAAGACCTAGATGAAGCCTAATGTATAAGTAAAGGGTAGTTGAAGGCAAGAATATGAGAGTCGGTTGAGTTGGTTGGATCCACTGGGATAAATGGAGAGTGGCAGGACAATCATGAGAAGGGTAACATGAAAGGTGAAGTAAATGGATTTGAGGCATCAGATGCCTTGGCAATGTTGGAAACTATTGTTCTCAATGTTGTGCATGGATAAAGTGAGTTCTCTTAAACTTGACCTTATAAGCACTAGTAATTATGTTGTGATCATGATTATGCTGGTGTATATATATGTATATATGTATGTATGTATGTCGTTGTTTGACAGGATCGTCAAGGATCATTCTTGTCGAGAAATGATTAATTATGCAAGTGAATGGCATGAAGAGGTTCATGGGTTATGAGGAATCAAGTTGGCAAGGTAGCCCTGGAAGACTTATGAGGTTGGTTTCATGTGGATATGATTTGATATTGTGTGCTTGTAACTATTCCTATGTTTATGTTATGGCAGACAATGTTGAAGGATACATCAGTGGAATGAAAGGGATGTGATCTAAGACATGTTGGGACAAACATGGATAGTGGAAGGAACCACATACCTAGGATTTGGGTTTTGGATGCACACATTAAGGCATGGGAAAGACACTAGACGCAAGGTTTCCTAGCAAGAGACAATGTGGTCTCTTGATGTGTAGTACTATTGTTGTGTATACGTTGCACATGTTCTGTTGTGTACATGTGGTATTGTGTTATGTGTATTGTCTATTCGTTGTGTTGTATTGTATTGTGTGTGTGTATATATATATATATGTATGTATATATATATATATATATATGTATATATATATATGTATGTATATATATATATATATATATATGTATATATGTATATATGTATGTATATATATATATATATATATATATATATATATATATATATATATGTATGTATATATATATATATATACATACATATATATACATACATACATATATATACATACATATATATATATATATACATACATATATATATATATATATATATATATATATATACATACATATATATATATATATATATATATATATATATATACATATATATTTATGTATATATATATATATATATATATATATATATATGTATGTATGTATATATATATATGTGTGTGTGTGTATATATATATATACATACATATATATATATATATATATATATATATATATATATATATACATACATATATATACATACATATATATATATACATATATATATATATATATATACATACATATATATATATATATACACACACACAATACAATACAACACAACGAATAGACAATACACATAACACAATACCACATGTACACAAGATCGGTGTTGGGTCATGTCAGGTGGATGGAGGTGCACTGCGCAACTGTGCTGTGTTTTTGCTCCAAGAAGAAGGTTTGGGGTTTTGAAGGTTTGCATTTGGCCTAGGAGCATTCTCACAAGTTTAAAATGTTGAATGGGTCATTCATCGTCAACCTAGTACCCTCATCATGTCAAATGATGGCCGAAGGTATTGTAAGCTTGGATTGCTACACTTTCACATAGTCACCATATTTTCACCATATCTATTAAACCATATACTCGTTTTCCATGAAAGTTTGACAGGAAATGTATGGAGGTAAGATGAATAAAACCATTTAATTTCAGGTGAAAACGCTTCATAGTTTCCAAGAAATATGCCTTTCAACACAACTTTCCTGGCTCTAATTCAAAAATTATATGATCCTTAATATTTCTAAGAGTATAGACCGATTTCATTATGTAATTGTATCTATAAGATCATTGCCAGAATAATTACTATCAGGCTTCGTCCCATCCTATCAAGAAACATCTCAAGAGAACAATTCAACTTCTTAGATGGAAACCAAATCCATGAACCCATTGGTGTAGCCCAAGAAGGTATGCACAATATTAAGACTTGGAACATGAAAGGTATCATAGCTAAAATTGATTTATCTAAAGCCTATGATAGAATTAGTTGGATTTATTTGAGAATGCTTCTAACTCATTTGGGTTTTGAAATTCCGTTCATCAATTGGGTTATGGGGTGTATCACTAATGTATCATTTGCAATCCTCATAAATGGATCAACCTCTCCTTTCTTTCACTCTCAGAGAGGGTTGAGACAAGGGTGTCCATTGTCACCACTCCTCTTCATGTTAGCATTTGAAGGTCTTAGTAGAATACTATTAGCAGCCAAGAGGAGAGGGGACTTGTAGGGTATAGAAGTTGCATCTAATATTTTCATCACTCACCTTCTCTTTGTCGATGATATATTGTTATTTAGTAATGGATCCAGGTAGGACCTGGACTATATAAAAAATGATTTATCGCTCTTCTAGAAAACAACAGGGATGACTCTAAACGAAAGGAAATCATTCATCTCATATGAAGGTTTTTCGCAAAGAGAAATCAGAGGCATCCAATGATATCTGCCTTTTGAATTAAGGTTAATTAGTGGAATATTTAAATACTTGGGCTTTCATCTAGAGCTATATGACTACAAGAAGGAGGACTGGGGGTGGCTGCTAGCTAAGGTGGAAAAAAGAATTAGGCATTGGAGCTTCAAATGGTTGTGTTAGGGTCTTATATTATAGGATTCTTTGTCATTTCAGTATTTCTATTCATTTGACCCTAATCATCGCCATGAAAATCCACTCTCAGCCATCGTGGGCGGTTATTTGCATGTTTTCCTTCATCCAAGATCTCCCAACTCTCCATTTCTTCGATCAGAAGCTTAGTGTGTGATCATTCTTGTTCGTTGTGCAAAGGAGGTAGGGGAGGCATTGCGCTTTTTCTGTGAGGAATAATTTTGAATAATGGAGGTATGTGACTGGAGTAAAAGTCTTCTGATAGGTTTATAATGTTGTGTGAGTCATTTTCTACCTGCCCAGTACTTTCAAAAGTTCAGAGGATGACCAGAAGCATAAGAACTTTGGGGTGTTGCACTTTTACCAAGGCAACTCATTTTGATGAAGAAATCATGGTTTTTGGCATTTGGTCCTTGAATGAAGACATGTAGGAGGTTTTTGTGAATATTTGAATCCTCTCCAAGTCATTTTTCTCAGTCAAAAGATCAGTGTTGGGTCATGTCATGTGGATGGAGGTGCACTGCGCAACTGTGCTGTGTTTTTGCTCCAAGAAGAAGGTTTGGGGTTTGAAGGTTTGCATTTGGCCTAGGAGCATTCTCACAAGTTTAAAATGTTGAATGGGTCATTCCACGTCAACCTAGTACCCTCATCATGTCAAATGATGGCCGAAGGTATTGTAAGCTTGGATTGCTACACTTTCACATAGTCACCATATTTTCACCATATCTATTAAACCATAGACTCGTTTGCCATGAAAGTTTGACAGGAAATGTATGGAGGTAAGATGAATAAAACCATTTAATTTCAAGTGAAAACGCTTCATAGTTTCCAAGAAACAGGCCACCGTTCTCTACAACCATTTTTATATTTTCTCGAAATCAGTGAGTTAGATTTGGCTCAAATTGTTTGTGGAGAAGGGTTATGATTATATTAACTTGATGTAAAAAAATCAGCTCAATCTAGCTTACCGTTTATGAGATATTAAAAAAATATCAGTCGCTATGCTTTTAGCACTGTGTTTTTGGCTACAGGAGGATTTATCAAAGTTTGAGGTTTTGTATGGTAAAGGAAAGCTTCTAAAGGGGAAGGTGTCCATATGCAATTTTATTTTCAGGTGTTTGAGCCATCAATCAGCTTAGGAGGCGATTGAAAACATCTAAACCATCAAGCCTTCCCTTTTGCGCTGTGCTTCTACATTTATGAAGAAGTTGGAGTTTGCGCAGTGCCGGTGCTGCGCTTCTAGACATGCTTCTTTTGAGCAAGTTTACATGGTCAAAATTTGTTGTATTTTGTTTTTATGGTTGTAGTAATTGTAATAAAATAGTGCAATGGTTCTATAGATTTTTTTCATTGAAGGTTTTGATATTATCATTTGCAATTTTCATTCAAAATCATGGTGATGCAAACCAAGGATCAGGGTAGAAGTTAAATCCAACATTGATATATTGTTTGAATCTTGGTCTTGAGATTAACAGTGGTAATATTGATGCCATTTTCAACACAAGTGCCCGGGACACCAATCCATAAGTACACTGACAACAAATTAAACATCTCCACAGTACCAAATGAAATATGTTCCATGGAGACATCAAGAAATCTAGCCATAATAACTGCAAAAAATGAAATTTATCAAAGGCTGGTAAAGATAATTCGAAATTTGGGCATGTCACTTTGTTAGTTTTATGAAGGACTAGGTTTTTTTTCCTATTGATGAGCTCAAGGGTTTCATATTGGCCAGAGTATGCCACAATTACATATATGGGTGTTAAATGTTCCAAAGGAAAAAAGAGCTTGATACCTTTGAATCGATAAAGAAGAACATATTGAGGATGAAAAATATCTTTGTCGCCAATTTCCTTAACAAGTGTTTCACAATTGGATTACGATATGTTGCATCTACATTGGACATTGGATATGATACATAAACAACTTGAGGTCATTGATAGGTAGTGTGAGAAGTCAAAAAGCCTAGTGTTAATAACAAATAAGGCTGGAGACAAGCAAACTACTCTCAGACATGTGCGGTACCTGAAAATAAAAGTAGATGGTAAAGAAAATTGCATAGGTTTTATAAATAAAGTAGAATACGTCCTTGGAATAATTTATGATGTTGTAAAAAAAACTTAATCCAAGAAGCAACAGAATATTTGTGCCAAAATTTATCAAATCTAGAGCTTGAACTTGTGTAAGGCATCACCATCAACGTGGTAATTGAATAGGATACTATGAGAGGTTATGAATATATCATTTTAATGACTTGGAGATTCGATATTCCTTAAAGCCGGGCACTCGCTGCACAATTATGTTGCGCAAGATTTGAAGTTTTCAGTTGTGTAGTGAAATTCCATTTCCATGCTGCGCAACTGTGACAGAGCACCTAGAATGACTCCATATCAACGAGAACAAGTCAACATGTGTGCCAGATCATCTACATTGAATTTAGGAGTCAAGAATCATTATGATAGGGATTCAAAGATTTGTTTTATTAGGTTGTTATGTTGTAGTTAATGAGTCAAACTTGACCCTTGTTTTCTAGGCAGAAGACTAGTAGTCATATGGACGAGTAGCCATTAGTTTCCAAATTTAGATGATAAGCTTCATCAACCTCAAACTACTAAAAAAAACTTGGAAATCTTTTCCAAATCGAATACTCCAACTCTTAGCTATTCGAGACTCCATTATAACAAAATTATTTTAGGTTTATTTTCATGATTTTATTTCCAGCAACTAATCTCTCTATTTAGAAATTCCAAGTCCACTAATTTGGGATTTAAGCTTATCATTGTAAATATATAAAACATATGCAAATGAATGTAAAAGGGGTTGGGTTGGTTAGATTGGAGAGAAAGAGATTTTGTGTCCATTGTATTTTCTAAAAAATTTGCCAGTGAATGAAAGACAAAAGGTGATTTGTAGGGATTCCCATGTTAGATCATGGTGGTGTTTTGCTTCTTTCATGTTGTAAGTTTGTCTTACGTTTTACATCTCTTGAATGTATGTCTTCATGATTGGAAGAACCAGATGTTTAGCTCATAATTAATCTGAAAGGTGTTCTGATTTAGTTTTACCAAGTGATCTATGTTTTCTTCTTAAAACAACATTCATAATTTATCTACAGTTTGATACTCTTGGTGTTGTTTTCATTTTTTTCTCACACTCACTCTCCTAAAATGAATTAATTTCATCACCAAGGCTGCCTACCTTGCCCTTGTGGAAAAACCCTTTCTCTCCATCTTATCACTAGACAAATAATCAATTTGACATGACTCCATGCTCAATGGAGTTGTCTCCTTTCTTACCAGCAAACCTTTAAAATCAAACCTTATTGAGAACTATACCTAGCCTAATATTAGACTAGTTAGACAACCTAGGTGAGAGAGCCCTCTCCAAGGCTAGAAGGGCTAGATTCTAGCCTAAAAGTGGTTTGTGGTTACCTCTGGATTTTCTCTCCTCAATCTAGGGAAATTTACGGAGCGCTAACAAGCTATTGAGAGCAGGCCATTTATTGTTGATAAAATCAGTGATTGAATCCATTATTGTATATTGGACAACTCTCACATGGGTCCTGAAAGGCATTCTTCAGGATATAAAAAAATGTGTGGGAGGTTCCTATGGGCAGGAAATAAGGAGGAAAACACTCTCCCATGGGTCACATGGGATAAGATTGCTATGCCAAAAGCATGGGATGGATGGGGTCTAAAATATCTTTCAACTTTTGCCACATCTTTATCGACGAAATCAAACTGGAGGCTCATAACAACAAATAACCTCTAGACTGTTGTGGTTTACAAGAAGTGGTTTGGACACCTGGGTAGGGGGACAGGAAAATTACAATCTACCTCCTGCAACGGTGAACAGACTGATACAAATTTATGAAGGAACAAAATGAAATATAGATATAAACGAGAACACAAAGATACAATGAAAACAAAACTTCAATCCATAACAAAGTACTGAAAATTGTTTACATGCATAATGGAAATAAACTAGCTCAGGCAATGGTAGCTTATCTCTGAGAAGAGTTGTGGCGGCTACATGCCTTCTATACTATGTTGAAACGAGGCTCGAATGCCTATTTATTATTGAGAAACAATGGAAAACTCTAAATATCAAAAAACATAACCCTAAGAGATGAAGCACCAAAAGTTAGTGGACCTTGTTGGGGTAAATTGGTACATCAACTTCTTGGGGTTGTAAATTTGGCATATGATCTTCGTTTGACATGTATGACACCTCATTAGAAATATCTATTCGAGGAATACACATTTCACTTGTAAACCCTTGCCATAGGCTATGAGTTTTACTATTTTAAAAAAAAAACGCCGTTAAAGGCCTCAAAATGGCTCCGAAAGTTCAAGACCTGAAAAAAATGCCAAAAATAGTAAATTGTGCTACAATTAAGGAAGCTGAAAGAAACAATGGTAGGGGTCTAAGTGGAATATGTGAGTGGCCACCAATATCCACCTAGATCACAGGCAAGAATTAACCTTGAAGGTCGGGTCTAGATAAACCCTATGGCCTTAATATTGTATTAGGGATAGGGTACATTACATTTTTTACTTGTTTTCCTCTTATCATTATTTTGATGTATGATTGTTGAAGTAGTGGGCCAAATTAGGTGACACAACCATTACACTCACATACAATATTCTTTTGTATGACCAAGCAACACGGTTGCCATTATGATATGTGAAAAAAACCAAAATAGTGTATAAGTGATACAATGATAGGACACTAATTCAATGAACACATAATATTATAACAACATTGACATATAAATAATATGAGTCATGTAAATAATGCCAAAAAAAATGAAATATATTTCATATTTATTGGTACAATATGTTGAATCCATCCCAAGGACATTATTGCATATATTCCTAAAAATCTGCTTTGTTTGCCACCTTGATATTACGCCTATAAGGATCTTGATTTAATTGGAACATGTCCACCATGATCCTTTTTCTACCAAATTTTGGAAATTGAGGGAAACATCCACAATATTATGATACTATGGGTGATCCATAATTTTTTGGGCATTGAGGATGCCTCTTTTTGTTAGGAATACATCCTTTCCCATTTTGTTCAAAGACTTGTTGGTTCCATGTCTATGAGAATCTAAATATGCTTACCATGTATCTTTATTTCATAAGCACCATAAAAAGGTAGATAATCTTCCCAATGTCTTATATTTTATAATAAGTGCATATAGTGAAGCTACTGTTGTTGTTTGGGTGTAGGATCAATAGGGCTATTACATAGCACCATTTTGTCCAACTATTGACATTAGAAAAAAGTAATGACTACAATGTGATGTCTATCCATGATTGTCTTAAACAATGTAATGGAGTTGACATTTTCTCTTTCTTCTCTCTTCGTTTAGTAACTTCTTATTCTTCAATGAGTCCCTAATATTACCTCTATAATATTGAGCATTGTAAGATCACAATTGCATAAAAACATAAAATAACGGGTTAACTCTCTGTGAATCCTCATTTATATTTAACAATATATTAAGACATATGCATGAATTCATGTAAATAGAGAAAGGGTTGTGCATATTTTAGATTACATGGATCATCCCCCACTGTGTATATGTATTTTGGCAGTTTCTTGTAATACATTGAAATTTTCATTTCATAGATGGGATGACTTAGATTTCCTTTTCTAAAGTCATCAGAACAATCATAAAGAATCATGATCTCTTCAACTTGAGTCTTGAAATATTGGAATAACTTCAATTTGATATATGTGACATCAAATGTACCATTGGAGAGGTCATGTGGTATCAACTTCTTAATTATCAGAGGTCCTAATTTAGGTAGCCCTTGTTCCTTCTCATACTCACACTCTTGCCGTTGGACATACAATATGGCACAACAAAGACAACAATCCATAGAATCTACAAATATCTCAACAAACTACTTCTTTGAAGAGCTTTTAAACAACTTCACCCATCAAACACAAGCACCCATAAAATAGTGCAAACACATTTCGTTATTCTTTATCAAAAATTTACACAAATAAATACATCCTACAACAATACACTACCTAGTATTTCACTTTAATTAATCTACCATCAAATTCTCAATCATAATCAATTAAACTATAAAATTTTAAATTGTATAATTGAATAAGAGATTTACAAATAACATTTGTATTTGTATGTAGTACGAGAGAATAATCATCATACTCAATCATCCATACCCTCACCCTTGTCTATTTTATAAGTTGTGGTACTCATAAGACACCAAAGGAGTATATATGACTTAAAAAAATCGTACTAAAGGGATTATAGTTGTAATAACATGCTACAATTGTCATACTATGTTTTATATAAATGGCATAGTGTTTTGTACATGAATTGATCTTTTAGATCTTTTGGAAGTACTCCATTATGTAATCTAGGAGTATTATGTAATCTGTGTTGGCTGACAAGGGCAACGCGCTTCATGTCCTTGCAACTAAATATGTACACCATTCTTAAATAAATTAAGATCTTAATATTATAATATAAAATTTTATTAATATAAATGATTAAAGGGCATCCAAATGTATCAATAAAAAATTGAAAAGGGAAAATATACGAAAAGGGGAAATATACGAAAAGAGATCAAGAACTCCAAAAACAGAAGTAAAAAGCTACATATTCCCTTTGGTAAAAGACACTTATATTGAAATGACCCCTGAACTTGAGTATGTTTTAGACTTGTGATTGAGTGGATGTAATGTGTAAGTGGGGCAGATTGATATCCACCTTACCCACTTTTTATGGATGCCCCCACCTCTTGGGATCAAATGGGATCACTTATAACAATTTTTAAGAGGAGACGTCCTCCCTTGTTACATGCTTTTCTAAAAGGCATGCAATAATTTAAGACTTAGGGTTTAGGATGAATTGCATTTCAAAGTGTTATCAAGTCTAGTCTAATGGATTAGTAAAGTGTTATCAAGTCTAGTCTAATGGATTAATATTTACTAGTTGTTTATGATTTAAACATGGTATCAATTTATGATTTTATTTTATGATATTAATTTTTAAAGGGATTAGTTTGAATTTTTTTTATTATGTGTTAAATTAATTGAAGTGTTCTTTAATTTAATATGGTAAATATGTTATAATATAATGTTTTGTTTAATATTTTGATTAGGTTAAATTACATAAAATAAAAATAAATTAATTTATATATATATATATATATATTAATTATAATTAATAATCAAATCAATTTAGTTTCATCTTAATTTCAAATTTACCAAGTCTAAAGAGTGATCAAATTTCTTGAGATGCAAATTTCTTTTAAAATAAAAATAGATTTGATCCCTCTAAACCTTTAGTAAATCTAGAATTAAAATAAATTTACACTAATTATATTAAAAAAACTCTATAAAATAAATTTATATAAAAATATAAACTTAGATTTCGAAAAAAACATATAAAACTTCAATATTTTTAAAATTATTTGAACAAATTTAAATGGAGGACCGATTGAATGGACCTAGTATTAACTCATCCATTCGATTTATAATTTGAATTAATTGGGATCTCATCACTCATGTTTTTATTCACTAAAGATACAAAATTAAAAGAGATTATTGTACAAAGAATATTTTATAAGGAAAATATGGATTCTTGTTTTCGTTGTTGTGGAGACGATATTTATAAGATTTAGAAATCATTCTTTGGTTTCAGGTGCTTTTGCATAGAGTGAGAAAGGTTTTGAATTGAATTTTATTATTTATATTAGTTTAATTTTTTTACAATTTATTTATAAATTTGTTGATGATTAATTAATAATTTTTTTTCAAAAAAATTATTAGTAACATTTTGTGAATCGTTTTTTTTATGGTGGAAATGGATTCAACACCATTAAAAACCTCACTCAAAATCTTTAAGTTTGACAACTATAATCTGGATTTACAAAAAAAACTATCAAATTTGATCAAAATCTTGCCATAATTTCTATGATTTTCCGAACAAATTTAAAACCTAGTTAAACTACTACCTTACTTGCTAAATGACATATTCATGATGGGATAAGCAAATATAATTATCAATGTCCTTGAGTGAATATGTTGGACATTTCTTTCATAAACGATAGTTTTTTATGCTAAGAAGAATTAATAGGTTAAACTAATTGGTATTAAACTTAAAATTATTTACCACACTTATTTTAATAATGTTAGTGGTTTTCAACTTTGATTATTGGAAAAATAAGGCATTATGTAATGAGACGATGCTTTCCCGAATGACAATTTTCTTATGTCTTTTTCAATAAATTTTGTTGGATTTCCTTACTGAAAAACTTCACTTCTTTAGACTAGTTTGAAAGACAATGCATAAAAGGATATATAGTACTACATTAAAGACAATGCATAAAAGGATATATAGTACTACATTAAGGATAGTTTTATTGATTCTCTAAAATAATATAGGGCATAATTATTTTATGATGATTACATTAATAGACACATCTATTATGTTGGGCATGTTTATTTTAGAATAAGGTTTTAAAATTTCAATTTAATTATCAATAATTATTAAGTGAATGGTAGAGATTTAATTCTAGAATAATTTTAATAATACTCATAAATTAAAGGTTGAAATTTATTCCAAAAATAATTATGTAATGAAATTGATTAATTAAAAAATATGTTATGTGAGCATGTGTCATGAATACAGATTTTTTGAGCATGTGGTATTAATAACCTATGGTATTGTAACAAAACCTATGTATAAGTTAATAATCTTCATGATAAAATGAGAGAACATATTTTTGTGTATATATATTAAACTCATATTAATTTTTTTTATAATTAATAAAAAATATATATGATAAAATTATAATTTAATTAATTTGTATGAAATATTTTGAAATCTATTCACTCTTACTACCCATTTAATTTATATAATCTTATTAATTAATATAAATAATTATATATAACTAAACAATAAAATAAATAACCAGCGAATAAAATTTCAACAAATTTCATATTATATATATAGATTTGACATTGATAACCTCCGTTTCAATATGATTTACTATATCCACACTATACTTTATATAAAATAAAATTTATTTATTTATTTTCTATAAAAAATACTTATATTAATTTTTTATTTTAGTGATACTTTAAAATATTTTGATAAGAACAACTTAGAACTTTAAGTTATCCTTTTAATGTTTATGTTCTACTTTAGATGAACAACTCAAACTATCTTTTATTTTAAAATGATATGAATATAGTTTCTTTCTATTTGAATAGTTTTTTATTTGTTTAAGTAGGAGAGAATGTAGAGCACAATGGGAACCAAAAAAAAATTGTTTGATGAGTGTTTGAATTTTTATTATTATTTTATAGGGAAGTATTTATATTTTTTAAGCATATAATGTTACAGAAGACTCCCACATCCCACCAATCTATCGGTGAAGCACATCCAACCAACTACCTAACTATCCTTTTTGGACATTTGGACAGAGTATGAAGGAGAAAAGGGCGAGTGCTAATTTGAGAGCAAGAGAAAAGGGGCAGCCGGTAACCGTTAAAAGTTCAGGTGTAGCAGCTTGCAAGGTGTTAAGGGCGACGGACAGGGCGTTGCGCGCGTGTGTGCGCTTACACGCGGTGATTAATGATTAGTTAAACTGAAATACGTTTTTTGCAATGATAAGCGAAAAAAATCAATGGGGGCGCGGCATGCATTCCCATTCATTCCCATTCCCATAGGCATAGGCATAGGCATAGGTAGTGCCCTGCGCCGCATACATGCTCGTTTCATTTGAATAGAGTGTGTGATGGTGCAGCGAGGGAAGAGTGCAGCAGCACTCAGTACATGAATCGCATCCTCACAGGTTCCACCCGCCAGGATATTTTTTCTTTAATTTTCCACGCCCCTTTCCGGACGTATTTCTTGCGATTGGAATCGCAGAAAACGAGGCAGAATTTGGGTGATAAGCGTGGCGGAATTGGTTCGTCTTGCGGTGACGCGAGGTTTCTTGTTCAGCGATATCAGAGGGAGGGGTCGATTCGCGCGCGTGACAGGACGAATTGCGTGTGGGCAGGGGCGGTGTTCCAATCTTTTGACAGTTTTAAAGAGGGAAGAGATGAATCAGGGGGCTGAGAGTGTTGTTAGTGTTGTGTAATAACGCCGTCATGTTGTACTGTGTGTAGAAAGGGCGCGGGGGGGGAAGAGTGATAGTCTGTCAGTCTCGTGGCGTGGGGATGATATGCTGCTGCTGTTGTTTATTATTGTGCATGACGGAGTTCTTGATTGTTGTGCGCGAATGAATGGCAAAGGAGACTTTAATGGTTGCCGTAGGGAATTGCTCATCGCAATCGGATTGGGGCTGTCATTCATAGCCACTGTGTGTGCTCTCAGACTGAATTCATAGAGGACCTGCCGAGCGCTGCTCCACTAACGAAGAAATATCAGGATTTGTTCAGATCCGAACAGATTTTGCTTGCCCCGGTGGGCGACATCTGTACTTTGGACGGATGTTTGTATTTTTCTTGAAGCCTTTGAATCTTTAGCATAAGAAGAAGAAGAAGAAGAAAGGAGGAGGAATATATAGACCTGACGGTGACTAAGTAAAGAAGAATAAAAATGGATGCCTGTTGTTTTTCAGAGAGATGGGGCAAGGAAGCCCATGATGGTTTGTTAGAGAAACAGCGGTGCGTTTGGGTGAATGGCCCTATAATTGTAGGGGCAGGCCCCTCCGGGCTTGCCACGGCGGCCTGCCTCAGAGAACAGGGCGTTTCCTGCGTTATTCTGGAAAAAGCAGACTGCCTTGTTTCCCTTTGGCAACAGAGAACCTATAACCGTTTGAAGCTTCACCTGCCCAAACATTTCTGCGAGCTGCCTTTAATGCCGTTTCCTGACCGGTTCCCCACGTATCCCACCAAGGAGCAGTTTATCGAATACATTGAATCCTATGCAAAGGAGTTCAAGCTTCAGCCCAGATTCAATCAACGTGTAGAGTCCGCTTCTTATGATCGAACATGCGGGCACTGGAGAGTTCGCACTGTGAACACTGCTGCATGTGATAACATGAACAAGAATACTGATTACATTAGCCGATGGCTCGTGGTTGCCAGCGGGGAAAATGCAGAGCCCATCATTCCTGATATTGCGGGCGTGCAGAGTTTCAGGGGGAGTGTCATTCATGCTAGCCGGTATAGAACGGGAGCGGATTATGAAGGGAAGAAGGTTCTCGTCGTCGGTTGTGGGAATTCTGGCATGGAACTCTGCCTCGACCTCTTCAATCACGATGCAAAGCCATTCATGGTTGTTAGGAATACTGTAAGTATTATTATTAATCGTTTTCTCACCTAATTTTCTGCATGGAAACACTGTACCTAGTATCTCATGGTTGCTGTTGTACATTTCAGGTGCATGTGTTACCCAGAGAAATGTTTGGGAGGTCCACATTTGGTGTAGCCATGGCATTGATGAAAAGGCTACCGCTGTGGATGGTCGATCGGTTCCTCCTGTCTGTGGCTTATTTCAAGTTCGGCAATACGGAATGCTATGGTCTGAAGCGCCCAGCGCTTGGTCCCATGGAACTCAAGGACAAAACGGGGAAAACACCCGTATTGGACGTGGGAACACTGGCACAAATCAAGAACGGAAACATCAAGGTGCGGTGCAAAAATGTTCCATCCAAAACAGAATGAGCCTTCATGGCCTGCATTTTTTAGGATCTCTACCAAAATTGTGAGACCTGCGGTTTATAAGGGTGTTTTTAGGGCATTATGCTGAGCCAAAAACCCTTTACCTAAATTTGCTTTGCCACTTGCCAATCTTGAAACTGGCTAGGGCATTATCCTTACAAAAAGCGCCTTAAGCTAATCTAAAAGCTCCCCCCTGTTAGGTTAGTTAATCTAGAAGCTCCCCATGTATTATCTATACAGAAAAGCTTTGTCAATCTCAAGGTTCTCTCTGCATTATCCTTTTTGTCAATCATAACATTAATCTAGATGTCAGCTATGTAGCATCCACCCAAAAAATCTTGGCCAATCCAGAAGTTAACAATTGTAAATGCTACCTTGTGCTTTCTCCTCCAAAATTCTGGCCATCCTTCCAATGTAATCTAGATGCTCAGCTGTGCATTATCCTTGCAAAAAGGCTAGCCAATCTGGAAGCTGCCTGGCTGTTTACAATATATTATCCCTTGCAAAATGCTTGGCCAATCTATAAACTGGTTGTTTATGGGGCATTATTCTCTACAACGCTTGGTAGAAGTTCGTCATTTATAAAACATTATCCTGGAAAAAAGTGTCGTAAATTTGAAAGCGAATCAGTCTAGAGGTTGTTATTTAAAGGAGAGTAAAAGCTTTATTAATTTAAAAATCAATTTGGAGCAATGTCAATAGGAAAGCTCCATGGGAATGGTAATTTAGAAAATGACATTTCTCTTTTATTTCAGTGTTATACAAACTGTCCCAATTCAAAAAGTAACTCTGGGTAATGCCAACATAAAAGCTGTCTGGGAGAGTGAGAATTCACTATTCTCACTCTTGTTCAGATGATTTAAATGCTATACTTGTCTTTTGTCCTTGTAAGGTGTTTTGACTTGGAATTAACTTGTGGTTTGGGTTTGGCTTTGTGATTATTTATTATGTAACTGATTTCTAATTTTAAGATTTGAATTCTTGCGAACTTTATTGCCAAAGTTGTCTTTCTT
Source organism: Pinus tabuliformis (assembly GCA_031772625.1). Taxonomy (NCBI): domain Eukaryota; kingdom Viridiplantae; phylum Streptophyta; class Pinopsida; order Pinales; family Pinaceae; genus Pinus; species Pinus tabuliformis. The sequence continues at coordinate 1,015,890,179 of CM062820.1, read as the reverse complement.
GCTTGCATCGATGCCTAGGTTTGAAAATATTTTACTGTCATTGTTTTTGGCAACTTGTACTTGCTTTGCTTTGGGGTCTGATTTGGTTGGTAATGATCATTTTTGTGCTTGGTACATATGTTATTGTGTTGACGTTGCTTTGCTTTGGTGTCTGGATTGGGGGGGTCTGGTTTTGGGTTGTAATTATCATTTTTATGCTTGGAATTGATATCATTGTATTGGACGTTGTGAGTTATATTTGCCTTTGACTTGTGGTTGCATTATGGTTTGGGTTTTGGCTGGTAATCATCAAGCTTGGTATTTATGTGAAATAGTTCTAGTTGTTTGTCTATGATATGTTGCAAATTATACAAGGGATTTAGTTTAACAAAAAATTGGTCCTCCCCTCTGATCCATAACTCTGCATGTATCCCTAGTTGGATTTCAGTCACTGTGACTAACATAATAACGTGATGCTCTGCAACTGCACAGGTTCTGCCTGCGATAAGCTGCCTCACGCCATGTGGTGCTAAATTTCTAGACGGACAAAAGTTAGAGTTTGACTCTGTGATTCTGTGCACCGGGTACAGAAGCAATGTGCCCAACTGGCTCAAGGTAAACAAATATCTATTACATAAACCGAGTAATTAATTCAATATATTTAAAGCTTTGTTGGCATTTCTGAGTTGCTCATGAACATAATTATGTTTTCTCCAGGATTCCGATTTCTTTTCAGACGATGGAATGCCCAAGACGCCGTTTCCCGACGGTTGGAAGGGCGAAAACGGGCTGTATTCGGTAGGATTCACCAGGCGAGGGTTGCTAGGAGCATCACTAGACGCACGGCGCATTGCTCAAGACATAGGCGGGCTGCTAAGGGCAGGAAGGAAACAACAGTTTGTATTGGCATAAATCTTTTTGCCCGCCCGGGCCGGACACGAAACACTCACTGCCTGAATTTTTGGTTTCATTTTGGTAATATGTATGTCGATAGTGTCCATTTTCTGCGAGACACTTTTTACACAGCAGGGGATTTCCAGGTCGATGTACCGACTGTTTGTGATGGAAATAATCTTGCTCAGGAGAATTAATTTTCTTTAAGTACAAACTTGTATCGTGGTATTGAAAGAAACCTGATAGAGCCAAACACTAATGGCGCAGAACTGAGATTATCCCGTGCGCTCCGTGTACATTACCCATTTTCGCATCGGATATTCCTCTGAACAAAAGTTGCGATCTATGTATAGAGCCGATCGAACCATAAAAGAACAAAACGAAAATAGACCATAAATTTGTTTTCATTGAAGAAGTTTTGTGAGCCCGCTCTGAATCAATTTTCTGCGCATGTTAACATATAGCTTTCTTTCTCTTTTGACAAAAAATATTGGGGCTTTCATTTCATTTCTATTCGGCATGATTTGCAAATTATGACGACATTAAATGTTAATTACTGGCGCGGAGTACAGAATAGGACACACGCCCATATGCATATTTCCAGGCGAGATCGCACACGCCAAAATACTACGGGGGAGATATGGACGATTTCCCTTTATATTTCTCCCTTGATAACCGCACCTTGTGATTATTATTCACTATGTTGAAGCGAGCGAGCGAGGGGGCATACAATGCATCCCGGCCGTGGCAAGGAAGCGTCCAAACTCTGACCTGCTGCATTGATCACCGATTCTGGTCCATCATAACATTATTTAAATAAATCATCTTAACATTGGATAAATACATCAATATAAATAAATCAGTATACATCCATCTATGGATCAATTTTTTTGATGCCAAAATTTATATTTTTTAGTTAAAACTTTGAAAAAATTCACATTTCCAGAAAGGTTTCGTTCGATTTTTTTGGTGATTGAGATATGAAATGAAATAAAATTATTTTAATGTTTTACGATGTTAAAGTTAGTTTATGGTTAAGGATATATATTGGTTTTATATGTGTAATCTTTTATTTTCAAAATTGTATTTTTGAATATATAATAGATATAATATTTTGAAAAGTTATAATGAATTTTGGTTAAATTTTAATTAAATTTATAATAAAATATCTTAAAAAAATATCAAAAAGTAAATTTATTTCAAATTTTTAATCACATATATTGTTTTTTTAAAACCATATATAATATATAGGTAACTTATGCGGTCGTTATCCCGCGGGGATGGGACGGCGGGTTATTAGCTTCCCCACCTTGCGTGAATGGGATGGAGGGTTATTAGCCTCTCCACCCGGGTTTGACCTGCTATACATGTTTGCGTTGCTGTGCAGCTATTGTGCTTGCTGGGTTGCTGTTGATGTAACATATGTCCGGAATATCCAGTTGTAAATAAATTGTACCATGATGTAATATATACAACTTCTTCAAGGGGGATTTCGCCTTTAAAAAAATAAAATAAAATAAAATTTAACACGAGCATGGTGATTAAATTTGAAAAGTTAATCTTTGAAAAATTGTATTTAACATAGGCATAGTGATTAAATTTGAAAAGCTAATCTTGATTGCAATTAGAAGGGTATGTATTCCTGCAACCTTTCCATAATAAAAAACTTAAAAAAAATACATTTCAATTAATAAGAAACATTTTAATTGACAACATGTTATCTCTACATTTCATTTTCAATTAAATATATTTCTATTCCTAAAATTATATCTATTATTTATACTTATAAATCTCTCTTCATTCTTTCTACTTAACAATTATAATTAATTAGCAAAATAAGAAACATAAAAATATAAATTAATATAAAAATATAGAAAATTTGTTTAAAAAAGTTAAAATATATTGCCATTGCATGGGAATATATTTTCATCATTGTTTTTTGGTTAAGAAATACTATTAGCTATGTATTTACCAGAAAAAAAGTATCCCATAGGATGACAAGGTTAAATTTAAATTAATTTTAATTTTAAATTAAATTTAAGTTAATTTTTTGTTAGTTAAGTAGTTTGAATTTTAAAATGATTGTAAATTTAATTTTTGGTTTGTGTAGTTATCAAGAGATATTTAAGTTATCAATTCAACTAATAACTTTCACATCGCAACTAATTACTTGGAGATCGTACTTTAATTTATATCAATCCAACTAACAACTTTCACATCACAAATAACTTAACAATATACCATCACCATATACCTTAACAATATACCATCATCATATATTCTACTATACCATCACCATAATAATATATTCTACTATGAATAAACTAATTTTAATTTTAATTTCTAATTAAAAAATAAATTTAAACGCTTCTGATTATACCATCTCAACCACTTGACGGTAACAACCAAAGAAAATCATATAAAAAAAAGTACACATTTTAATTAACCTTTAAGCCACAGCGGCGTCGTTGATGAGGTTATTATTGTATCCCAAGTACTCACTCATCCGTAAGAGTTATTCTTTTTACGCCTCAAAATCTCGTGAGCCCAGGGCAAAGAAGCGGTTCTGTTACTTACCTATGAAACTGAATCTCCGTGCATCTGATTTCATTTTCATGAAATCAGACGTCATTAAATCCCCATAAACCGAATCTCCGTGTATGATTTCATTTTCATGGAATCAGACAGAATTAAATCTTACTACCAAATTGACGCGAACGGTCTACCCACTTGACATAATCCACTTATTTATTTATTTTTTTCTCTGAGTTTTGACAAAATAAATCATTCTGGTTTTTGATCGATTAGGTGGCTTTCGGGTTTTTATATCTGAAATCTGAACATGAAATCTTCCAAAAACACTCCCCACATGGTAGATTCATACAAGCAAATCATAAAATTTTGAGTAAAAAATTATGTTTAGCTACAGAATTTTGATTTGAAATTAAGTTGTAAACCTATGAAATGTAAGGTGTTATTATTTAGCACGTGATGTGCATGATGTGTTGGTTGGGGCGGTTGGCTTTTGCACTCCAGGCAGGTTCGATTCCTGCGGGAGCTGCAACGCGCAGCAGCATTTGTTTCGATGATGACGCGTATGTGTTCGATGTGACGTATTCTGCTAGCTTCGGCGATAGATAAATATTGTATGATAAAAAAAATCTGCTCCCTTCGGCAACATTTAATGTATTATGATTATGTGTTCGATGTGACGTATTCTGCTAGCTTCCGCGATAAATATTGTATGATAAAAAAAATCTGCTTGCTTCGGCAACATTTAATGTATTATGTATTATGATTCTTCAGCGGGGATTCTCCCCCACTGAAAAAAAAAGAAGTATTTCTATTTTATTCAATTCTGATTCATCTGAATAACATGTTTACTTTCTGTTACTAAATAACAAAAATCAAAACTATATGAGATCTTAACCAGTGATAAATAGATCTTAATCAGTGATGGATACTGAAAGCCATTACATCATGAGCATCAGGGTTGGAATTTGAAAACCAAATTATTTGTCAATCTGACAGTTTGGATTACTTTAATGCTTGCTTTCACATTTTAAAAAGAGATTGATAATAATGACAAAATTTTCACTGTATTTGATAGGAAATAAATATATCATAAAAAGCCAATTTGCCCATATCAAATATGATCTTTGCTTTAAAAATTTAAAGAAGATTGACAATAATGAAGCAAAATATTGTAAAACATTGTAAGACTGTAGAGACATGAACAGACAAACAACATTGCAAGATTGTAGCATAGCCTTGCTATGCAATTTTGGCAAGTAGGAATATACAACATTGCAAGATTGTAGCATAGCCTTGTTATGCAATTTTGGCAAGTAGGAATATATATATATATATATATTGACAATAAGAGTTGACCAGAAGCAACAACTTTTCCAGAAACTTTTTTTAGGGGGAGCAACACTGACACAATTTGCATCCCTTTTTCCTCTGTATGAAACATGCGAATACATGTTTCTTGTTGTTGCCAATGCTAATCCACTTTTAGCACTAGAGCTTTCGTTGATGTGACCCCATAAACAATAAAATGTTGATTGAGAATTCGAACTTTTTAGAGCATAACAATCTTCTTGAACGAAGTACTACTTATTGCAACCTTAGTGGAGCGTGTGTTTGGAAAGAAGTGGAGGACAATATTAAATGGCCAGACAAAGCTGGCAAATCTCTTGGAGATAAGGTTGATACGATGATCATTTGGCAGACAATACAAAATGGCAAGAACGAGTTTTTAGATATCTTGGTTGAGATCAGATTTATATGATGATTAATTAGCTAATGGAGATCTTCCATAGCAAGTGTGAAACATAACCATGGTTCCCACAAATATACTATGTTAGAAAACTTATACACCCATGATTGCTATGAAAGAGCTTTTACTCCCTAATGTAATAAGAAGTCATCTCAAAATAATAGATTATTTTGATAAATTCAAAAGATAAGCCACTTTGAACCAGCATATTGTACCAAGTTATCATCCATTGTCATCATTGTCATATCTTTCTAGTATTGATGTGCTTTGGGATTTTTTACTAACTCTTCATTTCCATAATGAAGGGGATGTTAGTGTCTTAAGAGGTGATCAATTTAATGTATATTATTAAAACTAAAAGATGGGTTTTTTAAAAGAATCAATATACGTATGTAAATTCAACATAAAAAAACATAGTTCACAATGCCAACATGAAGCCCAACACACAAAAAGTTTTAACATTTATATTAAAAATAAGAAAGTACAAAACTAACAAGATTAATAGTTGCAACACAACATTGTCCCTGTTTTGACTGCTAATTAATTGATTAATGTTGTGCCTCTTTGTGTGGGCCCCACATTTTGTCGTTATTCGAGAATGCCCACATTTTGGCAATTTCTCATTATTTCCACCTCTGCATGGCTTTTCTCTCCACAATGAAAGCCACCTTCTCATACCTTCATCCACACTTTTTCACGATGTGCAATGACATATCATCGAAAGCAACATTAATGACGGACCAAACACATGCATGTTATCCATATCGTTTTTTCACGTCAAACCATATACCGATAGAATCAAGGATTAATGGTAAACATTAGTGTTTTATGATGGTATTAACTATGAAGTTATTAAATAACACATTATATCACGAAATCTTTGTAATGACAACATGTGACGTGAAAAATGTTGAAAGAATTTAGTATCAGAACATGTGAAAATGGCAAGTGCACATGGAAACCATATATGGGAAAAATGTGTTGAGATGGAAATTTTTGTGGAGATGCGGAAACTTGTGGTGACAGATACTAACTACGGTGCAAACGACTCCGCACTTAGCATTAAAAAAATAATTAAGTCTTAACCGTAATATTAATATATATTCAAAAAATCAACGCACAAGCAGGACATTGCTCGAGTGCTTAATAGCGTTTACTCTAACACATCAATAAAATTGTATTTTATCAGTATTCTAAAATAGTTTTTCAATATTCAGTGAATCAACACGTAATCAGCACATCATTCAAGTGCTTAATAGCATTTACTATTTGTACAAGACAAGAAGATGCACAGGTTTCTGGAGCCAGTATCCATCATAGCAAATTGAAACGATGTGTCGATCCCCTTCATACGTATCCATCATAGCAAATTGAAACGACGTGTCGATCCCCTTCATACTTTTCTTTATTCTTCCGTACATTGCTTCATTTTCTAGTAATGTTTTGGTGAAATGTTACATAGATTCATTCATCCTGCCTTCGCATACTTCTTCCGCACATTTCCTCGTACAATGGCAACATTTTGGTGAATTGAAATGCTACATAGATTCAATATTCCTCCCTCCATATACTTATTCCGTACATTGCCTCATACAATGGCAACGTTTTGGCGAAATGTTACATAGATTCAATCAACCTTCCACGACACAGTTAACAAATATATAAAATAAATAAAAATAATTAAGACTCAATTTTTTGATTAACAAAACCCTCGTTGTTGGTTATTATCAAATATAAAAAAAATTAATTAATGCTTAATGGTACAACTAACAAAAGCTCTCTTCTTGGTAAACATAAGCACTTATTCCATGAATCGACACGTAATCAAGACATCATTCCAATGCTTAACAACATTTATTGTAATGTTTTTTGTAATGATCACTGCTTGTTAACCATTCAAGAAGATCATATCTATTGATATTATAAAATAGTATTTTTGGCAATTATTCAGTGAATCGAGGTGTAACCATGACATTGTTCGTGTGCTTAATAATATTTACTAGTTTTAAACAAATCAAAAAGGTTTGCATGACTTTGTAACTAGTATCCATTCTAACAAACTAGAAGGATGTGTGGAAAAGAGATATGTGCAACAGAACCTTTGTTTCCTCATTTCTATAGCTCCGAATATGTTACCCCTACGCACATATCAACTCCCTTGAAGTGTGGATTAGCATATATTAGAAAACTTAATTAAGGCTTAATCCTATGATTAACATATATCTTTCCAGAATTTATGAGTAACAAAGTTTATGCGATTAAAATCCTATTTATTTTTGGTATGAAACTTTATTTTGTCAAGTTTGATTATCATGGGAACTTAATCAAAGGATCCATGTGTGCTCAAAGACGAAAAAATTATGATATGGAAGAGGATACAACTAACAACCACAAGACACAAGGTAGAAACGATGTAATCATGAATAAAATGATGTTATAACATTTTACTTGTATTAATCAATTTTTTAAAATTTAATGGTTATAGTTTTTAAAATAATTATTAAGTGCGGAGGTGTGGAGGGAGTACAATCCAAAATTTCTCCGCACCTCCGCACTCTGCACGTAGAACTTACATTGTTTGAGTGCTTAATAGAATTTACTTTGATGCATTGTTTAATGATTATTCGTCCTAAACATATCAAGAAGATCGTATTTATCTATATTATAAAACAATGTTTTCAACATTTATTCAACTAATCTACGCCTAATCAGTTCTTCGTTCAAGTGCTTAGTATCATTTACTGAGTGTAAACAAGTCAAGAAGATGCACAGGGCTCTGCAACCTTATCTCTTATAGAAAATTGAAATGATGTGCAGATCCCCTCCGCATGTTGAGAATGCAACAAGATGATGAAGCTTAGTGGAAAGGAGTCGCCTTCACTAAGTGGGCCCACAGGCAAATTATGGCGCAAAGTCTATTTCTAGACATATGGATCATGTCTATGAGTTGCAGGATGTTGTTTATGGATGATTGGTCATGTTGGGAAAAATAGACGGACTTCTATTTTTGGATCACAGCAGGAGTGATCAGAGTCTATTTTTAGACTGCTAGTCAAAAATAGAAAAGTCAAATATTATTGTCTCATAATAATATTTGGACTATAAACTTTATCTTATCCTCTTGGAGCACTTCAGTTTGAGCTACAAATGTGGCACATGCAGCTGTCAGAAGGAAATACACTTTTCTTATGAGTCAATTGAGCTATTGCATGCAGGACTTCAGTTAGAACTCAAGCAGCTGAGTTTGGTGGAGTTGGATGTGGAGTTGATGGAGTTGTGTTCAGTTTGACTTGGTTAAACTAGTTGTAATTAGTCTAACTGCAAATAAACTAGTGATGAGTTGTGTGAATTAATTATTAACTCATAAAGCAACTAAAGAATACATCAGTTAACTCAGTGGCATGTCAGTGCATGTACAGTTCAGTGGAGACAGGTGTTAGAGGTTGAGATTGCTATCAATTGTGACTATAGTTGTGCATGAGATCTTGCACAATCAAAGTATTGAGTATGCCCATGATAATCGCTCAGTATATGCCCAGTGAAATAGCCTGTGCTCACGTGATTTCCAGTGTGAGTGATTTTCACAAGGTATTGTGTGCAATAGAGGCAGGCAAAGCAGCAGAGAATATTTGAACTTGTGACTTGTTCGGATCTGAACTAGTTTTGTGTGTAACAGGTGGAGATAGTGTTGGATACTTGTGAGGAGTATTGTACTATGTAATGTTACATGTTCTCAATCATTAATATACAGATAGTGTGGGGTTTTCAACTGTAATCTTTCCCCAGGTTACATATTGTGTTAATGTGTGCATGCGATTGATGTTTCATTGTTTTTGATGCTGCTAAATTGTTGATCAACATAGAGGAGGTTATGTATTATGCATGTATTCCACAATAGTGTATAATCGGGATAATATCTGTTGAATATGTGTTTATTATTCAAAATTTCTACATGGTATCAGAGTTGTTGATCATCAGATCTACTATTCAAAAAGTGTTTACATTCTATTTCTTCAGGCTGAGTCTGTAATCGGGCCAGGTAGCCTCTGGATTCATCCTTCCATTGGAAGGTGAGATATCCGGTAAAATCCCATACAGTCAATCTCTGTATGAGAAATACTTTGTTCTCACAAATTCTAGATCAAAGGCGGTTGAGTTTGGAGCTGGTGGAATTCGAATTTGCAGCAGTGTTTTCTTGGTATCAACGTGGCAATGTCTTTCAACGGATTGCGATTGGAGTATGTTCTTGAGGGCAACTCGAACTATATTGCATGGAAGGACAGGATGGAGGCAGTGTTGGATGATAACGGGTTGAAGGAGTTCATAGAGGCTGATGTCCCAAATCCTACTGATGCTGCGCAGGTTGATGCTTGGCAAAAGAAGACAACAAAGTGTCGAAGGATTCTGTTGGAGGGCGTGAAGGATCACATTGTGTCCAGCCTGCATGGTAAGGCTTCTCCATACTTGATGTGGAAAGCGTTGACAGATCTATTCCAAAGCAAGAGCGATCAGAGGAAGCTGGCGCTCAAAGATAAACTCAGAAACATCAAATGTGAGAAGGGAGACAATATGCCCAAGTATCTCACGAAGTTCACTCAGTGCAGAGATGAGCTGGGAAGTGTGGGGGTGACTGTCGATGATGAGGACTTGGTGAGCTTGGCTCTCCTTGGTCTTCCGAAGAGTTGGCATTCCTATCAGGACTCTGTCAATTGTCGAGAGAAATTGCCAGGATGGGAGAGAATTTGGTCGGATCTTGTGCAGGAGGAGATCAGGCGGAATACCAGGGACGAATCTTCATCAAAGGGAGCTAATGAAGGAAATTGCGCTTTGGCTGCCAAAGAAAAGAAGGGGAAGAACAAGAAAGCTTCTCAGTCTGGTGTGAAAGGCAAGAAGCAGGGCATGTCCAAGGTGAAGTGTTTTCACTGTCACCAGCACGGACACTATGCCACTAATTGTTCGCAGAAGAAGAAGAACAAGAAAGCTGCTAGATCTACAGCAGGAGAGGCTCTAGCCTCGTAGTTTGAGCTTGATTTTTCGTTGATCGCATGCTTGGTTTCAAGTGTGATGGGATCGGTGTGGTTCTTGGACAGTGGTGCGTTTTTTCACATGACAGGAGATCGAGATTTGTTTTATGATCTTGAGGACAAAGATCTTGGAGTGCACATCGAGATGGGCAATGATGGTAGATACAGTGTGACTGGTATCGGTACCATTTCCTTTGAGAGGGAGTCTGGTAAACCCTTCGTATTGAAGGAAATGATGCATGTTCTAGGATTGAAGAAGAATCTTATCTCTGTGGCAATGTTAGAAGACAAGGGATATGATGTTTTCAGCAAGGGAAAGGCTTTCCTGCGCAGCAAGACAACTGGAGAAACTCGGAAGATAGGGGTTCGAGTGAGGAACCTTTATCAGTTGCATGTAGATGGATGTGCAACAATGGCATGCAAGGCAGAAGGGTTGGTGAGCCGGGATGATGGCGAGCTGTGGCATAGGAGATTGGGTCACCTTCACCATGGAGCCTTGAAGATACTGCAGCAGATCACTACAGGGCTTCCTAAAGGCACTCTTGCACAGTCAGATCAGTGCAAGGGGTGTACTTTGGGAAAGTTTGTGAAGGCCACCTTTCACGAGAAGGATAGTCACGCCACGACGATCCTTGAGATAATCCACACACGTCAATTCACACAGATGTGTGTGGACCTTTCTCAATAGATTCGATAGCAAAACACAAGTATTATGTGATTTTTGTTGATGATTTCTCTTGTAAGCGCTGGATCTTCTTCATGCAGAAGAAGAGCGAGACATACTCAAAGTTCTGTGAGTTCAAAGCACTGGTCGAGAAGGAGTCGGGGAAGAAGGTGAAGGCTCTTAGGAGCGATAATGGTGGTGAATACATCTCCGGCGAGTTCAAGGATTTCTGCAAGGCAGAAGGGATTCGAAGAGAGCTCATAACTCCCCATAACCCACAACAGAACGGGGTTGTTGAGCGGAAGAACATAACGATCGTGGGTGTTGCACGGGCGATGTTGCATGATCAGGGCCTACCCCTTCACTTGTGGGCGGAAGCATGCAATACAACAGTATATGTGCAGAACCGTTGTCCTCACAGGATACTTGGCATGAGTACACCTGAGGAGGCTTATTCTGGTAAGAAGCCTGATCTTTCTCATTTGAGGATTTTTGGTGCTAACGTTTACATGCATGTGACGAATGATGCCGGGAAGAAGTTGGAGCCGACCGCAGAGGTTGGGATATTTGTGGAGTATAATGATACACACCACAACTATCGTGTGTATTTTCCAGACAGTGGTAAAACTGTTGTGCGACAGGATATAAAATTTCAGGAGGAGAAAGCCATGAAGTGTTCGCTTGAGAGGGAGCTACACTTGCATGTAGATGAGGAGCTATTAATTCCTAAAGATGAGCTTCAAGACGTGGATCAGCCATAGGACGAGGTTCATGGAGTGGAAGAGACCACTCATGCAGTTCCAACCATCAGAGGACGAAAGCGCTTGACAGAAGTTGAGCGACTGGCTCAAGATGCAGAGAAAGTTGTAGGACCACCTACAGCCCAACGCAGGCAGAGACAGTCACCTGATTGGTATACCGGATACATGGCTCTTATGAGCAAATGTGTTGTGACAGAGCCATCCTCTTTCGAGGAAGCTGTGGAGGATCCCGCATGGGTAGACGCCATGGTGGAAGAGTATGATTCGATTGTCAAAAACAGTGCATGGGAGATTGTTCCTAGACCGGAAGGGAAATCAGTGGTGGGTTTGAGATGGATCTACAAAGTTAAGCAGGTAGCTAACGGGAGTGTGGAGAAGTACAAGGCAAGATTTGTTGCCCGAGGCTTTTCACAGATAGAGGGGATCGATTATGAGGAGACCTTTGCACCTGTCGCAAGGTATTCTTCTATACAGACGATTCTTGCTCTCTCAGCGTAGATGGGGTGGCACACTCATCATATGGATGTGAAGACTGCGTTACTCAATGGAGTCATTGAGGAGGAGGTGTACATTGAGCAGCCCGAAGGTTTTGAGATCTTCAGCAGCGAGTCGCATGTGTGCAAGCTCAAGAGAGTGCTGTATGGGTTGAAACAAGCACCACGTGCTTGGTACACACGGATAGACAGTTATTTCACCGGACTTGGATTCTCCAAGAGTGAGGCGGATCCTAACCTATACCAGATTGTGGTGGAGGGTAAGTTGCTTATCATTGTACTTTATGTAGATGATTTGATTCTAACAGGTGATGAGCTGTTGATACTTTCATGCAAGGATGATATTGCTAAAGAGTTTGAAATGAAGGACTTGGGCCTCCTTCATTATTTCCTGGGATTGGAAATTTGGCAGCGCAATGATGGACTATTTATTTCTCAGGGTAAGTATGCTTGGGAGATACTGGAGAAGTTCAACATGCATGGCTGCAAGCCTGTTGATACTCCTCTTCCTAGAGGTTGGAGGAAGGAGGATGCCACTTCGGCAGAAGAAGTGGATGCCATTGTTTATCGACAATTGGTGGGGTCGCTTATGTATCTGGTCAATACACGACCCGATATATGCTATGCTGTTAACCAGCTTTCACAAGCTATGGTTAAGCCAACCAAGTTCTTCTGGAAGGAGGGCAAGCATGTATTGCGTTATTTGAGAGGCACATCTGGATATGGATTGTGGTATAGACAGGAGGATGAGGTGAAGCTATGTGGCTTCACGGATGCAGATTGGGCAGGGAGCCCAACGGACAGAAAGAGCACATCAGGAGGGGTCTTCAGTATCGGGTCGACAATAGTTTCTTGGTACAGCAGGAAGCAGAGATCCGTGGCACTCAGTTCAGCAGAGGCAGAGTATATGGCAGCAAATTTGGCTGCATGCGAGGCTATATGGATGGGGAAGATTCTGGTCGGTTTGTTCGGTTCTCACTTGGATCCTACTGTGATAAATAGAGTTGCATTAAACTATCGGCTAATCCTGTATTTCATGATAGATCTAAGCACATTGACCTCAGGTACCATCATATCAGAGATTGTGTGCAACAGAGAATCATGTTATTTTCATACATTCCAACGGAGGATCAAGATGCTGATATCTTGACGAAGGTGCTCACCAGGAGCAAATTAGAATACCACCGAGGCAGGATAGGGGTTGCTGATAATCCATATCTTGTTGAGAGGGAGTGTTGAGAATGCAACAAGATGATGGAGCTTAGTGGAAAGGAGTCGCCTTCACTAAGTGGGCCCACAGGCAAATTATGGCGTAAAGTCTATTTTGAGACTATGTCTATTTTTAGACATATGGATCATGTCTATGAGTTACAGGATGTTGTTTATGGATGATTGGTCATGTTGGGAAAAATAGATGGACTTCTATTTTTGGATCACAGCAGGAGTGATCAGAGTCTATTTTTAGACTGCTAGTCAAAAATAGAAAAGTCAAATATTATTGTCTCATAATAATATTTGGACTATAAACTTTATCTTATCCTTTTGGAGCACTTCATTTTGAGCTACAGATGTGGCACATGCATCTGTCAGAAGGAAATATGCTTTTCTTATGAGTCAGTTGAGCTATTGCATGTAGGACTTCAGTTAGAACTCAAGCAGTTGAGTTTGGTGGAGTTGGATGTGGAGTTGATGGAGTTGTGTTCAGTTTGACTTGGTTAAACTAGTTGTAATTAGTCTAACTGAAAATAAACTAGTGATGAGTTGTGTGAATTAATTATTAACTCATAAAGCAACTAAAGAATACATCAGTTAACTTAGTTGCATGTCAGTGCATGTACAGTTCAGTGGAGACAGGTGTTAGAGTTGAGATTGCTATCAGTTGTGACTATAGTTGTGCATGAGATCTTTCACAATCAAAGTACTAAGTATTCCCATGATAATTGCTCAATATATGCCCAGTGAAATAGCCTGTGCTCATGTGATTTCCAGTGTGAGTGATTTTCACAAGGTATTGTGTGCAATAGAGGCAGGCAAAGCAGCGGAGAAGATTTGAACTTGTGACTTGTTCAGATCTGAGCTAGTTTTGTGTGTAATAGGTGGAGATGGTGCTGGATACTTGTGAGGAGTATTGTACTATGTAATGTTACATGTTCTCAATCATTAATATATAGATAGTGTGGGGTTTTCAGCTGTAAGCTTTCCCCGGGTTACATACTGTGTTAATGTGTGCATGCAATTGATGTTTCATTGTTTTTTATGCTGCTAAATTGTTGATCAATGTAGAGGAGGTTATGTATTATGCATGTATTCAGAAATAGTGTATAATCGGGATAATCTCTTTTGAATATGTGTTTATTATTCAAAATTTCTACACCACACACTTCTTGCGCATTGCCTCGTTTGCCAGCGATGTTTTGGCGAAATGTTACATAGATTCAATCAACCTCCCATGGAATGAATTACCAGATATAAAAGAATAATCAACACGTAATAATGACATCGTTCAAGTGCTTAATCACATACTAAAATAATAATTAAGGCTTAATTCTATGATGAACAAAAGGTCCCTTCTCGATTAACATAAGAATTTATTTAGTAAATAGATGCATAATCAGGACATTGTTCCAATGCTTAATAACATTTACTCTAACATATTTTATAATGATTATTGCTCGTTAACAAATCAAGAAAATCGTATCCATCAATATTATACAATAGTCTTTTCGGAATTTATTCAATGAATCGACATGTAAACATAGCTCTGCAACCAATATATGTTCTAGCGGTCTAGAAGGATGTGTGGAAAAACCATTATGTGCAGTAGAACCTTTGCTACCTCTCTTTTACACCTCCACATACGTTACCCCTCTGCACATATCAACTTCTGGCAACACGGATTAGTGGATACTAGAAACTTGATTAAGGCTTAATTCTATGATTAACAAATATCTTTTTAGATCTCAATGGAAAGTACTATTGAAATCATAAGCATTTGTAGGAGAGAAATGGTAAGATTAGTATATATTTAGAGCTTATGTGAATTCAAGCTTATTTAATTTTGCTAGTGGTTCTTGTTTATTCGTGCTATAGAGTTGCCATGTTTTTACATTGTCTATAGTAAGAAGAAATTGTAACAAGTTCCTCAAACCTAAAGGTTGTGCAAGTTAGAATGAACAAGCGAACACAGGCCAATGAAATATGGACCTTTGTTCAAAATCTAGAAATAAAATGGAGGACGAAGTTTAAGTATTCTCATTTCAACATTGCAGAAAGAAACATGGCATAGTACACATCACTCAGTAAACCCATAATATCTACGATATCAAGGGCCAAAGTTCAGTGCACTGGAAGGAATGAAGCAACAAGCCCAATTGACATCTCTAACAAACTCATAGGTTATAGATGCACTCTTTTTGGCAAGAGCATTTATAGTATCATTTGTCTTGTTTGCTAAATTATCATCTTGTTGTGAAAAAAAAAACGATGCAGAAGTTGAGAGACTTCTGTAATGAAATACAAAAAGAGGCAACTAATTCTGATTGTAGTTTGTTCAATGGTCAAAGATAGTAGCCATTAAAGGTAAGAAATTAGAGAATGGGGTGACAATAGCTCCAAGATTTCTTGGGAAATATATGTATGTGTAAAGGACTCAATGTGAGATTTGTGTTTAGTTAGGTTATGTACATATCAATAAAGGTTTCTGAAGCAATGTAATCATGATAATTGCTTCATCAATTCTACCTTAGAAGTGATGTGGGTATATCTCTATTTGCTAGATTGGTTACTTAGACATAAGACTATTGAATATAATAAAGCATCAAAGGTAATATGCCTAAATTTCATGAATTATGGCTTTTGTTCTGATTACATGTAATCTAGTCACTATTTACTAATTTTGCTTTATTTATTTATGCCAATATTCAAATTTGCAATGATCATAGAAATATAATAATTATGAATTAATTGTGTTTTTGTCATTGCAACTGTTTCCATAACTATCGAAAGAAATGAAATTGGTGTGGAAAGTATATTTATCATGCATATCGACCTTGGAAATAGAAAACTGATAAAACAAGTTCAATTATGTTATTAGTTTTTGGCGAATTGAAAGGAATGCTGAAAT
Organism: Pinus tabuliformis; assembly: GCA_031772625.1. Classification (NCBI taxonomy): domain Eukaryota; kingdom Viridiplantae; phylum Streptophyta; class Pinopsida; order Pinales; family Pinaceae; genus Pinus; species Pinus tabuliformis. The sequence continues at coordinate 1,015,873,958 of CM062820.1, read as the reverse complement.
GCACGAACGAATGCATAAATAGTTTTAAAAACGTCTTTATTTTGGTATCTTAAATCAATCTATTTAGTTAAATAAATAAATAGTTTGATAAATTGTATTATTAAATTTTGTGAAATACTTAAAAAATATAAATGATATGTGCTCAGTGCGGAGGAAGTTTTTACTATGTTCCCTGCAAATTGTAGTGTGAGGCATAACCATTTCATTATTAAAATAATGTGACCATAATTATAGAATCAAATATCACATGAGTCATAGTGAAAGTAGCAAAAAACAAGTAAGAATAGAGAAATGCAAAAAATAAATTAGGGAAATATTTTAAAATTAGGGAAAGAGATTTTGGGGAAAACCCAAAACATCTAAATGATATGTGCAGAATGCAGGGGAATCTTTTATTGTGTTTCCTCCACTGTATCGCATCTTCACACTCTAAAAATTGTAATGTGATGCATAACCATTTCATTATTAATATAATGCGAGCATAGTTACAGAAGAAAATATCGTAGGAGACACAATAAAAGGAACAAAAAAAGGAAAGAAACAGATAAATACGCAAATTAAATTAGGGAAATATTTTTTGGTTTATAGAAAGATGGGGAAAATAAGTTTTTACACCTAGAGAAAGGCAACGACTAAATCAATGGTGATCTACGTTGACGTAGGGTATAACCAACAAGTTAAAAAGAGGTATTAGATAAATGTTTCCAATGGTAATTAAATGTTATTTATTCAGAAAGTTTGATAATATGTTATTATGTTGTTCATCAAAGGGCATGTTGAGAACTGTGCACCAACCCTTTTCTGGATTCCTAGTGCAATAACAAGGTAAGGTGGAATGCTTTTATGCTCCAATTTCATTTGATCATTGTTGCATTTTTTGGGGGGGTTGTTTGAGTATTTTACGTTATTATTGGGTGGTATAATGATTTACATATTTCTATTTTTGTTCTGACTAGGTTCTTGGGGGTTCTATAAATTTTATTTTGTAGTATGTGACTATTTATTTAGATAGTTTCTTTTGGGACTATGTTTTAGTTCATTGTAGTGAATGACTAGGTGGGTTGTTGTTGTTCTTGGCTAGATTGGTATTGTGTTTAACATAAAATGTTTTGTTAGTTTAGCCCATACATATAATTATTATATTTTAGTCTTTTTTGTTTTTGGGTGAAATACACGATGTCACATGAATGAGGCAGAGTAAGGTGTGGAGTTAGTGAAAGGAGAGTCAAGCCAATGTCACCTGGAGAGCATTGGTCAGAGGAAAGCTATAGATCACAACCCTGTCAATAGACCTGATTTTTATGACCCTACATTTGATCAAAAAAACTTTGTCAATGAACTAGGACATCTCAAGATGCTTCTAGAACAACTCAAAGAGACAAACATGATGACTAGAGTACAACCATCGCATCCATGAATGATCTCCAATGAAATCAGTGGTAGATGCAAGACAAATTAAAAAATCTGCAAAGGGTTAGGGCTATCTACAGGAAAAAAATAAATTTGCTTTAAAGCCAGATTGGCTCACACAAAGAAAGATGTACACTGTGAGTTTCAACCTCTGTTGTCACTAGGTTCAAGACTAGAGACTCCTATTCGATAACTACCCTCATAATTAATAGCTCTTGGTTGTGTATTAATCCTAAAAGTTTTTTGGATCTATGTTTATTTTCCTTTTCTGACAATGAAGCATTTTTTCATGATTTGTAAGGCTTTTTTGCTAATTAGCTACTGGCCAATAAATCTAATAAGAGTGGGCCAGTAAGATTTTTTCAAGTTTTTCTCGACAGTGTAATATTTTTTTTCATAAACTGATTAAGGGGATAATGTGAAGGGCTTTTTACTATAATGTTTGAAAGTTGTTATATGTTTTAATTGTTTAACGTTATACGTGCAAAGGTGCGGAAGAAGAATTCATTGTGCTTCTTATGTACCTGTGCACAACTGCACCTCCACACTTAGAGCCACCCGCAAATCAATTTCACCAGAGCTCGTTTGCATCATGATATCAAATAAAGCGTGCCCACATTGACATAGTAGTGCACATAGTTGATATCCCACCCTTATTTCAAAGGTGTGAACTTAATTCACAAATGTGAAATCAAACTTAATATTCGAGAAGCTCAAATAAAAAGAGCGACAATTAATCACCCACCCTTAAAATTTCCATGTCCCAATCTTTAATAAGTAAAAAACGCTAATTATTAATTGATTAATATGTAGTGTTGTATAAAGGGAGGCATTTCCCTCTTTACGTAAAAAAATGATAATTAATTCATTAATATGTAGCTTGTGGGAATGTATGCGGATGCACAAAACATTTATAAAGAAACTTTCTATTCCTTGCTCTAGATACCCATTTTCCTGCACAACACTTCTTCCTAATACACATTAAAAATTTACTTCGTCTAATATAACTATTCAATTGACAAATGTGAAATAAAAAATGCACTTAATATTCACATAACCCAAAATTTTCAAGTGCCAAACTTTAATAATCCCAAACTACTAATTAATTGATTAATATGTAGCATGAAAAAATGTATGCAGAGATATGGGACATTGCAGAAGAAAGTTTATTTTATTTTCTTCACACACCCATTTTCCTGCGCAACACTTCTTCCTCACGCGCATTAATAAGCCAAAACTGCCAAATAGATGATCAGTCTTTTTTCCAGAAAATGTTTAAAACTCAAATAATTCATTTTAATGCTTAATGCATTTCTCTCAATGTACATTCATTGCATTCGTGTGTGCAAGAGATTTATGCTGATGGTTCACTAGTTTAATTCTCCCTCTATGCGGACTAATACAACATGCCTCCTTTCCTAAACTCCTCAGACATTTAAAAGGTCAAATATTTACATTAATCAATAATATGGAGTTAGTAAGCATGCTCAAACTGGGATTTTGGTTCCCCATAAAAGTATATATTGGTTTTGCAATTGACCTCTTGTTGATTATTTCTAGAGCGGAATGCAAGATATTTCTCTACATAATGCTTCAAGCTCCCCATAGTAAGATCAAATGTTCCATCTTGCTGTCGAGATATATTCTTAGGAATATGAACTTTTACCAAGGTACATAGACAAGCTAAGGTATGAGGATAATAGGATATGTTTTAGTGTGCGAAGAAAAGTTGTTCGAGGAGTGTGGTAGAAAGTGCACGCGAGAAGTACAACATAAAGTGTGAGCGGAGAATGCGTGTGCGAAGCAAGGGACACAAACTACTCTGCACACCCTTTCTTTAGACACCCTTTCTCGGTGAACCAAAATCCTTGGTAATTATCAATGAAGAGGGGAAGTTTTTTGTTACTTGCTCCACACCACTGCTCAACAAAAATCTAAAGTTATACTAAAATTATAAAATTATAAAAAATGATAATAGATTTAAAATGCTAGTTTTTTTCCTAATGTGAACTGGTAGAAACAATATCAAGTCAATAAATGAAATTGATTCGCAGAGGCAGTTAATCATCTACACTTATTCCACATTCGATATACACGTTGACCAAACGTTTCATACCCCAAGGTTTAACAAGCCAAAATTGTTAATTAATTTATTTATGTGTATTATTGTGTAGAATGAAAGTGTGTAGAAGAACTTTGCAGAGGGAGAATGTATGCGGAAGTGCAGAACATTGCAAAACAAAGTTTGTGTTGCTTGATCCGCACATTCATTCTCTCGCACAACACTTCTTCTTCTTGTTCAATCAATAATGCAGTTAGTATTCGGGAAATGCCAGTACCAAGGCTTTGTCACTCTATTTTGATAGTAAAACATTGGCTGGTAGCAAAACATGTTAACATAGTAAATATTAGATATCATCTTTTGGGATTCAACTGCGTTAAGTAAGTCATTCATCTATGACCATTCCATGAGAGGTAGTCATAACTGACTAATTTCTCATGATTTTTGAATAGTCCACTTAGCACCCATTACATCGGGTGATGCTCACAGGGGTGAAGAAGCGGGATTGAAACTAGGGAAATAAATCACATAACGTCAATCATCACTTCTGGGGCTTGCACCCAGTAACCAAGACTTCCCAGGAGGTCACCCATCCCAGATCGCCTCTGGCTCAAGCATGCTTAACTGTGGATTTTTCTCCACAATCAACCCCACTTAGCTTGCTACCCCATTTGCAAAATCTTAGCAAGTATTGTGCCTCATGAACCATTCAAGTAGAGTTCCCTTCACTCTTTTGAATTAATTATTGGGGGTTTTTGCAGTGCATTATTTAGCAGTCGAATGATGTGCTAAATATGAATTGATTCATCGCATAAATGTCGAAAATACTTGTATTTATTGGCGGGGGAGACTTAGTTAATCATAGGGTTAAGCTAAATCGAACATCGGGGTCAAACTAATATGGAAAATAAAATTTACATAAATAAGCAGTAACCCAATGCAATAAAATCAATGTTTAAGTGTCAGTGTATCGTTACATAAATCAAAATAAAATGAACTAGGATATTAATAAAATAGTATGTTGATATCAATTTATAAAGAGTGTCAAACGCAACAATCATGGAACAAAATCCTATGAATTGGACTATATCGAGTGAGAATTTAAGAAAAACAGATATGGTTTATTGTAACCGATATCAGAACAATATTTCTTTATTGTAGATCAGGAAAATCAGTACTAGAAAATAAGAAAAAAAAGGTTCTAATTTCATAACACGAAAACAATTCAGAACTGATAGCTACACGACGGTATCATATATTGTATAATCATTTTTAGCACTCTCATATTATCCGCTTTTTGAACTGTGCACATCATTGCTAAATGGATATATCGTATATTGTATAAACACTCTAAGTACTTGCATACAAAAGGAAGGATGCACCGTTTACCTAATAAAAATGCTACACGTTTTTCACCTATGTTTGAAATGAACTTGCAAAAAAAATCCCCCACATCATGCAACTACTAGAATGACCACCGTACAATCGGGAGGATAAATCTTTTTGTAACCAGCTCCCCTGAAAAGTAATCGACCATGCATTAGTAATGTGTATGCTAAAAACTGCATGATAAACACCTGGCCAATAGTGGTTTCGACTTATTAAAATCAATAGTAGTTAAATGTCCTTTTAGAACTTTGATGTTAATTCATGATTTAGATGACTTATGGCCTATGATGCATTATATTTAGCCCCGTCGGCTCTAGACTAGTTTCTAAAATATCTAGGAAAGTCAGTTGCTTCAGTTGTTCTAAAATTGATGAGCGTTATCAAGGTTTGATTTATCATATGTCTATTGTTTTATGAATTTCTTGAATCTTGTTGTAGGCCTGTTAGCACTGAACTCATTTCTAAAAGCTCTAGGTAAGCAATTTGCTTCATTTCTTCTGAAACTAACAAGTGTTATAAGGATTTTATTTATCATTCATCTATTTTTTTTGAATTTCTAAGTCTTGTCGGTATCATCGTTGTCAATTTTCTTTCTAGCGAAGTGCTTTCTGAAATTATTTTTATTTTAAGCCAAAATTACTTTAAATGGAAACTTTTCCATGAATTTGAAAGATGATTTTTATATTCTTGGTGTTTTAATATGGCATTTCACTAGACTCTATCGTCATAGTTCTAGCGAAATGGTAAGCCGAACAGGAGGAGGAGTGGGAGGGAAACAGGTGGAGGAGGGGGAGGGAAGCAGGTGGAGGAATGCTATGTCTCAAAATATTGTGGGTTAGCTGTTATTATTGCAATACTAAAATAAGACAAATGGCTGAAGGAAGCAATGGCAAAAGAATACAAGAAGTGTTATATGTAGCCAATAAAGATATATTGTTAGTCAACAAAGATATCTTAATGCTTAGCCATGATATCTTAACACTAATAAATAACATATTGGGACTTCAACAATTGCTTAGGTGGATGGACGGTGAATTGGACGCCATAAGAACACAATTAGAAGAACTCTTTCAAAACACGAAGGGAGAAATCAGCCATCCATTCTTGCAACACAACCATTAAAAGCGGCAACCTCCAAGAACTGTTATTAATTAGTAAAGAAATCATAACCAAATTTTGTTACTTGCTCTGCGAATTATAAAATTCAGTATACGCTAAATGATTTTTATTGCAATTTTCTTGACACAGTAAAACAAATACTTTTTAGAAACATATAGTATAATAGTCCAATAACATTGCATCACTTATACTCTAATCATGTTCATGGAACACAATTTTTGTAAATTATGCGAAATTGGATCATCAGAATAATGTAAATGTTATATGTGAAAGTATTTTTTTTTTTTGTTTTCTAATCTAATCAAGTTGTACAATTGCAAACAAACTCATCCTTTTCTCTCCTTTAGGAAAAATTACATGTTAGCATTAAATTGTCTTATTTCTTTGTTTAAAAAGTCATATGCGATGGAAAATCCTATGCATACATGAACTATGTGTGAATGAAATATGTTTTCTAATATTGTTTTACTAATCATAGGATTTTCAAATTTGATAAATCAATAAAACAATGTAGGAAATCACATTGCAAAAAAGTAGACACGACATAACATAATGAAATAGCTACTAGTAACAAAATTAGAGTATATATAATGTTAGTAAATACATAGTAAAAACACGGAACTTAGACAAACAAGTTCATTGAAATACATCTTTATACAATGTTAATAATTGCATATCAAGTAATCACAAGATGAAATTAGATCCCAACCATCCAACAAATTGAAAAATCTCTCTAGCAATGGTCAAATTATTCAAGAAAAATGTAGAAGGTGGTGTTAAGATTGGAGTTGTGGAGATGCATAGGTGCGAAAGTGTAGACACCCCCCACCCCTTGCCAATAGTCAATGGGAATTCAATCTTACTTGTTATTGGTAACAGAGATATCCACACTTTCTATAGAACACTTCTTGATTTTGAAAACTTGAAAATAATACCATCTCTAGAATATCATCAGTAGATTGCTTGACAATGAAACTAAAGAGAACCATACCATCATTAGATTCCTCAACAATGTAAACAAAGAGAATTTTCATTGTATACACAAAATCACGTTTTGATGGTTTATTGTAAATGTTATGTGTGAAAGTATTTGATTTCATTTTTTAATCTAATCAAATTGTACAATTGCAAATAGATATATCTTGTTCTCCTCTTTAGGAAAAGTTACATGCTAGCAATTACAAACAGACACATATCATTACTTACTTTAGGAAAAGTTACATGCTAGCATTAACTTGTCTTATTTCTTTGTTTAAGAAGTCATGTGAGATGCCAAAATCTATGCAAACATAAACTATGTGCGAAGGAAAAACATTTTCTAATATTGTTTTACTAATCATAGGATTTGAAAATTTGATAAGTCAATAAAATGATGTAATAAATCACATTTTAATAAAGTAAACACGGCATAGGACAATGAACTAGCTACACATTATATGTTGTGAATGCTAGATTATATATGATGTTAGTAAATAACATAATACAAAACATGGAACTTAAACAAATAAATCCATTGAACTAAGTCTTCATACAATGTTAATAGCTATATATCAGGCAAACATAAGATGAAATTGGATCCCAATTATTCAAGAAATCGAAGAAGCTCTCTTGTAATGGTAAAATTCTTCAAGCAGAATCTAGAAAGTAGTGTCAAGTTTGGAACTGTGGAGATGCAAAGTTGTGGAAGTGTGGACACCACTCCACCCCTCACAACTAGTCAATGGAAATTTGGTCTTACTAGTTACTGGTAACAGAGATATCCGCACTTTTCGTAGAACACTTCTTGATTCTGACAACTCGACAATAATACCATCTCATTGTATGTGCAAAATTATGGTTTATTGTAAATGGTACATGGATCTCTAAACTAGAAAACAAATCAATAATAACTGATTTTTTCGCAAAATATTGTTGATAAGGATTTTTTCGTAGATCGGACAATACTTTCTCTAGTTCCACGCTTCTTAGAACACAATATGTTATATTCCTCTTGTTTACATGTATGATACAATTTAGTCAATGGAAATAAACAAAGCGATATTTTTCCTTGCAAATGGTACAATAAACCATAGTTTCATCCATAGTTCTAGCAGTTGTGTTCTCAAAGGGATTCACATATACACTAGTTGTCATCAGTGTTCCTTGCAAGTACTACAAATTTGATAAAGAAAACTGAGGCTTAGCAACTTGAAATCAAACATCTTTGTATCCTTCTCTTTACACACACACACACACACACACACACACAGAGTTTACCATTGTTAAGTTAAGGTATGTTCTATGCTTAGAGCAGTTTACTTCTTTTTATTATTATTATCCAAAGATTAGCAATCACATGTACAGTAAGTAAAGTGCAGATAGAATATTAAATGATTGACAAAAAACAAGCCAATACAAGAGACACAAGATGTGGCAGCTAGCCAGGGACAAACCCCAATATGGGGACCCTTTGATCAAATCATCCTTTATCTTCAATAATTCAGTAGAGAGAAATAGTACATAAATCTGATTTACATCAGCAGTAGCAAACCCTAGATCAGCCCTAAACTAGGGAAGACAATATATTACAAACCGACCATCGGATCGGCTTGATTCCTTCACCAAAAAATGTGGCTTTCTGAGGAGAGTCAGTTCCACCTACAATGCAGTTCTGAGAGAGAGTCTGATGGTCAACGCTGGTCAAAATTTCGATCTGCAGTTGCAGCCCTACATTCTACGTCTTTCCTTCCACACATGTGAGAGAAGAATCCCTTTCTGCGCAGTAGGAGAAGAGCCTTTTTTCTGCACATGAGAGAGAGAGAGATGTGATGAGAGTGAGTGTGTACAAATGAGGAAAATACCTCCTATATTTATATACAAATGTTGATGATGAATAGATGCGTCTGTTGGGATTTTGAGCCTACATGAGTTGCTGGCCAGCTTGATAATTATTCCATAATCAAAATAAATTCATATCTCCATAAATACTTATTAGAATTGGATGATCTTTAGATCAATCCTACACCTCTCGACGAGAGGAATCTAGGAAAAATATTATCAGCCATGAATAAGGTGACCCACATGGAGTTTGGCCCTAGTTGCCAATTTTAACACTCCCTCTCAACTAGGGAGAACTTCATCAAAAATTCGTCTGTCTATCGCTACTATTCATCCATCAAATGCATTGCCCTATACAGCTTGACCCCTACTCTGCTCTGCTTTGTTTTGCCTTGCGCTGATCTGCTCTGCTCTGCTCTATTCTACTCTTCTCGAATTATGAAGAAGAAGAAGTGATCGATGATGTATCATACCATCCTCCACTGACTCAAAGTCAGTCTCAGAGTGTGTACCACTGGTCCCAGACTAGTATCATTGATCCAAGATCAATGAAGGTCATCCTAGCATAGGGAGTACGGTAGATACAACAATGCATCCATCAATACTACTATGGTCCCTATCCTCATTTCCTTGCTCATTGATCAGATGAGAGGTACTTCCCATGAGTCCCAGACTACATGGGTGGGATGCCTCGACAGGAGAACTAATCATCCTGTCCATAGGAGAGAGAATAATCTTGTCCAGTGGATGCCACAGAGAACTAATCATCCTGTTCCACAATTGCCATGGAGAACACATCATTCATGCCTCACAGGAGAACTAATCATCCTACTACACAATCGTCATGGAGAACATATCATCCAGACCTCACAGGAGAACTAATCATCCTGCTACATAATTGTCATGGAGAACACATCATCCAGACCTCACAGGAGAACTAATCATCTTGCTACATAATCGTCATGGAGAACACATCATCCAGACCTCATAGGAGAACTAATCATCCTACTACATAGTCGCCACGGGGTGTCATAGGGAAGGTTTTGATTCTTTTGCCCTATACACGTACACCACCAGGGGATGGTGAGTCACCCTGTGGTCATATGTCACTCCAAGAAGTACCTCGCGCCCCCCTTGGAGCTCCAAGAGCTTCATACATCATACATGACCCTCATCAGAGGGTTTATGAATGACACCAAGTCGTTCTTGGAAAGTAAAAATATTGACCTTTCCTAGGGGTTTTGGCAGAATGTTGGCGACCTGTTCATCTGTACCGATATGTTGGAGCCTTATAGCTCCCTACTGCACCATATCTCGAATATAGTGGTACCTGATATCGATATGCTTGGAGCGATAATGAAATACAAGATTCTCTGATAAACGAATCCCACTTTGGTTATCGCACAGGATCACGGTGGTATACAATGTAAATCCAAACAGCTCACTGAAGAGCTTTCGTAACTAGACTGCCTCACAGGTGGCCATGCTAGCAGCAATATACTCTACCTCAGTGGTGCTCAAAGCCACCGACTTCTGCTTCCTGCTCATCCAAGATATCGAAGCAGATCCCAAGGAGAAACAACACCCAGAAGTGCTCGTACAATCCACCACACTACCTACCCAATTAGCATCAGTTTATCCAAGTAGTCTCGCATCTCCGGCAGTGTATCTTAACCCATAAGTAATTGTGCCATGAAGATATCTCCACAGATTCTTGGCACCAATCCAATGTATGTGGTGAGGTTCAACCATATGTTGACTCAACGTGTTGACTGCGAAGCATATATCTGGACGGGAGTTCACTAAGAACATTAATGCTCTTACAAGTTGACGATACTCAGTGGCATTTCATAAAACAGGTCCAGTAGTGCTACCACTTAACTTCTTAAAGTCAAGCTCCATCGAGGTAGTAATAGGCTTGCAGTCCACCATACCGAATCTTTCCAATATCTTCACCACATATTTTCCTTGAGATAGCAAAATTTCCCTTGGCTTCTGCCAGACTTGAAGTCCTAGGAAATAGTGCATCAGTCCTAGGTCCTTCATTTCAAATTCAGAAGCCAACTCCCTCTTACATTTGTGAATGAGAGGGTCTGCACCTGTTAGAAAGAGGTCATCCACATACAGTACCAGTATGAGAGGTTTGTCATCTTCAACCTTAAAGTAAAGGTTAGGATCGGCTTCACTCCTAGTGAATCCCAACTTCATCAAGCAGCTATCGATCCTCTCATTCCATGCTCGGGGTGTTTTCTTCAGCCCATAGAGAGCCTTCTTCAACTTGCATGCATGATATTTTTGATCATAAATCTCAAATCCTTCGAGTTGCTCCACGTAGACCTCTTATTTGATCGAACCATGCAAGAACACAGTATTGACATCCATCTGATGTAGGTTCCATCCTTGTGAGGCCGCAAGGGCTATGATCGAGTGAATGGTGGTATATCTGGCAACAGGTGCAAATATCTCGTCATAGTCTATACCTTCCTTTTTGGAGAAGCCATGAGCGGCAAAATGAGCCTTATACTTTTCCGTACTTCCATCTACTGCATGCTTTATCTTGTAAAGCCATTTAGAAGTGACAATTGTCTTGTCCTGGGGTCTGGGAACTACTTCCCATTGACAACATCTAAGAATGATGAAGGCTCATTTTGTATGATCGTGCTCATGATGGTCAGGTATCCCTGATATCTGTTAGGTTTCTTACTTTCACGGAAGGTTCCTCGGGGTGTAGTGTGTCCTTCAGCATCATCGAGTAGCACCCTAAGCCAAGAGGGCCACTTCCTAGAAGAGGAAGGCTCTAGTGGATCAATAGGATCCATGGGTTCATCCACATCGGGCATTATTACATCATCTTTTTATTTCATTCCCTGGTGTCAGCTTCTTGAGAGCTCCTTAAAGTAGGAAGATTGTTCACCTTGCTGAGAGCCATATCTTCGTCAAAGGTGACATCCTGACTAATCACGACTTCCCTTTGACTGGCTACATAGATTCTATAGCCCTTAGTATTTTCACCATAGCCCACGAAGATTCCTTTCTTTCCATATGCACCCAATTTATTCCTTTTCTCTTTCGACACATGAAAATATACAGGTCTTCCAAAAATTCTAAAATGAGATACGTCAGGTTTCTTACCGGTGAACATTTCTTTAGGAGTTTTGGAACCCAATGCTTGATGAGGGCATCAGTTTTGTACATATACGGTGGCATTTGCAGCTTCGACCCATAGAAACTTCGGAAGTCTTTGATCATGGAGCATGGCACGGACAAGTTCCACAATCGTACAGTTCTTCCTTTCCGCCACACCATTTTGTTCAGGAGTATATGGTGTAGTAGTCTCTCTCTTAATGCCAGCCTCTTTACAAAAGTCATGAAACTCGTTAGATTCATATTTAGTCCCATTATCAGTCCTTAAGATCTTGATCTTCTTTTCGGTTTGATTCTCGATCAAGGCTTTGAAGTGTCGAAACCAAGAGAACACTTCATCCTTCTTTTTCAAGAAGTATATCCAAGTCTTTCAAGAATAGTCATCTGTAAAAGTAAGGTAATATGAATATCCTCCCAAGGAGTTCATAGGCATCATACCAGATATGTCTGAGTGAACCAACTGTAATATATTGGAGGTCTTGCTTTGGCTTGAGGGGAATGGTCCCCTTTTGAGCTTTCCTTCGGCACATCCGGACATACACCTTCTTTCTCTACTCGAAATTTGGGCATCCTTGTCACCATTTGTCTTACATCGGGTAGAGCTTTATAATGAAGGTGGGCAAACCTCCGATGCCAAAGTTCGGACTGAAGAGATGTGTCACAAGACATGACACGTAGCAGACATCCACCGACTTGATATAATGAATCAACTCAAAACCCAAGAACAAAGGCATCTTTAACATTGTTTTTCCATACACGTACCTTGCCATCGCTGAAGGTCACCTTGTAGCCTTTTTCTTCCATTGCCGAGATGGACACCAGGTTCTTTTTGAGGTCAGGTACATATAATACATCTTGTAAGTGTATCGTATTACCTTGTAAGTGTATCGTAAGTGTATCGTATTACCTTGTCATTTCTTGCTATTCTATCCTTGTTTCTTCTCGAATGCATCTTGCCATTAATTCCTCGAATCCAGGAATTATGTTATTATTGAGAAGAGTAATCCTGAAACGTACCATTCGGATGGTAATCCTCCAAGAGTCATGAGTGCCATTTCCCTATTACTAATAATCTCCCCAATAGATAGGAGATCGTTCTTGATCTCGGTGATTCTTAAGAAGTATGCTTGCATACTCTCATCTTTGCCCTTCTTAATTTCCTTCAGCTTATTTCTAAGAAACAAGACTTGATTTGCATCATTAACTTTAAATAAACTCACCAGTCTATCGTAGATTTCTTTGGAGGTGTTCAGGTTGGAGATGTAGGCCACCAAGCGCTTGTCGATAGAGTCTTGGATGATCTTCTTTGTTTTGACTTCACTGGTTTTCCATTTGTTCCTAGCAGCAGCGGGTGCATTTGATGGAGGCTCAACAATATTGCCTCTCACATGGTCCAACACTCCTTGATCTTCTAAGGTTAGATCGAGAGACATATTCCATCCGTGATAGTCAGAATTCTCACGGAGCTTGTCTTCGGCAGGGAAGAATGTTGAGGATCCCATAGTTCTTTTAGGATAGCCTTTCCAATCTTCTCTTCGATGATTGCTCTTGCTCTTGCTCGGGATTTGTCTTCACCTCAGCTTTGATACCATGTTCAGTTATGGTATGTTCTATGCTTAGATCAGTTTACTTCTTTTTATTATTATTATCCACAGAATAGCAATCACATGTACAGTAAGTAAAGTGCAGATAGAACATTAAACGATCGACAGAAAACAAGCCAAGACAAGAGACATAAGATGTGGCAGCTAGCTAAGGACAAACCGCAATATGGGGAAACCCTTTGATCAAATCTTCCTTTATCTTCAATAATTCAGTAGAGAAAAATAGTACATAAATCTGATTTACATCAGTAGCAGCAAACCCTAGATCAGCGCTAAACTAGGGCAGACAATATCTTGCAAACCGATTGTCAGATCGGCTTGATTCCTTCACCAAAAAATGTAGCCTTCTAAGGAGAGTCAGTTCCACCTACAACACAGTTCTGAGAGAGAGTTTGATGGTCAACGTTGGTCAAACTTCCGATCTGTAGTTGCAGCCCTAAATTTTGTGTCCTTCCTTCCACACGTGTGAGAGAAGACTTCCTTTCTGTGCAGTAGGAGAAGAGCCTCTTTTCTGCACATGAGAGAGAGAGAGATGTGATGAGAGTGAGTGTGTCCAAATGAGGAAAATACCTCCTGTATTTATATACAAATGTTGATGATGAATAGATGCATTCGTTGGGCTTGTGAGCCTACATAAGTTGTTGGTTGGCTTGATAATTATTCCATAATAAAAATAAATTCATATCTCCATAAATACCTGTCAGAATCGGATGATCTTTAGATCAATCCCACACCTCTCAACGAGAGGAATCTAGGAAAACTATTATCATCCATGAATAAGGTGACCCACATGGAGTTTGGCCCTAGTTGCCAATTTTAACAACCATGCATACTCCACTCGTTGAAGAAAATAGTTTTCTTAGACTTTCCACTTTCTTTTTTGTTTTCAATGAACATATGAACATGGATTGTGAAGTTCATAATTTTTTTTTTTTTTTTTTTTTTTTTTAAACTATATTTTTTAGCAAGATGAGAGGAAAAACATTTTTCTTGCAATTGTCTTTGGATTGAAAGATATGTTGGAAGAATCTTTTCATGTACTTGAACCTATCACATATGTAATATTTGTAAAACAATACATGTAAAGTGTATACAGGACAAACAATAACTTGTTATCATTGAAACATTAAAATAAATCTAAGCTTACTATTTCCATGTCTTGATCCGCATTCCCATCTTTGATTTCTAGAACACATTGCATCCTTGTCTGTGTTGCTGAAATTATAATGACACTGATTGTTTCAGATGGAAATAGATCTTGACTATGGGATATATTTGCAATCGCCATATTTGGTAAAAATTGGTACTCTCCAAAAACATGAAAAGTATTTTCTACAATGCTAAAACTATTTAGTGAAATAGTTTTCTCACAATCACCACTATCATATTTATGCTTTGGAATTATTTTGAAATTTCTAATAGAAACACCAACATTTGCAACAAGTTTTGCCTCATGTTATTCAATAAGATTTGTTGGTACAAACAATCTTATTTTGGCATTTCGACCTTCTTGTATGTCAAATTTGCACAAAGTAATGGTTTTATCTTATTTTCTTTGTCCAAAAAATATTGATGTGTAACTAACACAATGCCATGGAAAATGCTATTTGTTATGTTGTTGTTGATATCTTCGATTAATAATGGCATGGACTAAATCATTCTTTTCCTAGTCATGAGCATTGAATTGAAATTAATTCAGGAATAATGGCATAGACTAAATCATTCTTTTCCTAGTCATGAGCATTGAATTGAAATTAATTCAGGAAAACAAAAAATAAATCTAATAGAAAATTAGCTAAACTTGGACACAACTACCTTTATATCTCTGTTTCTTGCTTATTTTCTAGTCCTTTTGTTGCGTCTCTTGTGATTTCTTTTTTTTTTAATTTTTTTCATTGCCATCTTTACTTCTTTGTCCATGTATATCATCACATCATTGATAGTATCATTATTTGATACCGGTTCAAAATTTGATATTTTTTTCCTATTCACAAATACTGCACTCAAATCATTACTTAAAAGGACATTATAATTGATACTAAGTAAGATTTGGGTTATGAAGACAAAACCAGATATCACAAATTCATTTCTAATGTATATTCTAATATTAGGTTCATAGTTCATAGATAGAATATTATTTCTATGCATATAGGTAAAATACTAAATATATTTTAGTTTCGACAGATTCTAATTTATAGTTTCTTGTTACATATATTAAATTGAAGAATTAACAAATGTAAAAATGCACAAATGTTTTATAGAAATATTTAAAGTACCTTTTTTCCTGTACTTGTTGTTCTGGATCTGAATCACTAAGTGTTACATATTTGTTGAAAATTGAAAAAGTGTCCTTTTTTGTTAGAGTACATAAAAAATATAGCATAAATATAAAGTTGTATAATGTAATAATCAAATGACAATAAATAGAACATAAACATACCTCTTAGAAAATTTATCACTTCCTTTAATTGTCTCTGTTCTACTTTTGTTCATGTTTTGTGCTCTAAAGATATGAATTAGATCAAATATATAGAAATAAGAAAAAAAAGAGGTTTTAATTTCATAGCACGAAAACAATTCATACCTAACAACTACACGACAGTGTAATATATTGTATAAAGATTTTTAACACTCTCATATCATCCACTTTTTGAACTATGTACATGATTCAATGCTACAAGTTTGTAATGTATATTGTATAAACACTCTAAGTACTTGCATATATAAGGAAGGATGCACCGCTTACGTGACAAAAATGCTACATGTTTTGCACCTGCATTTGAAATGAGCTTGTAGAGAAAATCCCTCGCGTCATGTAACTACCAAACCAACCCCCGTATAACTGGGAGAACAAATATTTTTGTAACTAACTCCCCCAAAAAGTAATCAAACATGTGTTGGCAACGTGTATGTTAAAAATTGTGTAATAAACACCTCGCCAATGCTCCTATGGATAAGATAACTAGAACTAGTGGTTACAATTGTCACATTACCTTTTCAACATTCATATTATATACTAACCAAAGATGATATCCTTTTCATTCATAATATCTTATTTTGAACATCTTACCAATGCACTTGCAAAGAGAAGAAATAGAATTAGTAGTTAGAATCATCACATTACCTTTCAAAATTTCTTGATATGTGTTAGATAATAATAATAATATGTTAAAAAAAATGTTAGAACCCTTATTTCGCAGTCGATATACACATAACTCAAACATTTCATGCCTCAAATTTTAATAAGTCAAAACTGCCAATTAATTGGCTAATATGTAGTTTGCGGAAATGTATTTTGAGGTCTGGAACATTACTAAAGAAAGTTTTTGTTCCTTGCTCTGCACATTCGTTTTCCTATGCAACACTTCTTCCTGACACGCATTAATAACCCAAAAATTATAAATAATTGATTAATATGTAGTGTTACGTAGAAGACATATCTATGATAGAAGTGTGTGAATGAGAAATGTATACAAAAGCAAGAACATTACAAATGAATGTTTATGTTCCTTGTTCCACACACTTGTTTTCCTCCACAATACTACTTCCTCATGTGCATTAAAAAACACTAAATTTAATATACTATTTAATTGACAAATGTGAAGTCACAAATGCACTTAGTATTCAAGAAGCTCAAATAAAACAATCCCACGTCGACCTAGTAATGGGAAAAACTAATCGGTGACCCATATTTCTCACCTGTTATATGCATAACCCAAACATTTAATGTATGAAAATTTAATAAGCCCAAAACACTAATTAATTGATTAATATGTAATATGTGAAAATGTTTGTGGAGATATAGAACATTGCAGAAGAAAGTTTATGTTCCTTTTCCCACACACCTGTTTTCTCGCACAACGCTTCTTCCTCACACAAATTAATATGCCAAAACTAATAATTAATTGATTATGCAATATTAAATGAAGTGTCTTTTTAATGCATGTGAAGAACCTTCATCCACAATGTTCATACCTCTGAAATAAGGGTGGGTAATCAAATGTGTGCACTACTAAGTTGATGTTGGTGTGTTGATTTGATAGCAGGATGCAAGAGATCTCAAGTGAAATTTCTTTGCAGGTAGTCCGATGTCCAGTTCTCAAAACTATGTTTGATGGCTTTGAGTATGGGGGTGCAGTTGTGTGCAAGTACGAAAGAAGCACAATGAAATCTTCTTTCACACCTCTGTATTCCACATAAATTTAAATGATTAAAATATATAACATCTTTCAAACTTTATAGTAAAAAAAACTACAAAAGTTTGAGGCATGAAAAGTTTCGTTTATGTGTATATCAGGTGCAAGATAAGGGTGAGTGATAAACTGTCCTCACTACTGTGTCTATGTGAGCTCGTTTTATTTGAGCTTCCCGAATACTAAATGCATTTGTGATTTGACATTTGCCAATTAAATAGTTGTTATCCAATACTAAATGAATTTTCTTTGTAATGCATATGAGGAAGGAGCGTTATGCGAGAGAACGAGTGTGTGGAGCAAGTAGCTGAATCTTTCCCCCCTCCACACACTTCTAGAAATGGTCTATCACACTTACTGTAATTTGCAAGATGCAGAACATCAGGTAATATATAGAAGCTCAAAGTAAATTCTTGAAAACATATGTTCAATTAATGTTTTTACACAATTTCACAAAATTCAAATCTATACAACATCTCATCCAAAATATCATCTCAGAATTGGTAATCAAGCTCGTAATTCGAACACAGAGAAATTAGAATTGGAACAAGGACCAAATACAAAGTCATGGTCCAAAGAATAATTATTGTTGCATAAATCACTTATCAAAATCATGATACTTAAACAGTAAAAGAAAATGCATTCACCCCAATGGGGATTGGGATTGGACTCTCGTGAACCATAATGTCAAAAAAGGAACGTGTAATGAACAACAAGAAATTGCATCCAATAATTGTATTAGTTCATGATTAGGTAACCATCAAACTTGAATAATTAAACACTATAAATAGAAAATGAATGTTCCAATATTTAAAAACACTTGCAATATGTGAAAGCATAGACCATGATTGTTTGACCGCTAGCCTCCGAAATAAGGGTAAGTGATCAACTGTGTGCACTATTATGTTGACATGGGCACGCTTTATTTGATATTGGAATACAAAAGAGCGTTGAAGAAATTGCTTTGCAGGTGGTTTGATGTCCAGTTCTAAAAACTATGTTCGATGGTTCTGAGTGTAGTAATGAAAGCTTCTTCTGCACCTTTGCATTAATTATTTAAAAAAACATTGTTGTTTGACTGAATTTGATAGTTACTTGAACCTATATTGCCTTATATTGCTATTTTTTAATTAATTTTTAACTTTACCATCGCTTTCACTTCCACGCTCTTCACAATTAAAGAGGTAGCTGTATAGTAGAAGTGTATGGGAGGGGAAAAGTTCTTGTTTTTTCTTTGCACACCCATTCTGTTGCACAACACTTCTTTCTCATATGCATTACAAAGACAAATAAAACATTAAAAAAATAATATATGGATACCATAGCAGGAAAAGAGAAACCTCGAACACTCAACAATGTTGGAAGCATTTGTAAATGAAACTAACTATTAGTTGTTTTGAACAAGCTTATTAAAGACTGATGCGTGTAGTAATTTATAAAAATACACATTTTGAAAAGTGAAAAGGAAAAAAGATTGTCTCGACATAGTCCCTTCTCTTTAGAAAACTCCCCCGCACATAATTTATCTGCACACCCTTTCTCTCGAAATTCTCGAGCACCCTTTCTCCACACAAAAAAATAGTAGTAGTTTCATATTAAATTAATATATAAAATATTCCTCCACATATTTTTTTGGTGACCCCTCCCCCCTCGCTTACATAAGGGACCTGAAACCCCGTCAGTTTTGGCATCATTTGGCATAACAGTAGTAGTGTCAGAGCACTCACCGACAGAATGACCACTCACAAAACTAATCTTTTTTGTCCATGCCTTGACTCTTTATATTAAATTAGCCTTGTGTAGAGTACAAAGGAATAAAGCTTGACTCGATATAGTCCATGTTCTTTAACAAACTCCTCTACACACAACTTCTCTGCACACCCTTTCTCTCGCAGTTCCCATACACCCTTTCTCCTTCCTCCGCATATCTATTCAACCCCCCCCCCCGCTTACATAAGGGACTTGGAACCCCGTCAGTTCTGGCATCATTGGGCATAATAGTATGAATGTCAAGAATAACAGTATCAGAGCACTCACCGACAAAATGGTCACTCACAAAATTAGAATTTTTTATAAATATTAAAATGATTTGTCAGGCATTGAAAAATAAAATAAATAAATCACCCTCCACTAAGGGAATCATGTCACATCAATTCTTGCTCAACCAATGGAAAATTGGAAATAAGATTTCTAGAAATTAGAAAATTATTTTTATGGGAAAATAGAAATATTCAACATTTTCCAGAAACTTTGGTTAAAATTGCAAAAACTCGGCAAAATAATCAAGAGTCAACGAACTTTGACTGTGAAGTGAGTGCTATAGTCCATGGAGAGATAGGGACTAATAACTAATAACATGAGAGCCAATATTGTTATTACAATTTTTCTTTACATCCATGGACTTATTTTTCATATTACTGCATTACTTCATTTTTTTTTTTACTTTTAGGAATATTTTTGTACTCACCTTTATATGAGATATACAAACTAAGTGAAATATTTGATCTAAAATAAGTTTCATAATTTTTTATCCTTGTAAATAATATGAAATTGTGTAATTTTATATTAAAAAATCTATAAATGTAGAATGTATTATCGAACTAGTATTAACTTTAACCTAATATATAATTCACTAATGTTAGTATAAACCATGAATATCGTGTACAATTTCATTTTCCATTCTTTAGCTTAATCACAACCAACCGTAAAATAATAAGAAGAAATAGATAAACATTAAAAAAAGGGGAGACATAATTATAATGAAAACCCAATTATTTAGGGAAAACAAGTTATAGGAATAATCTTCTATGTTTTCATTTCCAAAAATACATTACAATAGGACATGTCTTTGTCTTTTGTGCCATATATGCCATAATGGAATCTTGTGTCAATGATTTGTCTCAACTTAGTCTTACTTAAAATCATCTAGGAAATTTTAGGATAATCTAACGAGACATCCAACCAATAGAAAAACAAAAGTGCAGTGCAAAAGTATACCACTCAAACATATCCAACACATAACACTATCACCTGACATGGGGACAAGAGACACAAAAAAAATGAATGCTTGACATGAGACACAATCACCCCATAAATAGGACACAAAGGACATTGTGTTATATATCATCATCATCATCACCAATTGGGTTTATCTCGTTAGGAGGAATGATTGTTATCCTCCCCATAAGTGACATGTTGATCTTATATTGATTATGTTGTAATGAATTCAAGACTTGTTTTTGAACAACCTTGAACCTTGAAGACTATCCTACCTGATCCAAAAATGGATCCTGAATAAACCTCTAAGTCTAAAAGACTTCATATAAGAGGTAAAGGGTGCAAAATGACATAAATCCTTTGTAAATCAGAGGAAAAAGAAAGTTGCAGGTTGCTCTCAGAAATAGTCTCATTGCAGAGATATCTTCATTTTGAATCCAACGTAACTTGAATGGGCGAAAACGGACTTCAGATGAAGAAGTTATCGCGGGAAGAAGTTTCCCTTTATCCTTTGAAAAAGGGGCAAATTCCAGTAAAAATGGCCTAAAAGGCTATTTGAGGAAATCGCATTGCATAAGGCCAAGAGGAGGACTTAAGGTCAGGCGGAAGGGACCCCCGATCAACGATCTCCGATGATCGGATCGGTGGATCGGGTTGGAGGCAGACAGGTGATGTTGCATAAGGACCAGGCCGAGTGATAAGCCGATCGTCGATATCAGCGGATCGCAATTGGTGATGCCGTATGGAAAGACCCCGAGCTCATGCGCTATGCGATTGTGACTAGTCGCATTGAAAAATTGCATTGGAGCTACACAACATAGTGGGACAACACACACACACACACACACACACACATATATGTGCGATGCGATAGCCGGACCTGACAAGGATATAGGCGATATTTGATATATTTTGAGATCCATCAAACGACAGATTTCTATGTATTTTCGCCTTTTCGTTAAATAAACGAAAAGTGAAGGGAAAACGCCAATGCGATGAAACCTGACCCAAAGGGGTTTATAAATGCCACTGCATATTATTTCAAGTCCGAAACAAGTGGGATTTCAGGAGGACCGAAGGCGGTAAGAGGTTTTGGCCGGGCTCTGCCCGAGCCCATACATTGGCTGCCACGTGTCCAGGCTGAGGAGAGAGAAAACCATCCTTATCGGGCGGTTAACCCCCATACGAAAGAGTTTCCCGAAATGAACCACCACTGTTGGATCTAGATCTCCCAGATCAACAGTGGGGATGCGATAAGCGATTTAAAAGGAAGACACGATAGAATATAAGGCAGAGTTCATAATTTTTGAAGTCCCATAGATGCGTTTGGGTAGATTTTTACAGGTTTTCTGTGTATTTTCCTGTGTAAAAAAAGGATGACCATTTGTGGGTTTTTGCCTATGAAACGGCCCTGATTCCTTCTATAATGCCCCTAATCATCATTTCAAGCTACAAGCAAGCATTTTGGCAGACGATGAGGCGTTTGAAAGCCACAGAGCCGCAGAGCCAGATGGCCAGTCAAACAAACAGTGCAGAGAAGCCACAGAGCCGCAGGGGAATGATTGAATGCAGGGAAATGGCTGGGGAAGCCAAAATTCGGGAAGATGCCTCAAAAGAGCCATAGAGCACGATTGAGAATGGTAGGAGGAAGAAGGTAGCAGAAGGTCGCTGCAAGAGAGAAGAGAGAGTTGAAGAGCTACTGCACAGAGCAGCTGAGGGAGCCTTTGGGGTCACTTGAAGTTCAATTGAAAAGCCAGAGAGCTGAAGGTTGCAGAAGACCAAGAAGCTAGAGCTAGAGCCAAAGCCGAAGAGCCAGAACCAGAGCCAAGAACCAGAGCCAGAGCCAGAGCCAGAGTCGAAGAGCCGAGAGCCAGAAATCCGAGAGCTTCAAGAGCCAGGGATAAAATGGTGTCTAAACCCATCGTTTCTATGAAAAATAGTGGAGTTGAGCCAAGAGCTTGTAAAAAGGACTTTGCCATAATCCCAGAGAGCCTAGTTGAGTTGACTAGAGCTCACGGAGACGTAGCCCAAGAGTTTTGGGTGAACTCTAAATTAATATTGTTGTTTTGTGTTTGTTTTTACTGCTACATTATTTACTGTTATATGTATTTATATATCAGTTCAAGCACATTTACATATCAACACAAACAACAGATTTTAAAGCATATAATTAGTTTAAATCAAATACCAACATACACTTATATTTTCAAGAATTTTTAATTCCGCATTGGTTAATCATGAAGACTTGGGAATATTTAAAGCTTTGGAAGTGGGAGAGGTTCTTGTAAGTTAGACAAGAAGCCTAAGAGCACCATTCCTAGATCAAGTGGTATCAGAGCTTAAGATTGATTAACCATGCCTTCAACAAAGGTTATATCAGACTGCTTGATTAATAGAGAAAAGATTGCTTGTCTAAAAGGTGTTTGGGCAGTCAAGGGTTGATTGTTTGATTATTGTAGACTGACTATTGTTTGAGTTTGTAGAGGTGAAGAGAAGGCTATAGATAGCTCAGTCCAGCAAGGACAAGAAGAAATAAGAAGTCATTGGCATAATGAAAACTTCTACAAGTGAGTCCTAAAATTCTGCTTTCTTCACAAGATTCTTTGATGAAGACATGAAGTAAGAATTGTCCACCATGATGGATATGGTGATAGAAATGTATGAGGATGGAAGGAAGAGCAACATACTTAGAGAGCAGTTGAATTCCATGAAGGAAGAGAAGTAGTTTCTTTCCGACAGATTGGAGGAAATGGAGAGGCAACTTCATATTGAAAATATGAACCTGAAAAGGATGCATGAGTTGGAGTCACAACTCTTTATTGCCAAAGAAGCCTTGCTAAAGTATCATCTTGAAGAAGAGGTAAGCCATTCCAGTTTGTATTCAAATTCCTCTAAGAATTTTTATATTGGTTCTTTTGAAAAACATACCAAAGGCATAGGTTCCAAGCTAATGTCCAAGATGGGCTACGAAGGAAAAGGCTTGGGTAGAGATGCACAAGGTATTGTTGAGCCAATAATGATTGAGGAAAGGCCTAAATATTTGGGTCTTGGCTATGGAAAAGCTTATGGAGAAAGTTCCAAAGCTAGCATGAAGGCCATTAAAATAGCTCCAAGAAGGGGTTGCATTACAGAGTGTGAAGATTGTATTAAGGAGGAATGCAATAGCTTGAAACATCATTTGTAGGATGCAGGTGTTCAGAAGCACACACTTGAACCAGAGAGTTGTGGAAACTCTAACAACCTTGAAGATATTGATGGTGTTCCAAAAGGAGCCACTTCTTCATTTGCCTCACCTCCTCATGAAGGAAATAAAGGTGAAAGAGGCAGATATAAATCTAGTTCTAAACATATCCCTTCTGATTTTGCAAAGCATGGTAAATTTCCACATAAGTATGGGAAAATAATTCCATGTTCCTTTTGTGGTTTGGATAACCATAATGTTTCTAGATGTTGGAAGAGAATGGCCACATATAGGATACTTTTGAAGGAAAGGAAGAAAGAAGCCAAAGGTCCATTGGACAAGGCAAATCATGTTGTCAAGAGCATGCACATGCAGTGCACTTACTGCCATAAGCAAGGACATCTTGCTGCAAAACGTTGGACTTTGAATCCAACAATGCTTCCACCAAAGCTGAAGAGAGTGGAAAGAGAAGATGGTAGAAAGGGAAGTGAAGATTCCATGAATGATGTGTCTTAGAATGATTCACATGATGATGCTGATGTGCAGACAAAGGTAGTACCTTTAAAAGGGATTGGTGAGGAATGGTTAGAGTTATTATCCAATTAATATTGCATGTCTATTGATGCATCTATTTTCATTTCTTTGTTAATGGAATGCAAGTTTCAGGATTTTACCAAGTAGGTGAATGAAGAAGTTGAGTAGGAGACTCACTTTGTTGCTGTAACATTATATTTCATTTCAACTTCGAAAGTACAGTGTGCTTAAGTGAAAGTTGAAGTATGAAATGCATGCATGAGCAGGAGATGCATGAACACAGGGATGTTGATGATTTCCTTGTATTTGAACATGTATGTGTAATTAACTAAAGGGTTGGTTGCTTTGGCATGCATGTAATGTTGACTTGGGGAAAGTTAACTTGGTCTCCAAGTTGGAGATAGTGATGAAGTGTTTCATCTTTTGAAAAGAGTCCTAATGGTCTTTTCTACATGCTTGACTTGAAGAGTCATTTGTTTAAAGGCATGTTTTGTGGGCTTGTTATCTAGTCCATCATTTGTATGCAGATGTAAGACATGGAGGTGTTCACAAGCTGTGAAATCTGTTTCTTTTGTTGAAGTAGGAGTTTAGGCCATTCCAGTTGTTGTCTGTATTTCTGTTGTTGTTAATAGTTGTTGTTGACAACTTGTCCAACAGGTACAAATGAAAGTTTTGTGGAATAGATGAACTTCACGTTTGTTTGAACCACCATGGATCAACGATCAAGGCAAAGAAGTTCAAACCACCTTCTATGACCATCTCAGCAGAAGTTCTGCAGGAAGGCAAGGAGGAAGACAGTTCTTCCCTTGAAGACCAGCCCATCCAAGAAGGGAAGTGGTCAGAAACTTTGGTTCAGAGGCACTATGGAAGGAAAGTGTAGGGAGGTTGAGAGAAGAAGGTGAGTCACTCTCATTTACTGTTCAGATCAGTGTATCAATCTTTTAGAGACGAAAAGTTCTTTAGTGGGAAGGCGTGATCCAAAAATGGATCCTGAATAAACCTCTAAGTCTAAAAGACTTAATATAATAGGTAAAGGGTGCCAAATGGAACAAATCCTTTGTAAATCAGAGGAAAAAGAAAGTTGCAGGCTACTCTCAGAAATAGTCTCATTGCATAGATCTCTTCATTCTGAATCCAACGCAACTTGAATGGGCGAAAACGGACTTCAGATGAATAAGTTATCGCAGGAAGAAGTTTCCCTTTATCCTTTGAAAAGGGGCGAATTCCAGTAAAAAAGACCTAAAAGGATATTTGAGGAAATCACATCGCATAAGGCCAAGAGGAGGACTTAAGATCGGGTGGAAGGGACCCCCAATCAGCGATCTCCGATGATTGGATCGGTGGATCGGGTTGGAGGCAGACAGGTGATGTTGCATAAGGACCAGGCCGAGTGATAAGCCGTTCACCGATATCGGCGAATCGCAATCGGCGATGCCATATGGAAAGACCCCGGGCTCATGCGATATGCGATTGTGACTAGTCGCATCGCAAAATCGCATCGGAGCTACACAACGGAGCAGGGCAACACACACACACACACACACACACACACACACACACACACATATATGTGCGATGCGATAGCCAGACCCAACGAGGCTATAGGCGATATTTGATATATTTTGAGATCCGTCAAATGACAGATTTCTATGTATTTTCGCCTTTTCGTTAAATAAACGAAAAGCGAAGGGAAAGCGCCAATGCGATGAAACCAGACCCGAAGGGGTTTATAAATGCCACTGCATATTATTTCAAGTTCGAAACAAGTGGGATTTTGGGAGGACCAAAGGCGGTAAGAGGTTTTGGCCGGGCTCCGCCTGAGCCCATACATTGGCTGCCACGTGTCCAGGCTGAGGAGAGAGAAAACCACCCTTATCAGGTGGTTAACCCCCGTATGAAAGAGCCGCCTGAAATGAACCACCACCGTTGGATCTAGATCTCCCAGATCAATGGTGGGGATGCGATAAGCGATTTAAAAGGCGGACCCGATGGAATATAAGGTGGAGTTCATAACTTTTGAACTCTGATAGATGCGTTTGGGCGGATTTTTACAAGTTTTTTGTATATTTTCTTGTGTAAATAGAGAACGACCATTTGTGGGGTTTTGCCTATGAAACAACCCCTATTCCTTCTGTAATGCCCCTAATCATCATTCCAAGCTACAAGCAGGCGTTTTGGCAGACGATGAGGCGTTTGAAAGCCACAGAGCTGCAGGGGAATGATTGGACGCAGGGAAACAGCTGGGGAAGCTAAAAGCCGGGAAGATGCCTCAAAAGAGCTAGAGACCATGATTGAGAATGACAAGAGGAAGAAGGTAGCAGAAGGTTGTTTCAAGAGAGCAGAGAGAGCCGAAGAGCTACTACGTAGATCAGCTGAGGGAGCCTTTGGGGTCACTTGAATTTCAAGTGAAAAGCCAAAGAGCTGAAGGTTGCAGAGGACCAAGAAGCTAGAGCCGAAGAGCCAGAGCCAAAGCCAGAGCCGAAGAGCCAGAGCTAGAGCCAAGAGCCAGAGCCAAAGTCGAAGAGCCAGAGTGAGAGCCGAGAGCTTCAAGATCCAGGGATAAAATGGTGTCTAAACCCATCGTTTCTATGTAAAATAGTGGAGTTGAGCCAAGAGCTTATAAAAAGGACTTTGCCATAATCCCAGAGAGCCTAGTTGAGTTGACTAGAGCTCATGGAGACGTAGCCCAAGAGTTTTGGGTGAACTCCAAATTAATATTGTTGTTTTTTGTTTGTTTTTATTGCTACATTATTTACTGTTATATGTATTTATATATCAGTTCAAGCACATTTACATATCAACACAAACAAAAGATTTTAAAGCATATAATCAGTTTACATTACACCTATATTTTCAAGAATTTTTAATTATGCATCATTTAATCATGAAGAATTGGGAATATTTAAAGCTTTGGAAGTGGGAGAGGTTCTTGTAAGTTAGACAAGAAGCCTAAGAGCACCATTCCCAGATCACTACCATTGCCTACCTGCTAGAAGGTGGGGTGCTTGGTTACATGGAAAATATATATCTCTAAAAAAATATGGAGATAAAGATTCAAATTACATGTGCAAAAATGAAATATAGACATAAATATACAATTTTTCTTAGAATTTAAATACTAGAAAATTTGCATGATACAAATTCAATCATACAATTAGTTACTACACAATACTTACTAGTACTACATCAATCATGACAAACACACAAGAAATTAGAACCATAAGCCATAGTTTTCTGATTAAGTCATTAAAATCAAAATGTATTACATAGCTTTTGAGTCAAGACTACTATAGGTGGAACTACCAATGGTAAATAGGGTAGGTACTAGAACTGTAGATGGAAGAATCTCATAGCTTGTCATTGTGAGTAGTCCTCCATGTCAAAATCATCAAAATTAGTCTCACTATCATTTCTCTCTCCTCTTTTATATCCAATCTAATCTAGACATTTGATGGTGTGGAGGATGACCTTTCAAGAGGGTCACCATCATCAAAATGACCATATCTAGCATTGGTTCATTAAGATCCAAGTTAGATAATTCAAACTCAACACTATTTTCCAAACCCATATCATTAAGAAACACATCCAACATCGCTTTTTCGAATAACACATGTCCTAAAATCATGGCACAATTAGGTCACTTATCCTAACATATCCACATTTGACATGACATATATAAACATGTAGATCCATAAGGGTGTGCCATATTACTTAGATAATTTTATAAATAATATTGAAACTCTACTAAAATCCCTAGATCACCTATTAAAATGGACTTTACATTAATTGTTTGTATTATTCTTCATTTCGCTCTATAAGACATCTAAGTAATCAAGAATAAATATGATCCAGATTGGCATTAGGGTAATTTTGAGGTCGAAATTGGGCCTCCTAAGGAAATTATAAAATAACAGTGGAAATAATAAAATAATATTAGATTACATCATCAATTTTTAAAGGGAAAAAATTAAAAACTACTTTTTCAACTTATCTCCCTATGGGTTTACTCAAATTTCGAGCCAGAACACTCACTGGATGCAAAATTTGATTCCTTATCCAAGGAGTACCCATGTTGCATACTTTTGAAGGACCAAGCTACACGAAAAATGAGAAATACATGAAAACGTGATTGCAATCATGTTTTTTCATGTATTTCTCATTTTTCGTGTAGCAGGGTCGATCGAAAGTATGCAACATGCATAGTCTTTGGATGAGGAATTAAAATTTTCAGCCAATGAGTACTCCCACTTGAAATTTGAGTAAAACAATAGGGAGATAATTTGAAAATATGAGTTGAAAAATAGTTTTATTATTTTATTATTTTTTAATCTTTTTACTTTTTTACTCAAAAAATGGTGAATCATCCCCCATGGTTGACATCATCATCTTGAATCCTACTGGTTCTTATAAAGTTTATTTTGGTTGTACATTTTTCTTAGGAGGCCCATTTTAGACCTCAAAATTCCTCTAATGTTCATTATATTATGTGTCATCCCTCTCGATGCATTCAAAGTGTAAAAAGTGGAGGAATCAACTCATGGTACCGTTTTTACAAGCGGGACCTAGTTTGGCGAAACAGGGTCTAAAACATTCTAGGATCAATTTGAGGCATCAAATGACATTTTTTTGAGGTAAAACTTTTCCGCTTTAGTACAAAACCTTATCATGTTGTTCTAAACATATATATCTTTCCAATGGCTCAAGAAGCACGTCAATCAAAGTCCGTATGCAAAAGTTACGCCACTTAGAAGTTGACCTTCCTCTTTTCACACCTATAATTCAGGATGATGCCACGTCAGCCCCCATTATTCATGGAAAAGGGGATAGCCATGTATATTTGATGTAAAAGGCTTTATAAGAGTCTATATTGTAGCTCTAGTTAATAGTTGATGTAGTCAAACTTAACCACTAGTAGGCTATTAAGATGTGTTATAACCGGGCCACTAGGAGGAAGTTGCATTCCATTCTTTCGAGATAATTTTATTCCATAGCTGAGAAAATATAGCTAGGAGAGATAGGTGGTAGATCATGCAGAGAGGATATGTGCACTGTAGCATCCCACGGGCCACATGCATTACTTCTTTGTACCTGCAGCCTGATTTTCCACACAGAGAAAGAGAGCGAAGCGACCTCAACTTCCAGCTAGGTTTTCTCCTGAAAGGGTTTCTTAGAGCATATATTGTGTCTTATGTGTGTGTGTGTGTGTGCTTATTTTGTCGTTCTCTACTTTTCTACATAATTTCTATTCACATGCATGCATTAATTACAGTTAAATTTATAGATCTAGAAGTTCGATAAAACTATAATAGTGTAAAAATTCAAAATTTTAATATATTATTATAAGATCTGTTGTGACGAATTGTCTAGTGGAATATCCATGACAGTTTACAGATCATTTGGTATTAGAGAAAGGTTTCTTTGGGTATTGTGTGGAGATTACAAGGATCTAGATCGACCAGGCCGAAAATCATAAAACCCTTATCATGACTGACGAATCTGTAAACGAACCTTGTGATCCTGCAGAGGTGAGGTTTATGTGGCTGGAACAAAAAGTCGCAGATATCAACCACAATGTAAGCCTCCTCATGGTAGCCTTGAATAGTAAGATGGGGATATTTGGAGAAGATGGGGGTTCAAATGTAGAGGACAAATATGAATGGGGATCAGAAGATCGGGGAGAAATGAAAAACCAGTCAAAGAAATAATCTAGAAAAGATTAACCTGGTTTGAGTGTCGTGAATAAGTCCCTGTTTAAAATAGAAGCAAAATTTGATATCAAGCTATACCAAAATGATATTGACGCTCTGAAGCTAAACCATTGGTTGCAACAATTGGAAGTTTATTTTAGCATCCATTAGATTGAGGAAGGACATAAAATCTCATTTGTGTGACAAAAATTGGAGGGCCATGCACTGACTTGGTGGGAGAGCCACATAGAAACCCTGAGGTTGGAGGGAGAACCTCTAGTGACTGAGTGGGGTGATTTAAAAACCCTCATTAAGTCACAATTTTATCCCATTGGGTACGTGGAAGACCAGAGGATTCGGTGGCATTTAGGCAAAATCTAGGCCAAAGCGTGTAGGAGTACACCACAAAATTCAGAAAGATGGCTATAATGTTGGGTATCTCTCCAAAGAGACCAGATGTACTCTTCAAGTGTTTGGGGGGTCTGCACCGTCATCCGTGTGAGAAAGTGATGTTGTTCAAGCCCAAATCAATGGACGATGCTTGTGTACAAGCACAAAACCTAGCGAACATAGGCTTGAAAAGGGCGCAATCAAGTGGATCAAAGTAGAAGGAGTAATAGGAAGTTTTTGAGGAGGGGAAGGAGAAGCTAAAAGGGGGAAATATAATAAGACGACAACCAAAACACACTAGTGCAAAGATGCTAACAACCACTACAACATTGATGGCTGTACAGAGGAGAAGTGTTGGAAGTTGCATCTAGAGCTAAACCTGAAGAACAAGAAGAAGGATAATAAGGAGAAGAATGTCATGGCCACGGATTGGAGCAACCAAGTTGAAAGAAGCTCAGACGTGGATGAGAAGATCATTTGTACATCAATGCATAAGGAGGTGAATCTGAGTAAATTTCAACAACAAGAAGAGAAAGAAATGATTAAGCTCTTCCATATAAAGATACAGGTCAAGAAGACAAATATTGATGCTCTGTTTGACTCAAGATCACAAGAGAATCTCATTGCAGCAGAGCTGGTCAAAAAGTTGGGGTTGGAAGTTAGTGATCATCCAATCCCATATCCACTGGGATGGGTAAATAATAATGTTGAGATGAAGGTAACAAAATAATGTAAATCATATTTGCTATCAGTGCTGATTTTATTGATGAAGTAGGTCTAGATGTGGTTCCCCTCAATGTATGTGGAGTCATGTTTGAGAGTCCATACACGTAAATGCATGAAGAAATATTCATGAGGAGAGACAACCAATACCGGCTCGTCAAGGATGGAAAATCGTTCATCATCAATACGTACAAAGGCAAGTCAAAAATTTCACTAGTAAGTAACAACCAAGCCAAGAAATTGATTAGTTCCAGCAAGAAGTATGTTTTATTAGTTTTAAGAGAAGGTCAGTCTGAGGAGGAGTCAATAAGAGGCAAGGTATCCCTAGAGGGGTTTACTAAGAAACAAAAACAACAATTGGAGGAGTTGTTACAAGCATACAAGGATGTCTTCCGAGAGCCTATAGGGTTACCACCTAAGAGAGAAGTGAAGCATGAGATCCAACTATTTCCAGACTCCCCATTGATGAATATTGGGCTATACAGGCAATCTATTATAGAAGAAAGTGAGGTGAAGAAATAATTGCAGCAACTGCTGGATCAAGGTGTCATTTGACCGAGTACATCACAATGTGGGTCACCCATAATTACTATGCCAAAAAAGGATGGGACTTGGTAGATATGTATAGATTACAAGGCGTTGAACAAAATCACACTCAAGAATAGATATCCCCTGCCCAGGATAGATAATTTATTGGATCAGTTTCAGCAAGAAAAATAATTTACCAAGCTAGACTTGAAGTCTAGATATCACTAGGTTCGAGTCAAAGAAGAAGATACCTAGAACACCGCCTTCAAAACCAGGCAAGGTTTGTATGAGTGGTTAGCCATGCCATTTAGCCTATGTAATGCACCAACTACATTTATGATATTAATGAATGATGTAATGCGCCCTTTTATAGATTCATTTTTTATTGTCTATTTGGATGATATACTGGTATATAGTGCTATCTGGGAGGAGCATATTTCACATTTGATGCAAGTGTTGGAAACACTGAAGAAGCACCAGCTATTACACAATCTCAAGAAGTGTGATTTTGCACAATAGTCCTTGGTGTATCTGGGGTATGTGATCAGTGGAGGAGAGATGAAAATAGATCCTTCCAGGTTGGAGGCTATCATGAAATGGTCGGTGCCTACTAATTTTTCTGAGGTCAGGAGTTTCATTGGGGAAGCACAGTACCTGAGGAAATTTATAGCCTTGTTTTCAATAGTAGTAGCATTGTTCCACGCCATAGCAACAAGTGGCAAGAGTTTGCAGTGGGGAAAAGGTTGGCAGAGGGATTTTGAAGAGTTAAAGAAGAAGATTAGTCAAGCACTAGTTCTGGCATTACCAAATTTGTAGTGACCCTTTGAAGTGGAGACATATGTGAGTGGGTATGTTATGGGAGCTATCTTGATGTAGGGAGGAAGGCCTGTATGCTACCATTCTGAAGTATTTCATGGGGAATTTCTTAAATGCCCTACCTACAAAAATGAGCTCTATACCATGATGAAAGATGTGAAGAAGTGGAAGCACTATCTGATGGGAAAGGAGACAGTAATCCACATAGATCACCAGTTGTTACAGTACTTGCAGGCCCAAAGTAAGCTACAATAGACCAGGCATTACAAGTGGATGGGTTTTTTTACATCAGTTTCATTTGGTGATCAAGTATAAGAAGGACAACACAAACAAGTTGACCGACATGCTTTCAAGTCCACCCACATCAAATATCACAACTTTGGGGACTCTTATGGACATGGAGCCATTCGCCCATGATGTATATAGAGAAGCATATTTAGAAGATGAGGACTTCAAGGAGGTGTATCAGCAGTTGCAGATTCAGATTCATGTGCACGATGGCGAAAACATTGTTGACCACCATCTCCAGGATGGGTTACTCTATAGGCTGGATAAGCTATGTGTTCCTAACGGTGAGTGATTGTAGTTGATAAGAGAGGCTCACACCTCCAAGGTTGTAGGGCACTTTGGTGGAGTGAAGACCATCGCTAACTTGCAGAGGTATGTGTATTGGCCCAAGATGCAAGAGCATGTAGCTAGGTTCATAAGAGGATGCATGATTTCTTGTACCAACAAGCCTAGTAACAGGAAACATGGTTTATATCATCCCTTACCTATACCTACTTGTGCTTGGGAAAGAATTTCCATGGAATTTGTGGGAGGTTTACCGAAAACCAGGAAGGGACGTGACTACCTATTCGTGGTAGTTGACATGTTCAACAATATGTGTGTCCTAATGCCCTGTAAAAAGACCATTAGCAAACAAGAAGCAACAAATTTTTTCTTTGGACAAGTCTGGGTGCACTTTGGGATACCAAGGAGCATCGTTTCAGATGGGGATACAATATTTCTCAATGCATTCTAGACTACCTTATGGGAGACGATGGACACAAAGTTGAAGAGATCTACAACATTCCATCCAAAAATAGATGGGTAGACAAAAGTAGTCAAAAGGACTTGTTGATAGTGCTGGACCCGCCAACATGTCAAGGGATCTCCCCAGTAAGAAGTCCCAACTAGATCTTAGACCGTTTGGTGTAGGAGTCCCAACAGTGGGTCATACGGTATCACCTTGACCACGGTTGCGCGCAGAGGTAAGTAAGATGTCCTTGTTGGTAGCAAGGGTGTGACATGCACAACAAGCCAAGGAAGGTGCATGAATGGAGCTAACACAAAGAAGGTGGAATGAGTGTGCCCCTTGGAAACCTACGTAAACACGTGATTTAGAAGGGAACACACGAGAAAAGATGCATAACAAAATGGAAGGAAGGTGAAGCAACAATCCAAAGTGATGGTTAAACCAACAACACTTCTCAGTAAGATTCATACATACATATACATAAAGAGTCTATACATACATTTGTAACCAAACATATACATATATCATTAGAATAACCAAGTTAACTAAAATACAACAACAACATATGCATGAAATGTGTTGGCTCTATTATATTAATAAGTGAAAGTTCCAATCATACAGTACAAACATGACCAACCAGTAGTCCCCATAATGAAATGTTACAGTTACTTCCACCTGCTCCTCCAAAGAGATGTACTAGATCTACACTGTGGAGAAGCTAAGGCTTGTTACAATACTCTCCAATATTTCTCTAAGATACTCCTATTGGAAGCTTGATAGACCAAAAGCCTCTACAATGAGTTATGAGGTAGTATAAAAAGCAAAGGGTGGGGTTAACCTTGACATTCCCCTTTGTGATTGTTTACCTACCCTCATGACTCTTCAACTACTCTATGACTGTTATTGACTATCGACACTTGGAATTTCACTTTAAAAGATGTTACAAACAATCTACACATGTACCCATGTGAGACAAAATGGCTTGAGAAATCCATGCAATACATCACTAAGACTCATACAACTGTGGGAAGACCAACTCTTCGACATCCTCACGATGGTCGATAGTGGCGAACTGATGCCAAGCTTGGTAGTCTGATATGGTGTCCTTGTACTATGTGGTGACATCTTTTTGGAAATGAACTCTGGCCTATGTTGGATCCAGGTACACTGATTTGGCTCCTCTGTCCAACACGTCTGATAACATGCGCATGATTATCTTGAGTGCGGTTGGACCAACGACATACTGATGCAGAGTGTTTGCATTGATCGTCAATTCTGCATTGGTGGCTCTGCTTATCAACTCGTCAAAGTACGTTTCCAACTCGAGTCGGAATTGATTCTTTGTATTTGCCTCGGTGAGTGTCCCAATAGATGGGATTGCATGCATGTGAAAAACAATATCCATGCTTCTGAACACCCGTGTATGGGAAGCCTGCAAACTAGTGATGAGCTATGTAAGTTCCTCATAGTTCCGGATCTGACTCTGGATGCGTGCCTTCAAAATAGCTGCCATGGGCTTCATCATCTTGGGCAAGTGTAACAAGGCTCCCTTGTATCTCATTGTCCATGTTTGCATGCGATTGAAAAAAGTATGCAGGTTTGACAAGATACGTGCTCTCTTAGCACAATGCATTTTTTGGGAGGAAGGAAGAGCCTTCCCTCTCAGAAATGCACAATGCTGTCTGGGCAAGACAAGGCCTAGGCCAAGGTTGCCTAAACCCGTTGACTGGTGAATAAAAACATATGAAGATTTGAATGCATGGCGAAAATGAGTGTAGGCAAGAGTGAATGATCATGCATGAAAACAATGAATGCAAGATTCAAAAAACGGTAAAACATGCATGTGTGTGAAACTGGTCACCAAATCGGTGACTGTTAGTGCAAAACAGTGTCATGCATGTGACAACAGTGAGATGCAAACAAAAACTGAAACAATGATTTTACAGGCTAACATGCATACAAACAATAGCAAGCATTCATAGAAATCAAGCAGACATCAATCACACAAGGCAAAACACAAAAAGCGACAGAAATGTTGCACAAGACATGTAAAGCATACTCACCCAGAAATAGCCGAGCTGAATGTGTCAAGGACTCCTAGATGTCTCATGGGATGTTAGATCTCCAATATTGTTGTGAAGAATGAGCTCTGAAGTGTCGAATGAATAAGTTTGAGGCTTATGACGTGCATGCCACTAATCTAGGAAAAAACGACACTTGGAGGGAAGTTTCTAAAATGATCTTTGCATGTAACCTCCAGCTGCTAAAAATAGATCCCTAAAATCTAGGGATGCTTTTTGCATGTTTCCTTTTTCTATTTCGAGAAAAGCAGCCTATGCATGCAAATCAAGTTTTTTGGGTCACGTAGGGAACTGGTCAACTTGAAGGCACATGCAACAACCTGCAAGATTGGGAGAAGGATTTGCAGAATTTCTAAGTTGAGTTGGGATGGCTGTCCCAGAGGGATTGTGCAATTTCTAGGGTCAATAGGTGACTGCTGCCCAGAATTGCGCAATTTCTAGGCTGAGCTGCAGTGTCGGGCCAAATTACGCAGTTTTCTATGGGAAGCTTGTTTGAGAGTTCTGTGCAATTTTGGAGCCCAACAGGCTGTCTAGCAAATTTGCGCAATTTCTGGAGGGAAGGCTGGTTCCCCTCTAGAATTGCACAATTTTTTGAGGGAGATGCTCAACCAGAAACTAGCTTAAGTCCGGAATGGCAGCCTGTGAAGGGAGTGAAGCAAACTAACATGCACAGGTTGGCAAGCCACTGAAAATCGGTTTAAGCCTATGTACTTGATAGGGCAAGACATGCTGCTAAGGATGGTTGGTAGGGAGGCTCCAAAACGAAGCTAAGGCAAAATTTTGGAGGGTGGTTGTAGCCACTACAACACTTGGCGACACACTGATAGAATTCTGACTCTCTGAATGGACCTTGTTCTTGAAAAGCAAGTCTAACACCTTTGGAAGTATTGTTCAGATCTCTGTTTGTCTTGGTTTCCATGCTTGCTTGATTGTAAGATGTAGCATTTGCCAAGCTCTTGGTCGGTTGGTACACATTCCAAGACAAGCCAACACATTTTTTTTTATTAGGGATGAGGGGTATATTGGTGCACAAGCCATATGGTCGTCAGAGTTTTAGTTTCATCTTTGGTGTTGCTTCAATGCCAGCAGGCTTGGAAAGTACCTCGACAGAGTCACGCAGGAACACAAGTATCGCTCCACTACCAGCAAGCCTAGTCTGTTATGCTCTTGACCTACGAGAAGATGCCAGAATACCAAATATATGAAAAAATACAACCCATAACACATAACAATATGAGAAAAACAACAAGTATTTTATTATTCAGAGATGAAAGAAATGTTCACTTGCCTCTTCGAGGGGGCAACCTCCAACAGAGCAGAGCTCAATTACAAAATAAGACACGACGCTCCTCCATGGGGAGTCTCTATCCTTTATATAGGATTCATACATGCAATACCATGGGTCAGTACCATATATCTAATACCATGACCCGTTTGCAACTAACTGTGGTCCCTTTCTTAAATGCGGGTCAACCACTTACACTTATTCATACAGGCTTTATTGACTCTTTAACTAACTATAACTATGACTCAACCCTATTACATAAATAAAGGGGTTAGGATTTGACCCTAACATGCCCTCCCCCATAAAAAGCAGCCTTGTCATCAAGGCTGAAGCTGCGGAAATTGTTGAAGAATAGTGGCTGGTTCCCAGGTCGCATCTTCTGGAGAGGTGTCTTTCCACTTGATGAGGACTTCCTTGATCGTGTGGCTGTGCAGATGTCGTTCTCACATGTCGAGGACCTGTTCAGGTTGGAGCCAGAGTGAACCTTCTTCATCCAATTCAGGTAGACTGGTTTGAATGCTGCAATTTTTCCCCACCACTTTCTTGAGGCATGATACATGGAAGACGGGATGGATTTTTGAAGTTGGTGGTACGGCTAGATTGTAGGCTACTTGTCCAATGTGCTGAAGTATTTGATAAGGTCTGTAGAATTTTGGAGCTAATTTCTGACAGCCCTTGTCTTTGAGTGATGTTTGCTTGTATGGTTGCAGCCTCAGGAATACCTGATCCCCTTCTTGAAATGTGCACTCTGAATGATGTTGGTCTGCCTATTGCTTCATGCAATTCTGAGCTTGATGGAGATTATCTTTGAGACGGGCTAGCATGGTTGCACAGTTCTGTAGGAGTTGATACACTTCTTGCACCTTAGAGGATCCAGGGAGATAAGAAGTAGGTGTAGGTGGGATTTGACCATACACTTCTTCGTATGGAGTCATCTTGGTGGTTGCATGATAGTTAGCATTATACCACCATTCATCTAGAGGTAACCACTGTACCCATTGATGGTGATTTTCTGAAGTGAAGCACCTTAGGTAGGTCTCCAAACATTTCTTGACTGCTTCAGTTTGACCATTAGTTTTGGGATGATAGGAATTACTTAGTTGGAGTTGGGTGCCTTGTAGCTTGAAAAGTTCTTTCCAAAAGTTACTGGTGAAGTTTGGGTCACGATCAGACACAATGGAGGTGGGCATGCCATGCAGTTTGAATATATGGTCCATGAAAGCTTGAGCCACCAAAGTGGGGGTAAATGGGTGGGGTAGGGCACAAAAATGAGCATATTTAGAAAGTCTTTCCACAACCACCATGATGACTGACTTGTTGCCTGACTTCAAAAGACTAGCAATGAAATCCATAGAAACATTCGTCCAGATTGAGGCAGGGATGGGAAATGGTTGTAAGGTTCCTAGGGACTTGACTGTTTCTCTATTGTGGAATTGACACACATCACATTCAACTA
This sequence comes from Pinus tabuliformis, assembly GCA_031772625.1. NCBI lineage: Eukaryota > Viridiplantae > Streptophyta > Pinopsida > Pinales > Pinaceae > Pinus > Pinus tabuliformis. The sequence goes on along the minus strand of CM062820.1, from coordinate 1,015,835,524 downwards.
CAAAAGTAAGAATGTTAGTTTTTATGCCTGTCCAAAAGAAATAACGACGAGTGCGAGCATAAATCTTCTGAAAGCCTACATGGCCTGCAGTGGGAGATGAGTGCAACTCTGACAAAATGCTCGTTTTGAGGGTGCATGTCGGTGATATCACTACTCTATCCTTGTAGCGAAGAATCTCATCCTTCCAAGAGTTTCCCCTGTGGAATTAGGATCTGATCTCAAGTTATTAATAAGCTGAGAGAAAGAGGGATGTGAAAACCATTCCTTGCATGCTTCTTCAATCCAATCTGGTATGGGGAGAGAAACTGGTAGCAGGGTGCTTTCATCCTCAAATTGGTGTGATAAAGCATCCGCTACTGCATTTTCACGCCCTTTCTTGTAAATTATCTCATAATCATATCCCAGAATTTTGGTCAGCCATTTATTTTTCTAGGGCAAGGATAGACGTTGCTCCAAAAAATATTTGAGGCTTTGATGGTTTGTGCGGATTTGGAAACGTCACCCCAATAAGTATGGTCGCCAGGTATCTACTGCATGTAATATGGCCATCATCTCCTTCTCATATGTAGATTGTCCCAGATGTTTCCCACTTAGTTGTTGGCTGGTGAAATCCAAGGGTCGACCTTCCTGCATTAAGACAACACCAATACCAGTACCTAAAGCATCACATTCAATCACAAACGATTTGGTGAAGTCAAGTAGTGACAATACGAGAGTGGAACACATGGCCTGTTTGAGAGCCATAAATGCCTATTGTGCTTCATCAGTCCAGAGCAATGAATTTTTCTTGAGAAGGTTAGTGAGGAGTCTAGCAATGCGAAGATAATTGCAAACAAATTTGAGATAGTAGCCTGTGAGACCCAAGAATCCCCTCAAACTCATCAAGGTCTTTGGTTGGGGCCAATCCTGCATTGCCTATATCTTTTTGGGATCCACCCGAACACCTTCATGACCCACAATGTGGCCAAAATACTCAACTTCTTCCATGCCAAAAGAGAACTTGGAAAATTTGACAAATAATTTATGCTTTCGGAGCAGTTGCAAGAGCAGGTCTACATGCTGAAGATGTTTTTCCTAGGTGAGGATGTAGATGAGAATGTCATCAAAGAAAACGAGGAAAAATTTTCTGAGATATGGTTTGAGCAGGTGATTCATGAGGCTTTGAAAAGTGGATGGGGCATTACAAAGACCAAATGGCATGACCAAGAGTTCATAATGGCCTTCATGAGTTAAGAAAGAAGTCTTGGGAATGTCTTTTATTTCATGTGTATTTGGTGATATCTCGAGCGAAGATCTATCTTAGTAAAGAATTGAGCA